>CM034046.1:8747538-9136586 GCA_019804595.1 Bruguiera parviflora
GAATACTCTAGAAGGTAAATAGGGACCATTAGATCAAATAGATCCTAACCATCCGTTGAAGGGGTGGATGTCTATATATAGCCTTAGGGGATTCATTTGTAAGATATCCAAGCAATATACTATTCTCCAAGTTCTCCACATCCTTTATCTTCTTTGTGTGCATCTTTCTATCTTCCGCTAGCAATATTGTAGCTCTTGCAACAGGCTGAACTAGCATTCGAGTTAGACGAATTGCTAGTGCCGCACGGGTCATTGGGTGTTCAAGACCAAGTCCATGACAAAGTGTATAAAGGCCAAGTGAGTCTTTATGAAAGTGAGCAAAAGAGGAGGAGTGAAAAGAAAGAGAGAGTTGAGAGAAAAGAAAGTGCAGGAGCGAAAAAGAAGATATATGCATTTAAGAGTGCTGAGTATAAGAGTGGTCAGGTTCACAAGAGTGAAGATGAAAGAAAACTAGTGAGTGTGTTTGAAAAGGAGCAGATGTTAGGGTTGCCTTCCAAGCTAGGCAACAAATGATCTTAATCCTTTACAAGGATTCTTATTTCTCTAACACAAACCTTGATTGATCTTTGCCTAGTGTTATTTCATCTTTGTTGCAGGATTATAATGATGTGTTCCCTCAGGAGATCCTAGATGGTTTGCCACCAAGGAAAGGGATTGAACAACACATTGATCCTATTCCTGGAGCTCCCATTCCCAATAAGCCAGCATATAGAAGTAATCTTGAGGAGACAAAGGAGCTTCAGAGGCAAGTTGATGAGTTGATGAAGAAGGGACATGTAAAGGAGAGCATGAGTCCATGTGCAGTGCCAGTGTTGCTTATGCCAAAGAAAGATGGATCTTGGAGGATGTGTGTCGATTGTAGAGCTATCAACAAAATAACATTTAAGTATCAACATCTTATACCCAGGCTTGATGATATGCTAGATGAATTACATGGTGTGTGTTACTTCTCTAAAATTGACCTTAAGAGTGGATATCATCAAATTAGGATGAGGGAAGGAGAAGAATAGAAAACTGCATTCAAAACCAAGCATGGTTTGTATGAAGGTTAGTTATGCTGTTTGGTTTGACTAATGCACCTAGTACTTTTATGAGATTAATGAATCATATTTTGAGGCCTTTCTTAGGAAAGTTTGTTGTGGCTTATTTTGATGACATATTAGTATACAATAGGAATTTGGAAGAGTATGTTGAACATTTGCATTGTGTGCTTGATGTTTTGAGGAATGAGAAATTGTATGCCAATATGAAGAAATGCGACTTTTGCAAGGATCATGTCATTTTTTTGGGTTATGTTATGTCTGCTCATGGCATAAAGGTTGATAAAGAAAAGATTAAGGCAATTCAAGAATGGCCTACACCTAAGAGTGTGAGTGATGTAAGGAGTTTCTATGGTTTGGCTAGCTTTTATAGGAGATTCATTGAGGATTTTAGTACCATAGCTGCACCATTGATTGAGGTGGTCAAAAAGAGTGTGGGTTTCAAATGGAGTAAAGAACAACATGATGCCTTTGATTTACTTAAGTCTAAGTTGAGTAATGCACCACTTCTTGCTTTGCCTGATTTTTCTAAGATCTTTGAAATTGAATGTGATGCATCAGGCATTGGGATTGGGGGAGTTCTCATGCAAGAGAAACAACCTATTGCATTCTTTAGTGAGAAGTTGAGTGGGGCAACATTGAATTATCCAACTTATGATAAAGAAATGTATGCACTTTTTAGGACTTTAGAAACCTGGCAGCATTATCTTTGGCCTAAAGAGTTTGTAATTCACACTGATCATGAGTTTTTAAAATACTTAAAGGGGCAAGGTAAGTTGAATAGGAGACATGCAAAATGGGTTGAATTTATCACAACTTTTCCTTATGTAATTCAATACAAATCAGGTAAGAAAAATGTTGTTGCTGATGCATTGTCACATAGGTACACACTGATTAGCACTTTAAGTGTTAAGTTGCTGGGGTTTGAGCATATTATTGAGTTGTATGCTAATGATGCTGACTTTAGTAACGTATATGCTGCATGTGAGAAAGCTGCATTTGGAAAGTTCTATAGACATAAGGGATATTTGTTTCAAGTAAATAAACTTTGTATTCCACAGGGGTCTCTGAGAGCATTATTTGTGAGAGAAGCTCATGGGGGTCGTTTAATGGGACTCTTTGGCATTCGAAAGACTTTTGATGTTTTAAATGAACATTTTTTCTGGCCACATATGAAAAGGGATGTTGAAAGGGCCTGTGCCAAGTGTATTACCTGTAAACAAGCTAAGTCTAGAGTTTTGCCCCATGGTAAGTATTTGCCCTCAAAAATTCCCTGTGAACCTTGGACCAACATTTCTATGGATTTTATTCTTGGGTTACCTAGGTCTAAGAAGGGCCAAGATTGTATTCTTGTTGTAGTTGACAGGTTCTCAAAGATGGCGCATTTCATTGCTTGCACCAAAATGGATGAAGCCATACACATTGCAAACTTATTCTTTAAAGAGATTGTTCGCCTACATGGGGTGCCGAAGAGTATTGCGTTAGACCGTGATGCAAAATTTTTGAGCCATTTTTGGAAAACATTGTGGGGTAAGCTTGGAACAAAGTTATTGTTTTCTACAACTTGCCATCCACAAATTGATGGACAAACTAAGGTAGTAAATCGAACTCTTGGTACATTGTTGCGTGATATATTGGTAAGAACTCTAGAACCTGGGAAGAATGTTTGCCTTTTGTGGAGTTTTCCTATAATCATGTTGTTCGTAGTGCTACAGGTTATTCTCCTTTCGAGCTTGTTTATGGTTTTAATCCATTGTCACCTTTGGATTTAGTACCATTGCCTATATAGGATAGGGTTAATTTAGATAGGAAAAAGAAGGCGGAAGTGGTTAAGCAACTTTATGAGAAAGCTAGGCTTAACATTGAGAGAAGAACCAAACAATATGAAACACAAGCCAACAAAGGTCGCAAGCATATCACTTTTAAACCTAGTGATTGGGTTTGGGTACATTTATGGAAGGATAGATTTCCTAAGCAAAGGAAATCAAAGTTGCAACCAAGGGGAGATGGTCCTTTTCAAGTGGTGGCAAGAGTCAACAATAATGCATATAAACTTGACTTGCCAGGTGAGTATAATGTGAGTGCAACATTTAATGTTTCTGACCTTTCTCCTTTTCTCTTTGATGATGTAGATGCTGATTTGAGGACAAATCATTTTGAGGAGAGAGGGAATGATGGAAACCATATTGTACCAACTCAAATTGACAAGGGAGTAGATACTTTGCAAAACCTTGGAGGACCAATGACAAGGGCAAGGTTAAAGAAAATAGAGGAAGCTCTCAACAACCTGTTGTGCGACATTTACTATAAGGGAGTTGCCAAGTACAAGTTAAGGAGGATGGAGTCTTCATTAGGGCTTGCGAATGTGTCATCTGTGGAGGAATTTGTGAACCATGGCCTTAGGAAGGAAGTTGGATTTGAGAGCCCATGATTAGGCCTTTAAGTGGGTTATTTTCATGTGTTTTTATTATTATTTAGTAGGCTGGACGAAATTCCTTATTAAGCCCAACTTATTTAGTGGGTTGGACGAAATTCCTTATTAAGCCCAACTTATTTAGTGGGTTGGACGAATTCCCTTATTAAGACTAACATATTAGTTAGGGTTTCTGGGAGTTAGCATATAAAAAGATCAAAAGGGTGGCTAGGAGAGGCAGACCCGTTTTCATGAGTGTATGAGCTATTTTCTCTAGTTCTTTGAGAACTAATTCTGAACTTTCATACTTGCGTGTGTTGGTTCCCTAGACTTATCTTCTTCAACATTGTTGTTGCTAGGAGTGGCATCTGAATCTTATAGTTTTGGTTCTTGGTTGTTTATAATCATTGGGTCAGAACTCCAAATTCCTGAACTTTTGTTAGAACGATCCTATACCAATATTGGTGTTAGGTTCCGTTTACATATAAACGGAGTTCATATCACATAAAATATACGATTTTGTTTTTGTTATTTTTTGTTATTATTATTTAACCAACAATGAAGATTATATGAAAAAGATGATAACAAAAGTATAACTAACCTGACTTAAAGCCTAGGCTTTGATACCAAATGATATGAACTTCGATTGTATGTAAACAGAACCTAAGACAAATGTTAGTATAGGGTCATTCTAACAAAGGTTAAGGATTTAAAGTTCTGACCCAATGATTATAAATAACCAAGAACCAGAACTATAAGATTCATGCACCACTACTAATAATACAACGTTGAAAAAGATAAGTCTAGTGAACTAACACACGTAATATGAATGTTCAAAATTAGTTCTCAAAGAACTAGAGAAACTAGCTTATACACTCAAGAAAATGGATTTGATCCCTTCAGCCACCCTTTTTTCCCTTTTTATATGCTAACCCCTAAAAACCCTAGCTAATAAGTTGGGCTTAACAAGGAAGTTCGTCCAACCCACTAAATAATAATAAAAACCCATGAAAATAATCCATTTAAATACCCAAACATAGGCTCCCAAATCCAACTTCCTTCCCATGGCCATGGTTCTCAAATTCCTCTATAGATGATACATTTGCAAACCCTAGTGAAGCCTCCATCATCCTTAACTAATACTTAGCAACTTCCTAATAGTAAATGTTGCACAACAAATTGTTAAGAGCTTCCTTTATTTTCTTTGACCTTGCCCTTGTTATTAGTCCTCCAAGGTTTTGCAAAGCATCAACTCTCTTGTTGATTTAAGCTGGTATAATATATTTCTATTAAAAAGCCTGCCTTGGTAGCCAAAAATGTAGTAATGAGCTCATGCTTTAACAATTCAACCAACCAAACATGTTGAGAAAAGCTAATGAAGAAAAAATGACTTTAATGTTTGATAAAACTAAAGGGAGTACAAGCTCCAAATTTGTAATAAGTCCCTTGTTACAATTAATTTAATATTTGGGCCTGACATAAATGTTAATTCGATGACACATTTATGTGAATGACCCATTGTTAATAAAAAAGTGCTTATTTTAGAAAGAAATGAAGTGAAAGGCCAATCAAAATGGAATTCCACAAACCATATTTACTCATTCATTCAAATCCTTTTTTATATGATCAATCATGAGACCAAGGTTCTCATATCATGCCCACATTGCCAACGTAATGCATAATTACCAAACTAATGAAGCATGAAACCATGGTAAGTTCAATAATGAACAACTTGATTTAAAACTTCCTATTTCATTACATCATATGTAAGGTTGTGTTCAAATATGACAACCACCTCAAGTTAGAACCCTTCTTACATAGTCTCATCATTGTATGGCAAGAATGCCATGCAACAAAAGGAGAAGCCTGCCTTGGTAGCCGAAAATGCAGTTATAGGCTCATGCTTCAACAATTGAACTAACCAAACATATAGAGAAAAGGCAATGAAGATAAAATGACTCTATTGTTTGACAAAACTGAATGGAATAAGAGTTCCAAAGTTATAAAAAGTCATTTGTTACAATTAACATAATTTTTTGGGCAAACATAAATGTTAATTTCGTGACATTTTTATATGAATGAGCCATTGTTATCAATGAAGTGCTTATTTTAAGAGGAAAAGAAGTGAAAGGCTAATCAATAAGGAATTGCACAAACCATATTTACTCATTAATTCAAATCCCTTTTTATATGATCAATCACATGACTAAGGTTCTCATACAATGCCTCCATAGCCAACACAATACATAATTAGCTAACTAATAATGTGCGAAACCATGGTAAGTTCAATCATGAATATCTTGATCTAAGACTTCCTATTTCATTGCATTATATGCAAGGTTGTGTTCAAATATGACGACCACCTTAAGTTAGAACCCTTCTTACACAGTCTCATCATTGCATGGCAAGAACGCCAAGCAACAAAAGGAGAAGCCTGCCTTGGTAGCCAAAAATGCAATTACAAGCTCATGCTTCAAAAATTGAACTAACCAAACATGTAGAGAAAGGGTAATGAAGAAAAAATGACTTTATTGTTTGAAGAAATTAAATGGATAAAGAGTTCCAAAGTTATAAAAAGTTGCTTGTTACAATTAACATAATTTTTTGGGCAAACATAAATGTTAATTTCATGACATTTTTATATGAATGAGCCATTGTGATCAAAAAAGTGCTTATTTTAGGAGGAAATGAAGTGAAAGGCTAATCAATAAGAAATTGCACAAACCATATTTACTCATTAATTCAAATCCCTTTTTATATGATCAATCATGTGACTAAGGTTCTCATACAATGCCTTTATAGCCAACATAAAACATAATTAGCTAACTAATAATATGCGAAACCATGGTAAGTTTAATCATGAACCTCTTGATCTAAAACTTCTTATTTCATTGCATCAAATGCAAAGATGTGCTCAAATATGACGACCACCTCAAGTTAGAACCCTTCTAACTTATAGTCTCATCATTTGAGGTACTATAAACTTTCTTTAAACTATGAATTTTAATCATCTACAATGTTTGATGCTGACACAAATGTTAATTTCACCATTGTTTTGGGGCAAAAATGTCATGCAACAAAAGGAGAAGCCTGCCTTGGTAGCCAAAAATGCAGTTGCAGGATCATGCATCAACATTGAACTTACCAGACATGTAGAGAAAAGCTAACAAAGAAAAAATGACACTATTGTTTGATGGAATTGAATAAATTAAGAGTTCCAAAGTTATAATGAGTTGCTTGTTACAATTAATTTAATATTTTAGGCAAACATAAATGTTAATTTCATGACACTTTTATGTGAATGACCCATTATTATCAAAAAAGTGCTTATTTTAGGAGGAAATGAAGAGAAAGGCTAATTAATAAGGAATTGCACAAACCATATTTACTCATTATTTCAAATCCTTTTTTATATAATCAATCATGTGACCAAGGTTCTCATAAAATGCCTCTATAGCCAACACAATACATAATTAATAAACTAATAATGCACAAAACCATGGTAAGCTCAATTATGAACCTCTTGATCTGAGACTTCCTATTTCAATGCATCATATGCAACAATGTGCTCAAATATGAAGATCACCTTAAGTTAGAACCCTTTTAACTCACATCTCATCATTTAGGGTACCATAAACTTACTTTAGACTATGAATTTTAATCATTTATAATCTTTGACACTGACACAATTGTTTATTTCATGATCATTTTGTGGCATGAATGCCATGAAACAAAAGGAGAAGTCTACCTTGGTAGCCAAAAATGTAGTTAGAGGCTTCTGCTTTAACAATTGAACCGACTAAACTTATAGAGAAAAGCTAATGAAGAAAAAATGACTTTATTGTCTAATGGAACTGAATGGACTAGGAGTTCCAAAGTTATAATGAGTTGCTTGTTATGATTAATATAATATTTTAGGCAAACAAAAATGTTAATTTTGTGACACTTTTATATGAATGTCCTATTGTTAACAAAGAAGTGCTTATTTTTAGAGGAAATGAAGTGAAAGGCTTAATAATAAGGAATTGGACAAATCATATTTACTCATTAATTCAAATCCTTCTTTATATGATCAATCACAACACCAAGGTTCTCATATAATGCCTTCATTGCCAACACAATGCATAATTACCCAACTAATAAAGAATGAAACCATGGTAAGCTTAATAATCAACATCTTGTTCTAGCACCTCCTATTTCATTGCATCAGATGCAAGGATGTACTTAAATATGACGACCACCTCAAGTTAAAAACCCTTCTAACTCATAATTACATCATTTAGGGTACCATAAACTTTCTTTAAACAATAAATTTTAATCATCTATAATGTTTAATGCTGACATAAATGTTAATTTCACGATCATTTTAGGGCAAGAATGTTGCGCAACAAAAGGAGAAGCCTGCCTTGGTAGCCAAAATGTAGTTACGGGCTCATGCTTCAATAATTGAACCAACCAAACATGTAAAGAAAAGCTAATGAAAAAAAAATGACTTTATTATTTAATGGAACTGAATAGACTAGGAGTTCTAAAGTTAGAACGAGTCACTTGTTACAATTAATGTAATATTTTGGGCAAATATAAATGTTAATTTCATAACACTTTTATGTGAATGTCCTATTGTTATCAAAGAAGTGCTTATTTTAGGAGGAAATAAAGTGAAAGGCTAATCAATAAGGAATTGCACAAATCATATTTACTCATTAATTCAAACCTTTTTTTATATGATCAATCTCGAGAGCAAGGTTCTCATACGATGTCTCCATTGCCAACACAATGCATAATTACCAAACCAATAATGCACAAAATCATGCTAAGTTCAATAATGAACATCTAGATCTAAGACTTCATATTTCACTGCATCATATGTAAGGATGTGCTCAAATATGATGACGACCTCATGTTAGAACCCTTCTAGTTCACAACCTCATTATTTAGGGCACCATAAACTTTCTTTGGACTATCTATTTTAATCATCTATAATGTTTGATGCTAACACAAATGTTAATTTCACGATCATTTGGGGGCAAAAATGCCATGGAACAAAAGGAGAAGCCTATCTTAGTAGCCAAATATGCAGTTATAGGCTCATAATTCAACAATTGAACCAACCAAACATGTAGAGAAAACTAAAGAAGAAAAAATGGCACTATTGTTTGATGGAACATAAGGGACTAGGAGTTCCAAAGTTATAATGAGTTGCTTGTTACAATTAATATAATATTTTTGGTAAATATAAATGTTAATTTCATGATACTTTTATGTGAATGAACCATTATTATCAGAGAAGTGCTTATCTTAGGAAGAAATCAACTGAAAGGCTAATCAAGAAGGAATTCCACAAACCATATTTACTCACTAATTCAAATCCTTTTTTATATGATCAATCATAAGACCAAGGTTCTTATACAATGCTTGCATTGCTAGAACAATACATAATTACTATACTAATAAAGCACAAAACCATGGTAAATTTAATGATGAACATCTTAATTCGAGACATCCTATTTCATTGCATCATATGCAAGGATGTACTCAAATTTGACAACCACCTTAAGTTAGAACCCTTTTAACTCATAGTCACATCATTTAGGGCACCACAAACTTTCTTTAGACTATGAATTTTAATCTTATATAATGTTTTATGTTGACACAAATGTTAATTTCACAATCATTTTGGGACAAGAATGCCATGCAACAAAAGGCGAAGCCTACTATGGTAGCCAAAAATGCAGTTACTGACTCATACATCAACAAGTGAACCAACTAAACATGTAGAGAAAGGCTCATGAATAAAAATTGATTCTATTGTTTGATGGAATTAAATGGACTAGGAGTTCCAAAGTTATAATGAGTTGCTTGTTACAATTAATTTAATATTTTGGGCAAACATAGATGTTAATTTCATGACACTTTTATGTGAATAACCCATTATTATCAAAGAAGAGCTTATTTTAGCAAGAAATGAAGTGAAAGGCTAATCAATAAAGAATTGCACAAACTATATTTGCTTATTAACTCAAATCCTTTTTTATATGATCAACCACTAAACCAAGGTTGAACAAGATAAGTTTAGTGAACCAACACATGCAAATATGAAAGTTCAGAATTAATTCTCAAAGAATCAGAGAAAATAGCTCATACACTCATGACAATAAGTCTGCCTCCTCCAACCACCCCTTTTGCCTTTTTTATATGCTAACCCCTAAAAACCCTAGCTAATAAGTTAGGCTTAATAAGGAAATTCGTCCAACCCACTAAACAATAATAAAAACCCATGGAAATAACCTATTTAAAGGCCTAATCATGGGCTCCCAAATCCAACTCCCTTCCCAAGGCCATGGTTCTCAAATTCCTCCACAGATGACACATCCGCATGCCCTGGTGAAGCCTCTATCATCTTTAACTCATACTTGGCAACTTCTTGATAATAAATGTCGCACAACAAGTTGTTGAGAGCTTCTTTTATTTTCTTTGACCTTGCCCTTGTCATTGGTCCTCTAAGGTCTTGCAAAGCATCAACTCCTTTGTTAATTTGAGTTGGTATAATATGACTTCCATCATTCCCACTCTCTTCAAAATAATTTGTCCTCAAATCAGTGACTATGTCATCAAAGAGAAAAGGAGAAAGGTCAGAAATATTAAATGTTGCACTCACATTATACTCACCTAGCAAGTCAAATTTATATGCATTATCATTGACTCTTTCCACCACTTGAAAAGGACCATCTTCCTTTGGTTGCAACTTTGATTTCCTTTGCGTAGGAAATCTATGCTTTTGCAAATGTACTAAAACCCAATCACCAAGTTCAAAAGTGATATGCCTATGACCTTTGTTGGCTTGTGTTTCATATTGTTTGGTTCTCCTCTCAATGTTAAGCCTAGCTTTCTCATGAAGTTACCTAACCACTTTCACCTTTTTTTTTCCATCTAAATTAACCCTATCTTGTATAGGCAATGGAACTAAATTCAAAGGGGATAATGGATTAAAATCACAAATAAGCTCGAAAGTAGAATAACTTATAACATTATGAATAACACAATTATAGGCAAACTCTACAAAAGGCAAACATTCTTCTCAGGTTCTATTGTTCTTACCAATAACAGCCCACAACAATGTACCAAGAGTTTGATTTACTACCTCAGTTTGTCCATCGATTTATGGATGACAAGTTGTAGAAAACAACAACTTCAATTCAAGCTTACCCCACAATGTTTTCCAAAAATGGCTCAAAAATTTTGCATCATAGTCTAACACAATACTCTTCCGCACTCCATGTAGGCGAACAATCTCTCTAAAAAATAAGTCTGCAATGTGTGTGACATCATCCATTTTGTTGCAAGTAATGACCATCTTTGAGAACCTATCAAGTACAACAAGAATACAATCTCGGTCCTTCTTGGACCTAGGTAACCTAAGAATAAAATCCATAGAAATGTTGGTCCAAGGTTCGCAAGGAATTTCTAAAGGCATATACTTACCATGTGGCAAAACTCTAAACTTAGCTTGTTTATAGATAATACATTTGGCACAGACTCTTTCAACATCCTTTTTCATATGTGGCCAGAAAAAATGTTCATTTAAAACATTAAAAGTCTTTTGAATGCCAAAGTGTCCCATTAACCCACCCTCATGAGCTTCTCTCACAAGTAATGCTCTCATAGACCCTTAAGGAATACAAAGCTTATTTACTTTAAACAAATACCCCTCATGTCTATAGACTTTACCAAAGGTAGCTTTCTCACATGCAGCATATACGTTACTAAAGTCAACATCATTAGCATACAATTCAATAATGTGCTCAAACCTTAGCAACTTAATGCTCAAAGTGCTAATCAATGTGTATATACATGACAATGCATCAAAAATAGCATTTTCCTTACCTGATTTGTATTGAATTATATAAGGAAAAGTTTCAATAAATTCAACCATTTTGCATGTCTCTTATTCAACTTACCTTGCCCTTTCAAGTATTTTAAAGACTCATAATCAGTATGAATTACAAACTCTTTGGGCCAAAGGTAATGTTGCCATATTTTTAAAGTCCTAACAAATGCATACATTTTTTATCATAAGTTGGATAATTCAATGTTGCCTTACTCAACCTCTCACTAAAGAATGCAATAAGTTGTTTTTCTTGCATGAGAACTCTCTCAATCCCAACGCCCGATACATCACATACAATTTCAAAGATCTTAGAAAAATCAGGCAAAGCAAGAAGTGGTGCATTACATAACTTAGACTTAAGCAAATCAAAGACATCTTGTTGTTCCTTACTCCACTTAAAACCCACACTCTTTTTGACCACCAAAATCAATGGTGTAGCTATGGTACTAAAATCCTTAATGAACCTCCTATAAAAGCTAGCCAAACCATGGAAACTCCTCACATCACTCACACTCTTAGGTGTAAGCCATTCTTGAATTGCCTTAATCTTTTCTTTATCAAACTCTATGCCATGAGCAGACACAGCATAACCCAAAAAAATGGCATGATCCTTGCAAAAGTTGTATTTCTTCAAATTGGCATATAATTTCTCTTTCCTCAAAACATTAAGCACACAATGCAAATGTTCAACATGCTCTTCCAAATTCCAATTGTATACTAATATGTCATCAAAATAAGCCACAATAAACTTTCCTAAGAAAGGCCTCAAAACATGATTCATTAATCTCATAAAAGTATTAGGTGCATTAGTCAAACCAAAGGGCATAACTAACCATTCATACAAACCATGCTTGGTTTTGAATGCAGTTTTCCATTCATCTGCTTCCTTCATCTTAATTTGATGATATCCACTCTTAAGGTCAATTTTAGAGAAGTAACATGCACCATGTAATTCATCTAGCATATTATCAAGCTTGGGTATAGGATATCGATACTTAACTGTTATTTTGTTGATAGCTCTACAATCGACACACATCCTCCAAGATCCATATTTCTTTGGCATAAGCAACATTGGCACTGCACATGGACTCATGCTCTCCTTTACATGTCCCTTCTTCATTAACTCATCAACTTGCCTCTGAAGCTCCTTTGTCTCCTCAAGATTACTTCTAAATGCTGGCTTATTGGGAATGGGAGCTCTAGGAATAGGATCAATGTGTTGTTCAATCCCTCTCCTTAGTGGCAAACCATCTGGGATCTCTTAAGGAAATACATCATTATAATCTTGCAACAAAGATGAAATAGCACTAGGCAAAGATGAATTAAGGTTAGTGTAAGAGAAATAAGAATCCTTGTAAAGGATTAAGATCATTTGTTGCCTTGCTTGGAAGGTAACCTTAACATCTACTCCTTTTGCAAGCACACTCACTTGTTTTCTTTCATCTTCACTTTTGTAAACCTAACCACTCTTGTACTTAGCACTCTTAAATGCATTTATTTGCTTTTTCCCTCCTTCACTTTCTTTTCTCCCGACTCTCTCTTTCTTTTTGCTCCTCATTTTTTGCTCACTTTCATAATGTCTCACTTGGTCTTCATACGCGTGTTTTGGAGTCAATGGTACCAGTGTAAATGGTTTTCCATCCATGGTGAAAGGATAGCAATTCTTGTAACCATCATGCAAAACTTTTTTGCCAAATTACCAAGGACAGCCTAATAACAAATGCCTGGTTTGTATAAATACAACATCACAAAACAACTCATCCTTATATCTACCAATGGAAAATGGAACCACAACTTGTTTAGTCACTTTTACCACTCCACTATCTTTCAACAGTTACAAATTATATGGCCTATGATGTTTGGTTATAGGTAAGTTCAAATTTTCCACTAACTCTGTACTTGCTACATTAGTGCAACTACCTGTATCAATGATCAAGCAACAGAGTTTATCTTGAAATAAACATCGAGTATGGAAAATATTTTCCCTTTACATCTCAACATCATCCTCCTTCTTAACTTACGCACTAAGGGCTCTCCTTGCTACTAAAAGCCTTCCACCATACTCCAGATACTCTATCCTTTCATCAACATCACTAGCATCCTCTATTGGCAGCATTTGGTGTTCATCACTAGCCTCATTGCAAGACACATAGTCACCATTCTCCTTAAGGTACAAGGTTCTCTTGTTAAGACATTGTGTAACCACATGAGTCCTACCCAGACATCTAAAGCATTTCATGTCTCTAGTTTTTCCTTAGGTGCCCTTAAGTTTTTCTTCAAATTTACCCTTTTCCAGGCTGCCCCCATTAGTCTTAGGTCTATATGAATTGTTTTTAGACTTAGAAGTCATCTTCTCTTCCTTCTTCCCCCAGTTCAACTTCCAAAAAGATGAACCTAAGTTCTGATTATGTCCAAAAGTGCTCCTTCCCTTAAGTTACCTCTCAACTTTCATGGCAATGTGTACCATGTCTTCAAGCTTTACATAGTGTTGTAGTTCTACCACATTAGCTATACTCCCATTCAACCCTCAAAGGAACCTAGCCATGGTTGCCTCCTTATCCTTCATTACATTTGCCCTAACCATAGCAATTCCCATCTCTTTATGATACTCTTCCACACTCTTGGAACCTTGCGTAAAGCTCTATAACTTGTTATACAAATCCATATAATAAGAGTTGGGAATAAATCTCCTTCTCATCACAGTCTTTAACTCATTCCAAGTTTCTATGGTTCTCTCAAAATTTCTTCTCCTAGTGGTAACTTGTTGGTCCCACCATACTATAGCATAATCAGTGAACTCTGCCTTAGGGAAGTTGTGGCACTCAAATATTAATTCTACCCTTCGTTCCCAATCCAAATAGACATCAAGGTCAGCTTTACCTTAGAAAGAAGGTATTTTCATTTTAATACTACTAAGATTTTTGTCAACTCCTTCCTCCACTCTATTTCTATTATCCCAACCTCCATTGTACCTATCATAAACATTTCCATTGCCTCTTGCTCCTCTACCATTCCTATTACCACATCCTCCTTTAAAACCACCTCTGAAGTTTCTACTAGCATTATCACCGTCATCACAATAATCATCACCATCTTCACCAAAGTCATGTTCAAATTTCTCCTTCATAACCCTTCTAGCTGGCCTCTTAGGATTGACACTTGATTTCCTTTATATTTTATCTATCTTGTCTTGAACTTCCCAAAACATTTCATTAATCCTATCAAACTTCTGCTTTAAGAATTTCATAAGCAATTTGAAATCTGGAACAACTCCTTCCTCCTCTCTATATAGGAAACTGCCTTTTTAGGACATTATGTATGCAAGATTGTTAGTAAATAAAAAATATACCTCATAAAACTCACTCCCTTGCATGTTTGCTCTCCACTTAACTATAGTTGTCCTCAACTCTTGTGTTTCACACAATGAATTGCAAGACTTAAAGAGCTTTTTCAATAGTTCCAAGCAAACTTAATTTAGGACAAACAAAACTTGAACATATCAATCCTAGACCTACCTCTTCATAGAAGTGACATGACTAAGAAGATGGGCAGTGCAATTGGACAACAATCAATTATTGAATATAATTGAGTAAACAATCAATTGAGCAATGAACGCGTTTTTTTTTTTCAGTTAACTAGTGGGTATTTCTATAGAAGAAACAAATATCAGAAAGGAAACCCACGAAATATACGATTTTGTCTTTATTTTTGTTTTTTTTTTTGTGTTTTTATTTCTCTCTTTTGATTATTAAACCAACAATGAAGAATACACAAAAGAAATGATAACAAAAGTATAACAAACCTAAGTTAGAGCTAAAACTCTGATACCAAATGATATGAACTCCGTTTACATATAAACGTAGTTCGTATCAATATGCAAGGATGTGCTCAAATAAGATAATGACCTTAAGTTAGAACCCATCTAACTCACAGTCTCATCATTTATGGCACCATTAACTTTCTTTATACAATGAATTTTAATTATCTATTATGTTTGATGCTAACACAAATGTCAATTTCATGATCATTTTGGAATAAGAATGTTGTCCAACAAAAGGAGAAGCTTGCCTTGGTAGCCAAAAAGGTAGGTGTAGGCTCATGTTTCAACAATTGAACCAACCAAACATGTAGAGAAAAGCTAAAAAGAAAAAATGACTCTCCTATTTGATGGAACCAAATGGACTAGGAGTTTCAAAGTTATAATGATTCACTTGTTGCAATTAATTTAATATTTTGGACAAACATAAATGTTAATTTTGTGACACTTTTGTGTGAATGAACTATTGTTATCAAAGAAGTGCTTATTTTAGAAAGAAATGAAGTGAAAGGCTAATCAATAAGGAATTCCACAAACCATATTTACTTGTTAATTCTAATCCTTTTTTATATGATCAATTGCAAGTCTAAGGTTCTCATACAATGCCTGCATTACCAGCACAATACATGATTACGAAATTAATAATGCACAAAACCATGGTAAGTTCAATTATAAACATCTTGATCTAAACTTCCTATTTCATTGTATCATATGCAAGGATGTGCTCAAATGTTACGACCACCTCAAGTTATAACCCTAGTAACTCACAGTCAGATCATTTAGGGTACTATAAACTTTCTTTCAACAATGAATTTTAATTGTCTATAATATTTGATGTTGACCTAAATATTGATTTCATGATCATTTTGGAGCAAGAATGCCATGCAACAAATAGAGAACTAATGAAGAAAAAATGACTATTGTTTGATGGAATTGAATGGACAAGGAGTTCCAAAGTTATAATAAGTTACTTGTTACAATTAATTTAACATTGAGGGCAAACATAAATGTTAATGTTATGACAATTTTTTGTGAATGACCCATTGTTATCAAAGAAATGCTAATTTTAAGAAGAAATGAAGTGAAAGGCTAATCAATAAGGAATTCCACAAACCATATTTACTTGTTAATTCTAATCCTTTTTTATATGATCAATTGCAAGTCCAAGGTTCTCACACAATGCCTGCATTGCCAGCACAATACATGATTACCAAATTAATAATGCACAAAACCATGGTAAGTTCAATTATAAACATCGTGATCTAAACTTCCTATTTCATTGCATCATATACAAGGATGTGCTCAAATGTTATGACCACCTCAAGTTATAACCCTAGTAACTCACATGTAGATCATTTAGGGTATTATAAACTTTCTTTCAACAATGAATTTTAATTGTCTATACTATTTGATGTTGACCTAAATATTGATTTCATGATCATTTTGGGGCAAGAATGCCATGCAACAAATGGAGAACTAATGAAGAAAAAATGACTATTGTTTGATGGAATTGAATGGACAAGGAGTTCCAAAGTTATAATAAGTTACTTGTTACAATTAATTTAACATTTAGGGCAAACATAAATATTAATCTTGTGACAATTTTTTGTGAATGGCCCATTATTATCAAAGAAATGCTAATTTTAGGAAGAAATGAAGTGAAAGGCTAATCAATAAGGAATTCCACAAACCATATTTACACATTAATTCAAATCCTTTTTTATATGATCAATCACAAGACCAAGGTTCTCATACAATGCCTCTATTGCCAGCAGAATACATAATTACCAAACTAATAAAAAGTGAATCCATGGTATGTTCAATAATGAACATCTTGATCTGAGACCTCCTATTTCATTATATTATATGTAAGGATGTGCTCAAATATGATGACCACCTCGAGTTAGAATCCTTGTAACCTACAGTCACATCATTTAGGGTACTAGAAACTTTCTTTGGAGAATGAATTTTAATTGTCTATAATGTTTGATGTTGACACAAATGTTAATTTCATGATCATTTTGGGGCATGAATGTTGTGTAACAAAAGGAGAAGGAGAAGCTTGCCTTAGTAGCCAAAAATACAGTTACGGGCTTATGGTTCAACAATTGAACCAACCATACATGTAGAGAAAAGCTAATGAAGAAAAAAAGATTTTATTGTTTGATGGAATTGAATGGACTAGGAGTTCCAATGTTATAATGAGTCCCTTGTTACAATAAATTTAATATTTGGGGTAAATATAAATGTTAATTTCATGACACTTTTCTATAAACAACACATTGTTATGAAAGAAGTGTTTATTTTAGAAAGAAATGAAGTGAAAGGAAAACCATAAGGAATTGTAGAAACCATATTTCCTCATTGATTCAAATTCTTATCTATATAAGACCAAGGTTCCTCATACAATGCCTTCATTGCCAGCATAATACATAATTATCAGACTAATAATGCATGAAACTATGGTAATTTCAATAATGAACATCTGGATCTAAGACTTCTTATTTCATGTCATCATAAGGGAATATATGCTTAAATATGATAACGACCTCAAGTTAAAACCCTTCTAACTCACAATCTCATCATTTATGGTACCATAAACTTTCTTGAGACTATGAATTTTAATCTTTTATAATGTTTAATGCTGACACAATTGTTAATTTCATGATCATTTTAAGGCAACAACATCATGCAACAAAAGGAGAAGCCTACCTTGGTAGCCAAAAATGCAGTTATAAGCTCATGCTTCAACAATTGAACCAACCAAACATGTAGAGAAAAGCTAATAAAGATCAATGACTCTATTATTTAACGGAACTGAATGGACTAGGAGTTCCAAAGTTATAATGAGTTGTTTATTACAATAAATTTAATATTTTGGGCAAACATAAATATTAATTTCATGACACTTTTATGTGAATGACCCATTGTTATGAATCAATGGTTATTTTACAAAGAAATGAAGTGAATGGCTAATAAGGAATTGCCTAAAGATGTGCTCAAATATGATTACAACCTTAGGTTAGAACCCTTCTAACTCACAACCTCATCATTTAAGATACCATAAACTTTCTTTAGACTATGAATTTTAATCATTTAAAATGTTTGATGTTGACACAAATCCTAATTTCACAATCATTTTGGGTTAACAATGCCATGCAACAAAAGTTGAAGCCTTCGTAACAAAAAACAAAGTTATGGGCTCATGCTTCAACAATTAAACCAACCAAAGCAGTTAAGAAACACTAATAAAGATCAATGACTCTATTGTTTGATGAAATTCAATGGACTTAGAGTTCCAAAGTTATAATAAGGTGCTTGATACAATAAATTTAAAATTTTGGGCAAATATAAATGTTAATTTCATGACAATTTTATGTATATGGCCCATTGTCATAAAAGAAGTGCTTATTTTAGGAAGAAATGAAGTGAAATACTAATCAATGAGGAATTGCACAAGCCATATTTACTGCTTGATTCTGATCCTTATTAATATGATCAATCACAAGACCAAGGTTCCTTATACAATGCCTCCATTGTCAACACAATACATGTAAATGTAGCAAAAGGAGAACCCTTGCTAGCCAAAAATGTAGTTATGGGCTCATCCTTCCACAATTGAACCAACCAAACATGTAAAGAAAAGCTAATGAAGATTAATGACTCTATGGATCGATGGAAGTAAATGGACTAGGAGTTCCAAAAGTTATAATGAGTCCCTAGTTAAAATAAATTTAATATTTTAGGCAAATGTAAATGTTAATTTCATACACATTTATGTCAATGGCCTATTGTTATGAAAGAAGTGGTTATTTTACAAAGAAATAAAGTGAAATGCTAATCAATAAGGAATTGCACAAACCATACTTACTCATTAATTCAAATCTTTATTTATATGATCAATTAGGAGACCAAGGTCCTTCTTACAATGCCTTCATTGCTGGCATAATACATAATTACCAGACTAATAATGTATGAAACCTTGCTAAGTTCAATAATGAACATCTTGATCTGACACTTCCTATTTCATTGCATCATATGCAAAGATGTCCTTAAACAAGATGACAATCTCAAGTGAAGACCCTTCTAACTGTCAATCTCATCATTTAGGGAATGATAAACTTTCTTTAGACTGAATTTTTATCTTCTATAATGTTTGATGTTGACATAAATGTTAATTTCACAATCATTTTGGGTCAGCAATGCCATGTAACAAAAGGAGAAGCCTTAGTAGCCAAAAACAAAGTTATACGCCTATGCTTCAACAATTAAACCAGCCAAACATGTTGAGAAAAGCTAATGAAGATCAATAATTCTATTATTTGATGGAAATCAATGGACTTAGAGATCCAAAGTTTTAATGAGTCACTTGTTACAATAAATTTAATATTTTGGGCAAACATAAATGTTAATTTCATGACACTTTTATATCAATGGCCCATTGTTATGAAAGAAGTGCTTATTTTAGGAAGAAATGAAGTGAACATCTAATCAATAAGGAATTGCAAAAATTATATTTACAAATTGATTCAAATCCTTATTTTTATGTTCAATCGCATGACCAAGGTTCCTTATATAATGCCTCTACTATCGGCGTAATACTTAATTACCAGACTAATAATGAATGAAACCATGGTAAGTTTAATAATGAACTTCTTGTTCTAAAACTTCCAATTTCATTACATCTTATGCATAGATGTGCTTAAACATGATGATGACCTTAAGCTAGAATCATTCTAATTGTCAGTCTCACTATTTAGGATAGCATAAACTTCCTTTAGAATATGAATTTTAATCATCTATAATGTTTGATGTTCACATAAATGTTAATTTCATAATCATCTTGGGTCAACAATGTCATGCCACAAATAAAGAAGCCTTGGTAGCCAAAAACAAAGTTATGGGCTCATGCTTCAATAATTAAACCAACCAAACATGCTGAAAAAAGCTAATGAAGATCAATGACTCTATTGTTTGATGGAATTCATTGGACTTGGAGTTCCAAAGTTACAATGAGTTGTTATAATAAATTTAATATTTTAGGCAAACATAAAGGTTAATTTCATGACATTGATATGTGAATGACTCATTGTTATGAAAGAAGTGCACATTTTAGGAGAAAATGAAGTGAAATGCTAATCAATAAGGAATTGCACAAATTATATTTACTTATTAATTTAAATCCTTATTTATATTATCAATCAGGAGACCAAGGTTCCTCTTGCAATTCCTCCATTACTAGCATAATACATAATTACCAAACTAATAATGTATGAAATTTTGCTAACTTCCAATTTCATTGCAACATATGCAAAGATGTGCTCAAATATGATGACAACCACAATTTAGAACCCTTCTAACTTATAGTCTCATCATTTAGGGTATCATAAATTTTCTTTAGACTATGAATTCTAATCTATTATAATGTTTGATGTTGACTCAAATGTTAATTTCACAATCATTTTGGGTGAACAATGCCATGCAACAAAAAAAGAAGCCTTGGTAGCCAAAAATGGACTTATGGGCTCATGCTTCAACAATTGAGCCAACCAAACATGTTGAGAAAAGCTAATAAAAATCAATGACTCTATTGATTGATGGAATTCACTGGACTTAGAGTTCCAAAGTTATAATGAGTTACTTGTTACAATAAATTTAATATTTTGGCTGAACATAAATGTTAATTTCATGAGACTTTTATGTGAATGAGTCTTTGTTACAAAAGAAGTGCTCATTTTAAGAGGAAATGAAGTGAAAGGCTAATTAATAAGGAATTGCCAAAACCATATTTACTTATTGATTCAAATCCTTATTTATATTATCAATCATGCCACCAAGGTTCATCTTACAATACCTCCCTTGCTGGCATAATACATAATTACCAAACTAATAATGCACGAAATGTTGCTAGGTTCAATAATGAACTTCTTGATCCAAAACATCTCATTTCACTGCATCATATAAAAAGATGTGCTCAAACATGATGATGACCTTAAGTTAAAACCCTTATGACAATCAGCCTCATCATCCAAGGTACCATAAACTTTCTTTAAACTATGAATTTTAATAATTTATAATGTTTAATGTTGACACAAATGTTAATTTCATTACCATTTTGGGTCAACAATGCCATGCAACAAAAGGAGATGCCTTGGTAGCCAAAAACAATGTTATGGGTTCACATTTCAACAATTGAACCAACCAAACAATTTGAGAAAAGCTAATAAAGATCAATGACTCCCTTAGAATTCAGTAGACTTGGAGTTCCAAAGTTATATTGAGTCACTTGTTACAATAAATTTAATATTTTTGGGAAACATAAATGTTAATTTCATAATATTTTTATGTGAATGACTCATTGTTATGAAAGAAGTGCTTATTTTAAAAAGAAATGAAGTGAAAGGCTAATTAATAATGAATTGCACAAACTATATTTACTCGTTGATTTAAATCTTTACTTATATAAAGAATCATAAGACCGAGGTTCCTCTACAGTGCCTCTCTTGTTAGCACAATAAGTAATTACCCAACCAATAATACATAAAATGATAAGTTCATTAATGAACATCATGGTCTACAACTTCCCATTTCACTTCATTATATGCAAAGATGTGCTCAAACATGATGACGACCTTAAGTTAAAATCCTTTTAATAGTCAGTCTTATCATCTAGGGTACCATAAACTTTCTTTAGACTATGAATTTTAATTTTCTATAATGTTTGATGTTGACACAAATGTTAATTTCAAGAACATTTTGGGTGAACAATGTCATGCAATAAAAGGAGAAGCATTGGTTGTCAAAAATGAAGTTATGGACTCCTACTTCAACAATTGAACCAACCAAACATGTTAAAAAAAGCAAAATAAAGATCAATAACTCTATTAATTGATGGAACTTAATGGACTTAGAGTTCCTAAGTTATAATGAGTTGTTGGTTACAACAAATTTCATAATTCGGGGAAACATACATGTTAATTTCATGACACTTTTCTGTGAATGACTTATTGTAAAGAATAAGGAGCTCATTTTAGAATGAAATGAAGTGAAAAGCTAATCAATAATGAA
The DNA here is from genome assembly GCA_019804595.1 of Bruguiera parviflora. Taxonomy (NCBI): domain Eukaryota; kingdom Viridiplantae; phylum Streptophyta; class Magnoliopsida; order Malpighiales; family Rhizophoraceae; genus Bruguiera; species Bruguiera parviflora. Next base: position 8,769,765 of record CM034046.1, read on the forward strand.
TTGCACAAACCATATTTATTCATCGATCCAAATCCTTATTTATATGAACAATCATTAGACCAAGGTTCCTCTTACAGTGCTTCCCTTGTTAGAACAATACATAATTACCAAACTAATAATGCATGAAATCGTGCTAAGTTCAATAATGGACATCTTGATCTAAAACTTGCTATTTCATTGCATTATATGCTAAGATGTGCTCAAATATAGTGATGAACTCAAGTTAAAACCCTTCCAACTTACAAGTCTCAACATTTAGGATACCACAAACTTTCTTTAGACTATGAATTTTAATCATCTATAATATTTGATGTCAACACAAATGTTAATTTCACGATCATTTTGGGTGAATAATGCCATGGAACAAAATGAGAAGGCTTGGTAGCCAAAAATGAAGTGATGGGCTCATGCTTAAACAATTGAAACAGCCAAACATGTAGAGAAAAGCTAAAAAAGATCAATGACACTACTGTTTGATGAAATTCAATGGGTTTAGAGTCCCAAAGTTGTAATAAATGGCTTGTTATAATAAATTTAATATTTTAGGCAAATATAATTGTTAATTTCATGACACATTTATGTGAATGACTCATTTTTAGTTAAAAAGTGGTTATTTTAAGATTAAATGAAGTGAAAGGGTAATCAAAAATGAATTGCATGAACCATATTTACGTAATGATTCAAATCCTTATTTATATGATCAATCACAAAACCTTGCCAAGTTTTATAATTAACATCTTGATCTGAATCCTCCCATTTTATTGCATCATATACTAAGATGTGCTTAAATATGATGACAACCTGAAGTTAGAACCCTTCTAACTTACAATCTCATCATTTAGGATACCATAAACTTTCTCTAGACTATGAATGTTCATCATCTATAATGTTTGATGTTGACACTAATGTTAATTTCATGATGATTTTGGGTGAACAATGCCATGTAAGAAAATGAGAAGACTTAGTAGCCAAAAATAAAGTTATAGTGATGGAAGCCATATTGTACCAACTCATATCAACAAGGGAGTTGATGCTTTGCAAAACCATGGAGGACCAATGACAAAGGCAAGGTCAAAGAAAATAAAGGAAGCTCTCAACAACTTGTTATGTAACATTTATTATAAAGAAGTAGCTAAGTACGAGTTAAGGATGATGGAGGCTTCACTAGGATTGGCAAATGTGTCATCTATGGAGGAATTTGAGAACTGTGGCCTTGGGAAGGAAGTTAGATTTAGGAGCCCATGTTTAGGCATTTAAATGGATTATTTTTATGGGTTTTATTATTATTTAGTGTGTTGAACGAATTTTTTTACTAAACCTCGCTTATTAGCTAGGGATTTTAGGGGTTAGCATATAAAAAGGGCAAAAAGGGTGGCTGGAGGGGGCAGACCCATTTTCTTGAGTGTATGAGCTATTTTTTCTAGTTCTTTCAGAATTAATTATGAACTTTCATACTTGCACGTGTTGGTTCACTAAAACTTATCTTCTTCAATGTTGTATTGTTAGGAGTGACATCTAAATGTTATAGTTCTGGTTCTTAGTTGTTTATAATCATTAGGTCAGAACTCCAAATCCTTAACCTTTGTTAAAACGATCCTACACCAATATTGGTGTTAGGTTTTGTTTAAATATAATTAGAATTTATATCATTTGGTATCAAAGCCTTGGCTCTATACTTTTGTTATCATATCTTTCATGTATTTTTCATTATTGGTTAAATAATAAAAAAAAAATCATGTATTTCATATGTTTCTTTTCTGATACTTGTTTTTTCTACAGAAATACCCATTAGTTAACCAGAAAAAAAAATGGCTTCATTGCTTAATTGGTCATTTACTCAACTATATTCGATAATTAATTATTGTCTGATTGCACTACTCATATCATTGAATTTCTTGTCATTTTGTTTGCTTTATTGCCAATCTTCTTGGTCGTGTCACTTCTTTGAAAAGGTAGGTTTGGGATTGATCTATTCAAGTTTGTTTGTTCTAAATTAAGTTTACTTAGACCTATTGAAAGAGCTCTCAAAGTCTTGCAATTCATTGTGTGAAACACAAGAGTTGAGGACTACTATAGTTGAGTGGAGAGCAAACACGCAAGTGAGTGAGTTTTATGAGGCATATTCTTTATTTACTAAAAATCTTACATATACAATTGTCTAATGCTAAAGAGGGTAGTTTCCCACATAAAGAGGAGGAAATAGTTGTTCCAGTTTTCAAATTGCTTATGAAATTCTTAGAGCAGATGTTTGATAGGATTGACCAAATGTTTTGGGAAGTTCAAGATAGGGTGGATAAAATAGAAGTGGAATTAAGTGTTAATCTTAAGAGGCCAATTAGGAGGGTCATGGAAGATTAATTTGAACATGATATTAGTGAAGATGGTGATGATTATTGTGATGATAGTGATAATGCTAGTAGAAACTTCAGAGGTCATTTTAGAAGAGGACATGGTAATAGGAATGGTAGAGGAGTAAGAGGCAATGAAAATGTTTATGATAAGTTCAATGGAGGTTGAGATAATAGAAATAGAGTGGAGGAAGAAATAGACAAAAATCTTAGTAGTATTAAAATGAAAATATCTTTTTTCCAAAGGAAAGCTTACCCTGATGTCTATTTGAATTGGTAACAAAGGGTAGAATTAATATATGAGTACCACAACTTCTTAGAGGAGAAGAAAGTAAAGTTAGCTATGGTAGAGTTCATTAATTATATTGTAGTATGGTGGGACTAGCAAGTTACCACTAGGAGAAGAAATTTTGAGAGAACCATAGAAACTTGGAATGAGTTAAAGACTGTTATAAGAAGGAAATTTGTTCCCAGCTCTTATTATAAGGATTTGTATAATAAGTTTCAAATCGTTACAAAAGGTTCCAAGAGTGTGGAAGAATACCATAAAGAGATGGAAATTGCTATGGTTAAGGCAAATGTATTGGAGGATAGGGAGGTAACCATGGTTAGGTTCCTCTAAGTGTTGAATAAGAGCATAGTTAATGTGGTAAAACTGCAACACTATGTAGAGCTTGAAGACATGGTAAACACTACCATGAATGTTAAGAGGCATCTTAAGGGACTTCTAGATATAATCAAAACTTAGGTTTTCATCTTTTTGGAAGTTAAATTGAGGGAAGAAGGAAGAGAAGATGACTTCTAAACTTAAAACCAATTCATATAGACCCAAGACTAGTGGTGGCAGCCTCGAAAGGGGCAAATTTGAAGAAAAACTTTAGGGCACCCAAGGAAAAACTAGAGACATCAAATGCTTTAGATGTCTGGATAAGGGTTATATGGCTTCACAATGTCCTAACAAGACAACCATGTACCTTAAGGAGAATGGTGACTATGTGTCTGGTAGTGATGCTAGTAATGAAGACCAAATACTGCCACTAGAGGATGCTAGTCATGTTGATGAAGGGGTAAAGTATCTGGGGCTTGTGGAAGGCTTTTTAATAGCAAGGAGAGCCCTTAGTGTGTGGGTTAAGGAGGAGGATGATATTAAGATGTAGTAGGAAAATATTTTCCATACTCAATGTTTAGTTTAAGATAGACTTTGTTGCTTCATCAACGATAAAGGTAGTTGCACTAATGTATCAAGTATAGAGTTGGTAGAAAAATTGAACTTGCTTCAACCAAACATCCTAAGCTATATAATTTGTAATCATTAAATGATAGTGGAGTGGTGAAAGTGACTAAACAAGTTATGGTTCCATCTTCCATTGGTAGATATAAGGATGAGTTATTTAGTGATGTTATACCTATGTAGACTAGGCATTTGTTATTGGGCCATCCTTGGCAATGTGATAGAAAAGTTTTGCATGAAGGTTACAAGAACCGCCATTTTTTCACCGTGGATGGAAAACCATTTACACTAGTACCATAAACTCCAAAATAGGTGTATGAAAACTGAGACTTTATGAAAGTGAGCAAAAGAGGTGGAGTGAAAAGGAAGAAAAAGTTAGGAGAAAAGAAAGTGAAGGAGGGAAAAAGAAGGTAAATGCATTTGAGAGTGCTAAGTACAAGAGTGGTCAGGTTCACAAGATTGAAGATGAAAGAAAGCAAGTGAGTGTGTTTGCAAAAGGAGCAAATGTTAGGGTTACCTTCCAAGCTAGGCAACAAATGATCTAGATCCTTTACGAGGATTTTTATTTCTCTAACACTAACCTTAATTCATCTTTGCCTAGTGCTATTTCATCTTTGTTGTAGGATTATTATGATGTATTCCCTAAGGAGATCCTAGATGGTTTGCCACCAAGGAAAGGGATTAAACATCATATTGATCTTATTCCTAAAACTCCTATTCTTAATAAGCCAGTGTATAGAAGTAATCCTAAAGAGACAAAGGAGCTTTAGAGGCAAGTTGATGAGTTGATGAAGAAGGGACATGTAAGGGAGAGTATGAGTCCATGTGCAATGCCAATGTTGCTTGTGCCAAAGCAAGATGGATCTTAGAGGATATGTGTCGATTGTAGAGCTATCAACAAAATATTTGTTAAGTATCGACATCCTATACCTAGGCTTAATGATATGCTAGATGAATTACATGGTGCGTGTTACTTCTTTAAAATTGACCTTAAGGGTGGAATTATCAAATTAGGATGAAGGAAGGAGATAAATGGAAAACTACATTCAAGACCAAGCATAGTTTGTATGAATGGTTAGTTATGTCCTTTGATTTGACTAATGCACCTAGTACTATTATAAGATTAATGAATCACGTTCTAAGACCTTTCTTAGGGAAGTTTGTTATGGCTTATTTCGATGACATATTAGTATATAGTAGGAATTTGGAAGAGCATAGTGAACATTTGCATTATGTGCTTAATGTTTTAAGGAAATAGAAATTGTATGCCAATTTGAAGAAATGTGATTTTTGCAAGGATCATGTCATTTTTTGGGTTATGTTGTGTCTACTCATGTCATAGAGGTTGATAAAAAGAAGGTTAAGGCAATTCAAGAATGGCTTACACCTAAAAGTGTGAGTAATGTGAGAAATTTTCATGGTTTGGCTAGCTTTTATAAAAGGTTCATTGAGGATTTTAATACCATAGTTGTACCATTGATTGAGGTAGTCAAAAAGAGTATGGGTTTCAAGTGGAGTAAAGAACAGCAAGATGCCTTTGATTTGCTTAAGTCTAAGTTGTGTAATGCACCACTTCTTGCTTTGCCTGATTTTTCTAAGATCTTCAAAATTGAATGTGATGCATCAGACATTGGAATTAGGGGAGTTCTCATGCAAGAGAAACAACCTATTGCATTCTTTAGTGAGAATTTAAGTGGGGAAACATTGAATTATCCAACTTATGATAAAGAAATGTATACATTTGTCAAGACTTTAGAAATATGGCAACATTACCTTTGGCCCAAAGAGTTTGTAATTCATACTGATCATGAGTCTTTAAAATACTTAAAGGGGGCAAGGTAAGTTGAATAGGAGACATGAAAAATGGGTTAAATTTATTGAAACTTTTCCTTATGTAATTCAATACCTGATGCATTGTCACACAAGTACATATTGATTAGCACTTTGAGTATTAAGTTATTAGGGTTTAAGCACATTTAATTGTATGCTAATGATGCTGACTTTAGTAACGTATATGTTGCATGTGAGAAAGCTGCCTTTAGTTAGTTCTATAGACATGGGTATTTTTTTAGAGTAAATAAGTTTTGTATTCCTTAAGGGTTTATGAGAGCAATACTTGTGAAAGAAGCTTATGGGGGTGGCTTAATGGGACACTTTGGCATTAAAAAGACTTTTGATGTCTTAAATGAACATTTCTTTTGGCCACTTATGAAAAGGGATGCTAAAAAAGCCTTTGTCAAGTGTATTACCTGTAAACAAGATAAGTCTAAGGTTTTGCCCCATGGTAAGTTTTACCCTTAGAAAATCCTTGTGAACCTTGGACCAACATTTCTATGGATTTTATTTTTGGGTTACCTAGGTCCAAGAAGGGCTGAGATTGTATTTTTATTATAGTTGATAGGTTCTCAAAGATGGCATATTTCATTACTTGCACCAAAATAGATGATGTCACACACGTTGCAAACTTATTTTTTAGAGAGATTGTTCACCTACATGGAGTGCTAAAGAGTATTGTGTCAGACCGTAATGCAAAATTTTTAAGCCATTTTTGGAAAACATTGTGGAGCATGCTTGAAACAAAGTTATTATTTTCTACAACTTGCCATCTACAAACCAATGGATTGACTGAGGTAGTAAATCAAACTCTTGGTACATTATTGCGTGCTACTATTGGTAAGAACTTTAGAACCTAGGAAGAATATTTGCCTTTTGTGGAGTTTTCCTATAATCATGTTTTTTATAGTACTACAGGTTATTCTCCTTTTGAGCTTATTTATGGTTTTAATCCATTATCTCCTTTGGATTTAATACCATTGCTTATATAAGATAGGATTAATTTAGATGGGAAAAAGAAGGCGAAAGTGGTTAAGAAACTTCATGAGAAAGCTAGGCTTAACATTAAGAGAAAAAGCAAACAATATGAAACACAAGCCAACAAAGGACGTAGGCACATCACTTTTGAACCTGGTGATTGAGTTTGGGTACATTTGTGGAAGGATAGATTTCCTATGCAAAAGAAATCAAAGTTGCAACTAAGGGGAGATGGTCCTTTTCAAGTGGTGGCAATAGTCAACGATAATGCCTATAAACTTGACTTGCTAGGTGAGTATAATGTGAGTGCAACATTTAATGTTTCTGACCTTTCTCCTTTTCTCTTTGATGTCATAAGTGCTAATTTGAGAACAAATCATTTTAAGAAGCACGAGAAAGATGGAAGCCATATTATACCAACTTAAATCGACAAAGGAGTTGATGCTTTGCAAAACCTTGGAGGGCCAATAACAAAAGCAAGGTCAAAGAAAATAAAGGAAACTCTCAATAACTTGTTGTGCAACATTTATTATAAGGAAGTTACTAAATACAAGTTAAGGATAATGGAGGCTTCACTAGGGCTGGCAAATGTGTCATCTATGGAGGAATTTGAAAACCATGGCCTTAGGAAGGGAGTTGGATTTAGGAGCCCATGTTTGGGCATTTAAATGGATTATTTTCATGGATTTTTATTATTATTTAATGGGTTGGACAAATTTTCTTATTAAGCCTAACTTATTAGCTAGGGTTTTTGGGGGTTAGCATATAGAAAGGGCAAAAAGGGTGGCTAGAGGGGGCAGACCCGCTTTCTTGAGTGTATGAGTTATTTTCTCTGGTTCTTTGAGAACTAATTCTAAACTTTCATACTTACATGTGTTGGTTCACTAGACTTATCTTCTTCAACGTTGTGTTGTTAGGAGTGGCGTCTAAATCTTATAGTTATGGTTCTTGGTTGTTTATATTCTAACCTTTGTTAGAACGATCCTATACTAACATTAGCATTGGGTTCCATTTATATGTAATCGGAGTTTATATCATATGGCCTCATGCTTGAACAATTGAACTAACCAAACATGTTGAGAAAATCTAATAAAGATCAATGGCACTATTGTTTGATGAAATTAAATGAGCTTAGAGTTCCAAATTTATAATGAGTAGCTTATTATAATAAATTTAATATTTTAGGCAAATATAAATGTTAATTTCATGACATTTTTATATGAATGACTCATTAGTAAGAAAGAAGTGCTTATTTTAGTAAGAAATGAAGTGAAAGGGTAATGTATAATAAATTGCACAAGCCATATTTAATGTACCATAAACTTTCTATGATGACCAACTCAGGTTAGAACCCTTCTAACTCACTGTCTCATCATTTAGTGTACCATAAACTTTCTATAGACTATGAATTTTAATCATCTATAATGTTTAGTGTTGATATAAATGTTAATTTCATGATTATTTTCGGTGAACAATGTCATGCAACAAAAGGAGAAGCATTGGTAGCCAAAAACAAAGTTATGGGCTCATGCTTCGACAATTGAACAAACCAAACATGTAAAGAAAACCTAATGAAGATCAATGACTTTATTGTTTGATGAAATTCAATAGGCTTGGAGTTCCAAAGTTATAATGTGTTGCTTGTTACAATAAATTTTATATTTTGTGCAAACATAAATGTTAATTTCATGACACTTTAATGTGAATGACTCATTGTTAAGAAAGAAGTGCTTATTTTCAAAAGAAATGAAGTGAAAGGTTAATTAATAATGAATTGCACAATCCATACTTAATTATTGATTCAAATCCTTATATATAATAAGAATCGTTAGACCAAGATTCCTCTTGTTATACCTCCCTTGCTGGCACAATACATTATTACCAAACTAATCATGCATGAAACCTTGCTAAATTCTATAATGAACATCTTGATTTGAAACTTCTTATTTCATTGCATCATATGCTATGATGTGCTCAAATATAATGATGATCATAAGTTAGAACCCTTCTAACTGACAGTCTCATCATTTAGGATACCATAAACTTTCTTTAGACTAAATTTTAATTGTTTATAAAGTTTGAAGTTAACACAAATGTTAATTTCATGATCATTTTGCTTGAAAAAAGTCATGCAAAACAATGAAAAGCATTAGTAGCCAAAAACAAAGATATGGGCTCATGCTTGAACAATTGAACCAACCAAACATGTGAGAAAAGCTAATAAAGATTGATGATGCTAGTGTTTGATGAAATTCAATGGGCTTGGAGTTCCAAAGTTATAATAAGTGACGTGTTACAATAAATTTAATATTTTGCACAAACATAAATGTTAATTTCATGACACTTTTATGTGAATGACTCATTGTGCTTATTTTAGGAAGAAATAAAGTGAAAGGCTAATCAATAATGAATTACACAAATCATATTTACTTTTTGATTCAAATCCTTATTTATATGATCAATCACGAGACCAAGGTTCCTTTTACAATGCCTCCATCGCTGGCACAATACATAATTATTAGACTAATAATGCACAAAACCTTGATAAGTTAAATAATCAATATCTTTATCTGAAACTTCCTATTTCATTGCAACATATGCAAAGATGTGCTTAAATATGATGACAACATCAGGTTAGAACCCTTCTAACTCAAAGTCTCATCATTTAGTGTACCATAAACTTTCTTTAGGCTATGAATTTTAATTGTCCATAATGTTTGATGTTGATATAAATGTTAATTTCTTGATCATTTTGGGTGAACAATGTCCTGCAACAAAAGGAGAAGCATTGCTAGCCAAAAACAAAGTTATGGGCTCATGCTTGAACAATTGAACCAACCAAGTATATTGAGAAAAGCAAATGATGATCAATAACTCTACTTTTTGATGAAATTTAATGGGCTTGAAGTTCTAAAGTTATAATGAGTTGCTTATTACAATAAATTTAATATTTTAGGCAAACATAAATGTTAATTTCATGACACTTTTATGTGAATGACTCAATTCTTATGAAATAAGTGCCTATCTTAGGAAGAAATGAAGTGAAAAGTTGATCAATAACAAATTACACAAACCATATTTATTGATTCAAATCCTCATTTATGTAATCAATCATGAGAGCATGGTTCCTTTTACAATGCCTTCATTGCTAGCATAATACATAATTACCCAACTAATAATACACAAAACCTTAGTAAATTCATTAATCAACATCTTGATCTAAAACTACCTATTTCATATCATCATATGCAAAGATATGATCAAATATGATGACAACCTAAGGTTAGAACCCTTTAACTTATAGTCTCATCATTTAAGATACCATAAACTTTCTTTAGACTATGAATTTTAATTGTTTATAATGTTTGATGTTGACATAAATGTTGATTTCACAATAATTTTGGGTGAACAATACTATGCAACAAAAGGAGAAGCATTGGTAGCCAAAAACGAAGTTATGGGCTCATGCTTGAACTATTGAACCAATCCAACATGTAGATAAAAGCTAATGAAGATTAATGACTCTACTGTTTGATGAAATTCAATGGGCTAGGAGTTCTAAAGTTATAATGAGCGGCTTGCCACAATAAATTTTATATTGTGGGAAAACATAAATATTAATTTCATGACACTTTTATGTAAATGACCCATTGCTACGAAAGAAGTGCTTATTTTAGGAAGAAATAAAGTGAAAGGCTAATCAATAATGAATTGCATAGATCATATTTACTCATTGATTTAAACCCTCATTTATATGATGAATCATAAGACTAGGGTTCCTCTTACAATGCCTCCCTTGCTAGCACAATAAATAATTACAAAACTAATAATGCATAAAACCTTGCTAAGTTCTAAAATGAACATCTTGGTCAGAAACTTCCTATTTTATTGCATCATATGCTAAGATATGCCTAACTATGATGATGAACTCAAGTTATAACACTATTAACTTACAATCTCATCATTTAGGATACCATAAATTTTCTTTAGACAATGAATTTTAATTGTTTATAATATTTAATGTTGACACAAATGTTAATTTCACAATCATTTTAAGTGAGCAATGCCATGCAACAAAACGAGAAGCCTTGGTAGCCAAAAACAAAGTTATGGGCTTATGCATGAACAATTGAACCAACCAAACATGTTAAGAAAAGCTAATGAAGATCAATGACACTATTGTTTGATGAAATTCAATGGGCTTGGAGTTCTAAAGTGACAATGAGTGGCTTCTTATAGCGAAATTTAATATTTTAGGCAAACATAAATGTTAATTTCATGACACTTATATGTGAATAACTCATTGTTATAAAAAAAAAGTGCTTATTTTAGGATGAAATGAAGTAAAAGACTAATCAATAATGAATTGCACAAACAATATTTACTCATTGATTCAAAGCCTTCTTTATATGATTAATTACATGACCAAGTTTCCTCTTACAATACCTTTATTATGCACAATACATAATTACCATACTAATAAAGCACGAAACCTTGGTAAGTTCAATAATCAACATCTTCCCATTTCATACCTTTATATGTAAAGAAGTACTTAAATATGATGACAACCTTAGGTTAGAACCATTCTAGCATACAATCTCATCATTTAGTGTACCATAAACTTTCTTTAAACTATCAATTTTAATCTTCCATAGTAATTGATGTTGACACAAATATTTCTTTCACGACCATTTTGGGTGAACAATGTCATGTAACACAATGAGAAGCCTTGGTAGCCAAAAAACAAGGACATAAGCTCATGCTCGAACAATTGAACGAACCAAACATGTTGAGAAAAGCTAATGAAGATCAATGATGCTACTATTTAATGAAATTCAATGGGTTTGGAGTTCCAAAGTTATAATGAGTGGCTTGTTACAGTAAATTTAATATTTTGCGCAAACATAAATGTTAATTTCATGACACTTTTATATGATTAACTCATTGTTATAATGGAAGTACTTATTTTAGGAAGAAATGAAGTGAAAGGCTAATCAATAATGAATTGCACAAAATATATTTACTCATTAATTCAAATCCTTATCTATAAGAACAATCATAAGACCAAGGTTCCTTTTATAATGCCTCCCCTGCTAGCACAATACATAATTACCAGACTAACAATGCACAAAACCTTGTTAAGTTTTATAATGAACATCTTGATCTAAATCCTCCTATTTCATTGCATCATATGCTAAGATTTGCTCAAGTATGATGACAACCTCAAGTAAGAACCCTTCTAACTTACAATCTCATCATTTAGGATACCATAAATTTGTTTAAACTATGAATTTTAATTGTCTATAATGCTTGATGTTGACACAAATGTTAATTTCACGATCATGTAATGGGCTTATGCTTGAACAATTGAACCAAGCAAACATGTTGTGAGAAGTTAATAGAGATCAATGACACTATTGTTTGATGAAATTAAACGGGCATAGAGTTCCAAAGTTATAATGAGTGGCTTGTTACAATAAATTTTATATTTTGGGCAAACATTAATGTTAATTTCATGACACTTTTATATGAATGACTCTTTGTTAGGAAAGAAGTGCTTATTTTAAGAAGAAATGAAGTGAAAAAGTAATCAATAATGAATTGCACAAACCATGTTTACTCATTAATTCATATACTTATTTATATGATCACTCATAAGGCCAAGGTTCCCCTTACAATGCCTCCTTTGCTGGCACAATACATAATTATCAGTCTAATAATGCACGAATCCTTGGTAAGTCCAATAATAAACATCTTGATTTGAAACTTCCTATTTCATTGCATCATATGCCAAGATGTGCTCAAGTTTGCTGACGACCTCAGGTTGGAACCCTTTTAACACACAATCTCATCATTTAGTGTACCATGAACTTTCTTTAGACTATGAATTTTAATCATCTATAATGTTTGATGTTGATAGAAATGTTAATTTCACAATCATTTTGAGTGAACAATGCCATGCAACCAAAGGAGGAGTCTTGTTAGCCAAAAATGAACTTATGGGCTTATGCTTCAACAATTAAACCAACCAAACATGTTGAGAAAAGCTATTAAAGGTCAATGACACTATTATTTGATGAAATTCAATGGGCTTGGAGTTCTAAAGCTATAATGAGTTGCTTGTTACAATAAATTTAATATTTTGGACAAACATAAATGTTAATTTCATGACACTTTTATGTAAATGACTTATTCTTATGAAAGAAGTTCATATTTTAAGAAAAAATGAAGTGAAAGGCTAATCCATAATGAATTATAGAAACCATATTTACTCATTGATTCAAATCCTTATTTATAAGAAGATTCATGAGACCTAGGTTCCTCTTATAATGCCTCCTTTACTGGCACAATACATAAGTATCAAACTAGCAGCATACAAAACCTTAGCAAGTTTTATACTAAACATCTTGATCTAAAACTTCCTATTTCATTGCATCATATGGAAAGATATGCTCAAATATCATGACAACCTAAGGTTAGAAACCTTCAAACTCATAGTCTTATCATTTAATGTACCATAAAATTTCCTTAGACTATGAATGTTAATCATCTATAATGTTTCATGTTAATATAAATGTTAATTTCACGATCATTTTGGGTGAATAGTGCCATGCAATAAAAGGAGTAGCATTAGTAGTCAAAAACGAAGTTATGGGCTCATACTTCAACAATTGAACCAGCCAAAAATATTAAGAAATGCTAATGAAGATCAATGACTCTATTGTTTCATGAAATTCAATAGGCATGGAGTTTTAAAGTTTTAATGAGTTTTGGGCAAATATAAATGTTAATTTCATGACACTTTTATGTGAATGACTTATTCATATGAAAAAGTGCTTATTTTAGGAAGAAATGAAGTGAAAGGTTAATCAATAATGAATTGCACAAACCATATTTACTTATTGATTCAAATCCTTATTTATATGAAGAATCAAGAGACCAAGGTTCTGCTTACAATACCTCTCTTACTGGCACTATACATAATTACCAAACTAATAATGCATGAAACCTTCCTAAGTTCTATAATGAACATCTTGATCTGAATCCTTCTCTTTCATTGCAACATATACTAAGATGTCCTTAAATATAATGACAAACTCAAATTAAAACCCTTCTAACTTACAATTTCATCATTTGGGATTCCATAAACTTTCTTTAGACTATGAATTTTAATCATTTATAATGTTTGATGTTGACACAAATGTTAATTTCATGATCATTTCGAAACAATAATGCCCTGTAACAAAAGGCAAAGCCTTAGTAGCCAAAAATGAAGTTATAGGGTCATGCTCAAACAATTAAACCAACCAAACATGGAGTGAAAAGCTGATAAAGAGCAATGACACTATTATTTGATGAAATTCAATGGGCTTAGAGTTCAAAAGTTATAATGAGTGGTTTGTTACAATAAATTTAATATTTTGGGTAAACATCACTGTTAATTTCATGACACTTTTATGTGAATGACTCATCATTATGAAGGAAGTGCTTATTTCAAGAAGAAATGAAGTGAAAGGGTAATCAATAATGAATTACACAAACCATATTTACTCATTGATTCAAATCCTTATTTATATGAAGAAACATGAGACTAGGGTTTCTCTTACAATGCCTCCTTTGCTGGCACAATGCATAATTACCAAACTAATAATGCATGAAACCTTGTTAAGTTCTATAATGAATATCTTGGTCAGAGACTTCATATTTTATTGCATCATATGCTAAGATGTGCTTAAATATGATGACAAACTCAAGTTAGAATGACTCGTTATGAAGGAAGTACTTATTTCAAGAAGAAAAGAAATGAAAGGGTAATGAATAATGAATTACACAAACCATATTTACCCATTGATTCAAATCTTTATTTATATGAAGAATCATGAGACCAAGGTTTCTATTAAAATGCCTCCCTTATTGGCACAATACATAATTACGAAACTACCAATGCATGAAACCTTGCTAAGTTCTATAATGAACATCTTAGTCAGAAACTTCCTATTTTATTGCATTATATGCTAAGATCTGCTCAAATATGATGACGATCTCAAGTTAGAATGAGTTGTTGTTTTTGTTACGAAGGAGGTGCTTATTTTAGGAAGAGATAAAGTGAAAGGGTAATCAATAATGAATTACACAAACCATATTTACTCATTAATTCAAATCCTTATTTATATAATTTATCACAAGACCAAAGGTTCCTTTTACAATGCCTCCATTACAAGCACAATGCATAATTACCAGTCTAATAATGCATGAAACCTTGGTAAGTTCAATAGTCAACATCTTGATTTGAAAATTCTTATTTCATTGAATCATATGCAAAAATGTCCTTAAATATGATGACAACCTCAGGTTAGAACCCTTCTAACTCACAATCTCATCATTTAGGGTACCATAAAATTTCTTTAGACTATGAATTTTTATCTTTTATAATATTTGATGTTGAGACAAATGTTAATTTCATGATCATTTTGGGTGAACAATGCCATGTAACAATAAAAAGAGTCTTAGTAGCCATAAATGAAGTTATGGGCTCATGCTTCAACAATTGAACCAACCAAACATGTTGAGAAAAGCTAATAAAGATCAATGACACTATTGTTTGATGAAATTTAATGGACTTGGAGTTCCAAAGTTAAAATGAGTTGCTTGTTACAATAAATTTAATATTTTAGGCAAACATAAATGTTAATTTCATAACACTTTTATGTGAATGACTTATTCTTACCAAAAAAGTGCTTATTTTACGAAGAAATGAAGTGAAAGGGTAATCAATATTGAATTGCACAAACCATGTTTACTCATTAATTCATATACTTATTTATATGATCACTCACAAGGCCAAGGTTCCCTTTACAATGCCTCTTTTACTGGCACAATAATTACCAAACTAATAATGCACAAATCCTTAATAAGTTCAATAATGAACATCTTGATTTGAAACTTCTTATTTCAATGCATCATGTGCAAAGATGTGCTCAAGCTTGATAATGACCTTAGGTTGCATCATTGCATCATTTAGTGTACCATGAACTTTCTTTAGACTATGAATTTTAATCATCTATAATGTTTGATGTTGATAGAAATGTTAATTTCATGATCATTTTGGGTGAACAATGCCATGCAACAAAAGGAGGAGTCTTGGTAGCCAAAAATGAAGTTATGGGCTCATGCTTAAACAATTAAACCAAGCATATTTACTCATAGATTCAAATCCTGAATTATATGATCGATCACGAGACCAAGGCTCCTTTTGCGATGCCTCCATTGCACGCACAATACATAATTACTAGTCTAATAATGCACATACATTATTGGCTATTTTAGACTCATTCTTATGAAAAAAGTGCCTATTTTAAAAGGAAATGAAGTGAAAGGCTAATCAATTTTGAATTGCACATACATTATTTACTCGTTGATTCAAATCCTTATTTATAAGCAAAATCAGGAGACCAAGGTTCCTCTTATAGTACCTCCTTTATTGGCATAATAAATAATTACCAGACTAATAATACACAAAACTTTGCTATGTTCAATAATGAATATCTTGATTTGAAACTTCCTATTTCGTTGCATCATATGCTAAGTTGTACTCAAATATGATGACAACCTCAAGTTAGAACCCTTCTAACTTATAGTCTCATCATTTAGGATACCATAAACTTTCTTTAAACTATGAATTTTAATCATCTTTAATGTTTGATGTTGCCATAAATGTTAATTTCACAATCATTTTGGGTCAGCAATGCCATGTAATAAAACAAGAAGCCTAGGTAGCCAAAAACAAAGTTATGGGCTTATGGTTAAACAATTTAACCAACCAAACATGTTGAGGAAAGCTAATGAAGATCAATGACACTGTTGTTTGTTGAAATTCAATGGGTTTGGAGTTTAGAATTTATAATGAGTGGCTTGTTACAATAAATTTATTATTTTGGGCAAACATATATGTTAATTTGGTAACACTCTTATGTGAACGACTTATTGTTACAAAAGAAGTGCTTATTTTAGGAAGAAATAAAGTGAAAGGGTATTCAACATTGAATTGCACAAACCATATTTACTCATCAATTCTAATCCTTATTTATATGATCAATCGTGAGACCAAAGTTTCTCTTACAATGCCTCCATTGCTGGCACAATACATAATTACCAAACTAATAATTTACAAAGCCATGGTATGTTCAAAATGAACATCTTGATCTAAAACTTCCTATTTCATTGCATCATCTACAAATATGTTTTCAAATATGATGGTGACCTCAAGTTAGAATCTTTCTAACACATAGTCTAATCCTTTAGTGTTGCATGAACTTTCTTGAGACTATGGATTTTAATCGTCTATAACGTTTAATGTTGATATAAATGTTAATTTCACGATCATTTGGGTGAACAATGCCATAGAACAAAAAGAGAAGCATTGGTAGCCAAAAATGAAGTTATGAGCTTATGCTTCAACAATTGAACCAACCGAACTTATTAAGAAAAGATAATGAAGATCAATGACTTTATTGTTTGATAAATTCAATGGACTTAGAGTTCTAAAGTTATAATAAGTTGCTTGTTACAATAAATTTTATATTTTGGGCAAACATAAATGTTAATTTCATGACCCTTTTATATGAATGACTCATTCTTATGAAAAAAGTGCTTATTTTAGGAAGAATTAAAGTGAAAGGCTAATCAATAATGAATTGAACAAACCATATTCTCTCATTGATTCAAATCCTTATTTATAAGAAGAATCATAAGACCAAGGTTCCTCTTCTAGTGCCTTTTTTGTTGGCACAATACATAATTACCAGACTATTAATGCATAAAACCTTGCTAAGTTTTATAATGAACACCTTGATCCAAACTTCCTATTCCATTACATCATATGCAAAAATGTTCTGAAATATGATGGCGACCTTATGTTAGAATCCTTCTAACTCACAGTCTCATCATTTTGGGGACCATTAAATTTATTTGGACTATGAATTTTAATTGTCTATAATGTTTGATGTTGACACAAATGTTAATTTCATGATCATTTTGGGTGAACAATGCCATGTAACAAAAGGAGGAGTCTTGGTAGCCAAAAACGAAGTTATAGGCTTATGCTTCAATAATTGATCTAACCAAATATGTTGAGAAAAGATATTAAAGATTAATGACACTATTATTTGATAAAATTCAATGGGCTTAGAGTTCCAAAGTTATTATGAGTTGCTTGTTACAATAAATTTAATATTTTGAGCAAACATAAATGTTAATTTCATGACACTTATATGTGATTGACTCATTGTTATGAAAGAAGTGCTTATTTTAGGAAGAAATGGAGTGAAAGGCTAATCAATAAGGAATTGCACAAACCATATTTACTCATTGATTCAATTCTTTTTGATATGATTGATCATAAGACCAATGTTCATCTTACAGTGCCTTCATTGCTAGCATAATATATAATAATTACCAAACTAATAATGCATGAAACCTTGCTAAGTTCAATAATGAACAACTTGATCTAAAACTTCCTATTTTATTGCATCATATGCAGAGATATGCTCAAATATGATGACAACCTCAAGTTAGAACCCTTCTAATTTTGGTCTCATCATTTAAGGTACCACAAACTTTCTTTAGACTAAGTATTCTAATCATTTGTAGTGTTTCATGTTGTCATAAATGTTAATTTCACGATAATTTTGGGTCAACAATGCCATGTAACAAATAGAGAAGCTTTGGTAGCCAAAAACAAAGTTATAGGCTCACACTTCAATAATTAAACCAACCAAACATGCTAAGAAAAGCTAATAAAGATCAATGACTCTATTGTTTGATGGAATTCACTAGATTTGGAGTTCCAAAGTTATAATGAGTCACTTATTGCCATAAATTTGATATCTTGGGCAAACATAAATATTAATGTCATGACACTTTTACGTGAATGACTCATAGTAATGAAAAGTGCTCATTTTTTGAAGAAATAAATTGAAATGCTAATCAATAAGGAATTGCTCAAACTATATTTACTCTTGGCTTTAAATCCATATTTATATTATCAATCATAAGACCAAGGTTCCTCTTACAATACCTCCATTACTGGCACAATACATAATTACTAAAACCTCAATAAGTTCAATAATGAACATCTTGATCTAAAACTTCTTATTCCATTACATCATATGCAAAGATGTGCTCATATATGGTGGTGACCTCAAGTTAAAACCCTTTTAACCCACAATCTCATCATTTAGTGTACCATAAACTTTCTTTAGACTATGAATTTTAATTGTCTATAATGTTTGAGGTTGACACAAATGTTAATTTCATGATTATTTTGGGTGAACAATGTCATGCTAAAAAAGAAGAAACCTTGGTAGCCAAAATCAAAGTTATGGGCTTCTGCTTCAATAATTAAATTATCTAAACATGTTGAGAAAAGCTAATGAAAATCAATAACTTAATTGTTTGATAAAATTTGATAGGCTTGGAGTTCTAAAGTTACAATAAATTTAATATTTTGGGCAAATATAAATGTTAATTTCATGACTTTTATGTAAATGACTCATTGTTATGAAAAAAGTGCTTATTTTAGGATGAAATGAAGTGAAGGGCTAATCAATAAGGAATTGCACAAACCATATCTACTTATTAATTCAAATCCTTATTTATACAATTAATCATGAGACTAAATTCCTCTTGCGATACTTTAATTACTAGTACAATACATAATTACCAGACTAATAATGCACGAAATCATGGTAAGTTCAATAATGAACATCTTGATACAAAACTTCTTATTTCATTGTTAACCTTCTATAAGATGGTAATCTTGCCTAATCAGCAACATTGCAGTCTTTAATTTTTGTATGATAATAACTTTAATACAATAAATCTTAACTTGGAGCACCTTTGAAATAATTGAAAAATTGCATCACAAATTCCTCAATTGGTTAAAGGTGCTTTATGAAATTAATTTATCATACTCACTACAAAGGAGGGTTATTAGGCCTTATGATAAAAAAAAGTTTAACTTGCCAACTATCCTTGGATCTTATACCTCTTTTGGTCTTCAAGCAACTATCCTTAACTTATGTGAAAGTTTGGTATTATAATTCATAAGACTATCAATGAGTTTTTAGACCTTAACATTCCAATCTCACTTAATAAGTCAAGAGCTTTTTTTTTTTTTTTGAGATAAAGAAAAACTATGTTGTGATTTAGACACCTCAAACCTTAAAAAATATTTCAATAGCCCCAAGCTTTTTTTTTTTTTTTTTTTTGGTATCTAGTATGTAAAAAGATCTTTAACTCTTAAATTCCCTTAGCATCTTCACTTGTAACTATAATATCATCCATATTTATAATACATAATATTTTATTTGCAATACAATGTTTGTAAAAGACTATATGATTAACTTTATATCTTTGAAGACCAAATTCCATAACTCAAGTGCTAAATCTACCAAACCATGTACAAGCAGACTATTTTAAGCAATATTGAGACTTCTTTAATTGAAAAGCCAACCCATACTCTCCCTAAGTAACAAATAAGGAGTTTGCTCCATATACACTTCACCATAAAGTTCACTATGTAGGAAAGCATTTTTGATATCTAACGGATGTCAAACCCAATTATAAATAGCAGCCAAGGAAAGAGAGATTTTGATTGAGGCAAGCCTGGTTATAAGAGAGAATTTCTCTTAATAGTTAAGGCTAGGTATTTAAATGTATCCTTTAGCCACCGAATGAGGCTTTGATTAGTCAATTAAGCCATTTGGACAAACTTTCATAGTATACACCTAATGACAACAAACAACAAATTTATTATGCGAAGGAGGAACAACCTTATAAGTGTCATTTTGTTGCAATGCGACCAGTTCTTTTTCCATTACTCTCTTTCACCCAAAGTAACACAAACTTTAGAAACAAAGTTATGTATATTAATATAAGACAACAAAGTTACAAAAGCCTAATGTGAAGGGAAAAGGAGATCAAATGAGATATAATTAAAGATAAGATGATAGGTACATTGTTTAAGGCCTTTTCAAAATGAAATAAAGAGATCTAAGTTAGCATCAAAAGAGAGTACAAGAGTTGGATTTCAAAACAAATGGTCAACAAGTAAAGCGCTAGAGTTTATAAGCAATTGTACCTTACAATAAGTGTAAGCTTGTAAATTAAGACAAGAAAAATGATCAAATAAACTTAATGGAGGTGAAGATGCAAACAGAGGTAGTCCATAAAATAGGAAAAGAAAGTGTTAGAGATTAAACAATATCACATATAGAAGGTGACTTGAATCATAAGGTACTTATTTGAAGAAAATGACATTAGCATATATAGAGAAATTATGTAAAAGAAAATTGTAATAATATTAACCTTTGGTGTTCAAAAATAACTTAAAAAAAATGCACTAAATTGCATGAGAATTCAACTTGTCAACACTTAAACTAAGCCAATGAAGAAAGTACTCACATCCAAATATATGTGCAGGTAATGAATACAAACATTTTGAGGAAATAAAACACTTTAAAGGAACTAGTAATTGAGCAAAAATGATGGTTGGCAATTAAATGAAAAACAATTAATAAGAACAACATCACTACATAACAATTTGAAAACTTTTATGCATATTAAGAAGGTTTATGTAATTTCTATTATATGCCTACTCTTTCTTTCAACAACCCTATTATATTATGGCATATAAGAATAAGATGATCAATAAATAATACTAAAATTAGCCATGAAGTCTTTACAAGAATTAGAAAGGTATATAGTGGCATTATTACTATAAGTATGTGAACTTATAAATCAAACTAGGTTTTAATTTTGGTAGAAAAGCATGAAAAATAAAAAATAACTTAGATTAATCTTTCATTAAGTAAAGCTATATTACTCTAGAATAATCATCTATAAAGGTAACAAAATATCAAAAATCCAATTTGATAGTTACACAATTAGCTCCCCAAACATCAAATTAAACTAACATAAAAGGAATTAACATCCATTTATTAACTCAAAAGGTAAGAGGAATTCATTGATGCTTTCCTAATCTAAAAATGCAACATGACATAAACTAAGAACTAATTTCTTTAAAGACTCTAAAGAGGAATAACTTAGATAATAGTTAATTTGAAGAGGTCAAGCAACATTTGTGCAAGTAATAATAAAAGGATAATGATCAAAGTAGTAAACATTATTCTGCTCGTGTCCTTCACTAATCTTTATTTATTTATTTATTTATTCAAATCCTAGTCAAAAGAAAAATTAAGGAAAAAGAAATAGAGATAGTAAAAATAAGATTAAATAGAAATGGTGAATATAAAAAATATAGGATAGAGACAACAAAGGATTGAGTTTTATGGTTCATATACCATTTCCACTAGTTAAATCTTCAATTACAGTAATTTTGGACAATGTACTAGAGTGTTGTAATTCAGAAAAATTATTGGATGTACCTAAACTATGATCTTTAATACCATAATCGATGACCTAAGGCTTTAAGGAGGAAGCATTAAAGGAGAGTCCAACTATAAGAGTACCTATCTAGACCAAAGATGCAATAGGAAGAGATGTTTTGTGGATTGCATCATACTAGAGTAGCTTAGAATGCTCCTCTTCTAACACCATTGCATGATTGTGATCAGTTTTAACATTTTGGTTTACAAATCCTAACGAACTACTCTCCACATTATTAGAGGTGACAACATCTGCTCACCAAATTTTGGCAAGTCCTTCCTATGTAATTATTGTCTATAATGAATACAATGCCAAGGTAAGCCTTTACCAATTGCCCCTCTTTAAACACCATGACTATGGCTATTGTAGTAACATTTACCTTTATAGAACAAAACACTACTACCATTAAATGATTGAGTGGCAAAAAAAGATTTATCAATCATGGGCATACTATTATGCTAAGAATTATCTCATGTAGATACTCTCAAAATTGGAGAAGTATTGATCTACAATAAATGGAAATTTTATTTCTCTCATAATTGCTCTTGCACTCCATTTTTCTAATAGAAAAGAGTGAAAGTGAATTTTTTAAAAAGATACGATTTTTTATTGGGCTTAAATTGGGTCACAACGCTCATTTACAAGGTTAACATCTTAAAGCATAATGAGCTTTGGAATGCAAGTTTAGTTAATTGGATTTCCTTTTTCTCTCCTTTTCAAGAATTAGACTTTTAACTTTAATTGAATAAAAAGTTTAAATAATTTTATTACCATATATTTTATTTAGTAATAATTAATCTTTTTTTACATACATTTTATGTATTAAATTTGACAAATATAATTGTTGTTAAATTAGAGGAAACAGTTTTTTTTTTAATTTTTTTCTTATATTTAGTTTTATCAATTTTGGCAGCTTTAACCGTATAACTTGCACAACAAATCCAAAAACAAGTTTTTTTTTTAAAAAAAAAAAAGAATATGGGTTCGGCCAAGAAGGGCAAAGCCGAGGCTTACTCCGAGAGACGCTTGAAGCATATAAAAAGCATCAGAATAATTATTCACCATTTGGATTCTAATTCAGTGTTGATGAAAAGTTATTCAAAGAAAAAAAAAAAAAAAACAGCATACCAGACCAAATGGAGTCTCAGATTCATGACAAATATTATTTGGTCATCATAAAAGCAAACGAAGGCTACATGGTACTAAAAGAGAAGTGGGACTTGGAGGTGTTGGGATGTCCAACGTCCCTTCCAACATCAACAGAGCCTTCTTCATGGAAGGACGCAGAGATGGCTCATCGAGAGTGCACCAAATTCCCACTTTGACCATGCTGTCTAATTGTCTCCTGTCCACTTCTTCTTCACCCACTAGCTTTTCTAATTCCTCAGCCTCAAAACAATTGTAAACCCATTCTTCAAGAATGGCCTCTGTTTCAGGGAGACTATGATCCACATTCCTACGTCCACATATGATCTCCAACAACACAACTCCAAAGCTATAAACATCTGCTTTAGCTGTCACAGGCAGGTTGCGATGCCATTCTGGTGCTACATATGGCTCTTTTTCCTCTAATAGCGGTGAACTTTTTGGGTTGGTCTGGCTTCATCAACTTTGCCAATCCAAAATCTGATATTTTCAGACACCTATGCTCATCCATCAGTATGTTTTGAAGTTTTATATCACAATGATGATTTGTGTCTCACACTTTTCATGCAAATATAGAATCCCACTTGCTATACTGCGAGCAATCTCTAATCTCTTGGTGAAGTTTAGTTTTTTTCTCAGGCAAAAACAGTACATCAGCAAGGGAGCCATTGCTCATGTACTGGTATACCAAGAGCCTGTTTGGTCCATCTATGCAATAACCAAGCAAGCAAACTAAGTTCTTATGATGGGTTTTCGCAATGACCTTAATCTCAGTCTGAAATTCTCGTTCCCCTTCGTCTAAAACTCGGTCAATTCAACGAACTTTTGACTTTATGATATCAGCCCTTTATAAACTGTACCAAAGGAAACTCTGCCGATATCTTCCTGGAAACCATTGGTCACATCTTCTAGTTCTGCATAGGTGAATGATCCAATGGAAACTTGCTCATAAAACTGGACATTGTCGTTGTCAATGGTTTTATAAGCGTGTAAATGCCAACTGTGAACAACTAGTGCAAAAATTGCCAGCATAGCGAGGACGGAGGAAACACATGAAATGCTGGCAATTAAGATTTCCGTCTTGATATTTTTCTTGCCGGTTCTCTTCTCTCGTGGCTCAATTCGGTCCATACCAGGATCAGAGACTGACATCGGCGTACCCACCTTTATAAAAGCTGTGTTTGAATCACTTGTATCTCTTCTCCCAAATTTCGAAGGGAGCCTTTGCTTTTTGCGTTGCGCATCCTTGTAAAATACCGCTTCACAGTTGCAGTCCTTTTGGCAGGCTTCCTTGCGGTCTTCTTTGCTTGCCGACGAGAGAGTTGAGTATGAATTTTCTTCCCAAACGGTAAAGGCCAGCTCCTGGATGCTGTATTTGGTGCTGACATTCTTTTCTTTGCAACCTTCAGCGACCAAATCCCTCTCACAGCCAGAATACCGATTTCCTTGGTGACAGAGGGAAATGCTGGAAGACATATGCATTGGGGTTCCAGATCGTTTAACACACAATAGCTATTAAGACCACACAATCCCGCTGGGCTGCATTTGTTTCCAGTGGAAGACCAAGCAATCGACCAATTGCCATTCTGTGATAGATTATACGAATACAGTATAAAAATGCCATCCGCATCCATTTTTGCCAAATAAACTGTCTCATTTCATGGATTCCCTCCCAGAATGAGATCTCCAATGTTGATGCCTGTGGCATTCAGCAGGTATAGATGGCCATCAGGATCAAGATTCGGTGTCAAGTTCTCACCACTTCCAGCAGTATTCGATGACCAATAAGCATAATTACTGTTTTCACCGGATACCGCACAAAATCTCCATCGTTTTGCATCTTGAAACAGAAATTTCCTGTTATTTGTCAGTTTCTGAAATACTAGAAACCAACCGTGTCCCTGCTTGGAGACGTTGAGCTGGGAGAAGAGTATCGGTTGGGTTTTCAAAACTCTGCCATATGATTTGCCGATTATAATTATATAAGACAAAGTTGCCCGAATCGAAAATGGAGGCTGAAGAAGCTGATTCCAAGGCAAAAACAATGTTAGTGCTCTGGTGATACAAATTTCTATTATATGTAAACAAAATTCAGTACTAATATTATTATAAAATTATGATAATAAAATATAAGTAATTTGAAATTTTGATTTAATAATTATAAATAACTAAAAATTAAAATTATAAAATTTAGATATTACTCTTAATAATAATAATATTGAAGAAGATAAATTTAATTAACTAATTCATACAAGTATAAACGTTCATAATTAATTCTCAAAAAATCAGAAAAAATAATTCATACCCTCAAAAAAATGAATTTGACCCTCTAATTACCTTTTTTTTCCTCCAAAAATCTTAACTAATCAACTAAATTTAATAAAGAAATTTGTATAGTTTATTAAATAATAATAATAACTCATAAAAATAATTTATTTAAATACTCAAATATGAACTTCTAAATCTAACTTCTTTACCAAGACTATAATTCTCAAATTCCTCCTCAAACAATATATTCGTAAGTTTTAGTAAAACTTTCATCATTCTTAACTCTTATTTAATAACTTCTTAATAATAAATGTTGTATAATAAGTTGTTGAGAGTTTTCTTTATTTTCTTTAATCTTACTCTTATTATTGGTCTTCTAAAATTTTACAAAATATCAACTCTCTTATTAATTTGAATTAATACAATATGACTTCTATTATTCCCACTCGCTTCAAAATGATTTATTCTCAAATCAATACCTACGTCAACAAAGAGAAAAGGAGAAAAGTCAGAAACATTAAATGTTGTACTTACATTATATTCACTTAGCAAGTCAAGTTTATATGTATTATCGTTAACTCTTATCACCACTTGAAAAAGATTTTTCTATCTTTAGTTGTAACTTTGATTTCTTTTGTATAGAAAATCTATCCTTCCGCAAATATACCCAAACACAATTACTAAATTCAAAAGTAATATGCTTACGATTTTTGTTGGTTTATATTTCATACTATTTGCTTTTTCTCTCAATATTAAACATAGTTTTCTCATAAAATTACCTAATCATTTTCCCTTTCTTTTTCTCATCTAAATTAACTCTATCTTATATAAACAATAATATTAAATCCAAAGGTAATAATGGATTAAAATTATAAACAAGTTTGAAAGGAAAATAACTTATAGCACTATGAAAAATACAATTATAGGTAAACTCTACAAAAGACAAATATTTTTCTCAAGTTCTAAAGTTCTTACCAATAATAGCACATAACAATGTACCAAGAGTTCGATTTACTACTTCAGTCTATCCGTTGGTTTGTGGATGGTAAGTTGTAGAAAATAACAACTTTGTTCTAAACTTACTCCACAATATTTTCCAAAAATAATTCAAAAATTTTGTATCACAGTTTGACACAATACTCTTCAGCACTCCATATAGGCGAACAATCTCTCTAAAAAATAAGTCTACAATGTGTGTGACATCATCTGTTTTGGTGCAAGCAATGAAATATATCATCTTTGAGAATCTATCAACTACAACAAAAATACAATCTTGACCCTTTTTAGACCTAGGTAACCTAAGAATAAAATCCATAAAAATCTTGGTCCAAGGTTTATAAAGAATTTCTAAAGGCATATACTTACTATAAGGCAAAACCCTAAACTTAACTTGTTTACAGATAATACACTAGGTACAGATTCTTTCAACATCCCTTTTCATATGTGGCCAAAAGAAATGCTCATTTAAAACATCAAAAGTCTTTTGAATGCCAAAGTGTCTCATTAAACCACCCCCATAAGCTTCTCACACAAGTAATACTCTTATAAACCCTTGAAAAATACAAAACTTATTTACTCCAAACAAATACTCCTTATATCTATTGAACTTACCAAAGGTAGCTTTCTCACATGCAGCATATACGTTATTAAAGTAAGCATCATGAACATACAATTCAATAATGTACTTAAACCTTAACAATTTAACACTCAAAGTGCTAATCAATGTGTACCTATTTGATAATGCGATAGCAATAACCTTTTCCTTACTTAATTTGTATTAAATTACATAAGGACAATTTTCAATAAATTCAACCATTTTGCATGTCTCCTATTCAACTTACCTTACCCCTTCAAATATTTTAAAAACTCATAATTAGTATGAATTACAAACTCCTTAGGTCAAAAGTAATGCTACCACATTTCTAAAGTCCTAAGTGTATATATTTTTTTATCATAAGTTGGATAATTCAATATTGCCCCACTTAATTTCTCACTAAAGAATGCAATAGGTTATTTCTTTTGCATGAGAACTCCTCCAATCCTAATACCCGATGCATCACATTTAATTTCAAAGATCATAGAAAAATCAAGCAAAGTAAGAAGTGGTGCATTACACAACTTAGACTTAAGCAAATCAAAGGTATCTTGTTGTTGCTTATGCCACTTGAAACCCACACTCTTTTTAACTACCACAATCAATTATATAGCTATGGTACTAAAATCCTTAATGAATCTCTTATAAAAGTTAGTCAAACCATATAAACTCTTCATATCACTTATATTCCTAGGTGTAGGCTATTCTTGAATTTTCTTAATCTTTTCTTTAGCAACCTCTATGTCATGAACATACATAACATAACCAAAAAAAAAAGACATGATCCTTACAAAAATCATATTTCTTCAAATTGACATATAATTTCTCTTTCCTCAAAACATCTAGCACACAATACAAATGTTCAACATGCTCTTCCAAATTCCCACTATATATTAATAAGCCATTGAAATAAGCTACAACAAACTTTCCTAAGAAAGGTCTCAGAACACAATTCATTAATCTCATAAAAGTATTAGGTATATTAGTCAAACCAAAGGGCATAACTAACCATTCATACAAACCATGTGTGGTCTTGAATGCAATTTTCCATTTATCTTCTTCATTCATCCTAATTTGATAATACCCACTCTTGAGGTCAAGTTTAGAGAAGTAACATGTATTATGTAATTTATCCAGCATATCATTAAGCCTAGGTATAGGATGTTGATACTTAACAGTTATTTTGTTGATAGCTCTACAATTAACACATATCTTTTAAGATACATCTTTCTTTGGCACAATTAACACTGGCACTGCACATGGACTCATGCTCTCCCTTACATGTCCCTTCTTCATTAACTCATCAACTTGCCTCTGAAGCTCCTTTGTCTCCTCAAGTTTACTTTTATACGTTGGCTTATTAGGAATGAGAGCTCCAGAAATAAGATCAATGTGATGTTCAATCCCTCTCTTTGGTAACAAACCATTAGGATCTCCTTAAGGAATACATCATTAAAATCCTGTAATAAGGATGAAATAGAGCTAGGCAAAGATGAATCAAGGTTAGTGTTAGAGAAATAAGAATCCTTATAAAGGATCAAGATCATTTGTTGCCTAGCCTAGAAGGTAACCATAACATCTACTCCTTTTGCAAACACACTCACTTGTTTTCTTTTATCTTCATTCTTGTGAACCTAACCACTCTTGTACTTAGCACTCTTAAATGTGTTTACCTTCTTTTTCCCTTCTTCACTCTCTTTTCTCTCAACTCTCTCTTTCTTTTCACTCCTCCTTTTTTGCTCAATTTCATAAAATCTCACTTGGTCCTCATACACCTGTTTTGGAGTCAATAATACCAATGTAAATGGTTTTCCATCCATGGTGAAAGAATGATAGTTCTTATAACCATCATGCAAAACTCTTTTATCAAATTACCAAGGATAACCCAATAACAAATGCCTGGTCTGCATAGGTACAACATTACAAAACAACTCGTCCTTATATCTACTCATGGAAAATGGAACCACAATTTGTTTAATCACTTTCACTACTCCACTGTCACTCAACCATTACAAATTATATGACTTAAGATGTTTGGTTGTAGGCAAGTTCATTTTTTTCACCAACTCTGTACTTCCTACATTAGTGCAACTACCTCCATCGATGATTAAGTAATAGAGTCTATCTTGAACTAAATATCGAGTATGAAAAATATTTTCTCATTGCATCTCAACATTATCCTCCTCTTTAACCTACACACTAAGGGCTCTCCTTACTACTAAAAGCCTTCCACCATGCTTTAAATACTCTATCCCTCCATCAGCATCACTAGTTTCTTCTAATGGCAGCATTTGGTGTTCATCACTAGCATCATTGCTAGACACATGGTCACCATTCTCCTTAAGGTACATGGTTATCTTCTTAGGACATTGTGAAGCCATATAACCCCTACCCAAACATCTAAAGCATTTGATGTCTCTAGTTTTTCCTTGGGTGCCCTCATGTTTTTCTTCAAATTTGCCCCTTTTCAGGTTGCCCCCACTAGTCTTAGGTCTATGTGAATTGGTTTTAAACTTAGAAGTCATCTTCTTTTTTTTCTTCCCTTAATTTGATTTCCAAAACGATGAACCTAAGTTTTGATTATATCTAAAAATGCTTCTTCCCTTAAGTTGCCTCTCAACTTTTATGGCAATATGTACCATGTCTTCAAGCTTTACATAGTGTTGTAGTTCTATGACATCAACTATGCTCTTATTCAACCCTTAAAGGAACCTAGCCATGGTTACCTCCCTATCCTCCATTACATTTGCCTTAACCATAGCAATTTTCATCTCCTTATTGTACTCTTCCACACTTTTGGATCCTTACATAAGGCTTTACAACTTGTTATATAAATCCCTATAATAAGAGTTAGGAACAAATCTCCTTCTTATCGCAATCTTCAACTCATTCCAAGTTTCTATAGTTCTCTCCAAATTTCTTCTTTTGTGGTAACTTACTGGTCCCATCATACTACAGCATAATTAGTGAACTTTACCATAGCTAACTTCACTTTCTTCTTCTTAGAGAAGTTGTGGCACTCATATATTATTTCTACCCTTTGTTCCTAATCCAAATAGACATCAATGTCAACTTTCCCTTGGAAAGAAGGTATTTTCATTTTAATACTATTAAGATTTTTGTCTACTCCTTCATTCATTCTATTTTTGTTATCCCAGCCTCTATTATATCTATCATATTTCCATTGCCTCTTATTCCTTTACCATTCCTATTATCGCGTCCACTTCTAAAACTACCTCTAAAGTTTCTACTAACATTATCACTATTATCACAATAATCATCACCATTTTCACCGAAGTCATGTTCAAATTACTCTTTCATGACCCTCCCAGTTGGTCTTTTAGGATTAACACTCAATTCCCCTTCTATTTTATCCACCTTATCTTGAACTTCTCAAAATATTTGGTCAATCTTATCAAACATTTGCTTTAAGAATTTTATAAGCAATTTGAAATTTGGAACAACTACTACCTCCTTTCCATATAGGAAACTGCTTTCCTTAGCATTAGACATTGTATATGCAAGATTGTTAGTAAATAGAGAATATGCCTCACAAAATTCACTCCTTTGCATGTTTGCTCTTCACTTAACTATAGTAGTCCTCAACTCTCATATTTCACACAATGAATTGCAAGACTCTAAGAGCTCTTCCAATAGTTCCAAGCAAACTAAATTTAGAACAAACAAACTTGAATATATCAATCCTAAACCTACTTCTTCCAAGAAGTGACACGACTAAGAAGATGGGTAATAAAGTAAACAGAATGACAAGAAATTCATTGATATGAGTAGTGCAATTGGACAACAATCAATTATCGAATATAATTGAGTAAATGACCAATTGAGTAATGAAGCTGTTTTTTTTTTTTTTAGGTTAACTAATGGGTATTTCTATAGAAAAAACAAATATCAGAAAAGAAACCCTCGAAATACACGATTTTATTTTTGTTTATTCAACCAACAATAAAGAATACACGAAAGAGATGATAAAAAAAGTATAACTAACCTAAGTTAGAGTCAAGGCTTTAATACCAAATAATATGAACTCTGATTATATGTAAACGAAATTTAACAGCAATGTTGGTATATGATTGTTAAGGGATTTGGAGTTTTGACTCAATAATTATAAACAATCAACAAAGCAAGACTATAAGATTCAGATGTCACTCATAACAATAACATTGTTGAAGAAGATAAGTCTAGTGAACCAACACACGCAAGTATGAACGTTCAGAATTAGTTCTTATAGAATTAGAAAAAATAGTTCATACACTCAAGAAAACGGGTCTGACCCCTTCATCCACCCTTTTTGTCTTTTTTATATGCTAACCCCCCAAAACCCTAGTTAATAAGTTAGACTTAATAAGAAAATTCGTTCAACCCATTAAATAATAATAAAAACTTATGAAAATAATCCATTTAAATGCCCAAACATGGGCTCCCAAATTCAACTTCCTTCCCAAAGCCATGGTTCTCAAATTCCTTTACAGATGACACATTCACAAACTCTGGTGAAACCTCCATCATCTTTAACTCGTACTTAATAACTTTCTGATAATAAATATCGCAAAACAAGTTGTTGAGAGTTTTCTTTATTTTCTTTGACATTTTCCTTGTCATTGGTCCTTTAAAATTTTGCAAAGTATCAACTCCCTTATTGATTTGACTTGGTACAACATGGCTTCCATTATCTAGTCTTGAGTTGATTACAAGGCAAGGCCAGAAGCACGGCAGAAGAGAGGGTAGCGTCACCGGAAACTGGCGGGTCATCTCCCTTGGCAGTCCGCATTACCGTTTTTTGGGGAATTCCAGCAAGGAAAACGCCTACAGCATAGCCATTGCCCTGAGGATAAAATCCAAAGGCATAGAGACCAGAAGGTGGCACCCATGAAGAGTTTTTGGTGTTGGGTGTTGGAGAAGAACCCAGGCTAGTATTGAATTGCCTTTGTTGAGCTTCTGCAGCTATTAAAAATGAGCTGAGAACGAGAGAGAATATGACAATAAAAGCCATGAAAGGTATATTGTGTGTTCCTCCTCCATTAATGACAATATGAAAGACCTATATAGTAGACAAGTCGACTGAAGCGAAGTATTCCTTTCGCTACAATTCAATCAGCATGAAGTTTTTGAATTACAATGGTCTAGGAGTCAATTCACTCCGTTGACTCCATTCCAAAAGGCCACCGTCGTGGATTTTTCTTGGGTGGGATTAGGAGACTAGCAAGTGACAATAGAACTTCGTAGGGCCTTCCGGGTCTTCCAACTTAAAGGAAAGTAATACCCGTTTCAATTCCAGCGCCATCCAACTCTTCAGCTTTTCGTTTACCGGTACGGTAGATTTTAAAATTTTTTTAATATATAATTACAATTAATAAAAATTTATTTTCCAGTCATAATAATATATATTCTAAATATATATTAATAATATGTCAAATTAATTGAATTTATTTAACTAATTTCTTTAATTAATTTTCAAAATTTGTAATAGTAGTCATCTGTCACTATTCTAATTTGAAAGTCTTCAAAGCCATTATATGAAATGTGTTCTCAAAAGAATAAAAAAAATTATAAATGAAATCTAAGTCTCACAATACGGAAAAGAAAAGCGTCATCATCCTTGTGATGGGTTTAGTCTCAATTGCATAACGTGATACTTTAATTGATCTAAATTTTTTAAAATTTATTTAATAGAATACGTTAAAATAAAGTGATTATTATATAAAGTTGATTTTTTAATAAATTTTAATTATAAAATATAATTTAGTGATTATCAAATTTAAAATGAGATTTAAAATTTAAAATTTCAATTTTACTTATAATTAAAATTTCTTAAATTAATTAAACTAATTTTTTAAAATAAAAATTTGTTATTTAACTTTTCTCTATATAATATAATAAAAAGAGTTTGTTTAATTAATAATTATAAAATTTCAAACACTATATATATATATATATTTTTTTAATTTAAAAAAAGTGCATTGTAAAAATGTTAATTATCATAATTATAGATTAAAATTAACAATCTTCCGTTAATATCTTTGTTTAACTTTCCTCGTAGAAAAGGCCTATCACCCAAATGTTAATTTGCCCGGACGAGGCTCTGCCACAACCATTTATAATATTTCTCAAAATAATGAACTTGTTACGCTTACGTGCTCAAAAATTTTTCAAGGTCTGAGCAGGAAAAAGGGAAATAAATTGCGCAAGTGGGCACGTGGACAAAGAACCAACTTGTATACAGACTAAATCTGGAAGCTGGAAAGCACCAAGAAAGTTGAAAAAGTATATATTGAGAAATTTGAGAAATCTGGAAGCTGGAAAGACATGCAAAAAAGATGAATGCCATTTTTTTTGACTTTTTTTATGCCTAGTTTAATTTTTGCACATTATACTAAGTCTACTTTCTTAGACCATTATGAAAAATTATTTAAAAAAGAACAAGAATTTGCAAAAATTATCTTATTTTAGTTAAGCTAAAAAACTCAAACTTTACTTTCTAAGTTAGAGTGAAAAAATAAATCAATGTATTGAGAAATTTGTGAAGCATTGTGTATAGAGCTTAATGTTAATTTGACGCACTACCTTACATGCATAGGATTTTTGTTAAATAACCACGTCCATGTTACTAAATAAGTAGAAGGAATCCTACCAGACTAACTAGAAAAAGAATGGAATTGCTAATATGCCTGATAAAGACAGGCCTATCGCATGTCTAGAGACTCAAAGATCAACAAGCTCGCCTTCCTATCATGATCCGGCTTGTTACCAAGCTCACCATATGCCCAAAGCTCTCGTCAATTCGAGTCTTCGGCTCCAAACAAGCACACTTTAACAGGTTCAATCAACCATTCCATTGACGCTATGAGTCCACCAAGTGGAACACATACTAAAGAGGCCCAAAATATCTCCAACAAAAAATAAGTCACTTTAAGTCGTTCTCACTCTATATAGGTGTACGAAAATTTATTGTATTTATATTAATAATAGATGCGCGCACGCAAGGTTTATTGTACTTATGTTTATGATATGTGTGTGTGTCTAAAAGTCAATGATATATTAAGAAAGTTGAGCAAAAATTTCCCTTTTGACTTCCTCTTGTTTCTAGCTAAATATTAATAAAGTGGATGTTAATAAAATTCAATTTTTAATAATTTTTATTAAGCAATATTTTAAAAAATTGAAAAAATCATAATAATACTACCTTTAATAATTAATGGATTAAAAATCAATGGACTATTATATATAATTAAAATGTTACAATCATTTTGTTTTTTATTTCTTATTTCTTTCTATAAATAGGCAATGTGTAATAAACTAAAACTCAATGAGCTATCAACTACAATTATAACATTCAAAGTATTAAAATCAATGTACAATAGATTTTAATAGGTAATTTTATATGCATTGTAAATGTGATTTTATTGATCCTTTCCTTTGCAAAAAGGTTAGTCCTAGTACTTCTCATCCTAATTCACAAACTTTCTATTGGTTAGTATATATAAGAATACCTAATGAGCCTTATTCATGTTCTTTTTATTCTAATTCTTTGGTTTTATTTCATATCAGGAATATATAACCTCTTGTTGATACATTTTTCTTACCTTTAATATAGTAACCAATTAATTCTAGTAAATATTTATAGGTTAAACTAAATTCTGCAACTTACACCAAAAGGTAAAATCTTTTTTTTTCTATACTTTATTTCATATCATATTTCACCTAATGTGAAATAATATTTAAGATTCAAGTATTTACTTTTTCTTTATCCTCTGTAACATGTAAAATACATATTAATAAAAAAATCTCAAAATTGATAAGAAAAATGCAAACATCAAAGCTTATGTAATTTGCTCATAGAAATTTATGAATACAAAGAATAACAATTTAATCAAAGATATTTATTATTTTAGTCCTAAACTTTTTAAGATTTTTACAATCAAGTTCTATACTTCTAAACTTTTTCAATTTGGTTATATATTTTATTGAATTTTTCCAATCAAGTTCTTCTATAAATGAAATTTAATCAAGGCATTAAATGCAGTAGTTTGACTAGATAAAAATTAATAAAAAAGTACATTAAGTTACCATATGAAAGACTCCAAATCCAAGTTAGACTTATCTTTTTCATGTGATTAGCTCCTTCAATAAGCAAAATTAATCTCTTTTTCCAACAAATCACCTTTCATTTATGGAATTGTCTAAAAAGAAGGTAGAAACACCACTCACTTAGTCTCCCTCCTTTGCTCTTTTCCTTCTCTCCCTTCAAATTCTATTAGAAGAACCCAAAATTGTCATTAACACCGCTCCTTCCATATCTAGAGAAATATAAGAGATCATGCATGTGTCCTCATAAAATTGCCACTACCACCACCTTTATCACCAACATGCCACTTAAGGAACTTAAATGGGCATCAGCAAGATTGTGAACCATGTGGTATTCTTAGATTGGTCGTCTTATGGGGAGAGTAAGAGAACTGCCAATGGTTGTAAGACTACATTGCTTGCAAGTGAGAGTGTGGAGCCTAAGGTCTCACATCTTGGATGGAGCTACCAAATATTAAGTGGGATTTTCACTAATCTCTTTGATCTAAAATGATGATGTAACAAAAGGGGTCTACATATTTTTAAATTAAGAAACACAAACCAAATAAATGAGAGGGAATTAGAGAAACAAAGTTTGTTGAAGGAAATTAAGATTTTTGCTAGAATTCTTTAATCATTTGATTATTATTATTATTATTATTATTATTATTAATTTTTGAAAGGGGCCAATGAAGAATGTGAAGTTAGGGTTTTTTTCCATTGTATAGAGCATATGCATATTTCTTCAAGTAGATCATGAGATATAGTAGTTTGATGTATTTTTTAAATTAATTTTTGTCTAGTCAAACTATGATATTTATCTTTTTAACCAAATTTTGTTTGCAAAAGAACTCAATTGGAAAATTTTGATAAATTATAAGACTAGATTAAAAAGGTTAAAAGTTAAAGGACTTGATTGCAAAACTTCTAAAAAACTTAGGACTTAAATAGGGGATATCTTATTTACTTAGTGTTAAGATGATTTTAAATGATAAGAAGATATCATTTCCTAACTCCAAAAATATTCATATTGTGAAATACATATCCAACTAAATTCAAATATATAATTTAAAGAAAAAAGTACTATTCATGAAACTGCTCAGAGAGCAATGTAAGAGAATTGAAAATGTCTTAAGTGAGTAGAATATTTATATGTATAATGGGTTTGAAGTTAAGTCTTGCATGTTAAGGTACAAACCAAGTCACAATAACAAAAGAATATTAATATTTGAAAATTCATCAATCTAGCAGATCTCATAAGATTGTTTAATTCCATTTCCCAAATTTCATTTTGCTAATTATATTACCATAACAAGTCATTTCAATGATAATACCTATCTCACAAGTACCAATTAAGAAAATATTATTAGCTTTTACCATATTGATTGGTTTCCTAAATATTTTATTTACTCTCTATTAACGATAGTTTATGGCAATGGAAAAGAAATTGTGAAAAGAGACACATCATTACATTAGCATAGTAAACTTTAAATAAGTATATATGTTGTTAATATTTTTAGCTATCAATTAAATCCATAAGATCAAACCTTTAATATATAGGTCAAAATAAATTTAGGTCACATTATAAGGTGAAAGGGCTGATTTGGTTTCCTAAGATCTCTACAAATTAGATTGTAGGCTTTTAATTGCCATAGTCACAAGCAACATTGTAAAAAATTTTAAGGTAAATAATTTCTACAATCTTGATACGAACTTCGTTTATATGTAAACGGAACCTAACACCAATGTTGGTATAAGATCTTTCTAACATAAGTTAAGGGATTTGGAGTTCTGACCCAATGATTATAAACAACCAAGAACTAGAACTATAAGATTCAGATGCCACTCCTAACAACAACAACATAGAAGAAGATAAGTCTAGTGAACCAACACACGTAAGTATGAAAGTTCAGAATTAGTTCTCAAAGAACCAGAAAAAATAGCTCATGTACTCATGAAAATGGGTCTGCCTCCCCCAACCACCCTTTTTGCCCTTTTTATATGCTAACTCCCTAAAACCCTAACTAATAAGCTAGGCTTAATAAGGAAATTCGTCCAACCCACTAAATAAGCTAGGCTTAATAAGGAATTTCGTCCAACCCACTAAATAAGTTAGGCTTAATAAGGAATTTCGTCCAACCCACTAAATAAGTTAGGCTTAATAAGGAATTTCGTCCAACCCACTAAATAATAATAAAAACCAATGAAAATAACCCACTTAAAGGCCTAATCATGGGCTCTCAAATCCAACTTCCTTCCCAAGGCCATGGTTCACAAATTCCTCCACAGATGACACATTCGCAAGCCTTGGTGAAGACTCCATCCTCCTTAACTCATACTTGGCGACTTCCTAATAGTAAATGTCGTACAACAAGTTGTTGACAGCTTCTTTTATTTTCTTTGACCTTGCCCTTGTCATTGGTCCTCCAAGGTTTTGCAAAGTATCTACTCCTTTGTCGATTTGAGTTGGTACAATATGGTTTCCATTAAATCTTAAAATGTAAATTTATTCCATCCTTGGTTTCTCTTTATTTAGTTCTTAAAATTATAAACATAATTAGATCAATACACGTTGTTAACCACATTTGCTTTAAAGTCATATATCAACCTAAAAAATAAAGAAACTATAGAAATCAAGCAAAGGTATTAACACTTTGTGGATTCATGGAATCATTTACCATATTTATGGATCACATCTTTTTATTTATAGAATTTATTAGGATAATGTAACTTTCCTAGACAAATTTAATATATATCTTTTTATTTAATAGTTGTGCCCTCCTATTCCTTTTTAACTATTTCATAATCCTTTTCTTTTACAATCTTTTCTATTTTGATTTGATGCTAATAGTAAGAATATGATGAAAAGAAAAACCCTAAGCACAATACTCTAATACCAAATAATGATAATAAAGGAAAAGAATTGCAGAAAATAAAAATATTAAACTTTTTTAAGAGATTGTGATGAGAACCTTAGAGATGATGGATGGAAGGCCTTGAAGGATGCTAAAGATCCATTGCACATTCCAGAAGGCCCAATAATATGAGCTAGAGTGAAACAAATTAAAGAGACAGTAAATGGGTTGATTGAGGACATTCAGGCCAGCTAAACTTCAAATGATGTGAATTCAAGCTTAAAAGAGAGACCAAACCTTATTAATATGATTGAAGTACCTAATGGATCAGAACTATGTAATAGCATTTACTCCTAAGTAAGATTTTATTATATGTATAAGAATTTGTCCCTAGATAAGAATTCCTTCTAAATAAGGATTTTTCTTAAATAGGAATTTGTACCTCTTTAAGATTGCTATCTTAGCCTATAAATAGACACCTTTGGTAAGCTTTAATAGATCAACCAATTTTGAGTGAAATAAAAAGTAAGAGTTTTCTCCTTTATTTATTTTGAGAACTAAAGAATTTATCAAGAGGTACATCTTTTTGTGGCATTTAAATTGACTTATCACTCCTAATTCCTTTCTTTTCTGGAGTGTTTCATCTATATCCTTCTTAAATACTCTAAGTTCGTGTTCCTGTGAATGTTAGGTCTAGAGTTTGTGTTATTAAATTCTAATTTATCTTTCTCGGCTGTTCTTTGATTCTTTGTGTATGTTAGGTCCTTAAGCCATGTCTTTTTGGGGTGTCAATCTCAAAAGGTAAAAGATCTTAATTGTATTTTATTGCTTAAATTAAAAGAGTCATATGAAAATGCATATTCAAATGCTTATGAACGTAACTTAACAAATAAGGCAAAAAATGATAAGATCAATCCTTATTAGTACTCCTAAATTACTTCCTCAATTATTTTGACTAAAATATATAAAATATCATATAAAAGGCATGATCAACCAATAAACTAAATCTGTCTCCTTCTATTTATTTTCCATAGAAATCATGTTATTATATATATATATGTATCCAACATATGACATGAAAGAAGCATTCTTTTTCTCTTTTTTTATTATTAGCTTACTTCCAAATTTGCCTTCCAATAACTTCAACATACAAATACACATTCTCTTAACTTTAGCATATTCATAATAAGATAGTTAATAAAAGTTCAATTAAAATAATTAATATTTTGGATAATTAAGAAAATTGTCATAAATGTTCATATAAAAAAGATATATGTATATAATTGAGTTAATAGATTGTGACAAAATTTGTTGCTAACTATGAGAGATATTGTTGGGAATTATCTTCTTATATTCTTTCACCATATTATTAAGACAAGTTTTTGATGTATTAATTATATATATATATATATGCAATTACATGATTAATTGATATGGAAATATTGAGTGAATAAAAATTAGTTAATAAAAAGGGATAAAATCATGTAATTGAGTTAATGGTTGATAAAAAAATTTATTACCCACCATATGATTTGAAAATCAAGAAAAGGAAATGTAATTATAGCTCTTAAATAATTAATTAACCAAAAATCTAAAATTAAAAAGGTAAATACATTAATTCTTTTTTCCATTTAATAAATAATAGATTTGATTTCTCAAAAATAAAATTGTAAAACATGTAAATATTATTAAATACAATTATCACCTATTATTGTATAGTAAAAACATATATTTTAATAGTAAAGAATAAAAGCAAAATAAAAATATCAAGGACTAAAAACTTAAAATTTTAAAATCATATTATTTCCATTAAAATTATAAAAAATATTTAACTCGCATTTGAATGAGTTCTTACAAGGAAATAAGGAAGCTTGTTAGAAGGTGATAAGAAAAACCCCCAAAAAGACATGACTTAGGAACCCAATGTATGCAAGGAATCAAAGAATATATAGGAAAGCTAAATTAGACTTTAATAACACAAATCCTAGACCTAACATTCAAAGAAACAAGAACTTATGATATTTAAGAAGGATATGGACGCCACACTTTAGAAAAGAAGGGAAAGTGGAGTTGAATGCCATAAGAAGAGGTTTTTTTTGATAAATTCTTTAGTTCTTGAAACAATCAAAGGAAAAAACCCTTGCTTTTTATTTCTCTCAAATTGTTTGATTTTTTAAAGGTTACAAGGAGGTCCCTATTTATAGGCTAAGGTAATAATCTTAAAAAGGCATAAATTCCTACTTAGGAAAAATTCTTATTTAGGACAAACTCCCATCTAAGATAAATTCTTATACAAAAAATTGCTACTTTTAT
The DNA here is from genome assembly GCA_019804595.1 of Bruguiera parviflora. Taxonomy (NCBI): domain Eukaryota; kingdom Viridiplantae; phylum Streptophyta; class Magnoliopsida; order Malpighiales; family Rhizophoraceae; genus Bruguiera; species Bruguiera parviflora. The sequence continues at coordinate 8,809,860 of CM034046.1, forward strand.
AATAATCACATATTTAGGATAAACTCCTATTTAATAATGAATGCTATTACTAAACCCTAGCTTATTAGGCACTTCAATCATATTAATAAGGCATTAACTCTCTTTCACTTGAATTCATGAAATTTGTAATTTAGTTGGTCTGAATGTCCTTAATTAACCCATTTAGTACTTCTTTCATCTTTTTGGCTCTAGCTTGTAATAATGGACCTTCTAGAATGTGTAATGCACCTTTTGCATCCTTTAAAACCTTCCACATATCATCTCCAAACTTCTCATCATTCTCCCTTTCCTTGAAAGGATTTTATGCCATCATTAGAGGGTGAAAGTGATGGAAAGGAATATCTAGTTGGAGTAGCTCTTGTCACAAACCAAGTATTAAATGTGCAAGTGAAGGAAGAAAATGAAAGGGCTTTGTGCAGTTTGGGCAAAATTTGGGTTTTACCTCATCTTGGAAGCCAAATTGGAGTAAAAAGGACAAGAAAGCTAATTATAAGTCCAAAACTGAGCTATCCAAGAGCAAGAATATGGGTTCTAGTAAGGAGGTAGGTAATTCTTATCCCCAACCAAGTAGGATTAAAGATGTTAAATGTTTTAAATGTTTAGGAAAGGGTTACATTGCATCTCAATGTCTAAATAAATATACAATGATCTTAAGAGGTAATGATGACATTGAAACTGCAATTGAGTCAAATGATGATTTTGTACCATCATCAAAGGGTGTAAGTGATGGAAAGAAGTATCTGGTTAATAGAGTAGCTCTTATCACAAGGTAAGCATTGAATATGCAAGTGAAGGAAGAAAACAAGGTGTAATGAGATAACATCTTTCATATAGGTTTGTAGAATGATTATTGATGGTGGGAGTTAACTAATATGGCTCGCACAATTATAGTTGAAAAGCTGAATTTACCTATTATGAAGCATCCTAGGTCATATAAGTTTCAATGGTTCAATGAGAGTGATGATGTCAAGGTAAATAAGCAAGTGCTTGTGTCATTTTCGATTGGAAGGTACGATGATGAAGTTTTTTGTGATGTTGTACCGATATATACAGGTCATATTCTATTAGGAAGGCCATGGTAATTTGACAAGTAAGCTATGCATGGTGGCTTCAAGAATTGCTATTCATTTGAAATGAATGAAAAACCTATCAGTCTTGTACTATTAACACCTTAACAAGTTTACGAGGATTAATTGAGGATTAAGATTGAAAATGAACAGAAAAGAAAGATTAAGAAGAGAGGGGTAACCAAAATAGAAAAAAAAATGAGAAAAAGTAAGGACAACAGAGAGAGAGAGAAGAAAATATAAAGTTTCTATGCAAAAGAAAGTGATGTCAAAAGAGCATTTTATACCAAACAGCTTATGATCATACTTTTGTACAAAAAGACTTATTTTAACATTAATAAGTTTGACTCATCTTTACCTAGTATTATTATTTCTATTTTGTAGGAATTTGAAAATGTATTCCTTGAGGATGTTCCTAATGGATTGCTATCTAAGAGAGGAATTAAGCATTAAATTGATTTGATTGTTGATGCATCCATCCCAAACTAGCCAACATATAAGAGTAATCCTAAGGAGCTTCAAAGGTAGGTTGAGCAACTTATGTCAAAAGGATGCGTGAGGGAATGTATAAGTCCCTATGTAGTTTCTATCCTACTTGTACCTAAGAAAGATAGGACTTAGAGGATATGTGTTGACTATCGAGTGGTCAACAAAATCACTATAATGTATTGTCACCCTATACTTATGTTAGATGACATGTTAGATAAATTGCATGGTTCATCTATCTTTTCTAAAACTGATTTAAAAGTGGATATCACTAGATTAGGTTAAGAGAAGGAGATGAGTGGAAAACAACATTTAAAACTAAGTATGGTTTGCATGAATGCCTTGTCATGCCATTTTGCCTCACTAATGTACCAAGCACTTTTATGTGATGAATGAATCATGTTTTGGGTCCATTCATTTATGGTTATGTATTTTGATGATATTTTGGTCTATAGTAAAAGCCTAAAAGAGCATTTTAATCATTTATATTTTATTTTAATATGTTTTACATTCTAAGAACTATATACTAACTTTAACAAATGTTCCTTTTGTTCTAATCAGATCATATTTCTTAGCTATATTGTGAGTGCTAAAGGTATTGAGGTTGACAAGGAAAAAATTAGGGCAATCCATGAATAGCCTACACCTAAGTTTTTAAGTGATATGCGTAGCTTTTATGGTCTAGCTAGTTTCTGTAGATGCTTTGTTAGGGACTTTAGCCTACACCTAAGTTTTTTCAATTTGCTACCTTGTGATTTCTTTATTTCTATTTAGTTGTCTATTAAATGCATTACCACTTAAATGCACTATTCTATCTATTTGCAATCTTTCATACTTTGCTCATTTGTTTGAAATCGTAACTATTAAAATGTGTTATTCTCAATCCATTTATTGTGTTTTGTGTTGAGCGAAAAAAAAAAAAAACAGAGAGAGAAAAAAGGAGGAACAAAAAAAAAAAGGTAACAAATTCAAATTGTTGATAAAAGTTAAATAGTTTGGTTATATTGGCTATAATAATAATATAGTCCTTTTTCTCAACTCTAATTATGTCATCTATTTTCTTATTATGTAATCCAAGTTTATCCTTTAGGTTTAACTTCATATCTTGTTTTATATCAGCCTAGTTCATTAAATTCATTTGCCTTGATGTCCTTTTTTCATTTTTTAACTCCTTATTCTTTAATTAGTTCAATTCTACCCCATTCATCTTATTTTGTTCTAAAACAATCCTCTTGACTTAGCTTGTTTAGTTCTTTAAAGAGCTAGAAGGGGAAATTTGAGTGGTAAAAAGTAAGAGTGTAAGTTCATATTAAGAAAAAGCCATAAAAAGTGTAAACACGAAGGAGTGTGACATCTTTCTTTTTGAGGGAAACTCGTAAGGGCGTGTTCTATAAGGTATCCTAATTATTTTGTACAAAAGTAATACTATGACTTCCATAGACAAAGGTGTAGCTTAGGAGTGAGTTAACGACATATCCTTTATGATCAAAGTTATGAAACAACAATTTAAGTACAAGAATGCCAAATTTAATGATATAAAGGAGAGGATAGAGGTGCAAGCTAATACAATAGTAGAGTTGCAAAGGACTATGAAGCTCTTAATGCAAAAAGGCAATTGAGATGAGCTTATGACAATAAAGATGATGTAAAGGATGATGAATTTGACAATCAAGCTATTGTGGTAAGAACTATAACAATAAAAGGGATCAGAGAGATTTTAAGAGGCAAGACACTTATGATTGTGATTTGGGCAACATCAAAATGACAATTCCTCCATTGCAAGGCAAGAATGATTTTGATGTGTACCTAGAATGGGAGATGAAGGCTGAATTCATTTTTAACTACCAACTATTCTAAGGAGGAAAAGGTAAAGCTTACTACTGTTGAATTTACTAATTATGTTATTATTTGGTGGGATCAACTTATTTGGACTAGGACAAGGAATTGTGAGTAGCCTATTGATATATGGGAGGAGATGAAGGCTATCATGAGGAGGAGGTTTTTCCTTAATCACTATTATAAGGATTTGTACCAAAGGCCATAAGGGCTCACTCAAGGCACCAAAAATGTAAAAGACTATCATTGAAAGATAGAGATTTCCATGATTAGGGCAAATATAAAAGAAGATAGAAAGGCAACCATAACTTAATTTTTGCAAGGGCTCAATAGGGACATAACCAGTATAATTAAGATGCAACACTACATGGAATTAGAAAACATGGTGCATATGACAATGAAAGTTGAAAAACAATTTTGAGAGAAATAAAAAGTAAGGGTTTTTGTCTTTCAATTCTTTTGAGAACTAAAGAACTTATCAAGAAGTACCTCTTTTGTGGCATTTAACTTGACTTATCACTCCTAATTCCCTTCTTTTATAAGGATTTGTCCTTAAATCATTATTTACATTAAAAGGAGAAAGATCAAAAATATTAAATAATGCACTTATTTTATACTTACTGGGAAAGTCTAACTTATAAGCATTATCATTAATCCATGCTACTACTTGAAATGGACCATCTCCTCTAGGTTATAGCTTTAAACACCTCTGAGCTAGGAACTATTCCTTACACATATACACTCTAACCCAATCACTAAGTTTAAACACCATTTTCTTTCACTCTTTATTGATATAAGATGTATATTGCTCAATTTGTTTTACAATATGCTGCTGCCCTTTCTCATGCAATTTCTTCACCATGTCAACCTTACATTCACCATTGAAGCTAGCATACTCATCGATAGGTAAAGGCACCAAATCCAAAAGAATTAAAGGATTAAAACCATATAAAATTTCAAATGAAGAGTAACTAGTAGTAGAATGAACACTCCTATTATATGCAGACTCGACATGTGGTAAACAATCTTCCTATGTTTTCAAATTTATTCAAATAAAAAGAGTTTATGGATGTAACAAAATAAAAAGAGTTTGATTAACCACCTCAATTTGTCTATTATTTTATGGATGGTAAGTAGTCAAAAACAATAGTTTAGTACTTAACTTACCTCATAAAGTCTTTCAAAAGTAGCTTAAGAACTTTGTATCCTAATCTAAAATAATACTCTAAGGCATGCCATGCAAACATACTACTTCTCTAAAGAATAATTCAACCATATTATTTGCATCATCAATTTTATGGTATGGGAAGAAGTGTGCCATCTTTAAAAATCTATCGATAATAATAAATACAAAATCCCTTGCCCCTTTTGACCCTAGCAACCATAGTCCAAAGTCTATAGATAAATCAACTTAAGGATGGCTAGGTATGGGCAAAAAGCTGTATAAGCCATATGGTAAAACTTTAGATTTAGCTTGTTTGTATGTTATGCATTTCTCATATACCCTCTCAACATCTCATTTCATGTATGGCCAAAAGAGATGTTTAGCTAAAACATCAAAGGTTTTCCTAACTCTAAAATGACTCACTAGACCACCCTTATAAGCTTCTCTTACAACTAATTCCATTAAAGAACTCATAAGCACACATAAACAGTTCTTTTTAAATAAGAAAACCTCGTGCCTATAAAATTTCTCAAAGGTTAACTTCTCACATACTTCATACACATTAGCAAAGTTAAGATCTTTCACATATAAATCTTTAATATATTCAAATCATAATAATTTTGTAGTAAATATAGAGATAAGGGCATACCTACAAGATAATGCATCAACTATTGCATTTTCCTTACCTTATTTATATTTGACAATACAGGGAAAGGTCTCAATAAATTTGACCCACTTGGCATGTCTTTTACTCAACTTTTCTTGTCCCTTCAAGTGTTGCCATATCTCTAAAACTCGTACCAATGCATATATCTCGTTATCATATGTAGGATAATAAAGGCCTACTACACTTAGCTTTTCACTAAAGTAGGCAATTGGACACCTTTCTTGCATCAAAAATGATTTAATGCTAATAAGTAAAGCATCACACTTAATCTCAAAAGTTTTTGCAAAGTTAGGTAAAGCATGTAAAGGTGTAAAACTCAAATTTTCCTTAATGTAATTAAAAGTCTTTTTTTGATCACTACCTCACTTAAAACCTATGTTCTTTTTAATAATCTCAATTAGTGGTGCAATAATGGTGCTAATGTCCCTAACAAAGTATTTATAGAAATTAGTTAAACCATGAAAGTTACGCACATCACTAACTAACTTAGATGTAGGCCAATTACGGATTGCCCTAGCTTTTTTCTTATCAACTTCAATATCTTTACTACTCATAATAGAGCCAAGAAATATGATTTGGTTAGTACAAAAGGAATGCTTTTTGAAGTTAACATACAATTTCTCAAAATGTAAAATAATTAAAATAAAATGTAAATGTTCAAGATACTCTTCTAAGTTTTTGTTATAGACCAAAATATCATAAAAAACAATATGCCTCGCATATGTGATTTCCTATTCAAATAATAGATGATTAAGGGATATATGCAAAAATAAATAGAAAACTTATTAGTTTTAAAATTATTTCAATCCCTCAATATAGGGAAATTGATGTGTTCCAAAAAAGGATTATAAGAAAAGAAAATTTTTTTTCTTTTTAATATAGTAAGTTGCTTATGAGCATACAATAGAAAAAATATAAACTTCTATTATTCAAAAGAAAACATGGAAATACAAAAGGAAATTAAAGTAGCAATATATGTAGAAATTCCTAATGCTTTTTGGTAAAGAAAAAAAGCATATTATTGAATGTCTTATGAACCAACATTTCAAGAAAGTCATATTCCTACTAAAGCATAACTTATTGCTATAGATCCAAAGCATCTTGAAATATGGAAAACAAAAATCAAGGAAATATTAAAAAAAGGATTCATTAAAAAAAAGTTCTAGTCCATAGAGTTGTCTTACATTTTAAGTGGAAAATACAATGGGATTGAAACCAAACGATCCAAGATTGGTTATCAATTATAAATCTTTAAATAAGACATTTAGATGGATTAGGTATCCTATACTTAATAAAAGAGATTTATTAAATAGCCTTTATGAAATCAAAATATTTTTAAAATTTGATATAATATTTGGTTATTAGTAGATCCAAATTATTAAAAATGATAGGTATAAAATAGCCTTCACAATCCCTTTTGGGCACTATTAGTGGAATGTAATACTTTTTGGATTTAAAAATACACCTTTTGAATTTAAAAAAAAATTATGAATGAAATATTTAATGTCTTATTCAGTATTGATTGTTATTTATATAGATAATGTACTAGTATTTTGTAGTGTTATCGAGCAAGATTTTAAGCATTTAAACAAATTTTTAAATGGTATGAAAAAAGTGGGCTTAGTAGCCTTTACTAGAAAAATGAAATTGTTTCAAACTAAGAGTAGATTTCTTGGTCGTAGATTTCTTGAATTTGTTTTTAAATTTTTTGATGCAATTAGAGACAAAAATATATTTCAAATTTCTATAAAAAAAGCATTTGATGTTAAACTTTTATTTGAAAGGTTAAAGATGAATTTGCCTAAATGAATGGAAGAACATACCTAGGTTGTTAAGAAAAAAAAAAGTAACAAGCTAAGTGGCTTCCTTGCTTAGCCATAAACTATCCAAATGTCTTTGAAATTGTTGAAATAAATGCATCTAAGAAAGGTTATTAAGGATGCTTAAAACAAAAGATCAGTGAAAAAGAAAGATTAAACCGCTTTACCTTAAAAGTGTGAAAATGTGCTAAAGTTAATTACTCTATTATGAAAAAGGAAAATTTTCGATCAAGTTGTTATATATACAAAAATTTCAAAATGATTTATTAAATCAAAAGTTTCTTATTAGAGTTGATTACAAAATAGCAAAAAATATGCTTGTTAAGGATGTCAAAGTTATAGTGGCTAAACAAATATAAGATAGATGGCAATGCATTTTATCAACATTTGATTTTGATATCAGGTTTATTAAAAGAGCATTTAATTCTCTTTCAAAATTTCCTAACTCAAGAATTTTTGTAAGAGCATAAACAATGAGTGAAAAATCCAAAGCAGCAGTTAAGTTGATTAATTATTTCATTAACAAAATCCTTAATGAGTTCTTCAAAAGAACAATTTGATAAACTTTCTGATGATGTTTATCAATGTAAAATTTCTAAAGATTTAATACATCCTCACATTCCCCTATTTATGAATTATCTTATCCTAATTGAAATAAATATACTTAGCTTACACTTTACGAGGTGTAAAATTTTATCTAAATGATTATATGTATCCTTATGCTATGTTAACAGATTTTACTTATTATTAACAAATTCTCCATGAAACAAGATCTATGCTTATTAAGCTAGGTTGATGGGGACATGAGTGGGCATCTCTAAAGTTCATTGTCAAAAAGCTTTTAACTCTTGAAGATTGGCAACAAGATTTATTTTCCATAAATGAGCTAAAAGAATGGAGGAATGTTAAAATCTTTAATTTTGTTGAGTTTATTGATGCATGGAAAAGAGCATAATTTTATAAATATAGGTAAATAAAGTTTAGTTGGTGGATTATGATTTGTCTACCACATGATAGAACAAAATTTCTAAATTGGTTTAAAAGTTGGTTTATGAAATGGAGATTATGTGCTATTACTTTACCTTTAAAGTAAAAGTTGTTTATGAATGGTTTTGTGAAAGAAATCCAAATACGAAGGATTTAAGGTTGTTATTTATGGTTCTTGATCATGTTCCATGGATAGTTCATGGGATTATCAAATCTATGACAAAAAAATAGATATTTTGGGAGAAAATTTGCCTAATTAATATAAACCCCAAAAAGCATAATGAAACCTACAAACAAAATAAGGAATTCAAAGGAACATGAACCTAAAGTATAAACCTAGACCTAATGTTCAAAGGAACATGAACCAAAGGTATAAAGAAGGATGCATACTCTGCACTCTGAAAAGAAGAGATTTGGGAGTGATAAGTTGGGTTTGAACACCACAAGACAAGCATCTTGATAAGTTCATTAGGTTCAATGAAGAACTAAGAGAGAAAATTTTCACTTTCTTTCCCCTAATGATCTATATCTTTTAACAATGAAACCAAGTCTATTTATAGGTTAAAGTAACATCTTTAACTATAAAAGTAGAGAGAATAATATACTTTTAAAATAAAGGAATACTCTTATTTTATTGTAAACTTCTATTTTATGGCAAATTCCTACTTTATAACAAACTTCTACTTAAGATTGGATTTTATTACTTAAACCTAACCCATTAAGCACTTAATGCAGCCTTAGTCCTCTTCTAAGGTTAAATTCATGTCATTTGCTACAAGGTTGGCCTTAATATCCTCAATTAGCTCATTTAATATTTCTTTCATCTTTTTAGCCCTTGAACGTGTCATTGGCCCTTCGTGAATACTCAATGGATTCTTAGAAGCCCTTCATGCATTAGCTCCTATATAGATCTCATCACTAATGCTCTATGGTTATGTAGAAGAATTTCTATCAAATGGTGTGACAAGTATCATTTTTTTTTCTTAAGGAGAAGTCTACATAAGAAAGGGAATTATTAGCTTAGAATCAAGACCTATTCCTCCACCAAAGATAGTTGTCCCTACTCCAATTCAACTCCTTAAAGATTTAATAAAGCTTTTATCAAAAGATAAGCCAAAAAGAATGATGACCACTATCCTCCATAAAGAAGATGACAAAGAAGACAAGGAAGATGATATTATGTAGGATCCCCAAGACCAATATGGGTTGTAAAGAAAGGAATCTTGGGTATAATGGTAGACAAGGGAAAGCCACTTTTATAAAGTTGATTTTATTGGTGCATATTAGCATCAGCCATTACATATAGTTTTTGTCTATTATGACTAACCTTTTATATAAGTAAAAGATCTTTAATAAACTCAATATCAAAATTAACTATAAATAAATTGCCTTGTCATCTAGGAAATATTTATTTTGTTATTAAATTTTTGACATCATTAATGAGGATATCTTTTGTTGCTTTGTAGTTAACCCTTATAAGAAACTTTTGAATTAATAAATCATTTTCAAATTTTTGTATAGACATCATGATCAAAAGAATTTCCTTTTTCATAATAGAATAATTAACTTTAGCACTTTTCAATTCCTGCATAATGGACCATCTCTTCATTTCTTTCTCACAAGCCTTCACCTTTCATTGCAAGAACCCATTCATGCAAAATGATCTTGAAAATAACTTTTATACCCATAACAAATATTATCTTCATTGCAACAAAGTTATATGTACACATACTGTATTAGGAATGCTTTCAATTTCATCAAACAAAGGAGCCTTTGATAATGATTTTTTTTAAGTATTTTTTATTTGATTCTTGAATAATGAGACCATTTGTTCATTTCTTCCTAATTAGGCACTTCCTTTCTTTGCAAAAATTCATTCATAGAAAATAATCCTAAAATAATCTTTTATGCTTACAACAAACATTATATTTATTGCAACAAGCATGTCTGTAGGCCTTTGGTAATCTAAATTCAATAAATTCCATGAAACAAAGGAGTATTTGATAATAATTAGCTTTTTTTACAAGTATTTTTGGTTCAATTTTTGAAAAATAAGATCATTTGTTTGTTTTCTCTTAAGAAGGCTCCTCCCTTCCTTACAAGAATTCATTCACACAAAATGATCTTGAAATAAACTTTTGTTCTTACAATATATATTATATTCATTTCAGTAAGCACCTTTGTAGACCTTTGGTACATTAAATCCTTTGAAATCCAAATAGTGGAGTCTTTGATAATTTTTAGCATTTCTCACAAGCATTTTTGGTTCCATTCCTAAATAATAAGGCTATCTCTTTATTCTTTTTAAAAAGGTTCCTCTTTTCCTTGCAAAATTTCATTCACACAAAATAATCTTAAAATAGAATTGTGTGCCTACAATAGACATTATACTTATTACAACAAGCATGTCTATAAACCTTTGGTAATTTAAAGGACAACTTTACTATTGATCAAAAAGACACCTTATGTATTGGTTATTACCTTTTCCCTAGTATAAATAAGTCCCTTTTAAGATGATGAGTCCTTTGTTTGATATAATTTAATGGATTCAAACTACCAAAGATGTATTAATGTGCATATTGTATTAAAATTATCATTCTGTGTAGACATTGATGCTAATTACATGCTCATTTTATGTTAATATCCCCAATCAGTCTATTTAGTGCTTTTTTCATCTTTTTTACCGTTGAACATGTCATTAAACCCTCAAGAATGCTCATGAATCCTTAAAAACTCTCTATGCATTAGCTCCTTCACAGATCTCATCATTTTGATGCAAAGCCCAAAAGACAAGGTTGAAGACCTAACACACACAAGGAATCAAGCAAGAAGCTAAATCTGATTTCAATCATACAATCCTTAGTTATGGATGCCACACTTTAGAAAAGAATGAATTTGAGAGTGGTAAGTCACATTGAACATTACAAGAAAAATTAGTTCTTATTAAGTTTTTTTTGTTCTTAAAGGAATCAAAGGAGAAAATTTTTACTTTTTAAGTCACATAATCATCTATTTTTTAACAATGAAATCAAGCTTATAACAACCCTATAAACCCTAAAAGTAAAGACAATGATGTACTCTTAAAATAAAAAACACTCATATTTTATTATAAACTCTAATTTTTTCACAAACTCCTACATTATAAGAAACACCTACTTAGGAGTGGATTTTATTACTTAATCCTGACCTATTATACACTCCTATCATATTAATAAAGAACTTATGGAAGGAGGTTCAAACAAGCCACTCTTGGATAGCTCAAACTTTCTCTTCATCTACTTTTATTCCTTCATAGGAGATTACATAACCAAGGAATGTGACTTTATTTAAAAGGAATTGGCACTTTTTAATATTGGCATAAAGCATTTCCTACCTTAACACTTCAAATACTTACTGAAGATGTCTTGTAGGCTTATCTTTATTTTAGCTATAAACTAAAATATCATCAAAGTAAACAATGATAAATCTACCTTGGAACTTCCTTAAAACATGGTTTATTAGAATGATGAAAGATCATGAAAGCTTCAAACTTTATGGATGGAAGTTGGAATAGGCCACTCTTGGATAGCTTAAACTTTCTCTTCATCTACTTTTATTCCTTTATAGGAGAATACATAACCAAGGAATGTGATTTTATGTAAAAAGGATTGGCACCTCTTAATGTTGGCATAAAGCTTCCCTTTACCTTTCATTGCAAGAACTCATTTATGCAAAATGATTTTGAAAATAACTTTTATGCCCTTAACAAGTATTATATTCATTGCAACAAATATGTTTGTACACTTATGATACTAGGAATGCATTTAATTTCATCAAATAAAAGAGTTTTTGATAATGATTAGCTTTTTTTATAAGTATTTTTAGTTTAATTCCTGAATAATGAGACCATCTATTCATTTTTTCCTTAAAGGGCTCTTCCTTTCCTTGCAAAATTCATTCACACAAAATGATCTTGAAATAGACTTTTTGTCTATAACAAACATTATAGTTTTTGCCACAAGCATGTTTGTAAACCTTTGGTAGTCTAAATTTATTGAATTCCATTAAACAAATGAGTATTTGATAATGATTAGCCTTTTTACAAGTAATTTTGGTTCAATTCCTAAATAATGAGATCGTTTGTTCATTTTCTCCAAACAAGGCTTCTCCTTTCCTTGGGAGAATTTATTCACACAAAATAATCTTGAAATTATAGGATTATAATGAACAAACTAAATAAACTTTTAAAGCATACAAAATAATTACAAACCAAAAAAAATAATATAAAAAACTTTATTTAAGATATAGACTTACAAGGATAAAACTTTCATTCCACAAAATGTTGTTAAAGGCTTATAGTACAATGAAAGAGGAGAGGGGAAAGGGAAAGGAGAGCACACTTGGTTCTAGAGTGAAGGGAAATTGGACTCTCTTTGGGAGTAGCCTAAAAGTCTTTTTCTACAAGGAAAAAAAGGATAACCATTATTTAAGGAATCTCTTTTATAAAGTAAATTTGTCTTTGATTCCTTACTTTTGCTAAAGTAGTTTTAATAAAAGCCATTTGGTCAGTCCTGCGAATACTTTTCCATTGAAAGTATTTTGTCCATTTTCTCTTTATAGCTTATACAGATCATGGAAATCTTGCAAGATATCATTATAAAGGTGGTTTTGATTGCTTTCTACTTGATCTACTTATGTGTTTATTTCTAGTTAAAGCAATGTAACCATCATTTCTAATAACCTTTCTTTTGATATTGACTCCATTAAAATCTTCCATATTTCTTTTGGACTAAAAGGTGTGGGCTTTGAAGGTGGAGCTCTAGGCCCATTGATGTAAATAATTCCATTGGCTATATAAACTCCATCATCAAAAAAATCAAAAATTTTCCCACCATTCGATAGTGATTCATCTTACCAACTACAGAATATGCTTGATATCTATAATTAGAATATTGACCTATTTAGCCATAATAGTATAATCTCTTTTGATAATCCATAGGACATGATACTAAGGTATAAACATTAATAATGGGTCTTTAACCTCACCATTTATTTCACAAAATAGTCCATAAATAGTCCTTACTTTGTGAAGTAAAGTTATAAGATGTAATCTCCACTTAAAACACCAAGTTTTAAACCAATTTGGAAATCTCTTTGGGTCATTCAAAAGATGTATTACAATGAACCAACTAAATTTTCTTTACGTATTTTCATATAATAAGGTTTTTTCCCATACTTTGAAATAATTGAAGTAATTATAGGTTTTAATCTTCCACCATTCTTTTAGATCTTTATAGTGAAAGAAATCACCTTACCAATCTTTTAGATAAATAATTTTTTTTATCTTGAATTTGGCATAAGCCCAATATCTAAAGCCATAACTAGATCTAGATCCTCTTTTTATAGGTTCAATAACTACTGAGCCTATTTCATATAATATTTGTTGATAATATAGGTAATCCTTCATATTAGTATGAGAATACATATCATCTTTAAGACAAAATTATGCAACCTCATTAGGTCTCAATTATGTGTAATTATTTTCCACAACAAGCTGAAAATCTATATGATTGGGAATTAAAGGATACGTGATGAATTTATCCAAAACTCACTCTTAAGCATCATTATGAAGTTTATCCACTTCTTTTACTTTTGCATCTTTAATAAGTGAATTAATCAACTTTGTTAGGAATTATAGCCCTTGTATGAGAGGCCTTTTACTCATTTCATAGTTCCTTGCAAAAATTCACTAGCCTAGAAGTTCGACAAAGAATTAGAATTTTTTTTAATAAATTCAATATCAAAATAAAAAATAGAAATATTCCTTATCATCTAGTAAAAATTTGTTTAGATGTAATGTTTTCAATATTGTTAGTAAGGACATCTCCTGCTACCTTATAATATATTCTTAAAAAAATTTCTGATTTAAAAAAATTACTTTTGAATTTTTAAATACATAACACAATGGCTAAAATTTATTTCTTTATGGTAAAGTAATTTCTAGCTAATTGTTCTTTTAAGCTAATCTTCTACCTAAGGATTTCTCCATATCCTCCATGTAATGCATTTGTTTCTAATATTTTAAAAGCATCAAGATAAGGAAGACTAAGATATGGTAGCTCCTTTATTTTAAATTTTATCTTCTTAATTGCCTTTGTATGTTCATCCACTCACTTAAGAGGATTTTTCTATAATCTTGTCAAAGAAAGGCTTAGCATCATAAGTTAACTTTTTATAAAATTTTGAAATATAATTCTAACATTATAAAAGTCTTTACAACTATTATTTTTCTCTAATTTCATCAAAAAATTTAGAGACGAACTTAATTACTCAATTATTAGGGATAATAGTACCATTTTCAATGAAGTGACCAAGAAACCTTTAATCGCATAAACTCAATTAGAAAAATGGTTTTATATAACCTTTAATGAAAATGAATGAGAGGTATGACATAAACACCATAAGTTATATACCAATGGTATAGGAGTTGTAAACATTTTCACTTATATGGAAAAGATATATAACCTCAAAAAAAACCTTTCCTAAACCTTTCAAGCTTAGGAGAGTGTATGGTCCTTGAAAAAGTGTATGAGGAATACATTACCAAAAGAGGAAAAAGCATTATTAGTGTTCACACTCCTACACTAAACCTAAGTGTTAAAGTAGAAGATAATAAGGTTATTACTTCATCATATAAAGTAGAACCACCTACAAATGTTGTTATACAAAAAGAAAATTATACTAATCTTTATCTTCAATCTAAAGTAAATTAGCTCAATGGAGTTGAAGATAAGATTGAAGAAATAGAATAATAAGCTCCAAAACCTCTAGTTAAACCAAAGATAACAAAAAGGGTTTTATTTAAACTCATGTCATTGAAAGAAATAGATTACAACATGTCAGGAAAAAATCCTAAAAAGGTAGAATTAGTGGATGAAATAGCTAGAAGGTTAAAAAACCTTGGACTAAAAGAAAGGAAGTTTTTGTTCTAGGAAAAAAGGAACAAATTAAAGAAAAAGAATCTTTAGAAATTAAAGATTATGTTGATAAAATACAAGATATATCTTATTAGAGCAAAACTTAGTACAAAAAGATTTATCACCTTCTTATAGGAAGGAATTTATGAATATTAATAAAATGACTTTTAACAAAGTTTCTATAAAATTATACTATTTTAGACCAACCTCAGTCGACCTCTTATTAGAGGAATTACCTGAGTACAATGACATACAATACAATGGTAGTAGCATCATAAAATGGAATTTAGATGGGATGTTTACTACTATAGCAAAATCAAAGGTTGGTAATCCTAACCCCTAAATAGCAAGATGATGCAAACCCCAAAAGACATGGCTTAGGGACCTAATGCAAGTAAGGAATCAAACAATACCTAAGAAAGCTAAGTTAGACTTTAATCGCACAAACCTAGGGTATTATGAAGAATATGGATGCCATACTCCAAAAAAGAAAGAAATTAGTCGTGCTAAGTTGGGTTGAATCCTACAAGAAAAGTTACTTCTTGTGAGTTCTTTAGTTCTTCAAAAAACTAAAGGAGAAAATTCTTACTTTTTGTTTCTCTCAAACTGTCTAATTTTAGAGCTTAAAATTAGCAACCCTAAAAGAGATATAAATTCCTATTCAAGACAAATCCCTATTTAGGACAATTTCCTATCTAGGACAATTTCCTATTCAAAAAGCTTCCACTTCTATAACAAACACTTATTTAGGAGTTAATTCTATTACTTAATCCTAGCCCATTAAGTACTCTAATCATATTAATAAGGCCTTGACTCTCTTTCAAACTTGAATTTGCACCATTTGTAGCTTGGTTGGCCCAAATGTCTTCAATTAGCCTACATAGTGCTTTTTTCATCTTTTTGGCTCTAGCTTGCATTATTGGACCATTTGGAATGTGTAATGGATCTCTTGCATCCTTTAAAGCCTTCTACGCATCATCTTAGAGCTTATCATCATTCCCCCTTCTCCTTGAAAGGGTTTGTCTTCAAATCATCACCTACATCAAAAGAGGAAAGACCAAAAATATTAAATGTTACACTTACATTTTACTCACAAGGAAGGTCTAACTTATAAGCATTACCCTTAATCTATGCTACTACTTGAAATGGAACATCTCCTTTAAGTTGTAGCTTTAAACACCTTTATGCTAGGAACCATTACTTGTGTATATGTACCTAAACCCAAGCACAAGGTTCAAACACCACCTTCTTTTGCCTTTTGTTAACTTGGGATGCATATTACTCAGTTCATTTTGCAATATGTTGTTACACCTTCTTATGCAATTTCTTCACCATATTAGCCTTGCATTCACCATCTAAGCTAACATACTCATCAACTGGAATAAGCACTAAATCTAAAGGAGTCAAAGGATTAAGATCACATACAATTTCAAATGAACACTCCTATTATATGCAAACTTGACATGTAGTAAATAATCTTCCCATGTTTTCAAATTCATCCAAATAATAGCACATAACAAAGTAGGAAGATTTTGATTAACCACCTTAGTCTATCCATCAATTTATGGATAACAAGTAGTTGAAAACAATAACCTAGTACTTAATTTACCCCACAAAGTCTTTTAGAAAGAGCTTAAGAACTTTATATTTCAATTTGAAACAATATTTCAAGGCATGCAATGCAAACATACTACTTCTCTAAAAAATAATTCAGCCATATTGTTTGCATTGTTAGTTTATATCATAGGATGAAGTGTCTCATCTTTGAAAATCTATCAGTAATAACAAATACAAGGCGAAACCAAGTGAAATAGGATATGAAGTGTGTCATCTTTGAAAATCTATCAATAATAACACTTTGCAGGGGTATGGACTCAAGAGCAACCCCCATAGGCTAAACCAAGCAAAAGGTGGGGCTTACTTGGTGAGCCCAATGGAAAATACGACTATTGGGTCAAATATTCAACACCAGAATGGGCAAAGAACAAAGATGAGCCCATTGTACCTACCGGATGGAATATGCTAGACGAAGATCCATCGGAAGATGATGACAACCTAGAAGAAGATCCAAAGGAGCCAGATAATGAGGAGACTATTGTCATCTGTGAGGAGGTCATCACATAAGAGGACCAAGCTATTATAAACTACCTGGAACAGCCTGATAAGGAGGATGAAGATCCAATGGAACTCATATTGGAATATGCGAGCCAGGCACTAGTGTCATATCCATAGGAAGCAGAGGTGGAATATGAAGCTCGGGATAACCCCTAGGAACATGCTATCATGGATTACCCACAACGCCTAAGGCAAGAACTAATATGGCAAGATCCTTGGCCCATCTGGCCAAATACACAAGCCCAAGAACAACAATTGGACCTCAATGATGAATTCACCTCTAGACAGACCCTCTACTTATACTTATGAGGTCCGAACTTGAATTGTGTTTAGGTACGCCAGGTGCGCTTGGGGCCTTATTGTCACGTTCCTAAAATAATTCATGCCAGCTCACTAAAGACTGACATACTAGTCATAGGTAGTCCTTAAAGGAATTTGCCGACACATAATGACATACTAGTGGTTTGGTGAGGACCACTAAGACGCACAAGTGGCCGTGTAAGACCATATTACAGGTTTAATTCTTGACAAGGAATCTAGCAAGCTTTTATAAAAGCATTGTCGACACACACAAAGAGATCATTACTTTCAGCTCACCATGCTCCTATTACAATTATTACACACAGCGGGCAGAGCTAATCCTGTCTTATAGTCCTATATGATGGGACCCTCTCCAAGAGAGATTTGAATTGATTCGTGAGCTCCTGTGCCTCCTACACATGGTTTTGGATAGTGGGCAACTGGTTTGCCCAGTAGTTGTTGCCTCCTGCCAGATGTCGAAAATGGGCCTCCTTTTGGGCTAAGAGTGCTACATAGGCCTTAAGTTGTTGGAGAGCGAATTCTACCGCTTGGCCCTCCATTCTTTGGGCTTTGGTCCTGTAGCTCCTTTGAACCGGGCCTTTTGGTGCTGAGGTGCACTGGACCTACATTGCAAACCATTGATGGACTCTGTGGCATGTCCCATTGCTTTCACGAGCTTGTTCCATGGTTGTTCTTTGTATGGGCTTTCTTCCATTTTGGCTTGTATTTCTAATATTGCCTCCTTAACATTTTGCACCTCGTTACTCGATATGGGATTTCGTTCTATCAAGGTGTGCACCAATCATGAAAGAGAATTCGCCAAGATGTTTAGCTTCCCTTTTACGTGCTTGAAGTTGATCTTAACACCTATTCTTGTTATGTAATCCATGAAGCTAAGCCACCTTACCCGTGATGGCTTATTATTTGCCGACTTGTTAAAGAACGATATTATCATTTGATAATCAGTTCTTAGGGTAATTTCTCGCTTGTCCAAGTAGTGTATCTTAAGTGCAGTTAGGGTTTCCATATAAGTGTGTATCTTTGCATCAATGGATGAATTGATATCAAAGAATTTACCACTAACGTAGGTATATACTTGTTCACTTGTGCGAGAGTCTCCCCTTTTTGGCTTCCATTTGCAGATGCTGCCCCATCCTTCTATACATCCGTCAGTTTCTAGGATGATGTAACTATTTGGTGTCATGATTTGCAGGTCCAGGAGATGTTGAACCTGCTCCTTGATTTCTTAGACTATTTTCCAGTCTGAGGCTTTCATGCACTTATCGCCATGCGGGCTTGTTTTGGTGTAGAGTGGGCCAAGAAGGATCTCCAATTTCGGGATATAAGCCTGAGTATAGTAAAGTATGCTGAGCCAAGATCTTAGCCCTTGCTTGTAGACTGTAGACTCGGTGGTCTGCCGGTAGGTCATCAGTTGATAAAGGCTCGTACCTCTTGTATGAGGGCCTCCACCTTGGCTACTTACTCTTCCACTTTGCGAACCTATGCTTTGAGTTCCTCAGTCACCTTTAGAGCCTCTTGCTCTATATACTTTGGTTGTCAAGCGATGTCTTAGTTGTTTGTTGGACAGGTGGCTAGATAATCCACCTTCTTCCTTATAGCTCTCTTATAGAGTACCTTTGGTCTGGTACTGCTACTATACTGTTGCTTGCAAGGTATTCCACCACATCTTGTACATTGTAATGGAATTTAGTGTAGCTGTTATTTGTTAGTCATTTGATCAAGGCACGCATGATTAGCAGATTTGACTCTGCCCTTTGCCAGTCCTCAAAGCCTCGTGTTTGTATGGCTATTTGAATATGCCTATAAAAATCCTGAATGCTGAGTAGCATATCAGGTGCCATATAAACAAGTTACGTTCTAGTTGTTAGATCCACCTCCAAGGATCCTATGATACTCCTGTCATCACTCTAGTGGGTGTCTCGTATTACCACAAGTGCGTTTGTTCCTGCATTTCTTCTATGCAGGCTATGGATATGGATCATTAGTAGCCCCAAATGAATGAGCTACATTCCTTCCTCCTAGAGCCTCATGAAGCTCCATTGGTTGATGAATGGCAGATTTTCCTATTGCCCCTCCGCTATGATTAGGATCCTTTCCTCCAAGTAGTGCTAGTAAACCCGATGTTTGGGTTCCAACTATCGCGAGTCATACAGGGTCTCAACTGGGACCATGTTTGCTCATTGTTGTTGAGACAGCTGCATGTAATAGGTTGCTCTCTATTCGTGCCACTCCCACATTGTCAAAGAATAGGGGGAACTTAGGCCATATAAGCAGGTGTACTGCACATCCTAACAAGCTACCTTTTGGGGAGAAGGTAATGACCCCATAATAGAGTGGTATCAGAGCCTACCCCTCCAGCCATGGGACCTTGACTTGGCGCGAAATGCCAAGAACCCCCGGTTTCACTGACTCAATGCTTGTCCAAGAACATCGATGAGGACGTCAATGAATTCGGTGTAGGAGAATGTAACGGGTTGCTCTCTATTTGTGCCACTCCCACATTGTCAAGGAAAAGGGGAAACATGGGCCATGAAAGCGGGTGTATTACACACCCTAACAAGTTGCCTTTTGGGGAGAAGGTAATGACCCCATGACAAAGTGGTATCAGAGCCTACCCCTCCCACCATGAAACCTTGACTTGGCATGGAATGCTGAGAACCCCTGGTTTCACCAGCTCGGTGCGTGTCCAAGAACATCGATGAGGACGTCGATGAATTTGGTATGAGAGAATGTAATGGGTTGCTCTCTGTCCATGCCACTCCCACATTGTCAAGGAAGAGGGGGAACTTAGGCCATATAAGCAGGTGTACTGCACACCCCAACAGGTTACCTTTTGGGGAGAAGGTAATGACCCCTTGATAGAGTGGTAACAAAGCCTACCCCTCCCCCTATGGAACCTTGACTTGGCACGAAATGCCGAGAACCCCTGATTTCACTAGCTCGGTGCGTGTCCAAGAACATCGACGAGGACGTCAATGAATTTGGTGTGGGAGAATGTAATGGGTTGCTCTCTATCCATGCCACTCCCATATTGTCAAGGAAGAGGGGGAACTTAGGCCATATAAGCGGGTGTACTGCACATCCCAACAAGTTACCTTTTGGGGAAAGGGTAATGACCCCTTGACAGAGTGGTATCAAAGCCTACCCCTCCCACCATGGAACCTTGACTTGGCATGGATGCTGAGAACCCCCGATTTCACCAACTCGGTGCGTGTCCAAGAACATCGATGAGGATGTCGATGAATTCGGTGTGGGAGAATGTAATGGGTTGCTCTCTGTTTATGCCACTCCCACATTGTCAAGGAAGAGGGGGAACTTAGGCCATATAAGTGGGTGTACTACACACCCCAATAAGCTACCTTTTGGGGAGAAGGTAATAACTCGTGATAGAGTGGTATCAGAGCCTACCCCTCCCGCCATGGGACCTTGACTTGGCGTGGAATACCGAGAACCCCCGGTTTCACCAGCTTGCTACGTGTCTAAGAACATCGGTAAGGATGTTGATGAATTCAATGTGGGAGAATGTAACGGGTTGCTCTCTATCCATGCCACTCCCACATTGTCAAGGAAAAGGGGGGAACTTGGACCATATAAGTGGGTGTATTACACACCCCAACAAGCTGCCTTTGGGGGAAAAGGTAATGGCCCCGTGACATGTAGCTCCTGATCTAGGTTGAGCTAGCTTTCCAAGATTCAATTGAACCCTCTCCTGCATAGCGTTCACTATGTCTTAAAGTGTACGCAGCTCCATTGTCGGTAGTTTTGGATCTGGTCTTCCAAGGTCGGATTACGACCTTCTATACTAGGCCCTTCCTGAATCGGCACTCTATCAGTGGTTGTGTGAGTACGACTTATGTGCCTCCCTTTGCTTGATCTTCTCCTTTTTTTCTGTAAAGATCTTCAAGGGGTCTTTGAACACATAATATGGCGATTGCTTCTTAGGTGGTTTCTTTACTGGTTCTCCTCCAAGTGAGAGTCCTTCGAGTTGTCTCTGCAAGTCAAAAATAGATTCTCTAAGGTCCACTGATTTGTCACGCTGTATCTGCCTCGCTACAGATTTTATCTCCTTGAGTTTACTGGAACAATTCTCAAGGAGCTCCTGGTGTCATACTTTTAGCTAAATGAGTGTGTTGTTTTGTTTGATAATAGCTACAAGTCCTTAGGAGACGTTGCGTATGGCTTCTGCTGGTATGGCAAACCTTTATGCTGGTGGTTTGATATCTTTAATAGTGATTAAAGCATCCTTATATGTGTTGTTGTTCAAAGTTTTGTAGTTGAAGACCATCCTCTCCTTGCCTTTGATTTCCTTCCCCATTTATTTGTCCACTGAGGTTCCAGACTGTATGATCATGACCATTGTTGTATGTCTGCTTTTATTGGGCCGGATGACTCCCAGGTCCAGTAAGGCCTTTATATGTCTTCCAAAGGCCTCCTCCATTGCAGGCATAACATGCTTTAAGGGCTTATCCTGGATAGTAACATCTGGATTAATGATATCCAACTTACATGTTACTTTATTTCAGGCCTAATGTCTGACGGGATCCTCGCCAATTATCCTGGCCTATTTGAGCTTTTCCATTATGGGCCTGAACTTCCTGTGGAACTTTTCGTTGGGCTGCTCTAGTCCATAATAGACTGATTCTCTGATCCCAAGATATTCTTCCTCCTCCATATCTAGTTCCTTCAGGGCTTTACTAGTGGTCTTTGTGTCCGGTCTAGTGTTGATATAGGTGATATTTTTGTAGAATGTTACAATGTTGCCCTCTATGCAAACTCCTCCATGTATGGATTGTATGAAATTGCACCTAATTAGCATTTGTATGTCATCCTTCATATCCATTTCCAGACCATAGACAAATGGGATGCAAAAGTGATTATCACCTACAATCATGGTTCCGCCTTTGAGTTTTCTGTTAGCCAACTGTCTACTGTTGATTCTATTGAAGTAGAACATGTAAAGATTTTCCTCTAATGCAGCTTTGGGTATAATTGTCTCCTCAATGCAACATGTGGTTGTGCTAGTGTCAAGGATTGCTCTGACCTCAAATCGTGGGACACTTGGTACATCCAAAGCAACTATTACATTAAACAGTCGATTAATTGTGCGTTTAGACTCCTTTGGCTGTATTTTGCATGCATTGGCTTTAGTGTACTCAACTTCTACAAGTACCCTTCCTTCTTCTTCTACTATCAGTTCCTTAGCCTTGCTACTTTCTCCTAGTTCCTCAAAGTCTCTTCTTAGACCTTCACTTAGAGCCTTGTCTAGCTCCTGCTGTAGCCTGTCATTCTTCGTTTGTAGATGGACAATATACTGCATCAGCTATCTGATTAGTGGTTCCTTGTTCTTCAGCTACATCGATTATGATGGATCCAATTTGATATTTACCTTAAGGTAGAATGGTGCACAGAGTGAGCAAGATATGATTTTGCACTGAAGGCAATGTACCCTCATTCTCCGATTTGTTTGAATCCTACAAAAAGTTCATGGGAGATATCTGGCATTAGGTATCTCTTGATTATGCTCCCATTGATGCTGGCACTTCAGTTGTTCATCAAGGACCTTCGCTTGACTTCTCCAGCTTCCTTTTTCACCAAGCATAAACAACTTTTCTTCCCATGGATATCCTTTGATCATAACTTTGGTGCTATAGGTTGTAACTCCTTCTCCTTCCAATATATTGTAGATGGCATCACTATCTGCTTCATCCATATCTACCGAAACTACATCCTAGTCTTCCGGTAGATCTAGGTTTTCCAGAGTTATTGCACGGGTGATATTGCCATTCTTCCTTCGACGTTCTCGTGCAAAGTGGCCATTGTCACCATAGATGTAGCACTTACATTTTCGAGCCCTGTCCTGGTGCTTATTCTTTTGTACTCGCACATGGGACTTGTGCAGTTTACCTTAATACATCCTAGCCTTTCTTAGACCAAACTTCTTCCTTGGTCCACCATAGTATCTTGGTATAGGTATTATGCTACAGAAAGATAGGTCCTTTAGGCTCTTCTGCAATGCTACCTTTTTGCACATTTTTGCCAGGTATTAGTACGAGAAGCATATACGTGGGATTACTCCCACCGTATTGCTAGGGTGTTTGGCCTTGAAGGTGTCCTCAAATTCCTTACCAATGAGCTAGGGCATTTTTCGGAACAACTTATCCGAAAGTTCTGGCGATATGTACATCCTTCCTGACTTGGCTGTTAGGATCTTGTACTTGTTCATATACGTCAGTATATCTCTTATATTGTCACACTAGAGTCACTCTAAATCCTGACATGCCCTATCTTGCTCCTCTGTCGAGCCTTGGTAGGGTCTTGTAGTGTTAACGTCCTTCGTATCTAGGAAATAACATTGCGCGGATCATCTATTATGTTGATGACAGCCTCATATTCATTCAGGTAAGCCATCCATCATTGCATCCAAATCTTCTTCTTCACTTATTCCAATAGATTTTTAATGAAGTCCACCTTTGAACAATTAGTATCAAAGTTCTGTTCATTTAACATGTTGATGGTGATTGACTCTTATCGGCTGGTGACATCATCGTATAAGCCAATATCCTCAGGTAGTACTAGCATGGCTCCTGCAAGTTATTGCACACTAAGTAGCGTCCATTGCTCATTATTGAGTTCTCCCCAAAATCAGACTCTTGTAGGCCTGCTATACCATGGTTCTTGATATCCAGGCCTAGCTCCATTTCCTTGGGCCGGCAAGTAAGTTGTTAGGCCCATAATAGATTCTTGTGGTGGTCTGTAGGATGATATTGCGCTGGATGATGAGAAAGCCTGCTCCTCCTAAGTTGCTACCTTTTAGGCTTCATTCTCAAGGTTACGCAGGGCTAGATACTCCATTTTGGCCAATTCATGATCTGCCTTCAGATTCATGATCTGAAAAAGTTTCATTGGGGGCCTCTCCACCACCTTCTGTAAAGAATGAGAACCATTCCCAAAGTGCAGGAGGCTCTAAAGGGGATCGAGGAACTCAGAGCGTAGGTTCACAAAGTGAAAGAGCAAGTAGTTAAGGTAGAGGCCTTCGTACAAGAGGTATGAGCTTTTATCAGTTGATGAATTACTGGTAGACCATCAGGTCTATAGTCTACAAGGACGCTTTAATTGCTATTAAAGATATCGAACCACTAGAAGAGCAAGTAGCCAAGGGTTTGTCATACCAGTAGAAGCCATATGCAATGTCTCCCAAGGACTTGCAGTTGTTATCAAACAAAACATCACATTCATTACACTAGGAGCTCCTTAAGAATTATTCTAGTAAACTCGAGGAGATGAGATCTGCAGTGAGGCACATACAACGTGACAAATTGGTGGACCTCAAAAAATCTATTTTCGACTTGCAGAGACAACTCGAATGACTCTCACTTTGAGGAGAACCAGTAAAGAAACCACTTAAGAAGTAGTCGCCATAATACATGTTCAAAGACCCCCTGAAGATCTTTGTAGAAGAAAAGGAGAAGATTAGGTGAAGGGAGGCACAATGAGTTGTACTCGCACAACCACCGATAGAGTGTTGGTCTGGGAAGGGCCTAGCATAGAAGGTTGTAATTTAACCTTGGAAGAGTAAATCCAAAACTACCGACGATAGAACCGCGTACGCTTTGAGACACAACGAGCACTATGCAGGAGAGGGTTCAACCGAACCTTGGAAAGCCAGTTTAACCCAAATCAAGAGCTATAGCTATCTTAATGATGGCAAGCAAACATGGTCCCAGCCGAGACCTTGTATGACTCATGATGGTCGAAACCCATACATCGAATTTACCAGCACTACTCAGAGGAAAGGATCCTAGTCACAGTGGATGAGCAATAGGAAAATCTATTGTTCATCAAAGCTTCATAAGGCTCTAGGAGGAAGGAATGTAGTATAATTCATTTTGGGCTACTAATGATCTGTATCCACGGCCTGCATAGAAGAAATGCAAGAATAAACACACTCGTGGTAATACAAGACACCCACTGGAGTGATGATAGGAGTATCATAGGATCCATGGAGGTGGATCTAATAGTTAGAACATAGCTTATCTATATGGCACCGATATGCTACTCAACATTGAAGATTTTTATAGGCACATTCAAATAGCCATACAAACATAGGGCTATGAGGACTGGCAAGGGGCAGAGTCAAATCTGCTAATCACGCTTGCCTGGATCAGATGACTAACAAATAGCAGTTACACTAGATTCCATTACAATGTATAAGATGTGGCAGAATACCTCGTAAGCAATGGTATAGCAGCAGTACCAAGCCAAAGGTACTCCACAAGAGAGCTGCAAGGAAGAAGGTGGATTATCCAGCCACCTGTCCAACAAACGACTGGAAGCCAACCCAGTACATCGCAGACTAGGACAAAATCAGATGGATCGGTGTCCATGAGGTTCGGCAACTATTGTCAACAGTCCATTAGACAACTAGTGGAGGTAGATGACCTGGATGAAGAAATGGACCTAGATAAAGAACACTTTGCAAGGGTATGAACTCAAGAGCAACCCCCATGGTCTAAACCAGGCAAAAGGTGGGACTTGGTGAGCCCAGTGGAAAATACGATTATTAAGTCAAATATTTGACACCAGAATGGGCTAATAACAAGGATGAGCCCATTGTACCTACCAGATGGAATATGCTAGATGAAGATCCATCGAAAGATAATGATTCGGAGGAGCCAGATAACGAGGAGACTATTGTCATCTATGAGGAGGTCATCACAGAAAAGGACTAGGCTATTATAAACTACCTGGAATAGCTTGATGAGGAGGATGAAGATCTAATGGAACTCATATTGGAATACGCGAGCTAGACACTAGTGTCATATCCACAGGAAGCGGAGGTGGAATACGAAGCTCGGGATAACCCCTGGGAATTTGCTATCATGGATTACCCACAACGCCTATGGCAAGATCCAATATGGCAAGATCCTTGGCCCACCTAACCAAATACATAAGCCCAAGAACAACAATTGGACCTCAATGATGGCCCAAAATTGGATACAGAGGTAGAAGAAGATGAGGACCTAGATATGCAATAGGAATGGTTCACATTCCCTACGAAAGGTGGTGGAGAGGCCCCCAATGAAACTTTTTTAGATCACGAATCTGAAATGGACCTTGTTAATGAATTGGCCAAAATGGAGTATCGGCCCTGCGCAAGCTTAAGAATAAAGCCCAGAAGGTAGTAGCATAGGAGGAGTAGGCTTTCTTATCATCTAGTGCAATATCATCCTACAGACCACCACAAGAACCAATCATGGGCCTAACGACTTCCCCGCCAGCTTAAGGAAATGGAGCTAAGCTCATACCAACTAGAACTAGATATCAAGAACCATGGTATAGCAAGCCTACAGGAATCTGATTTCGGGGAGGACTCAATAATGAGTAATGGACGCTGCCTAGTCCTCAGCAACTTGCAGGAACCATACTAGTACTACCTAAGGATATCGGCTTATACGATGATGTCATGAGCCGATGGAAGTCAATCACCATCAACATGTTAAATGAACAAAACTTCGATACCAACTGTTCAAAGGTGGAATTTTTAGGAGCTATCATTGGTCAGCATCGCATCAAGTTACAACTGCACATTATCAAGAAAATTGTGGAGTTCGACGATGAGAAGCTTAAAACCAAGCAAGGGCTAAGATCTTGGCTCAGCATAATTAACTATGCTCGGGCTTATATCCCAAAGTTGGGCATCCTTCTTGGCCCACTCTACACCAAAACAAGCCCATATGGCAACAAGCGCATAAAAGCCTCAGACTGGAAAATAGTTCGAGAAATCAAGGAGAAAGTTTAACATCTCCCAAACCTGCAAATCACACCAACAAACAGTTACATTGTCTTAGAAACTAACGAATGTATGGAAGGATGGGGCGGCGTTTGCAAATGGAAGCCAAAAAGGGGAGACTCTCATGTAAGTGAATGGGTATATGCCTACAGTAGTGGTAAATTCTCTGTTATCAAGTTATCCATTGATGCAAAGATACACGCTTGCATTGAAACACTGACTGCTCTTAAGATACACTACTTGGACAAGCGAGAAATTACCTTAAGAACAAATTGTCAAGCGATAATATTGTTCTTCAATAAGTCGGCAAATAATAAGCCATCACGGGTAAGGTGGCTTAGCTTTGTAGATTTCATATTAAGGACAAGTGTTAAGATCAACTTTGAGCACGTAGAAGGGAAGCTAAACATCTTGGCCGATTCTCTTTCACGATTGGTGCACACCTTGATAGAATGAAATCCCACATTAAGTAACAAGGTGTAGAATGTTGAGGAGGCAATATTAGAAATACAGGCCAAAATGGAAGAAAGGCCATACAAAGAACAACCATGGAACAGGCTCATGAAAGCAATGGGACACACCATAAAGTCCATTAATGGTTCGCAATGTAGGTCCAGTACACCTCAACATTAGAAGGCTTGGTTCAAAGGAGCTATAGGACTAAAGCCTAAAGAATGGAGGGCCAAGTGGCAGAATTCACTCTCCAACAACTTAAGGCTTATGCAGCACTCTTAGCCCAAAAGGAGGCTCATTTCTGATGTTTGGCAGGAGGCAACAACTACCAAGCAAACCAGTTGTCCATTATCCAAAACCTTGTGTAAGAGGCATAGGAGCTTATGAATCAGTTTGAATCTCTTTTAAAGAGGTCCCACCATATAAGACTGTAGGATAGGATTAGCCCTACCTGCTGTGTGTAATAATTGTAATAGAAACGTGGTGATCCAAAAGTAGTTTGGCTTTTTGTGTGTGTCAGCAGCGCTTTTATAAAAACCTGCCAAATTCCCTATTAGGAATCAAACCTGTAATATGGTCTTACATGGCCATTTATGCGTCTTAAGGTAAATACAAGTGGCCCAAATGTGATCTAAAATCACATCCTGCCCACTTTGTGCACCATTCTACTTTAAGGTAAATATCATATTAGATCCATTAGAGCCAATGTAGCTGAAGAACAAGGAACCACCAATTAGATAGCTGATGCAGTATATTGTCCATCTATAAACAAAGAATGATAGGCTACAGTAGGAGTTGGACAAGGCTCTAAGTGAAGGTCTAAGAAGAGACTTTGAGGAATTGGGAGAAAGTAGCGAGGCTAAGGAACCAACAATAGAAGAAGAAGGAAGGGTACTTGTAGAAGTCGAGTACACTAAAGCCAATGCATGCGGAATATAACCAAAGGAGTCTAAACGCACAATTAATCGACTGTTTAATGTAATAGTTGCTTTTGATGTACCAGGTGTCTCACGATTTGAGGTTAGAGTAATCCTTGACACTGGCGCAACTACATGCTACATTGAGGAGACAATTATACCAAAAGCTGCATTAGAGGAAAATCCTTACATGGTCTACTTTAATGGAATTGATAGTAGACAGAGACCACTTGTCATGGGATATGAAGGATGACATACCAATGCTAATTGGGTGCAATTTCATACAATCCATGCATGGAGGAGTTCGCATAAAGGGCAACATTATAACATTCTACGAAAATATCACCCATATCAACACTAGATAAGACACAGAGACCATTAGTAAAGTCCTAAAGGAATTAGATATAGAGGAGGAAGAATATCATGGGATCAGAGAATCAATCTATTATGGATTAGAGCGGCCTAACAAAAAGTTTCGCAAGAAGTTTAGGCCCACAATGGAAAAGCTCAAGCAAACTGGGATAATTGGTGAGGATCTCGTCAAACATTGGGCCTAAAATAAGGTAACATGTAAGTTGGATATCATTAACCCAGATGTTACTATCTAGGATAAGCTCTTAAAGTATGTTATGCTTGTAATGGAGGAGGCCTTTAGAAGACACATAAAGGCCCTACTGGACCTGGGAGTCATTCGGCTTAGTAAAAGCATAACAATGGCCATGATTGTATAGTTTGGAAACTCAATGGACAAACAAACGGGGAAGGAAATCAAAGGCAAAGAGAGGATGGTCTTCAACTATAAAACTTTGAAGGACAACATGTACAAGGACTAGTACTCCCTATCGAGTATCAACACGATCATTAAAAGGGTGGGAAACTCAAAGATATTCTCAAAATTTGATCTAAAGAGTGGTTTCCACCAAGTGGCAATAGAGGAAGAATCAATCTCATGGACTGCATTTATGGACCCAAGAGGATTGTATGAATGGCTGGTCATGCCATTCGGACTTAAGAACTCTCCAGTAATCTTCCAGCGAAAAATGGATAGATGCTTCGCAGGAATGGAGGCATATGTGGCAGTATACCTTGACGACATCCTTGTCTTCTCTGAAAATAAGGAGCAACAAGCATGCCACCTGAAGCAGGTACTGAAGGTATGAGTTTTTATCAATCGATGACCTACCAGTAGACCACTGGGTCTACAGTTTATAAGCAAGGGCTAAGATCTTGGCTTAGCATACTTAACTATGCTTGAGCTTATATCCCGAAGTTAGGTATCCTTCTTGGCCCACTTTACACCAAAACAAGCCCGCATGGTGACAAGTGCATGAAAGCCTCAGACTAGAAAATAGTTAGAGAAATCAAGGAGTAGGTTCAACACCTTCTAGACCTGCAAATCGCGCCAGCAGATAGTTATATTGTCCTACAAATTGACGGATGCATGGAAGGATGGGGTAGCGTCTGCAAATGGAAGACAAAAAAGGGAGACTCTTGCGCAAGTAAATGGATATGTGCCTATGCTAATGGTAAATTTTCTGTTATCAAGTCATCCATTGATGCAGAGATACACACTTGCATGGAAATATTGACTGCACTTAAGATACATTACTTGGACAAGCGAGAAATTACCCTAAGAACGGATTGTCAAGCAATAATATTGTTCTTCAACAAGTCAGCAAATAATAAGCCATCACGGGTAAAGTGGCTTAGCTTCATGGATTTCATAACAGGGACAAGTGTTAAGATCAACTTCGAGCATGTAGAAGGGAAGCTAAGCATCTTGGTGGATTCTCTTTCACGATTGGTGCACACCCTAAAAAAACAAAATCCCAAATTGAGTAACAAGGTACAGAATGTTGAGGAGACAATATTAGAAATACAGGCCAAAATGGAAGAAAGACCATACAAAGAACAACTATGGAACAGGCTCGTGAAAGCAATAGAACAAGCCATAGAGTCCATCAATGGTTCGCAATGTAGGTCCAGTACACCTCAACATCAGATGGCTCGAACCAAAGGAACTACAGGATCAAAGCCTAAAGAATGGAGGGCCAAGCATAGAATTCACCCTCCAATAACTTGAGGCCTATGTAGCACTCCTAGCTCAAAAGGAGGCTCATTTCCAACATTTGGCAAGAGGCAATAACTACTGGGCAAACTAGTTGTCCACTATCCAAAACCATGTGCAGAAGGCACAAGAGCTCGTGAATTAGTTTGAATCTCTCTTAGAGAGGTCTCACCATATAGGACTGTAGGATAGGATTAGCCTTGCCTGCTGTGTGTAATAATTGTAATAGGAGCATAGTGAGCCGAAAGTAGTTTGGCTCTTTGTGTGTGTTGGTAGCATTTTTATAAAAGCCTACCAGATTCCTTTTCAGGAATTAAACCTGTAATGTGGTCTTACACGGCCACTTATGCATCTTAATGGTCCTCACCAAACCGTTAGTATGTCATTATGTGTCAGCAGATTCCCTTAAGGACTACCCATGACTAGTATGTTAGTCTTTAGTGAGTTGGCATGAATTATTTTAGGAACGTGATGATGGGGCCCTAATCACACCCGGCGTACCTAAACACAATTCAAGTCTGGACCTCACAAGTTCAAGTAGAGGGTCTATCTAAAGGTGAATTCATCATTGAGGTTCAATTGTTGTTCTTGGGCTTGTGTATTTGGCCAAGTGGGCCAAGGATCCTGCCATACTGGTTTTTGCCTTAGGCATTGTGGGTAATCCATGATAGCACGTTCCTAGGGGTTATCCCGAGCTTTGTATTTCACCTCCACTTCCTACGAATATGACACTAGTGTCTGGCTCACGTATTCCAATATGAGTTCCATTGGATGTTCATCCTCCTCATCAGGTTGTTCCAAGTAGTTTATAATAGCCTGGTCCTTTTCTGTGATGACCTCCTCATAGATGACGATAGTCTCCTCGTTATCTAGCTCATCTAGATCTTCTTCTAGGTCATCTTTTTCCGATGGATCTTTGTCTGGCATATTCCATCAGGTAGGTACAATGGTCTCATCCCTATTCTTAGCCCATTTTAGTGCCAAATATTTGACCCAATAGTCGTATTTTCCATTAGGCTCACCAAGTAAGTCCCACCTTTCGCCTGGTTTAGCCCATGGGGGTTGCTCTTGAGTCCATACCCCCTACATGGGGGTTGCTAATGCATTCATATTTTTATCATAAATAGGATAATTAAGGCCTGCTCCACTTAACTCTTCACTAAAGTAGGCAATTGGATACTTTTCTTGCATAGAAACAACTTTAATGCCAATACTTGAAGCATCACACTTAATTTTAAAAGGTTTTGCAAAGTCAAGTAAAGCAAGTAAGGGTGCAAAACTTAATTTTTCCTTAATACAATTAAAAACCATGTCTTAATTACTCCCTTACTTAAAACCCATATATTTTTTTTGATAACCTCAATTAATGGTGTAGCAATGGTGTTAAAGTCCCTAACAAAGTGTTTATAGAAAATAGTGAAACCATGAAAGCTACACACATCACTAATTGACTTAGGTATAGGCCAATCTGTGATTGGCCTAATGTTTTTCTTATCAACTATAATACTTCTAGCACTCATAATCTTATCTGGTTAGTACAAAAGAAACATTTGTTGAAATTAGTATATAACCTCTCAGAACATAAAACAATTCAAATAAAATGTAAATGATAAAAAAATCATCAAGTTTTTATTACAAACTAAAATATCATTAAAATACACAACCACAAATTTACTAATAAATGTACATAAAACATGATTCATCAATTGTAAAAAGTGCTTGGTGCATTAATGAGACCAAATGGCATAACAAGCTATTCATACAAACCATACTTAGTTTTAAAAGTTATTTTCTTCTCATCTCTAATGGAAGTCATATTGTACCAGCTCAAATCAATAAGGGAGTTGATGCTTTGCAAAACCTTAGAGGACCAATGATAAAGGCAAGTTCAAAAAAAATAAAGGAAGCTCTCAACTACTTGTTGTGCAACATTTACTATCAGGAAGTTGTTGAGTACGAGCTAAGGATGATAGAGGCTTCACCAAGGCTTGTGAAAGTGTCATTTGTGGAGGAATTTGAGAACCATGGTCATGGTAAGGAAGTTGGATTTAGGAGCCTATGTTTGGGCATTTAAATGGATTATTTTCATGGGTTTTTATTATTATTTAGTGGGTTGGACAAATTTCCTTATTAAGCCTAGCTTATTAGTTAAGATTTTTGGAGGTTAGCATATAAAAAGGGCAAAAAGGGTGGCTGGAGGGGTCAGACCCATTTTCTTGAGTGTATGAGCTATTTTCTCTGGTTCTTTGAGAACTAATTCTAAACTTTAATACTTGCATGTGTTGGTTCACTAGACTTATCTTCTTCAACGTTGTTATTGTTAGGAGTGGCGTCTAAATCTTATAATTATAGTTCTTAATTGTTTATAATCATTGGGTCAGAACTCCAAATTCCTTAACCTTTGTTAGAATGATCCTATTTGGATTGGAAATGAAAGGTAGAATTAATATATAAGTGCCACAACTTCTTTGAGGAGAAGAAGGTGAAGTTAGCTGTGGCAAAGTTCACTAATTATGTTGTAGTATGGTGGGACCAGCAAGTTATGACTAGGAGAAGAAATTTTAAGAGAATCGTACAAACTTGGAATAAGTTGAAGACAATGATGAGAAGGAGATTTGTTCCTAGCTCTTATTTTAGGGATTTGTATAACAAGTTGCAGAGCCTTACACAAGGTTCTAAGAGTGTGGAAGAGTACCATAAGAAGATGGAAATTGCTATGGTTAAGGCAAATGTAATGGAGGATAGGGAGGCAACCATGGTTAGGTTCCTTTTAGGGTTAAATAAGAGCATAGCTGATGTGGTAAAACTACAACACTATGTAGAGTTTGAAGACATGATACACATTGCCATGAAAGTTGAGAGGCAACTTAAGGGAAGGAGCACTTCTAGATATAAACAGAACTTAGGTTCATCTTTTTGGAAATTGAACTAGGGGAAGAAGAAAGAGAAGATGACTTCGAAGCTTAAAACCAATTCACATAGGCCCAGGACTAGTGGGGGCAGCCTAGAAAGGGGAAAATTTGAAGATAAACTTGAGGGCACGTAAGGAAAAACTAGAGACATCAAATGCTTTAAATGTCTAGGTAAGGGTCATGTGGATTCACAATGTCCTAACAAAAGAACCATGTACCTTAAGGAGAATGGTGACTATGTGTTTGGCAATGATGATAATGATGAAGACCAAATGCCACCACTAGAGGATGCTAGTGATGTTAATGAAGGGATAGAGTATCCGAAGCATGGTGGAAGGCTTTTAGTAGCAAGGAGAGCCCTTAGTGTGCATGTTAAGAAGGAGGATGATGTTGAGATGCAGTGGGAAAGTATTTTCCATACTCGATGTTTAGTTCAACATAGACTCAATTGCTTTATCATCGATGGAGATAGTTGCATTAATGTAACAAGTACAAAGTTGGTGGAAAAATTAAACTTGCCTATAACTAAGCATCCTGAGCCATATAATTTGCAATGGTTGAATGACAATGGAGTGGTGAAAGTGACTGAACAAGTTGTGGTTCCATTTTCCATGGGTGCTGTATCTATGTAGACTAGACATTTGTTATTGGGTTGTCCTTGGCAATTTGACAGAAAAGTTTTGCATGATGGTTACAAGAATTGTTATTTTTTCACCATGGATGGAAAACTGTTTACACTAGTACCATTGACTCCAAAACAGGTGTATGAAGACCAAGTGAGGCTTAATGAAAGTGAGCAAAAGAGGAGGAGCAAAAAGAAAGACAGAGTTGAGAGAAAAGGAAGTGAAGGAGGGAAAAAGAAGGTAAACGCATTTGAGAGTGCTAAGTACAAGAGTCGTCAGGTTCATATGAGTGAAGACGAAAGACAACAAGTGAGTGTGTTTGCAAAAGGAGCAGATGTTAGGGTTGTCTTCCAAGCTAGGCAACAAATGATCTTGTTCCTTTATAAGGATTCTTATTTCTCTAACACTAACCTTGATTCATATTTACCTAGTGCTATTTCATCTTTGTTGTAGGATTATAATGATATATTTCCTAAGGAGATCCCAAATGGTTTACCACCAAAGAGAGGGATTGAACATCACATTAATCTTATTCCTGGAGCTCCCATTCCCAATAAGTTAGTGTATAGAAGTAATCCTAAGGAGATAAAGGAGCTTCAGAGACAAGTTGATGAGTTAATGAAGAAAGGACATGTAAGGGAGAACATGAGTCCATGTGTAGTGCCAATGTTGCTTGTGCCAAAGAAAGATGGATCTTGGAAGATGTGTGTTGATTGTAGAGCTATCAACAAATAACCATTAAGTATCAACATCCTATACCCAGGCTTGATGATATGCTAGATGAATTACATGGTGCATGTTACTTCTCTAAAATTGACCTTAAGAGTAGGTATCATCAAATTAGGATAAAGGGAAGAGATGAATGGAAAACTACATTCAAGACCGAACTCGGTTTGTATGAATAGTTAGTTATGCCTTTTGGTTTGACTAATGCACCTAGTACTTTTATGAGATTAATGAATCATGTTCTGAGACCTTTCTTAGGAAAGTTTGTTGTGGCTTATTTCGATGACATATTAGTATATAGTAGGAATTTGGAAGAGCATGTTGAGCATTTGCATTATGTGCTTGAAGTTTTAAGGAAAGAGAAATTGTATGCCAATTTGAAGAAATGTGATTTTTGTAAGGATCATGTCATTTTTTTGAGTTATATTATGTTTGCTCATGGCATAGAAGTTGATAAAGAAAAAATTAAGGCAATTCAAGAATGACCTACACTTAAGATAGAGAGTGATGTGAGGAGTTTCCATGGTTTGGTTAGCTTTTCTAAGACGTTCATTAAGGATTTTAGTACCATAATTGCACCATTGATTGAAGTGGTCAAAAAGAGTATGGGTTTTAAGTGAAGGAACAAGAAGATGCCTTTGATTTGCTAAAGTCTAAATTGTGTAATGCACCACTTCTTACTTTGCCTAATTTTTCTAAGTTCTTTGAAATTGAATGTGATGCATTAGGCATTGGGATTGGGGGGAGTTCTCATGCAAGTGAAATGACCTATTGCATTCTTTAGTGAGAAGTTGAGTGGGGCAACATTGAATTATCCAACTTATGATAAAGAAATGTATGCACCTGTTAGGATTTTAGAAACATGGCAGCATTACCTTTGGCCCAAGGAGTTTGTATTTCATACTGATCGTGAGTTTTTAAAATACTTGAAGGGGTAAGGTAAGTTGAATAGGAGACATGCAAAATGAGTTGAATTTATTGGAACTTTTCCTTATGTAATTCAATACAAATTAGGTAAGGAAAATGTTATTGCTGACACATTGTCACATAAGTACACATTGATTAGCATTTTGAGAGTTAAGTTGCTAGGGTTTGAGCACACTATTGAATTGTATGCTAATGATGCTGACTTTAGTAACATATATGCTGTATGTGAGAAAGCTAGCTTTGGTAAGTTCTATAGAAATGATGGGTATTTGTTTAGAGTAGATAAGATTTGTATTCCTCAAAGGTCTATGTGAGTATTACTTGTGAGAGAAGCTCATGGGGGTGGTGTAATGAGACACTTTGGCATTCAAAAGACTTAATGTTTTAAATGAACATTTCTTTTAGCCATATATGAAAAGGGATGTTGAGTAAGTTTATACCAAGTGTATTACCAGTAGATAAGCTAAGTCTTGAGTTTTGCCCCATGGTAAGTGTATTACCAAGTGTTGCATGCTATAATTGGTAAGAACTCTAGAACCTGGGAAGAATGTTTGCCTTTTGTGGAGTTTGCCTATAATCGTGTAGTTCATAGTGCTATAGGTTATTCTCCTTTTGAGCTTGTTTATGGTTTTAATCCATTATCACCTTTGAATTTAGTATCATTGCCTATACAGGATAGAGTTAATTTAGATGGGAAAAAGAAGGCGGAAGTGGTTAGGTAACTTCATAAGAAAGCTAGGTTTTTCATGGAGAGAAAAACCAAATAATATGAAACACAAGCCAATAAAGGTTGTAGGCATATCACTTTTGAACCTGGTGATTGGGTTTAAGTATATTTACGAAAGGATAGATTTCCTATGGAAAGGAAATCAAAGGTGCAACCAAGAGGAGATGGTCCTTTTCAAGTGGTGGCAAGAGTCAACGATAATACATATAAACTTGACTTGTCGGGTGAGTATAATATGAATGCAACATTTAATGTTTCTAACCTTTCTCCTATTCTCTTTAATGACGCGAGTGCTGATTTGAGGAGAAATCATTTTGAGGATAGCAAGAATGATGGAAGCCATATTATACTAGCTTAAATCAACAAAGAAGTTGATACTTTGTAAAACCTTGCAGGACCGATGACAAGGGCAAGATCAAAGAAAATAAAGAAAGCTCTTAACAATTTATTGTGCGACATTTACTATCAAAAAGTTGCTAAATATGAGTTAAAGATGATGGAGGCTTCACCAAGGCTTGCAAATGTGTCATTTATGGAGGAATTTGAGAACCATGGCCTTAGGAAGGAAATTGGATCTGGGAGTCCATGTTTGGGCATTTAGATTTATTATTTTCATAGGTTTTTATTATTATTTAGTGGATTGGACAAATTTCCTTATTAAGCCTAGCTTATTAGTTAGGGTTTTTAGGGGTTATCATATAAAAAGGGCAAAAAGGGTGGCTAGGGGGGTCAGACCCGTTTTCTTAAGTGTATAAGCTATTTTCTCTAGTTCTTTGAGAACTAATTTTGATCTTTTATACTTACGTGTGTTGGCTCACTAAACTTATTTTCTTTAACATTGTTATTGTTAAGAGTGACATCTAAATCTTATAGTTTTGGTTCTTAGTTATTTATAATCATTGGGTCAAAACTCTAAATCCCTTAACCTTGGTTAGAATGATCCTATCAACATTGGTGTTGGGTTCCATTTACATATAATCAGAGTTCATATCAATCTCCCTCTCTCACCCTAATATGGTGATATGCACTTTTCAAATCAATTTTAGAAAAGACACATGAACCATGCAATTCATCTAACATGTCATCTAACCTAGGTATGAGGGGAGGATACTTTAAAGTGATTTTGTTGACTACTTAATAGTCAATACACATCCTTCAAGTCTCATCCTTCTTAGATTCAAATAGTACAGTAATTGCATAAGGACTCATGCTTTCTCTCACATATCCTTTTGACATAAGTTCCTCAACCTGCCTCTAAAGCTCCTTTGTCTTCTTGGGATTACTCTTATATGCTAATCAATTTGGAATGGATGCACCAAGCATAAAATCAATTTGATGCTTAATTCCTCTCTTAGGTGGTAATCTACTTTGAACATCCTTAAGGAATACATCTTCAAATTCTTGCAAAAGAGAAATAACAACTATAAACAAAAATGGGTCAAACTTGTTAATGTTAAAATAAGCCTTTTGGTACAAAGTACAATCATAAATTGTTTGGTGTAAAATTCTCTTTTGACATCACTTCCTTTTGCATAGAAACTTTCTTTTTTCTTCTCTCTCTTTCTTATTTCCTCACCTTTTCTCCTATTTTTCCTATTTCAGTTATCCCACTCTTTTCAATCTCTCTTTTTGGTTCACTCTCATTTTTAATTCTCAATTAATCCTTATAAGCTTGTTGAGGTGTTAATGGTAAAAGAGTGATGGGTTTTTCATTCATTACAAAAGAATATTGATTCTTAAAGCCATCATGCATAACTCACATATCAAACTACCCTAGTCTTCCTAATAGAATATAGCCCATATGCATAGGTATAACATTGCATAAAACTTCATTATGGTACCTTTTAATAGAAAACAACATGAGCACTTACTCGTTTACTATGACTTCACCACTCTCATTCAACCATTAAACCTTATATGCTTCATAATAGGTAAATTCAGCTTTTCAACCATAATTATGCTACCTACATTAGTGTAACTCCCACCATCAATAATCCTACTACATATTATATCTTTGATGAGACACCTCATATTCAAGATGTTATCTTGTTGCACCTCATTATCTTCCTTCGCTTGCATATTTAATGGTCACCTTATGACAAGAGCTACTTTAATAACTAAATACTCTTATCCATTTCTTTCACCGTTCGATGATGGCATATAATCATCATCTAACTCACTTGCAATCTTAATGTCACCATTACCCCCTAAAGACCATTGCATACTTTTTTGGACATTGAGATCTAATGTGACCCCTTCTTAAACACTTAAAACATCTAGCATCTCTATTTCTACTTGGTTAAGGATCAAAATTACCTACCTCCTTGCTAGAACCCATATTCTTGCTCTTAGATAGCTTAGCTTTAGACTTGTAATTGACCTTCTCATTCTTTTTACTCCAACTTGGCTTCTAAGATAAAGAAGAACCTAAATTTTGCCCAAATTACATGAAACCTTTTCATTTAAGTTGTTTTTCAACTTTCACTTCCATATGCACCATGTCTTCTAATTTCATGTAATGTTGCAACTCAACCATATTGGGTATGTCTCCATTTAGCCTTTGCAAAAATCATTCCATGGTTGCCTCTTTATGTTCTTCTACATTTGCCCTAATCATGCACTCCCCATCTCCTTTTAGTAGTCCTTTATACTTTTGGTGCCCTAAGTGAGCCCTTACAACCTTTGGTACAAATCTCTATAATAGTGATTAAGGACAAACCTCCTCCTTATGATAGCCTTCGTCTCTTCTCATGTATTAATAAGCCTTTCATGATTCCTTCTCTTAGTTAAAACAAGTTGATCCCACCAAATAATAGCATAATTAGTAAATTTAACAACAACAAGCTTTATCTTTTTCTCTTCAAAGTAGTTATGGCAATCAAAAACCAATTTAACCTTTTCCTCCCATTCTAGGTACACATCAAGATCATTCTTACCTTAAAATTGGGGAATTGTCATTTTAATGTTGCCCAAATCATAGTCATAGGTGCCTCACCTCCCAAAATCTCTTTGATTCTTTCTATTGCCAGCAATTTTAACCGCAGTACCTTAAGCCTCAAATTCATTATCTTTAACGTCATTTTCATGGTCATGGACTCATCTCACTTGCTTTCTTGCATTAAGAACCTTATAGCCCCTATGCCTTTTATGCAACTTTACTATTGCATTAGCTTACTCCTTCATTCTCTCCTTCATATCATTCAATCTATTATTCAAGCATTCAATTTGTTGTTGCGTAACTTTAATCATAAAGGACACATCATTAACTCCTTCTTAAGCTGCACCTTTATCTTTAGAAGTCATAGTATTAGTTCTACACAAAATGATTAAGATATCTCATAAAACACTCCCTCACATGTTTCCCTCATAAAAAGGTGTCATACTCACTCGTGTTTTACACCTTTTATGGCCTTTTCTTAATATGAACTTGCACTATTTCCTTTTATGACTCAAATTTCCCCTTTTAGTTCTTTAAAGAACTAAACAAGCTAAATCAAGAGGATTGATTTTGAGCAAAATAAGGTAAATGGTGTAGAATTGAACTAACTAGAGAATAAGGAGTAAAAAGAAAAGTGAAAAAGGACATTAAGGCAAACAAATTTAATGAACTAGATTCACATAAAACAAGATAGGGAGTTAAACTTAAAGGACAAACTTGGATAACATAATGAGAAAATAGATGACAAAATTAGAGTTGAGTAAGAAAACTATATTATTATTGTGGCCAATTTGACTAAATCATTTAACTTCTATCCATAACTTGAATTTGATGCTTTATTTTTCTATTTCTTTTTTTTTTCTTGGTTAAGCACAAAACAACAATAGAATACTTAGATGCAATAAATAGAATTAAAAATAGCATGTTTTGATAGTTATGCACTCAAACAAATGAGTAAAGTAAGAAAGATTATAAATGGATAGATTAATGCATTCAAATGGTAATACAGTTAATGGACAAGCTAAACATAAATAAATAAATTACAAGGTAGCAAATTAAAGAATTAATTGATTCAACTTAATTTATAGTTAGATTTTGATAGCAACTAATGTAAACCTTAAAAGATGCGACTTAGGGACCCAATGCATGCAAGGAATCAAACAATACCTAGGAAAGCTAAGTGAAACTTTAATCACACAAACCCTTGACCGAATATTCAAAGGAACACTAACCTAGGGTATTAAGAAGAATATAGATGCCACACTTAAGAAAAGAAGGGATTAAGAGTGATAAGTTAAATTGAACACCACAAGAAGAGTTACTTATTGATAAGTTCTTTAGTTCTTGAAAGAATCAAAGGAGAAAACTCTCGCTTTTTATTTCTCTCAAATTTTTTGATTTTAGAGCTTATAAGGAGCTACCTATTTATAGGCAAAGATAGTAACCCTTAAAGAGATATAAATTCATGTTTAGGACAAATCTCTACTCAAGACAAACTCCTATTTAAGACAAATTTTTATTCAAAAAACTTTCACTTTTATAACAAATACTTATTTAGGATAAATTCCTATTTAATAGTGAATACTATTACTTAACCCTAACTCATTAAGCACTCTAATCATATTAATAAAGCCTTAACTCTATTTTAAAAATGAATTTGCACCATTTGTAGTTTGATTGGCCTGAATGTCTTCAATTAGCTCATTTAGTGCTTCTTTCATTTTTTAGTTCTAACTTGTGTTATTGGACTTGCTGGAATGTGCAATAGATCTCTTACATCTTTTG
The DNA here is from genome assembly GCA_019804595.1 of Bruguiera parviflora. NCBI lineage: Eukaryota > Viridiplantae > Streptophyta > Magnoliopsida > Malpighiales > Rhizophoraceae > Bruguiera > Bruguiera parviflora. The sequence continues at coordinate 8,851,146 of CM034046.1, forward strand.
AAACCTTCCACACATCATCTCTAAGATTCTCATCACAACATTCATAACAAATGGTTTTACTAAACGACTTAAAGATTGTTGGGTTTCTATTTATCAAAAGAAGCTAAAGCCTAAAAATTTTTTGCTATCAAAATATTACAATAAATGCAACTTGTTAATAGTGTTACACTAATTTGGATGATTATCAACCATTTTATTGGTATAGGTACCTTATTAATAGACAAGGCATATAAGCAACACATTAATCTAAGATGCTTAGATCAATTTCATTTTAAGTGGTATAAAGATGTATTATTCTTAAAAGTTTTTACGAAAAAGATAGCTAGAGTGTCTTTTGGAAAGAAAAATTCTTATCAAGGTTATTGACTTTATTGTTAGAAAGAGGTAAGAATAGGTTAAAAACCTATCATACTAAAGTTATTAAGTACTCTAGTCATACATAAGGAAAGCTAGCTACAAAATTTGTTAATAAAATAAAACTATGTAGGCAATTACAAAATAAAAAAATATAGGGTAAAAAGGCTTTAGATGATTTTTGTAAACAAATGGGTTATTTACCCATGAAATATCCAAAAAAATTTAGAAATAAGGGTTATAAACTCATAGCTCATAAGAAATTCTTTTATTCAAATGAAAAGTCAAAAGAAAAGAAAAACTTAGTCCACCAAAAAATCAAAAAGACAATTATTTGCTATAAATGTGAAAAAATAAGGCAATATTTTAACAAGTGTAAAATAAATAAAAAATTCAATAATTATTTATAGATAAAGACCTTTAAAGTTTATTGATGCACATCTTCTTATTAAAACATAAGTCTAAACAATCAAACTTTGAAGTAAATCTTCTTGAATAAGGGGAAATTACCTCTGAGGATGATCCTGGTAATAGTTGTGATGGTCGGTGTAACTATTATCAAGTTTTGTGCAAAAGTAATACCTTATTATTCTATACAAGAGAAGATAATTTGATATTAGATCTTATTAATAAAATTTTAGATCCAAAAGAAAAAAGAAAACATTTAGAAAAATATCTATATCTATCTCATGACGAGAATTACCAAAGAATAAAAACTATAAAACCTTTAATGACTAAGCTTAAAGGTGAGATCAATCAATTAAAAACGATAAGAGGATTAAAAGAAAGGGTATTAGTTATAGGATCTATGTCTAATAAAATAGAAGAACCACCAGACATTCTAGATACTTCTTTAAAAGAAGAGTTAAGTACTCTACAATATATTAATCTTATTGTCAGTATTACCATTTATAAATAACATACTTAGATTATTGTAGTAATTAATAAAGTATATATCTTTTTAGTCATTACCTTAATAAATTTAGGAACAAACAGAAGTTACATTTATAAAGGAATAATTATTTTAAAATCTTTTTCAAAAACAACTGAAGTTTTAAATACTATTAACAAAAGTAAACTTGTTATTAAGTGCAAACTATCATAAGCTACTATATGCAATAAAAGAATTTGGATAGAAATTCCCTTTGTACTAGTTAAAAACCTATCTTAAGATGTTATCTTAGAAAATCCTTTTTTGCATATACTATATCTTATTAAAAAAATTAATGATCATGGGATTTTAACAGAAATAAATGGAAAAGTTATTAACTTTATGTTCGTATTAACTCCTTAATATAGGGAGATAGATTTACTACAAAAAATAATTAAAAAAGGAGAGATTTATTCAATCTCTACAAAGGGAAGTAAAAAATAAATATTTATTGGAAAAAATAAATATTTTTGTTATTCAAGTCAAAATACATGAAACATAAGAAAGGTTAGACACACTAGTTCGTGTGAAAATTCCCACAACTTTTTGGAATAGAAAAATGCATGTTGTGGAATTACCATATGAGTTGACTTTTAATGAAAGTCAAATACCAACAAAAGTTCGACTTATAGCTATAGGACTAAGGCATTTAGAGATCTATAAAAGTGAAATAAATGATCTCTTAAAGAAAGGGCTTATTAGAAAAGTAACAATCCATTGAGTTATCCAAATTTTATATTCAAAATGCTACTAAATTGGAAAGAGGAGTCACATAATTAGTTACTAACTATAAGCCTTTAAATAAGACATTAAGATGGATTAGGTATTTTATACCTAATAAAAAAGATTTGCTAAATAGATTTTATTAAATTCATATATTTTTAAAATTTGATATGAAATTTGGTTATTAGTAAATTTAGATCTCTAAAAATGATAAATATAAAATAACATTTATAATTTCGTTTAAACATTATGAATGAAATGTTATACCTTTTGGGTTAAAAAATGCACCCTTTGAATTTCAAAAAATTATGAATGAGATTTTTAATGCTTATTTAGCATTTATTGATATTTATATAGATGATGTGTTAGTATTCCCAAGCACAATCAAAACTAATCACTAAAATAGAAGGCATTAGAAGAATAAGAGAGCAAGTTAGTCAACTATAATGTAAAGTTCAATTTCCTCCCTCAACTTCTACTTCTGTGGTTAATAAACTACTAGAAACATCTAGCTAGGCTTTTAGGCCTAGGTCTTCTTCTTTGTTTGATATGAGATCTTAAGATGAAAATATGAGTCTTTTTGTCCTTGAAAATAGTTAATGAGGTAGATAAAAAAATTAGAGGGTTATTTTACTCTTTTAAAAATATAGTAAAAAGAAAATGATTTTTTATGACCTTTAATGAAAAAGAATGAGATATATGATACAAATGCCATAAAATATTTATTAATGGTATAGGAGCTATAGACATTTTCATTTATATGGAAAAGGTATATAAACTTAAAAAGAAACCTTTTCCAAACTTTTCAACCCCAAGAGGGTGTATGGTCATTAAAAAAGCATATCAAGAATATACTATCAAAAAAGGAAAAAGGGTTATTAGTATTCATCCTCTTGCACTAAACCTAAGTTTTAAAGTAGAAGACTGTGAGGTTATTCCTTCATCATATAAAGTAGAACCATTTATAAATGCTATTATATAGTAAGAAAATTATACTAATTTTTATCTTCATTCTATAAGAAACTAGCTTAATAAAGTTGAAGATAAGATTGAAGAAATAGCTTAACAACCTCTAATGCCTTTGGTTAAATCAAAGATAGAAAAAAGAATTTTATTCAAAATCATGTCATTGAAAGAAATAAATTACAACTTGTTAAGTAAAAATTTAAAAAGGCAAAATTAGTGGATGAAATAGTTGAAAAGTAAAAAAAAAAAAATCTTAGATTGAAAGAAAAAGAAGCTTATGTTCTAGGAAAAAAGGAATAGATTAAAGACAAAGAATCATTAGAAACTAAAGATTATATTGATAAAACAAAAGATATGTTCTTATTAGAACAAAAAGATCTATTACCTTTTTATAAAAGGAATCTATGAATATCAATAAAATGATTTTTGATAAAATCCCTACAAAATTATACTATCTTAGACCAACCCCAATCAACTTTTCATTAAAGGAAGAACTTGAGTACAATTACATATAATACAATGGTAGCAACATTGTATAATAAAAATTAGAAGGGATGTTGAAGAATTAAATCAAATAGTAAGATTCATAACAAATGGTTTTACTAGACAACTTAAAAGCTGATGGGATTTCTATTTATCAAAAGTAGTTAAAGCTCAAGTATTTTCTATTGTCAAAATAGAACAAAGAATGCAACTTGCTAATAATGTTAATACACTAATTTATATGATTACCAACCATTTATTAGTACAATTACCTTATGGTAGACAAGATATATGAGCAACTCATTAATTTGAGATGCCCTAATCTATCTCATTTCAGGTGGTATAAAGATGTGCTCTTCTCAAAATTTTTTACTAGAGAAGATAAACAAAGTCTTTTTTAAAAAAGAAAAATTTTTATCAAGGTTACCTACCTTATTTTTATAAAAAGTTAAGAATAGGTTAAAAACCTATCATGCTAGAGTTACTAATTACTTTAATTATATATATGGAGAGCTAATTGTGAAAGTTGCAGCAAAAGGAGTTAAATTTTGTATTGAAATAAAACTATATAGGTAACTATAGAATGAGAGATATAAGGTGAAAAGGCTTTAGAAGATTTTTGTGAACAAATGGGATATCTAACCATGAAATATCCTAAAAATTTCATAAAAAAAAGGGTTATAAACCCTTAGCTTATAAGAAATTCTTTTATTCAAAGGAAAAGTCAAAATAAAAGAAAAAATATAGTTCATAGAAAAAGAAAAAGACATTTGTCTACTATAAATATAGAAAAATATGGTATTATTCTAATAAGTATAAAATAAAACAAAAAATTCAAAAATTATTTGTAGATGAAGATTTTAAAAGGTCATTGATGCGCATCTTCTTATCAGAAGATGAGTCTAAACAATTAGACTTAAAAGGAGATTTTCTTGAAAAAGGAGAAATTGCCTCTGAGAATAATTTTAGTAATAAGTGTAACAGTTAGTGTAACTATTATTAAACATTGAACAAAAGTAAGGACTTATTAGTCTTCATGAAAGAAGATAATTTGATATTAGATTTTATTGATAAAATTTCAGATAAAAAAAAAGGGAATAGTTAGAAAAAATATTTACATTTGTCTTGAGATGAGAATAAAGTCAAAGAACCAAAAGAAATTTATAGTTTAAAAAATGTTATTTAGAGAAGAAGAAATAATCACTCTAGTTTAAAAATTAGAATTGCAGACCTTCAATAACTAAGTTTAAAGTTGAGATCTATTAGTTAAAAACAAAGATAAGAAGATTAAAGAAAATAGTATTAGTTTTGAAATCTGTGTTTGATAAAATTAAAGAATCTTTAGACATTCTAGATACTTCTTTAAAAGAAGAATTTAAATACTTAACAATATGTTAATCTTATTGATAAATTTATTATTCATAAATAACATACTTAGATTATTGTCATAATTAATAAAGAGTATATCTTTTTAGCCTTTACCTTAATAGATTCAAGTGTAGATATGAATTATATTAATGAGGGAATAGATTCAGCCATTACCTTTAATATATTTTTTGAAAACAACTGAAGTATCAAACACTACTAATAAGAGTAAACTTGTTATTAAGTACAAACTGTCACAAGCTATTATATGCAATGAAGGAATTTGCATAGAAATTCCCTTACTATTAGTTAAAAACATGTCTTAAAAAGTTATCTTATGAAATCTTTTCTTGCACATGCTATATCTTATTAAGGAAATTACTAATCAAGAGATTTTGTTAAAAATGGATAAAAATTTTATTAATTTTAATTTCATATCTACTCTTTAATATAAGGAGATAGATTTATTGCAAAAAACAATTAAAAGAAAAATGAGATTTATTCAATTTATGTAAAGTGAAGTAAAAAATTAATATTTAAAAATAAATAAATAGACATTAAGATGGAAGCTCATGATTAGTTATTAACTATAAGCCTTTAAATAAGGCATCAAGATGGATTAGGTATCTTAGACCTAATAAAAAAGATTTGCTAAACAAATTTTATGAAGTTCAAATATTTTCAAAATTAGATATAAAATCTTATTATTGACAAATACAAAATAACATTTACAATTCCATCAAATATTATAAATGAAATGTTATACCTTTTAGGCTAAAAAATGCACGCTCTGAATTTCCAAAAATTATGAATGAGATTTCTAATACTTATTCAGCATTTGTTATTGTTTATATAGATGATGTATTAGTATATTTGAACACAATTGAAAAACACTTTAAATATTTAAACCTATTTTTAAAGGTTATTTACAAATCTAGTTTCACCAAATTGGCTAAATAGAAGAAGTTATTTCAAACCAAGATTAGGTTTCTTGGTCACTTTATTAAAAATGTTACTATTATCCTAATTGATTGAGCAATTGAATTTGTCTCTAAATTTCTTGATGTAATTAGAGAAAAATAACAATTACAAAGACTTTTGGGATGTTTGAATTATATTTTACAATTTTATAAAGAGTTAGCTTATGATGCTAAGTGTTTTTTTTTTTTTGACAAATTATAGAAAAATCCTCCTACGTGGGCATATGAACATACAATGGTAGTTAAGATAAAATTAAAAACAAAGGAACTACCATGTCATAGTTTTTATTGTCCTAATGCTTTTAAAATCACAGAAACAAATGCATCAAATAAAGGATATGGATAGATTTATAAGCAAAAGATTATCTCAAAAGTACAATTAGTTTGTTTTACTTTAGGAGTCTAGATAGAAGTTAAAGTTAATTACTTTACCATAAAAAAGGAAATTTTGGCCATTGTATTCTGTATTTAAAAATTTAAAAGTGATCTATTAAATCAAAAAGTTCTTTAAAAAATAGATTGTGAGGTACTTAAAGATGTCCTTACTAAAAAAGTTAAGAATACTGTATCTAAATAGATTTTTACCAAATGGCAAGAAATACTTTTTGTTTTTAATTTTAATTTTGAGTTTATTAAACGAAATTCTAATTCTTTGTTAGATTTCCCAAGTCATGAATTTTTATAAGGAGTTAGGAAATGAGTCAAAGGTCTCTAATACAAGGGCTATAGTCCCTAGCAAAGTCAATTAATTCACCGGCTAAAGATGCAAAAGCGAAAAAAGTTGATAAACTTTGTAATAATGCTTATGAGCTAGTTTTAGATAAATCCATCACATATCCTTTAATTCCTAAGTATATAGATTTTTTATATGTCGTGAAGAATAAATTATGCATAATTAAGACCTAACAAGGTTGCACATTTTTATCTTAAAGATGATATGTATCATCATACTAGTATGAAGGATTGCTTGTATTATCAATAGATACTACATCAAATATGCTCAGTGGTTATTGAACCTATAGAAAGAGGATTTGAATCTAGATATGACTTTAAAGATTAGGCTTATACAAAATTCAAGATTAAAAAAAACATTTCTTTATCTAGAAGATTAGCAAGGTGACTTTTTTGGCTATAAAGATATAAAAGAATGGTGAAAAGTTAAAACTTAAAATTGTTTTGATTATATTAAAGCATGAGAAAAGGCCTTATTAGATGAAAATAGGCAAAGAAAATTTAGTTTGTTCATTTAGATACATCTTCTAAATGACCTAAAGAGATTTTCAAATTGGTTTAACATCTAGTTCTTTAAGAAGAGGTTACATCATATAACTTTACCTCACAAAGGATTGTTTATGAACAATTTTGTGAAACAAATGATGAGGTTAAAGACTCATTATTAATGTTTGCAGCTTGGTATCATGTCTTACAAAATATCAAATGGGATTATACTATTATGGCTGGAAAGACAAATTAATATCTAATGGTGGGAAAAATTTAATGTCTTTAATAGTGGAGTCTATATGGGCAAAGGAATTATTTACATCAATTGAGGCCCCTAAAGCTCCACCTTTAAAGCCCCCACTAATTTTAATGGAGTTGGTATCAAGAGAAAGGTTATGAGAAATGACGGTTGCATTGCTCCAACGAGAAACAAACATGTAAGCAGACCAAATAAAAAGCAGTCAAAGGACTTCCATGGTGATATCATGCAAGATTCCTAGGGCTTATGTGAGCTATAAAAAGAAAATGGACAAAATACTTTTGGTGGAAAAGTATTCAGGGGATCAACCAAAGGTTTTTATTAAAGTTACTTTAGCAAAAGTAAGGAATAAAGGACAAATTTACTTCATAAAATAGATTTCTTCAATAATAGTTATCACCTTTTTCCTTCTAGAAAAAGACCTCTCAGCTACTCCTAAATAGAGAGTCCAATTTCCCTTTACTCTAGAACTAAGTATGCTCTTCTTTCCTTCTCCCCTCTCCTCTTTCACTATACTATAAACTTGAAATGACATCTTGTGGAATGAAAGCTTTATCCTTGTAAATCCATATTTTAAATAAAAGTTTTTATATTATTGTTGTTGTTTCTAATTATTTTGTATGCTTTAAATGCTTATTTAGTTTGTTGACTATGATCTTGTGCTGCTACTAAGAGATAATTGTTTTTGCTCAAAGCTTGACACCTAGACTTGATTCCTTAGTAATGTGGCTTCTCTTTTCATCACAAGGAATTATTAGCATACATTAAATGGTTTAACATCCATGTTCGCACTAACCATTAATTTCATTGTTACATCCATATTAATACATCTTTAGCAATCTGAATACGTTGAATTACATTAAACAAAAGACTCATTTTTCCTAGTTAGCTATTCTTACATGAATATAATGGTTTATTGCTTGAATATAATATTATCACTTTATTTCAAGCTAATAAGACTTATCCTTTCATTCTTAGGAGCTATTCAAACAAAAGAATCATGAACATAACTTAAATTTCTACCTCAATCGCATATTTCATTTTGTGAAGCATGCTATTAAACTTTTAATAATCTAAATCCATTGAACTGCATCCAATAAAGGAATTATTGCCCTTGATTAGCTTTCATTGCCATAAGCAAATCATTTTGGCTTGAAACTTGAGACCGTCACATGAATCCATGGTAATGAAGTTTCTTTTTTTGTTGAACGGAATTATTAACACAAGCTAATCATGCAATTAACATCCATATTTACACTAAACATTAATTTTAATTTAGCACGCACATCAATACTTCATGGGTTTTATGGATTTAGAATAAGCCTTATTAGTTGAAATGATGTCATGACCTTATCTTTTAGGTGATGAACCATTCTATCCATGTTGCAATGAAATTAATATTTCATGCAAGTATGAATGTTAATTGCACAATCATTTTGTTTTAATAACTCCTTGCATCAAAAAGAGAAACTACATTACAATAGCATTAGGTGACAGTGTCAAGATTCGAGCAAAATCAATTTTGTGTTAACAAAAAGTTCTAATTAAGAGCAATGACTCCTTCATTTGAGAGAAAACAATGGGTTTGGAATACCAAAGACATAATAACATGTATCTCGCAATAAAATATGGGATCGTTGTAGACATTTAAGTCAAGTTCATGATTTGTTTATGTAAATTACTTCTTAGAATGAAAGGATAATGAAAGCTACCCAAGGAGAACCCTTATTAGCTAGAAATAAAGAGATAACCTTATTTTTCAAGAAAAGAACAATTCTAACCATTTAAGAAAAGCAAATCAAGAAAAATGACTCTTTTGTATGATGTAATTCAATTGATCAAATTACCTATGTTTTATTGACACATTTGTTGCAATGAAATTCATATTTGGTCTATACATGGATGTTAATCTCATGATCATTTTCTATGAATAATTCTTGGAGTGAGGGTCATTTCAACAAAAGAAAGACTACATTCTAAGGAATCAAGTGACAATGTCAAGTTTCAAGCAAAAATGATTTGATCTAGGCAATAAAAGCTAATCAAGAGTAATAACTCTTTTCATTGATGGACTTCAATGGATTTAGACTACACAAGGCATAATAACATGCATCTCAAAATGAAACACAAGATAAATTTAGACATTTAAGTTAAAATCATGTTACCTTTGTGTAAATGACTCCTTAGATTGAATGGATAAGCCTTATTAGATAAAAATAAAATGACAACCTATTGTGTACTAAATACACCAAAATTTTTCTAGGCTAAGTATAGATCAAATCCATAGAAATTGAGTTTTGATTAATCAACTAATTAATTATACCCCTTTGAGTTCTTGCAAATATAAATAAACGAGCAAAGGGCGAGGAATTTGATTTTAATTAAACTAATAAAAATGAAAATATAATATTAATTTCAAATAAAATCAATAAATGAACTCACCTTTAGTAATAAGGATATCTATATCATTAGATTCATACATTGATTATTGATATTGAAAATCATCAATTCTTTAATTGAAATGATAAGCTCTATTATTTTGAATCTTTCCTTAGTTCATTATTAGTTAAAACAAACTCTTCAGTTAATCTCTTATCAATTAAATTACTTCTTGAGACAAGTTTTCTAAATATAATTTATTGATAGTAATAAAATAAGAAAGATAGTTAAATTTAAATAACAAATTCACAGCCTAATTTGTTTAATTTTAGGAAAATAAAACAAAAGAGTAACTAATCATTATTCACTAATAAAGTTTTCATTGAACAATCCTATCATTAATCTAGACTAATGAGATCATGTGAAAAAAAATATCCCATTTGAATTCTCCATTATTTCCTATATCTTATCATGATGTAAGATTTATAGCGAATGAATTTATTGGACAGCTTAAAGGTTGAAGGGATCTTTATTTAACATTGTTAAAATAAAACAAGTTGCACAAATATTTGATAGTGTTATTACACTAATTTATATAATTACTAATTATTTTATTGGTTTAGCCACCTTATTGGTAGACAAGACATATGAAGAACTCATTAATTTAAGGTGTTCAAATCTGTCCCAATTTAGGTGGTATAAAGATGTCTTCTTCTCTAAAGTTTTTATTAAGGAAGATAGCTAGAGTATTTTTTGGAAAGAGAAGTTTTTGTCTAAATTACCTACCTTATTTTCTAAAAATGTAAAAGATAAGTTAGAATCCTACCAAAATGGATTTATTGATTATTCTAAGTATACATACGGAGAATTAGCTGCTAATATTATTAAAAAGGTTATGGGTTATAAGAAAATCATAAAATTAAATCGTAATATACTAAGAGTGAAATATTAAATTGGAATCCTAATTAGAAATGGAAAGCAGTAAGATCTACTCCTTGAATTTATGGTTAAAGAATCAAAGGAAGATTATAGTTTAATACTATTATTTAGAGAATTAAAAATAACCATTCTAGTTCAAAAAAAAAAAGTAATAGAATGTTCTATTAGAGAGCTTAAAGGTGAAATTAATCAGTTAAAAACTAAAATAAAAGGATTAAAAGAAAAAGTATTAATACTAGAATTTGTGATAGAAAAGGACAAAGATCCTTTTAATACTTAAGCACTTCTTCAAAAGAAGAATTAAGCACTCTCTAATGCATCAACCTTATTAATAGGGTTATTACCCATAAATGACATGCTCAAATTACTATAGTAGTCAATAAAGAATATATATTTTTTATAGTAACCTTGATAGATTGAAATACTGATATGAACTATATTAATGAAGAGATAATTCCTCTAAAATACTTTTCAAAAACAATAGAAGTGTTAAACATTGCCAACAAATGTAAGCTTATTATTAAATATAAACTATCTCAAGCTATTATAAGCAATGAAGGAATTTGTATTGAAATTCCATTTGTACTGGTTAAAAACTTGTCACAAGACATTATTTTGGGCAACCTTTTCTTGTATATGTTGTATCCTATCAAGGAGATTAGTGAAAGAGGGATTTCCTCAAAAATAGATGGAAAACTTATAATCAGAGGTTTTGAAGATTTTTAAGCTACTTATTTTATCTTCAACTTTATTAAACTAATTTCCTATAAATTAAAGATAAAAATTAATGTAATTTTCTTACTTTATAATTGCACTAGTAGAGGGTACCTCTTTATGTGGTGAAGTTATAACTTCACCATCTTTTATTCTTATACTTAAATTAAGTGTAGGTAGATGAATACTATTAACTCTTTTTCCTTTTCTTGAAACATATTCTTGATATGCCTTTTCAAGAACCATACAATCCTCGGGGGTAGAAAAAATTGGGAAAGGTTTTTTCCTAAATTTATAAATCTTTCCATACAAGCCCCATCTTATTGTTATATTTCTTATGACATTTATGTTATACTCCTTGTTCTTTTTCATTAAAGGTTATAAAAAAATCATTTTCTTTTTATACTATTTTTAATAGAGTAAAATAACTCACTTTTTTGTCTATCTCATCAACTATTTTTAGGAAATAAAGACTCTTATCTTCATCCTAATATCCTAGATTAAAGAGCGATGGAGACCTAGGCTTAGAAACCTGACTGTGTGTGTCTAGTGGTTCATGAACCATAAAAGTAAAAGTTGATGAAGGAAAGTCAACTTTATACTAGGGTTGATTAACTTGTTCTCTTATTCTTTTAATTTAGTGATTGGTACTGAGGAAGTAAAAATCTAGGTTTAACTTTTTCTTTTCCCTTTATGAGGTTTAATTTCACACTTCTAAATAGAGCAAATTGAATTTGAATATCCCTATCTTAGAATTCAATTACTTCTTCCATTCGTCTATTAACCTCTTTAACAAATTTAACTACCTTTTCTAATACTCATTTTTCAAGTAATTTAACCTAATCCCAAGTCATTGTTTAAGGAATCATTACAATAGATTTTGACCTATGAAAAAGTGTAACATTCAAGTCTTAACAATATAAGATCATACACAGGGATGTATAAAACACATATAGAAGCACACTAATGAAAAGAAGATAATAAAGGTAAGTATAGAAATAAACTTGTCATTGAACACCAAACATTGTTACAAGTTTTTGTTACAAAGAGAGGAGGAGGAGGAGAGATATTACAAAAATGGGAGAGAGAAACAAATCAGACTTTGCCTCCCTTAGCCTACAGTAGGTCTATTTATACATGGGAAAAGGTGATAACCATTATGGGAGAAATCTACTTTTTTAAGTGGAATGCTCTATTATTTTCCACAATCCTCCACTTATGCTAAAGTAACTTTATTATAGTTGGTCTATTTCATCTTGTCCACCAAAAGTGGTTTTATCCTTCTCCTCTTTATAACTCATATGGGTCTTGGGAATCCTATATAATATCATTATTGAGGTGCTTTTGATTGCTTTCAACTTGCTCGATAAGAATGTCTTCATCTCTTCATCTAGTTGAAGCAAATTAGCCATCATTTCTAATAACTTCTTTTTTGATACAAACTCTATTAAAGTCTTTAATATCTCTTTAGGACAAGTTGGAGTCGACTTTAGTGGTTAAGCCTTAGGTTCATTTATACTATTAATTCCTTCTCCTATATAGACTTAATCATTGAAAAATTCAAATTTTTCCCACTATAAGATATTAATCCATCATACTAACCATGGAATATTACTATTGTACACATCTAAGATATTAGCTTTTTTACCCATAAAATTATATTCCTATTTAATAATCCATGGAATATAATACCAGGATGCAAACATTAATAAGTGGTCTTTAACCTCTTCATTTGCTACATAAAATTATTCATAAACAATTTTTACCTTATGGGGTAAAGTTAAATGATGTAAGTAATTGTAGGTTTTAAGTTTCCATCATTCTTTTAATTTGTAGTAAAAGTTTTATGGATAAAGAATTTCTTCATTTGCTACCAGTTTTGTGGATAAAGAATTTCTTCACCTTTAATTTAGCATAGGCCCAATCTCTAAAGCCATAACTAGATCCATTTCCAAATCCTCTTTCTATAGGTTCAATAGCCACCGAGTCTCTTTCATGAAGTATCTACTGATAATCCTTTACAATAGTTTAAGGATACATATTATATTTAAGATAAAACTATGCAACCTTATTAGGTCTGAGTTAAGTATAATTATTCTTAATAGCACATAAAAAGTCTATATGCTTTGGAATTGTAGGATATGTGATAGGTTTATCCAAAGCTTACTCATAAATGTCATCATGAAGTTTATCAACTTCTTTTTCCCATGCAATTGCACCTTTAACTAGTCAATTAATCAACTTTGCTAGGGATTGAGGCCTTTTACTCTCTTTTAGTTACCTGCAAAAATTCATAAGTTAAGATATCTGGTAAAGAATTAGAATTTTCTTTAACAAACTCAATATCAAAGTCAAATATAGAAAGTATTCCTTGTCATCTTGGAAATATTTGTTTGGAGGCAAGGTTCTTAAGATCTTTAGTAAGGACATCCTTTGCTGCCTTACAATCAATTCTTAAAAGGAATTTCTAATTTAATAGATCACTTTCAAATTTTTTAATACATAACATAATAGTTAAGATTTCCTTTTTAATAGTAAAGTAATTAACTTTAGCTCCTTTCCACACTCTTAAAGTGAAACGAACAAGTTATTCTTTTGAATTAATCATTTGCTTAAGCATTCCTCCAGTCTTTTTGATGCATCAATTTCAACTAATTTAAAGTATTAGGATGAAGAAGAGTTAAACATGACAGTTCATTGGTTTTTAACTTTATTTTCTTACTGACCTTAGTATGCTCATCTATCCATTCAAGAGGATTTTTCTTTAATCTTTCAAATAAAAGCTTAGTATCATAAGCTAATTTCTTATAAAATTCTAAAATATAATTTAAACATCCTAAAAACTTTTGCAATTATTGTTTTTCTCTAATTTCATTAAGAAATTTAGAGGCAAACTCAATTGCTCATTCTATAGGAATAATAGTACCATTTTCAATGAAGTGACCAAGGAATCTAACCTTGGTTTGGAATAACTTCATCTTTTTAACTGATATAACTAATCCAACTTTTTTAATAACCTTTAAAAATAGGTTTAGATGCTTAAAATGTTGTTCTATTATGTTAGGGAATATTAACACATCATTAATATAAACAATAGTAAATGTTGTATAAGTATTAAATATTTCATTCATAATCTTTTAAAATTCAAAGGGTGCATTTTTTAACCCAAAAGGCATTACATTTCATTCATAATGTCCAAATGGTACTATAAATATTGTTTTATCTTTTTTGTGACTATAGATCTACCAATAACTAGATTTCATGTCAAATTTTGAAAATACTTGGGTTTTATAAATCTTATTAAGTAAATTTTTCTTATTAGATATAGGATACCTAATCTATCTTATGACCTTATTTAAAGGTTTATAATTAATAACTAATCTTGGAACCCCTTATTCCACTTATGTAGCATTTTCAACATAAAATGTTAGGCAACTCTAAGGGTTATTACATTTTTTAATAATGCCTTTTTCTAGAATATCATCTATTTCTTTTTATAGATTTTTAAATGTCTTGGCCCCGTGAGTATAGGTCAAGCCTTAGTAGGAATCTAACTTTCATTAAAAGTCACTTCATATGGTAGTTCTACCACATGTTTTTTCCTATTCCAAAAGGTAGTAGGAATCTCTACACAAATTAATGTATTTGGCCTTTTTTGTATTTCTTGTATCTTAACTTGAATAATATAAGCATTTATTTTTTCTTATAAGTGTTTGTTTTTTACCTTATTTTGAATAGATTGAATAAATCCCCCCTTTCTTCTTATTATTTTTTGAAGTAAATCTATCTCCTTATATTAAAGAGTAGATATAAATTTAAAACTAATGAGTTTTCCATCTATTTCTCAAGAAATCCCTTTATCACTAATCTCCTTAATAGGATACAACATATGCAAGAAAAGGTTTCCTAAAGTAATGTCTTGTGATAGGTTTTTAACTAATATGAATGGAACTTCAATACAAATTCCTTTGTTTCATATAGTAGTTTAAGAAAGTTTATATTTAGTAGTGTTTTACACTTTTGTTATTTTTGAAAAGTATTTTGAAGGAACTATCCTTTCATTAATATAATTCATATCAGCGTATGAATTTATTAAGGCTATTTTAGAAAAGATATATTCTTTATTGACTACTATCATAATTTCAGTATGTCATTTATAAGTAATAACCCTATCAATTAGGTTGATGTATTAGAGGGTGCTTAATTATTCTTTTAAAGAAGTACTTAGAGCATCAGAAGAATCTTTGTCCTTTTCCATCATATATTGCAATACTAATACTCTTTCTTTTAATCCTTTTATCTTAGTTTTAGTTGACTAATTTCAGTTTTAAGCTCTCTAATATAAGGTTTTATTGTTATTTTTCTAGTTTTAAAATAGAATGGTTATTTCTAACTCTATAAATAATAGTTTTTAAATTGAAATCTTTCTCTAGTTCTTTAACCCTAATCTCATTTTAAGACAAATAAAAATATTTTTCTAACTATTCCTTTTTTTCCTTTAGATTTACAATCTTATTAATAAGATCTAATATCAAATTATATTCTTTTATAACGACTAATAAGCCATTACTTTTATAGAAAATTTAATAATAGTTACTTTAACTGTCACAACTATTATTAAATTCTTCTTTGGAGGTAATCTTTTCCTCAAGTAGGTTTACCTCTGCTTCTAATTCCTTATATTTGTCTTCTAATAAGAAGACATGCATTAATGACCTTTTATGGTCTTCATCTATTGATAATTTTTGAATTTTTGGTCCCATTTTAGATTTGTTAGACTAATTTCTTATTTTTCCACATTTATAACAAACAATTATTTTCTTTTTCTTTTTTGGTAGAATAAGCCTTTTCTTTTCTTTTGATTTTCCTTTTTCATAAAAGGATTTCTTTTGAGGTATGGCTTTATAACCCTTTTTCTTAAATTTTTTAGGATATCTCATAAATGAATAACCCATTTGTTCACAAAAATCTCCCAAGGCTTTTTTGCCTTGAGTTTTTTCATTCTTTAATTACCTATATAGTTTTATTTTATTACAAAGCTTAACTCATCCAATTACCACTTCAACAGCTAATTCTTCATATGTGTAATTAGAATAATTAATAAATCCACTTTGATAGGATTTTAACCTATCTTTTACTCTTTTAGAAAATAAGGTAAATAACTTAAACAAAAACTTTTATTTCCAAAAAGTACTTTGACTATCTTCCTTAATAAAAACTTTAGAGAAGAAGACATCTTTGTACTACCTAAATAGGGATAGATTTGGACACCTCAAATTAATGAGTTGTACATGTCTTATCTACCAATAATGTAGTTAAACTAATAAAATAATTAGTAATTGCATAAATTAGTGTATTAACATTATCAAATATTTGTACACCTTGTTCTATTTTACAATATTAAATATTTGAACATCATCTTTATTTGTTAAATAAAAATCCCTCTAACTTCTAAATTTTTCAATAAATCCATTTACTATAAATCTTGCTATTTAGGGGTCAAAATTACCTCTTTTAGTTTTTACAAGAGTAGCAAACATCATCATATAATGTAGTAGAATGAGAATTTGATTTTTGGACATCCCATCTAAATTTCATTCTACAATGCTGAAAAAAGGATTTTATTCAAACCTATGTCATTAAAGGAAATAAATTACAATATGTTAGGTAAAAATCTTGAAAAAGCAAAATTAGTCAATGAAATAATTAAAAGACTAAAAAAACCTAGGATTAAATGAAAAAAATACTTTTATATTAGGAAAAGAGGAAGAAATTAAAGAAGAAGAAACAAAGGCTGAAGATTATGTGGAGAAAATTCAAAAAATGTTTCTATTAGAATAAAATTCAAGACAAAAAGATCCATCACCTTATGGTAAAAAGGAAACTATGGAAATTAATAAGACAACTTTTAATAAAGTCCTTATAAAATTGTTTTATGCTAGACCTATTATTAAGGGAAAAATCTGAGTACAATTATGTATAATTTTATAAAAACTTTATTAAAAGTCATCTTATTAATTTCCATAGTTTCCTTCTTACTAGAAGGTGATGGATCTTTTCGTCTTGGAGCTTATTCTAATAAGAACATTTCTCGAATTTTCTCTACATAATCTTCAACCTCTATTTCTTCTTCTTTAATTTCTTCCTCTTTTCCTAATATAAAAGCATCTTTTTCATTTAATCCTAGGGTTTTTTAACTTTTTAATTATTTCATTGACTAATTCTACTTTTTCAAGATTTTTACTTGACATATTGTAATTTATTTCCTTTAATGACATGGGTTTGAATAAAATCCTTTTTTCATTTTTGGTTTAACCAAAGGTTTCAAAGCTTTTTGAGATACTTCTTCTTTCTTTTCTTTAACTCTATTAAGCTGATTTCCTATAGATTGAAGATAAAGATTAGTATAAATTTTTTGTTCTATAATTGCACCAATAAAGGGTACCTCTTTATATGGTGAAACTATAACTTCACAATCTATTATCTTTATACTTAAATAAAATGCAGGTGAGTGAATACTGTTAACCCTTTTTCTTTTTCTTGCAACATATTCTTGATATGTTTTTCAAGAACCAAACAGTCTTTAGGAATAGAAAAGTTTGGGAAAGGTTTTTTCTTAAGTTTATAAAACTTTTCCATATAAGTGAATATATCTACAAGCCTTATTTTATTGGTACATATCTTACGATATTTAGGTCATACTTCTTATCCTTTTTCATTAAAGATCATAAAAATTTATTTTCTTTTTATACTATTTTTAGGAGAGTAAAATACCTCTCTTACTTTTCGTCTATCTCATCAATTATTTCTAAGACATAAAAACTCCTATCTTCATCTTAATACCCTATATCAAAGAAAGGAGACCTAGGCCTAAGAACCTAACCAAATGTGTCTAGCAATTCATTAACCACAGAAGTAGAAGTTGATGGAGGAGAGTTAACTCTATATTAGGGTTGACTAACCTATTCTTTTGTTCTTTTAATACCTTAAAATCCAGTGATTGGTACTAAGGAGGTAGAAAATCTAGGTTTAACCTTTTCTCTTCCCTTTTCAAGGTTTAACCTCACAATTTTAGATAGATCCAATCAAATTTTGGCATCCCCATTTTGGAATTCAATTACTTCTTCCACTTGTTTATTAACCTATTTAATAGGTTCAACTGCCTTTTTGAATACCCATTTTTTAGGTAATTTAACTTGATCCCAAGCTATTGTTTTAGGAATCATTACATTAGATTTTAACCTATAGTCAAAAAAAAAATGTAGTAATCCCTTTATCAGCATATCTTGCCAAAATCTCTTTAACTCCTAAAACAATGTGTTCACAACCTTATAATGTATCTTGTAAATAAGGATTAGATTTTCTAAAGTCAACATCATATCAAATCCTTCAATTTTAATATCCAAGTATAAAACATGCATCAAGTTTGGACCTAATAGTGATAAGGTAAAATTAGGGAAACAAGAGAGCCATATAGGTCCATCACTTAAAGTGGATTCAATTACTCCTAATAAAGAGTCATGAAAATGATTATGTCTTTTATCCCTAACATTATAATTGCTGAGTTATTTAAACTCAATCTAGTAGTAGGTTTTAATGCTACTTACACCATTCCAATATGGATAAATTTATACTTATGTTGCTATGAATTAATAAGCTTTTAAAATAGTAGAAAGAAATCATTATAACTCTAAGTTAACAATAAAGCTTCTTTAATAGTTTTAATAGCATAACCAACCTTAGAAAAGAAACTTCTCTATTTATAAACCTGAGAAGAAGATGAAGAGGGAAAAATCCAATTTTGTAAGTAATTATTATCTAAATTTTCACTAGTTACTATTTTTTTATTCTTATAAAATCTATCACTTCTAAATAATCTATTAGATCTTAACTTATCCATTCCTCATTATATCATTGTCAACATCTTAATCCATAACCCTACACACTCAAACACAACTAATATGGGTACAAATGTAGCACAACTTGGGGTTTCAATAATGAGTCACACGTAAGTTTAAACTTTGAATTATTTAGAAGATCAATATTTCTTTAGATTTCAAGTAATTTAACCTAATCCCACTAATTCTCCATTGTGACTAAAATAATCAATAACTCCATTGTGATAGGGTTTCAACCTATTTTTTACTTTTTTAGAAAATAAGGTAGGTAACCCAGACAAAAACTTCTCTTTCAAATAAATATTTTAAAAATTGTTTAGGATAGATCCAAATTGTTTAGGATAGATCCACCTATCTTCCCTAGTAAAAATTTTAAAAAAGAAGACACCTTTGCACCACCTAAATTAGGACAAATCCAAACACCTTAAATTAATAATTGTTCATGTATTTTGTCTACCAATATGGTGGTTAAACCAATAAAATGATTAATAATTGTATAAATTAGTGTATTAACACTATTAGATATTTGTACGCCTTGTTCTATTTAAACATTATTAAATATTTGAATTTTATTTTCATTTGTTAAATAAAAATTTCACCAACTTTTAAATTGTCCAGTAAATCCATTTACTATAAATTTTGCTATTTGGGGATCAGAATTACATCCTTTAGTTTTTGCAATAATAGCAAACACCATCATATAATGTAGTAGAATGAGAACTTAATTTTTGGACATCCCATCTAAATGTCATTCTACAATGTTGCTACCATCATATTGTACACAATTGTATTCAAATTGTTCCTTTAATAAGAGGTCAACCAATACACATGAAGAATTAACCATTGAAGTGGTAGCTGAAGAAGTTAAACTCCTTAATAAAATAAAACTGTACAGGCAATTATAGAATGAAAAAACTCAAGGCAAAAAAACCTTAAGATACTTTTGTGAACAAATAGGTTATCCACCTATGAGATATCCTAAAAAATTTAAGAAAAAGGGATACAAACTCATACCTTAAAAGAAATCCTCTTATGAAAAAGGAAAATCAAAAGAAAAAGAACAAGCCTCTTCCATAGAAAAAGAAAAAAGAAAACAATTGTTTGTTATAAATGCAAAAAGATAAGACATTATTCTAATCAATGTAAAATAATTGTGACAGTGCAACAATTATCAAGCTTTACATAAAAGTAATGGCTTATTAGTCCTTATAAAAGAAGACAATCTGATATTAAATCGTATTGATCAAATTACAAATCCAAAAAAAAAAGAGAGAGAATAGTTAGAAAAATATCCTCATCTATCTTAAAATGAAACTAGTTAAAAAACCAAAGGAAGATTACAGTTTAAAAACTATTATTTAGAGAGTTAGAAATAACCATTTTGGTTCAAAAACTAGAAAAATAGTAGTAGATACTTCTATTAAAGAGCTTAAAACTGAAATTCATCAACTAAAACTAAATAAAAGGATTAAAAAAAGAGTACTAGTCCTAAAATCTGTGATAGAAAAGGAAAAAGATCCTTTCGATACTTCGGGTACTTCTTTAAAAGAACAATTAGGCATACTTTAATACGTCAACCTAATTGATAGGGTTATTACCCATTATTGGCATACTCAAACTAATGTAGTAGTTAATAAAGAATATATCTTTTCTGCAGTAGCCTTAATAAATTTAGGCATTATTATGAACCATATTAATGAAGGGATAGTTCCTTCAAAATACTTTTCAAAAACAATAGAAGTGTTAAACATTACCAACAAAAGCAAGCTTATTATTAAATATACACTATCTTATGCTACTATATGCAATGAAGAAATTTGTATTGAAATTCCATTTGTACTAGTTAAAAACCTATCACAAGATGTGATTTTGGAAAACCCTTTCTTACATATGTTGTATCTTATTAAGGAGATTAATAAAAAAGGGATTTCCTTAGAAATAGTTGAAAAACATATTAATTTTAAATTTATATTTACTCCTTAATATAAAGAGATTTACTTAAAAAAAAAAAGAAAAGAAGAGAGATTTGTTCAATCTCTTCAAAATAAAGTAAATAATAAACACTTGTAAGAAAAAATTAATACTCCTATTATCCATGTTAGGATACAAGATATACAAAAAAGGCTAGAAACATTAGTCTATACAGAGATTCCTATTGCCTTTTAGAATAGGAAAAAAATGTGGTAGAACTGCCACATAAAAGTTTAATTCCTACTAAAGCCTAACCCATAGCCATGGGATAAGGGCATTTACATATTTGTAAAAAAGAAATATATGATCTCATAAAAAAGGACTTATTAGAAAAATTAATGGCCCTTAGAGTTACTTAGCATTTTATGTTGAAAAGGCTACAAAAGTGGAATAAGGAGTTCCAAGATTTAGTTATTAATTACAAGCTTTTAAATAAGGCCTTAAGATGGATTAGGTATCCCATACCTAATAAGAAATATTTTCTTAATAGGCTTTATAAAACCTAAGTATTTTCAAAATTTGACATAAAATTTGATTATTGGGAAATCCAAATTCGTGAAAAAGATAAAACAATATTTACAATACCATTTGGACATTATGAATGGAATGTAATGCCTTTTGGGTTAAAAAATGCATCATCTAAATTTCAAAGAATTATGAATGAAATATTTAATATTGATACAACATTTACCATTATTTATATTAACGATGTTATAATATTCTCTAACACAATAAAACAACATTTTAAGCATTTAAACCTATTTTTAAAGGTTATTAAAAAAGTTGGATTAGTTGTATCTACTAAAAAGATGAAGGTATTCCAAACCAAGGTTAGATTCCTTGGTCACTTCATTAAAAATTGTACTATTATTCCTATTGATCGAGCAATCGAGTTTGCCTCTAAATCTCCTGATGAAATTAAAGAAATGTAATAATTGCAAAGGTTTTTATGATGTTTAAATTATGTTTTAAAATTTTATAAGGAATTAACTTATGATGCTAAGCCTTTATTTGAAAGATTAAAGAAAAATCCTCCTAAATGAATAGATAAGCACACTAAGGCAAGTAAGAAAATAAAATTAAAAATGAAAGAACTACCATGTTTAACTCTTCCTTATCCTGATGCTTTTAAAATAATTGAAATTGATGCTTTAGATAAAGATTATGGAGAAATCCTTAAGCAAAGGACTGATTCAAAAGAACAACTGGTTTGTTTCACTTTAGGAGTGTGGAAGGGAGCTAAAGTTAATTACTCTACTATTAAAAAGGAAATCATAGTTATTGTGTTATGTATTAAAAAATTTGAAAGTGATTTGTTAAATTAAAAATTCCTTTTAAGAATTAATTGTAAGGTAACAAAGGATGTCTTTACTAAAGATGTTAAAAACCTCGTCTCTAAACAAATCTTTGCAAGATGACAAGGAATACTTTCTATATTTGACTCTTATATTGAGTTTAGTAAAGAAAATTGCAATTCTTTACTAGATTTCCTAACTAGTGAATTTTTGTAGGTAATTAAAAAATGAGTAAAAGGCCTCTTATACAAGGGCCACAGTCCTGAGCAAAATTGGTTAATTCACTAGCTAAAGGTGCAATTGCATAAGAAAAATAAAATTGATAAACTTCATAATGATGCTTGTGATCAAGCTTTGGATAAATCCATTATATATCCTTTAATTCCAAAGCATGTAAACTTTTTATGTGTTATTGAGAATAATTATGGTCAACTTAAACCTAATGAGATCACACGATTTTATCATAAAGATGATATGTATCCTTAAACTAATGTAAAGGATTGCTTATATTATCAGCAGATATTTCATGAAATAGGTTCAATGGCTATTAAACCCATAGAAAAAGGATTTGGAAATGGATTTGGTTATGACTTTAAAGATTAAGCCTATGCTAAATTTAAGGTAAAGAAAATTCATTATCCATAAGACTGACAAACTAATATCTTTGGTTACCACAAATTAAAAGAATGGTGGAAGGTTAAAATCTACAATTACTTCAATTATATCAAAACATGGGAAAAAGCCTTATTATATGGAAACATGCAAAGAAAATTTAGTTGTTCATTCAAATACATCTTCCGAATGACCCAAAAAGATTTTCAAATTGGTTTAAAACCTAGTTTTTTAGGTAAAGCACATCATTTGACGTTACCCCATAGAGTAAGAACTGTTCATGAACAATTTTGCATAGCAAACAAGAAGTTAAAGTCCTCTTATTAATATTTGTAGCTTAATATCGTGTTCCATGGATTATTAAATGAGATTATACCATTATGGCTAAACAAGCTAATATCTTAGATGTGGACATTAAATATATTTCATGGTTAGCGAAAGAGATTAATATCCGATGGTGGGAAAATTTTGACTTTTTTTATGATGGAGTGTACACAAGAAAAAGGAATTATTAGTATAAATAAACCTAAGACTCTACCACCAAAGCTTACTCCAATTAATTCTAAAGAGATATTAAAGACTTTAATGGAGTTTGTATCACAAGAGAAGTTATTAGAAATGATGGCTAATTTGCTCAATAAGATGAAGACACTCAAGTTTACCAAGCTAAAATGATGGTATTATGCAAGATTCTCAAGACCTATATAAGCTGTAAAGAGAAGAAGGACAGAACCACTTTTAATGGACAAGATGAAATGGGCTAGCTTCAATAAAGCTACTTTAGCACAAATGAAGGATAAAGGAAAATAATGGAGCATTCCACTTAAAAAAAGTAGATCCCTCCCATAACGATTATCACCTTTTCCCATGTATATATAGACATCCTATAGGCTAAGGGAGGTAGAGTCTAATTTATTTCTCTCTCCTTTTTTTGTAATATCTCTCCTCTTCCTCCTCCTCTCTTTGTAACAAAAACTTGTAATGAAGTTTGGTGTTCAATGAAAGCTTTATTTTTATAAGTATTCTCTTCTTGCCTTTATTATCTTCTTTTCATTAGTGTGTTTCTACACGTATTTCACACATCATTGTGTGTGATCTTGTGCTATTAAGACTTAAATGGTATTAGAGCTTGAAACCTAGAGGAATATTGATCTTCTAAATAATTCAAAGTTTAAACTTATTAGGGACTCATTATTGAAACTCTAAGTCACACTACCTTTGTACCTATATTAGTTGTGTTTAAGCTTGTAAAGTTATAGCTTAAGACATTAACAATGATATAATAAGGCATGGATAGGTTAGGACTTGATAGATTATTAAGAAGTGATAGTTTTCTTATGAATAAAGAAATATAAATTAGTGAAAATTTAGATAATAATTACTTACAAAATTGAACTCTTCCTTCTCTATCTTCTTCCCAAGTTTATAAATAAGAAAATTTCTTTTCTAAGGTTAATTATGTTATTAAAACTATTAAAGAACCTTTACCCTTAACTCATGGTTATAATGATCTCTTTTTGGTATATCAAGAGCTTATTAGCTCAAACCAACAAAAGTATAAATTTATCCATATTAGAATGGTGTGAGTAGCATTAAAACTTACTATTAGATTGGGTTTAAATAACTTAGCAATTATATGTGTTAGAGACAAAAGACATAATTGTTTCCATGACTCCTTATCAGGAGTAATGGAATTTACTCTAAGTGATGGACCTATTTGATTCTCTTATTTCCCTAATTTTACCTTGTCACTATTAGATCCAAACTTGATGCATACTTTATACTTGGATATTAAAACTGAGGGATTTGATATGATGCCTATTTTAAAAAATCTAATCCTTATTTATAAGATACATTATAAGGTTATAAATACTACTATCCTAGGAATTAAAAAGATTCCAACAAGATATGCTGATAAAGGGACTATTATATTATTTTTTATTAAGAGGTCAAAATCTAAAGTAATGATTCCTAAAACAATATTTTGGGATTAGGTTAAATTACATGAAAAATGGGTATTTGAATAGGTGGTTAAATCTGTTATATAGGTTTATAGACTAGTGGAAGAAGTAATTGGATTCCAAGATAGGGATGTCGAAATTCAATTTACTCCATTTAAAAGTGTGAGGTTAAGCCTCAAAAAGAGAAGAAAAAAGTTTAAACCTATATTTTCTACCTCCTTAATACCAATGACTAAATTAAAAGGTATTAAAAGAATAAGAGAATAGGTTAGTTAACCTCAGTATAGAGTTGACTTTCCTCCTTTAACTTATACTTCTATAGTTAATGAACTATTAGATACACTTGTTCAGGTTCTTAGGCCTAGGTCTCCTTCTCTCTCTAATATGGGATATCAAGATGAAGATAGAAGTCTCTATGTCCTAAAAAAGGTTGATGAGATAAACAAAAAAATAAGAGTTATTTTACTCATATGAAAATAGTATAAAAAGAAAATGTTTTTTTATGGCCTTTAATGAAAAAGAACAAGAAGAATGGCATAAATGTCATAAGATATATACTAATAAAATGGGGCTTATAGATATATTCACTTATATGGAAAAGGTTTATAAACATAAAAAAAAAAATCTTTCTCAAATTTTTCTACCCCTGAGGACTATATGCTTCTTGAAAAAGCATATAAAGAATATGTTACAAGGAAAGGAAAAAAGGTTAGTAGTATTCACCCACTTGCACTTAATTTAAGTATAAAAATAGATGATCATGAAGTTATAGTTTCACCATATAAAAAGGTACTGTCTACTGATGTAATTATGGAACAAGAAAATTATGCTAATTTTTGTCTTTAATTATACTAAATATTATATGATGATATTTGCTGTTACTACAAAAATTAAGGGAGGTAATTTTAACACCCAAATAGACAGATTTATCGTGAATGGATTTATTGGATAGCTTAAAAGCTAGTGAGATTTTTATTTAACAAATGAAGTTAAAGCTTAAATATATCAGACTACCAAAAAAGAATAAGGCATACAAATATTTTATAGTGTTAATACACTGATTTATACAATTACTAGTTATTTTATTGGTTCAGCCATCATATTGGTAGATAAGACATATGAATAACTCATTAATTTGAGGTGTCCAAATTTATCCCAATATAGGTGGTACAAAGATGTCTTCTTCTCTAAAGTTCTTACTAAGGAAGACAGCCAGAGTATTTTGGAAAGAGAAGTTTTTGTCTAAGTTACCTACCCTATTTTCTACAAAAGTAAAAAATAGGTTAAAATCTTATCATAGTGGAGTAAGTTATCATTCTAGTTACACATATTGAGAATTAGTTGTTAAAGTGGTAGCTGAAGGAGTTAAACTTTGTAATGAAATAAAACTACCTAGACAATTGCAAAATGAAAGAAACTCAAGGGAAAAAATCCATAAAAGGCTTTTGTGAATAAATAGGTTATCTACATATCAAATATCCAAACAAATTTAAGAAAAAGAGTTATAAACACATACCTTAAAACAAATCCTTTTATAAAAAAAGGAAAATCAAAAGAAAAGAAAAAGCCTATTCCATAAAAAAAAATGATTGTCTATCATAAACGTATAAATATAAGGGATTATTCTAATAAATGTCTAATAAAATAGAAAATTCAAGAATTATTAGTAAATGAAGACCTTAAAAGGTCATTAATGTATATCTTCTTATCAGAAGACAAATTTATGGAATCAAAGTTAAAGGTAGACCTGCTTGATGAAGAGCTACCTCTAAAGAAGAATCTAATAATATTTATGACAATCAATGCAACTATTATCAAGATTTATGTCAATATAATGACTTATTAGTCCTTACAAAAAAATATAATTTGATATTAGATCTTATTGATAAGATTACAGATCCAAAAGAAAAAATAGAATAATTAGAAAAATATCTTCATCTATCTCAAAATGAAACTAGGATTAAAGAACTAGAGGAAGATTATAATTTAAAAATTGTTATTCAAAAAGTTAGAAATAACCATTCTAGTTCAAAAATTAGAAAAAGAGCAATAAAACCTTCTATTGGAGAGCTTAAAATTGAAATTAATCAACCAAAAACTAAGATAAAAGGATTAAATGAAAAAGTGTTAATACTGGAATCTGTGACTAAAAAGGATAAAGATCATTCTGATACTCTAAGTACTTCTTTAAAAGAAGAATTAAGCACCCTTCAATACCATTCAACTCTTAATAAATAATTCAAAGTTTAAACTTATCTATGACTCATTATTGAAACCCCAAATCATGCTGTCATTGTACCCATATTAGTTGTGTTTGTGCATATAGGGTTATGGTTAAGACATTGACAATAATATAATGAGGCATGGATAGGTAAAGACCTGATAGATTATTTAGAAGTACTAGTTTTTCTAAAAATAAAAAAATAGTAATTAGCAAAAATTTAGATAAAAATTACTTACAAAACTGCACTCTTCCTTCTTTATATTCTTCCTAGGTTTATAAATATGGAAGTGTCTATTCTAAGGTTGATTATGTTATTAAAACTACTGAAGAAGCTTTACCCTTAACTAAAGGTTATATTGATTTCTTTTTGCTATCTCAGGAGCTTATTGGCTCACACCAACAAAAGTATCAATTTATCCATATTGGAATGGTACGAGTAGACTAGTTTAAATAACTCAACAATTATATGTGTTAGAGATAAAAGAAGTAACCATTTTTTTGACTCCTTATTAGGAGTAATTGAATCAATTCCAAGTGATGGACCAATTTAGTTTTCTTGTTTCCCTAATTTTACCCTATCACTATTAGATCTAAACTTGATACACGCTTTATGCTTGGATATTAAAATTGAAGAATTTGATATGATGTCTACTTTAAAAAATTTAATCCTTATTTATAGGATACATTATAAGGTTATAAACACCATTGTCTTAAGAATTAAAGAGATTCCAGCAAGATATGTTGATAAAGAGACTACCATATTATTTTTGACTAAAAGATCAAAATCTAATGTAATGATTCCTAAAACAATAGCTTGGAATTAAGTTAAATTACCTAAAAAATGGATATTAGAAAAGGCAGTTAAACTTGTTAAACAAGTTAATAAACAATTTGAAGAAGTAACTGAATTCCAAGATGGGGATGTCAAAATTTGATTTGCTCCATCTAGAAGTATGAGGTTAATCCTCAAAAAAAGGAAGAGAAAAGGTTAAACCTAGATTTTTTACCTGCTTAGTAGCAATCACTGAATTATATGGTATTAAAAGAATAAGAGAACTTGTTAATCAATCCTAGTGTAGAGTTAACTTTCCTCCATCAACTTCTACTTTTGTGCTTAATGAACTAGTAGACACATCTAGTTAGATTCCTAGGTCTAAGTCTCCTTCTCTCTCTAATATAAGATATTAGGATAAAGATTGGAGTTTATATGTCCTAGAAATAATTGATTAGATAAGCAAAAAAGTAAAAAAGTTATTTTACTCTCTTAAAAATAGTATAAAAAATGGTTTTATGACTTTTAATGAAAAATAACAACTAGTATGATATAAACGTCATAAGATATATACTAATAAAATAGGGCTTGTAGATATATTCACTTATATGGAAAAAGTTTACAAATTTAAGAAAAAACCTTTCCCAAATTTTTTAACTCCTGAGAACTGTATGGTTCTTAAAAAAACATATCAAGAATATGTTACAAGAAAAGAAAATGGAGTTGATAGTATTCACCTACCTATACTTAATTTAAGTATAAAAATAGATGATTGTGAAATTATAGTTTCACTATATAAAAAGGTACCATCCACTGGTGCAATTATAGAACAAGGAAATTATACTATTCTTTACCTTCAATCTATAAGAAATTAGCTTAATAAAGTTGAAGAAAAGATAGAAGTAGCTCAAAAAACACCGAAACCTCTAATTAAACCAAAAATGGAAATTTTGGTTTTATTTAAACCCATGTCATTAAAGGAAATAAATTACAATATGTTAGGCAAAAATCCTAAAAAAACAAAATTAGTTGATGAGATAATTAGAAGGTTAAAAATCCTAGGATTAAAAGAAAAGGATGCTTTTGTATTAGGAAAAGAGGAAGAAATTATAGAAGAAGAAACAAAGGCCAAAGATTACATGGAGAAAATTCAAGTAATGTTCTTATCAAAACAAAATCTAGGACAAAAAGATCCATCACCTTCTGGTAAGAAGAAAAGTATGGAAATTAATAAGATGATTTTTAATAAAGTCCTTGCAAAATTGTATTATCTTAGACCTAATCTGATCGACCTCTTATTAGAGAAATAGTCTAAGTACAATTATGTACAATATGATGGTAAGAGAATTGTTGAATGGAATTTAGATGGAATGTCTGAAAATCAAATTCTCATTCTACTACATTATATGATAATGTTTGCTACTATTGCAAAAACTAAAGGAGATAATCATGATCCCCAAATAGTAAGATTTATAGTGAATGGATTAACTAAATAGCTTATAGGCTAGTGAGATTTTTGTTTAACAAATGAAGTTAAATCTCATATATTTAAAACTATTAAAATAGAACAAGGCGTACAAATATCTGATATTATTAATACATTAATTTATACAATTACTAATCATTTTACTGGTTCAATCACCTTATTGGTAGACAAGACATATAAATAACTCATTAATTTGAGGTGTCTAGATCAGTCCCAATTTAGGTTGTACAAAGATATCTTCTTCTTTAAAGTTTTTACTAAGGAAGCTAGTTAGAGTATATTTGGAAAAAGAAGTTTTTGTCTGGGTTACCTACTGTATTTTCTAAAAGAGTAAAAAATAGGTTAAAATCCTATCATGGTGGAGTTATTGATTTCTACTTACATATATGGACAATCAACTATTGAAGTGGTAGTTAAAAGAGTTAAACTCTATAATGAAATAAAACTATATAGGCAATTGTAGAATAAAAAAACTAAAGGCAAAAAATTCTTAAGAAACTTTTGTGAACAAATGGGTTATCCACATATCAGATATTCTAAAACATTTAAGAAGAAGGGTTATAAACTTATACTTCAAAAGAAATCCTTTTATGAAAAAGGAAAATCAAAAGGAAAGAAAAAGCCTATTCCATAAAAGAAGGAAAAAGAAAACAATCATTTGTTGTAAATGCAAAAAGATAGGGCATTATTCTAATAAATGTATAATAAAACAAAAAATTCAAGAATTATTAGTAGATGAAGACCTCAAGAGGTCATTAATGCATATCTTCTTATTAGAAGAATTTGAGGAATCAAAGCTAGAGGTAGACCTACTTGAGGAGGAGCTACCTCTGAAGAAGAATCTGATAATATTTATGATGGTCAATGCAACTATTATCAAGTTTTATGTAAAGGTAATGACTTATTAATCATTACAAAAGAAGATAATTTGATATTAGATCTTATTAATAAGAGTATAGATTCAAAAGAAAAAAAAAATAAGTTAGAAAAATATCTTTATCTATCTTAAAAAGAGACTAGGGTTAAAGAACTAGAGGAAGATTATAGTTTAAAAACTATTATTCAAAGAGTTAGAAATCCATTCTAGTTCAAAAATTAGAAAAAGAACAATAAAACCTTTTATTAAAAAGCTTAAAATTAAAATTAATTAGCAAAAAACTAAGATAAAAAGATTAAAAGAAAGAGTATCAGTATTGGAATTTATGACTAAAAAAGATAAAGATCCTTTTGATACTCTAAGTACTTTAAAAGAAGAATTAAGCATTATCCAATATGTCAACCTAATTGATTGAGTTATTACCCATAAATGGCATACTCAGATTACTGTAGTAGTCAATAAAGAATATATCTTTTTTATAATAGCCTTAATAAATTCAAGCACTAATATGAACTGTATTAATGAAGGGATAATTCCTTCAAAATAGTTTTTAAAACAACATAAGTTTTAAATACTATTGACAAAAGTAATCTTATTATTAAATATAAACTATCTCAAACTACTATATGCAACAAAGGAATTTATATTAAAATTTCATTCATATTGGTTGAAAACTTATTACAAGACATTATTTTAGGAAACCCTTTCTTGCATATGTTGTATCCTATTCAAGAGATTAGTAATAAAGGGATTTCCTCATAAATATATGAAAAACTTATTAGTTTTAAATTTATATCTACTCCTCAATATAGTGAGATAGATTTACTTTAGAAAACAATAAGAAGAAAAGAGAGATTTATTCAATCTCTTCAAAATGAAGTAAAAAATAAACACGTATAAGAAAAAATTAATACTCCTATTATTCAAGTTAAGATATAACAAATATAAAAAAGATTAGAAATATTAATTTGTATAAAGATTCCTACTACCTTTTGCAAAAGGAAAAAAAATATGGTAAAACTACCATATGAAGCAATTTTTAATGAAAGTCAAAATCCTACTAAGACCTAACCCATAGTTATGGGGCCAAGGCTTTTAAAGATTTGTAAAAAGGAAATAGATGATGTCCTAAAAAAGGGCTTATTAGAAAAAGTAACAACCCCTAGCCTTGCCCAAAATCTTATGTTGAAGATACTGCAAAAGTGGAATGAGAGGTTCCAAGATTAGTTATTAATTGCAAACCTTTAAATAAGGACTTAAGATAGATTAAGCATCTTATACCTAATAAGAAAGATATGCTTAATAGGTTTTATGAAGTCTAAGTATTTTCAAAATTTGACATGAAATTTGGTTATTAGCAGATCCAAATTCACAAAAAAGATAAATATAAAATATTATTTATAGTACCATTTAGGCATTATGAATGAAATATAATGCCTTTTAGGTTAAAAAATACACCCTCTAATTTTCAAAAGATTATGGATGAAATATTTAATACTTATATAACTTTACTATTGTTTATATTAATAATGTGTTAGTATTCTCTAATACAATAGAGCAACATTTTAAGCATTTAAACCTATTTTTAAAGGTTATTAAAAAAGCCAAATTAGCTATATTGGCTAAAAAGATGAGATTATTCCAAACCAAAGTTAGATTCCTCAGTCACTTCTTTGAAAATGGTACTATTATTCTTATTGACCAAGCAATTGAGTTTGCCTTTAAATTTCCTAATGAAATTAGTGAAAAGCAAAAATTGAAAAGGTTTTTAGGATGTTTAAATTATATTTTAGAATTTTATAAGGAATTATCTTATGATACTAAACTTTTATTTGAAAGATTAAAGAAAAATCCTTTTGAATGGATAAATAGGTATACTAAGTCAATTAAGAAAATAAAATTAAAAACCAAAGAATTGTCATGTTTAACTCTTTCTCATCCAAATGCTTTTAAAATAGTTGAAACTAATGCATTAAATAAAGGCTATAAAGGAATCCTTAAGAATAATATGTTTGTTTCACTTTAGGAATGTGGAAGGGGGTTAGAGTTAATTACTCTACTATTAAAAAGGAAATCTTAACCATTGTGCTACGTATTCAAAAATTTGAAAGTGATTTGTTAAATTATAAATTTCTTTTAAGAATTAATTGTAAGGCAGCAAAAGATGTTCTTACTAATGATGTTAAAAACCTCGCTTCCAAACAAATCTTTGCAAAATGGTAAGGAATATTTTCTATGTTTGACTTTGATATTGAGTTTATTAAAGATAATTCTAATTCTTTACCAAATTTTCTAACTCATAAATTTTTGCAAAGAGCTAAAAAATGAGTAAAAGGTCTTTTACACAAAGGCCTTAGTCCCTAGCAAAGTCAGTTATTTCACCAATTGAAGGTGTAATT
The DNA here is from genome assembly GCA_019804595.1 of Bruguiera parviflora. Lineage (NCBI taxonomy): Eukaryota > Viridiplantae > Streptophyta > Magnoliopsida > Malpighiales > Rhizophoraceae > Bruguiera > Bruguiera parviflora. The sequence goes on from CM034046.1 coordinate 8,883,955, forward strand.
ACATGAGAAAAAGAAGTTGATAAAATTCATGATGATGCTTATGATTAAGCTTTGGATAAATCCATCACATATCCTTTAATTCCAAAGCATTAGACCTTTTATGTGTTATAAACAATAATTATACTCAGATCGAACCTAATAAGGTCACATAGTTTTATCTTAAAGATAATATGTATCCTTAAACTAATGTAAAGGATTGCCTATATTATCAACAAATATTTCGAGAAATAGGCTTAGTGGCTATTAAACTCATACACTTAAGACCATCTCTAATCCCTTTATTCAATGGATTCAAATTGCCCAAGGCATAATAACATGCATCTTGCAATGAAATACATGATTGGTGTAAACATTTAAGTTAAGTTCATGATTCCTTTATGTGAATGACTTCTTAAGATGAAAAATGAGCCTTATTAGCTAGAAATGAAGTGTTGATCTCATGTTTTAGGGAATGAACCTTTCTATCCTTTTAGGAAAAGCTACTTAACAAAAATAACCCTTTTGTTTGATGTAATTTTATTGATTTATACTAGCCAAGATATATTGATGTGCATTCCTTAATAAAATTAATGTCTAAAGTAAACATTGATGTTAAATGTATAATCATTTTGTATAAATGATTTATTGCAATGAAAGGAGAAGCATAATTACTAGGAAATTAAGTGACAGTCTCAAGTTCCAAGGAATTCATAAATCTCTTATGGTAAGTAAAGCTACTTAAGAGAATAACTCTTTTGTTCAATGAACTTTAAAAGATTCAAACTACCAAAGATTAAACAGCATGCATCTTGCATTGAAATATGTGATTGGTGTAAACATTTATTTTAAATTCACAATTATTTTGTGTGAATGACTCATTGGAATGAAAAGATAAGTCTTATTAGTAAGAAATAAAGTGACGACCTTTTTGTTTAAGCAATAAGCCATGCTATCCATGTAAGAAAAGCTCATTAGGAAAAATAACTCCTTTTTAGAGGTAATTTAATGGATTTAGACTACTTAAGGTGTATTGATCTGCATATCACAATGAGACTATTGTTCAATGTAGTCATTAATGTTAGCTACATGATTATTTTGTAGAAATAATTCCTTGCAAAGGAAAAAGAAAAAAAAATCCTTATAATCAAAGAATTAGGTGATAATCTCAAGTTTCAAGCAAAATCAATTCTTTCTCAGTAAAAGAAAATAATCAAGAGCAATAACTTTTTTGTTCAATGGATTTGAATTCTTTATGTATAATAACGTCCTTCTTACAATGAAGTACATGATCAATGTAGAAATTTAAGTTACATTTATGATTCATTTGTGTGAATAACTTTTTGGAACGAAATGATAAAACTTATTAGCTATAAATGAAGTGATGACCTCGTTGATTAAGTGATTAACCATTTTATCAAAGTAAGAAAAGTTCCTGAAAAAATGAATATATTTTTGATGTAATTCAATGGATTCAGACTACCCAAGATATATTAACATACATGCCAAAATGAAATTAATGTTTAATATAGACATAAATGTTAATTCCACAATCATTTTGTGTGAATGATCCATGCAATGAAAGGAGAAACCTTATTACCAAGGAATTAGGTGTCAGCGTTAAGTTTCAAGCAAAAACCATTCTCTTTTGATAAAAAAAGCTGATCTTGAGCAATAACTAATTTATTTGAGGAATTTCAGTTGATTTAGATTACCCAACACATAATAATGTGCAATTTTTAATTTAATATGAGTTTAATATAGATATTTAAGTTAGGTTTATGATTCCTTTGTGTAAATGACTCCTTGAGAAGAAGGATAAACCTTATTAGCTAGAAATGAAGGGATGGTCTCATCTCTTAGGCAATGAACAAATCTCTTGATGTAAGAAAAACTAATTAGGAAAAATAACTCTTTTGTTTGACACAATTTAATGGATCATACTACCCAATGTTTATTAATGTGCATATTACAATAAAGTTAATGTTTGGTGTAGACATGAATGTTAATTAAATGATCATTTTATGCAAATGATTTTTTGCAACAAAAGGAGAAAACTAATCACTAATGAATTAGTTGATGATATTAAGTTCCAAGCAATTACCAACTCTCTCTTAGTAAATAAAGCTATTAAAGAGAATAAGTCCTTTATTTAATGAACATTAATAGGTATAGACTACAAAAGACATAATAATGTGCATTTTGCACTAAAATACATGATCAATGTAAATGTTTGAGTTAATTTCACCATTCCTTTATGTGAATAACTCTTTAGAATGAAAGAACAAGTTTTACTTGCTAGAAATGAAGTGATGTCCTTATCCTTAAAGCAATGAATCATTTTATCCGTGTATGAAAAGTTATAGGGAAAAATGACTCCTTTTTCTAATGTAAATCAATGGACCCATACTACCTAAAGTCTATTAATGTGTCTATCATAATAAAACTATTATTTCAAGCAATGAAAAAGCAATGGATATTACTTGTATGATTTTTTTTGTCTGAATAATTCCTTTCAACAAAAAGAGAAGTCATATTACTAAGGAATTAAGTAATGGTGTCAAGTTTTAAGCAAAAAAATTTCTCTTTTGGTAAACAAAGCTAATAAATGACAATAACTCCTTCATTTGATGGATTTCAATGGATTTTAGTTGCCCAAGACATTATATATGCATCTTGCAATGAAATACGTGATTAGTATAGACATTTATGTCAAGTTTATGATTCCTTTAAGTAAGACTCATTGGAATGAATGGAAAAGACTTATTGGCTAAAAATAAAAGGAAAACCATTGGACATTCACAAAGAGCCAATGACACATTCAAGAGGTAAAAGGATAAAAGGAGTACTAAATGGGCTGATTGATGATATTTATGCCATCCATGTAACAAATGGTCTAAATTTAGGTTTGAAAGAGGTCTAAGGCTTCATTAATATGATTGGAGTATTTAATGGGTGAGGGTTAAGTAATAAAATCCAATTCTAAGTAAGAGTTTGTTATAAAACAAGAGTTTACAACAAAATGAGAATGTTCCTATATTCTAAGAGTATATCATTGTTTCTACTTCTAGGATTTTAGGGTTATTATGTCAGCCTATAAATAGGCTTGATTTCATTGCTAAAGGGAAGACAATTATATAAATTGAAAAGTGAGAGTTTTCTCCTTCAATTCTTTTAAGGACTAAAAAACTTATCAAAAACTAAGTCTTCTTGTAGCATTCAACCTTATTTATCACTCCTAAATTCATTCTTTTCTAAAGTATGGTGTTTATATCTTTTTTTATACCTTAGGTTCATATTCCTTTAAATATTAGGTCTATAATTTACATAATTGAAATCTAATTTAATTTTCTATGGATCTTATTTGATTCCATGTGTATGTTAAAAGGCTAACTCTTTTAAGGTTCACAATAATTGGTATTAGAGGCTAACTCTAAATCATGATCTACTTATCTAAATTTGAGTTTTTCCCTTGTTCTTCTTCTTACCAACATTTTACACTAGTTATTCCTTAAATCTATAAACCCTAGTTTTATCTTCTCTTCTTAGCTACATTATATACCCATTTTTTCTTTGAATCTAAAAATCCTTGTTTATCTTTTCTTGTCTTTAAATTCATGCAAAAAAACACAAAAGAAAAGGAAGAACAAAAAGAAAAGAGAAAGAAGAAAAGAAAAAAACAAAAGAGAAGTAAACCTTATTTAATTAGGTTAAATAGAGATAACAACTTTATTTCCTTATTCATTAAACATTTTAAAATATAAAGAAACTCTAAATTAAAGGAGTAGACCTTATTGCTTTCTAGTTCTTATAAGAATTCAAATCTAATTGTGCTCTCTTTGTTTATTGTAATTTAACCTTATTGTTTTCTTTTAACTCATAACCTTTGCTCGTTATGTTTACCTAAATTTCTTTGATTTTGAGTTGTTGGAATGAGTTAGTTATAAGATGACTTTGACTTTGATTAAGGTTGTTTAGTTCAATAAAGAATTGAGAGAAAATTTAAATGGTAAAAAGCAAGAGTATAAAGACATATTGAGAAAAAGCCTTCAAGAGTGTAAACATAAGGGTGCGTGCTATCATTTTTTAGTGAAACACATAAGGGAGTGTTTTGTGAGTTATCTTAACTATTTTGTGCAAAATTAATACTATATCTTCCAAAGGCAAAGCTAAAGCTGGGAAGGGAGGTAATGATGTGTTGTTCATGATCAAGGCTATGCAATAACAATTTATGTATCTGAAAACTAGATTTGATGATATAAAGAATAGTATGAAAGATCAAGCCAATACAATAGTGAAATTGCAAAGGAGGAATAAGGGTTGTGAGGTTCCAAATGCAAGAAAATATGATAGATGAGACTATGACCAAGTAAATGATGTAGAAGATGATGAATTTAATGATCTAGCTACTTTGGTCAAATTTGTTAATAATAAAAATGGTCAAAGAGATTATAAGAGTCAAGATGCCTATAATTATGATTTTGGTAGCATTAAAATGAAAATTCCACCATTCTAAGGAAAAAATGATCTAGAAAAAAAAGGTATCGTGAAAGAGCTATTGATATATAGGAGGAGATGAAGGCAATCATGAAAAAAAGGTTCATCCCTAATCACTGTTATAGGAATTTGTACCAAAGGTTGCATGGACTCACTCATTCCACCAAAAGTGTGAAAAATTATCATAAGGAGATAAAGATTATAATGATTTAGGCTAATGTGGAGGAGGATAGACAAGTAACCATGAATTAGTTTTTACAAAGGCTAAATAAAGATATCGCCAACATAGTTGAATTATAGCACATGGAAATGAAAGTTGAGAGGCAACTCAAATGGAAGTGTTCTACATAATTTAGACAAAATTCGAGTTCCATTTTATCCTAGAAACCGAATTAGAGTAAAAGGAAGGAAAGGGTTAATTACAAGCCCAAGGTTGAATCATACAAGAGTAAGGAAGTGAGCCCTAGTAAAGAGAAATTCTATGTTAATTTCAAGAAATGTTCCTTTTGCACTAATAAGATCATATCTCTTGTTATGTTATGAGTGCTAAGGGTATTAAAGTTAGCAAGGTAAGGACAATTTGTGATTGGCTTATACTTAACTTATTGATGTGTATAGTTTTCATAGTCTAAGTAGTTTCTATAGATACTTTGTTAAGGAATTTAGCACCATTACTGCACCATTAACTAAGGTTGTTAAAGGAAAAAAAAAGGGTTTTAAATGGAATAATGATCAAGACAAGTCTTTTAATTTGATCAAAGAAAACTTAAGTTCAACATCCTTAGTTGCTTTACCTGACTTTACTAAAACTTTTGAAATTGAATGTAATGCTTCGGGTATTAGCATTAGAGCTATTTTGATGTATAAAAGATGACTAATTGCCTACTTTAGCAAAAAGTTAAGCAAAGCAACCTTTAATTATCCCATTTATGATAAGGAAATGTATACTTTGGTATTAGGTTTTGGAGATATGACAACACTACCTTTGGCCTAAGGAGTTTTTCATCCATACTAATCACAAACCCTTGAAACACTTAAAGGGACAAAGAAATTTGAACAAGAGACATGCCAAATAAGTCAAGTTCATTAAGGCCTTTCCCTACGTCATCAAATATAAATAAAATGAGAATGTGGTAGCTAATGTATTATCTTACAAGAGTACCTATATCTCTATAGTTAGTGTGAAATTTTTTAGATTTGAACACATTGAAAATTTATATGTGAAAGATTTTAACTTTGCTAATGTGTATGAGGCATGTGAGAAGTCAACTTCTAGAAATTTTATAGGCACGAGAGTTCTTTACTTAGGAAAAATTATTTATGTGTGTTTATGAGTTCATTGATGGAATTGGTTGTAAGAGAAGCACGTAGGGGTGGTCTAACAAGTTATTTTGAAGTTAGGAAAACCCTAGATGTCTTACCTGAGCATTTCCATTAGTCATACATGAAACAAGATGTTGAGATAATGTGCGAGAAGTGCATAACATCCAAACAAGCTAAATATAGAGCTTTACCTTATGGTTTGTACATTATTTAGCCAACCTTAAGTTGATTTATCTATACACTTTGTGCTAAGACTGTTGCAATCAAAAAAGAGTAGAGATTTTGTATTTATTGTTGTAGATAGGTTTTTAAAAATGGCCCACTTCATCCCATGCAATAAAATTGATGTTGCAAACAACGTGGTTAAATTATTCTTTAAAAAGGTAATACACTCGTATAGTATACCTCAGAGCATTGTTTTAGATAGGGATACAAAATTCTTAAGTTAATGTATTAAACTAATATCCTCAACTACTTGTCATCCATAAATAGAAAGGCAAACCGAGATAGTTAACCAAACTCTTTCTACTTTGTTACATGCTATTATTCAAGTGAATTTAAAAACATAAGAAGATTGTTTGTCATATGTAGAATTTGCATATAATAGGAATTGTTCATTTTGCTACTAATTACTCTCTATTTGGAATTATGTATGGTTTTAATCCTTTAACTTCTTTGAATTTTATGCTTTTGCCTATTGATGAGTATGGTAGTTTAGATTGTAAACATAAGGCTGAAATGGTGAAAAAGTTATAAGAAGGTGCAGCAACAAATTGCAAAATGAATTAAGTAATATACATCTCATGCCAACAAAGGGTAAAAGAAAATAATGTTTGAACTTAATGATTAGGTTTGGCTGCATATACACAAGGAAAGGTTCTTGGCACAAAGGTAGTCAAAATTGTAGTTTAGAAGAAATTGTCCATTTCAAGTAGTGGCAAGAATTAATGATAATACTTATAAATTGGACATTCCTGGTGAGTACAATGTGAGTACAACATTTAATATTTTTGATCTTTCTCCTTTTGATGCAGGTAATGATTTAAGAATGAATCATTTTAAAGAAAAGAGGAATGTTAAGGCCTATGGAGGATTTGATGCATGAAGGACTTCTAAGGAGGCATTCATAAAGGACAAACAACAAATTTAAGGGCTAGAAAGAGGAAAGAAGAACTAAATGAACTGGTTGAGGACATTTGAGTCAACTAAGTAACAAATAGCATAAATTTAAAGTTGAACAAAGTCTAAGGCTTCATTAATATGATTGGAAGGTTTAATGAATTAGGATTAAGTAATAAAATCTACTTATAAGTAGGAGTTTGTTATAAAATAAGAATTTATAAGAAAATATGAGTGTACTTCATTTTAGGAGTATATCATTATTTCTATTTTTAAGATTTTAGAGTTATTATATCAACTTATAAATAGGATTAATTTTATTGTTAAATAGGATATGATTATGTGAATTATCAAGAACTAGCTATTCTTGTGATGTTCAACCCGACTTATCATTTTTTTCTAAAGTATAGAGTTTATATCTTTCATATACTTTAGGTTCATGTTCCTTTAAATATTGGATTTAGAGTTTGCATGATTTAAATTTGATTTAACTTTCTTGAGTTCATGTTTGATTCATTGTGTGTGTTAGATCCTTAAGTTACATCTTTTGAGGTTCACATCACTTATTATTCAAGTAATGAATCATTCTATCCATATAAGAAAATTAAGAAAAATGACTCATTTATTTGATGTAATTCAATGGATTTAAAATACCTAAGGTTTATTAACAAGCATGTCATAATTAGAGTGAATGTTCAATGTAAACATGGATGATAATTGTAAGTTCATTTTGTGAGAATGATTCCATGTAATGAAAGGAAAACCCATATTACGAAGAAATCGAGTAATAAAGTCAAGTTTCTAGCAAAATTGATTTTCTTTTGATAAATAAAGCTAATAAAAATCAATAACTCCTTTACTCAATAAACTTCAATGGATTCAAACTACTCAACATATACTAATAGGCATCTCACAATGAAATATGTGAACAATGTAGACATTTGAATTATGTTCATGATTTCTTTGTATGACTAACTCCTTTTTCAATACAAAAGTTCAAAATCTAATGAAAAAGATAAGATCACATAAATTTAAAGAAAAGGGAATAATGTAGAGGGCATTTCCTTTTCTGCATAAATGTGAAAACCTACAATACTTACAGGATTCAAAAGGCCCCTCACAAACTGATACAAACTCCATTTATAAGTAAACGGAACCTAACACCAATGTTGGCATAGGATCGTTCTAACACAGGTTAAAGGATTTAGAGTTCTGACCCAATGATTATAAACAACCAAGAACCAGAACTATAAGTTCAGACACCACTCCTAACAACAACAACATTGAAGAAAATAAGTCTAGTGAACCAACACACGCAACTATGAAAGTTCAGAATTAGTTCTCAAAGAACTAGAGGAAATAGCTCATACACTCATGAAAAAGGGTCTGTCTCCTCTAGCCACCCTTTTTTCACTTTTTATATGCTAACCCCCAGAAACCCTAACTAATAAGCTAGACTTAATAAAGAAATGCGTACACCCTATCTAATAAGTTGGGCTTAATAAGGAAATTTGTCCAACCCACTAAATAAGCTGTGCTTAATAAGAAAATTCGTCCAACCCATTAAATAATAATAAAAACCCATGGAAATAACCTACTTAAAGGCCCAATCATGGGCTCTCAAATCCAACCTCCTTCCCAAGGTCATGGTTCGCAAATTCCTCCACAGATGACACATTCACAAGCCCTGGTGAAGACTCCATCCTCCTTAACTCGTATTTGGCAACTTCCTGATAGTAAATGTTGCACAACAGCTTGTTGAGAGCTTCCTTTATTTTCTTTGACCATGCCCTTGTCATTAGTCCTCTAAGGTTTTGCAAAGTATCAACTCCCTTGTTGATTTGAGTTGGTACATCATGATTTCCATCATTCCCACTTTCCTCAAAATGATTTGTCCTCAAATCAGCACATACATCATCAAAAAGTAAAGGAGAAAGGTCAAAAACATTAAATGTTGCACTCACATTATACTCACCTGGCAAGTCAAGTTTATATGCATTATCGTTGACTCTTGCCACCACTTGAAAAGGACCATCTCCCCTTGGTTGCAACTTTGATTTCCTTTGCTTAGGAAATCTATCCTTCCACAAATTTACCCAAACCCAATCACTAGGTTCAAAAGTGATATGCTTACGACCTTTATTGGCTTGTGTTTCATATTGTTTGGTTCTTCTCTCAATGTTAAGCCTAGCTTTCTCATGAAGTTGCCTAACCACTTCCGCCTTCTTTTTCCCATCTAAATTAACCCTGTCCTGTATAGGCAATGGTACTAAATCCAAAGGTGACAATGGATTAAAACCATAAACAAGTTCAAAAGGAGAATAACCTATAGCACTATGAACAACACGATTAAAGGCAAACTCCACAAAAGGCAAACATTCTTCCCAGGTTATAGAGTTCTTACCAATAACAGCACGCAACAATGTACCCAGAGTTCAATTTACTACCTCAGTTTGTCCATTAATTTGTGGATGGCAAGTTGTAGAAAACAACAATTTTGTTCCAAGCTTACCCCACAATGTTTTCTAAAAATGGCTCAAAAATTTTGCATCACGGTCTGACACAATACTCTTCGGCACTCTATGTAGGCGAACAATCTCTTTAAAAAATAAGTCTGCAATGTGTGTGGCATCATTCGTTTTGGTGCAAGTAATGAAATGCGCCATCTTTGAGAACCTGTCAACTACAACAAGAATATAATCTCGGCCCTTCTTGGACCTAGGTAACCCAAAAATAAAATCCATAGAAATGTTAGTCCAAGGTTCACAGGGAATTTCTAAGGGCATATACTTACCATGAGGCAAAACTCTAAACTTAGCTTGTCTACAGGTAATACACTTGGCACAGGCCCTTTCAACATCCCTTTTCATATGTAGTCAGAAAAAATGTTCATTTAAAATATCAAAAATCTTTCGAATGCCAAAGTGTCCCACTAAACCACCCCCATGAGCTTCTCTCACAAGTAATGCTCTCAGAGACCCTTGTGGAATACAAAGCTTATTTACTTAAAACAAATACCCCTCATGTCTATAGAACTTACCAAATGCAGCTTTCTCACAAGCAATATACACGTTACTAAAGTCAACATCATTAGTATACAATTCAATAATGTGCTCAAACGCCAGCAACTTAACACTCAAAGTGCTAATCAATGTGTACTTACGTGACAATGCATCAGCAATAACATTTTCCTTACCTGATTTGTATTAAATTAGATAAGGAAAAGCTTCGATAAATTCAACCCATTTTGCATGTCTCTTATTCAACTTACCTTGCCCCTTTAAGTATTTTAAAGACTCATGATTAGTGTGAATTACAAACTCCTTAGGCCAAAGATAATGCTGCCACGTTTCTAAAGTCCTAACAAGTGCATGCATTTCTTTATCATAAGTTGGATAATTCAATGTTACCCCACTTAACTTCTCACTAAAGAATGCAATAGGTCGTTTCTCTTGCATGAGAACTCCCCCAATCCCAATGCGCGATGCATCACATTCAATTTCAAAGATCTTAGAAAAATCAGGCAAAGCAAGAAGTGGTGCATTACACAACTTAGACTTAAGTAAATCAAAGGCATCTTGTTGCTCTTTACTCCATTTGAAACCCACACTCTTTTTGACCACCTCAATCAATGGTGCAGCTATGGTACTAAAATCCTTAATGAACCTCCTATGATACGAAGTCTGTTTACATGTAAACGGAAACCAATACCAATGTTGGTATAGGATCGTTCTAACACAGGTTAAGGGATTTGGAGTTCTGACCCAATGATTATAAACAACCAAGAACCAGAACTATAAGATTCAAACACCACTCCTAACAACAACAACAGGTTGTTAAGAGCTTCCTTTATTTTCTTTAACCTTGCCCTTATCATTGGTCCTCCAAGGTTTTGCAAATTATCAACTCCCTTGTTGATTTGAGTTGGTACAACATGGTTTCCATCACAAACATTACAGGTGTATGCAGTAATTTCCTCCTTGAAATTGCAATTGGAGGATTGAATCAAATATCAACCTCATCTAATGGTGTAAAGACCACTGCAGCTTCACATGTATAAATCATTCATCTTGTGGAATTCAACTCATAATATTCTCCATGATAAGAAATAGAGTCTATTTTTACAAGGAAATGCAATTCAACATCTGAAGTATTAGTCCTGCAGCCATCTGCCAATTCCCACCTTCTACAGGCCATAACCCTCCGCCTGATCTTGCAAGGGAAATTGCTCCAACATGTCCACAGATGTCAATGTTTTGACCATAATTAATTCTTATAATGACCTCCACATAAACATGAATCCCAATTGCAAAAAGTCTTCAAATAAGCTTAACAAAGAGATTTCAGTAATGCACTACCCTCCAACTCTAGGATATTGTACCATCTCGATCAATATTGATTACTCTAATAGACCAGCATTCCACTTTCCTTAGTCACATGTTGTATGGTCTGTTGTAATAGAATAATAAACTTGCAAGACTCCAGAGGTTTGAGAAACTAAAAAATCAAAGAAAAGGTATATGCATTAGACAGCTAGAAAAGACTAGCAAAAAGAAATGTGTGGAAGCACAAGTCTGGGCTTTTGAGACATGAAGGAATGAGGTGCATAATTTCAAGCCATGAACAAGAATGATGACCAGCTCTTGTATAGAAGAGATTAGGGAGACACCCTGAGCATGTTGGAATTGATGCAAAAAGAAATATAAGAGTGCAGTATGGAGGATGAGCAAGTAGAAATCAAGCTCCATGATACCATGCAGTTAATGTCGGTTATTGATATTTCGATATTCAGGAAAATTCTTATTTTTATTACAAGCATCAATTTTGCCGGTAAGATCAGTGGAGAAAGTGACATCAAAGTCGCATTACTTTACCAATTTCATTCATGAATTCAATTTATGGAATGGCATGGTCATTTGATTTCAGAATTCAAAGACAAAATTTGTCTCGCTAGGGGAAAAACAATGAAAAAACCACAAAAAATTGTTCATATTGTATTGGTGACTCATATCATCATAAACAAATCTGATGTGATTGCTTTATACACCTAGCATTACTTGTAGGAATAAAAGTCGAACCTGACCACCTAAATAAATATTTGGTCAGTGGAATTATTAGATGAAAAATGATTCTCCAAACTTAATTAGCCAAAGAGTGCTTAGAGTGAGTAGCCCCTGTATCCAGTGACGGATCCAGAATGATTTTTCAGAGGGGGCATGAAAAATTTAGTTGGATAACTTAAAAATGAGAGGGCAAAAACGCAAAACATGTCTTCCCAAATTAGGAATCAAACCTTGGACTGTGAGAAGAACTCTAAAATTTCCGGCCATTGTGCCATCTTATTGCATTTTATCCTTTCACAGAAAGGGAATATAAAATATCTCGCTAGTGAGGGGGCAGCCCCTCGCCCCCACCTAGATCTGTCCCTACCTGTATCAACAATGGAGATAATGCAATACCAACCAATCCGTCTTGCAATGTCCAAGAAGTAAGATTGTATAAACCAGCCCACTTGAGCATCCTCTCTACGGTCTTGAAAACAGGCCTTGTTTCAGAGTTCTTATAGGATCCTGAGAAGCGAGAAGCCATAGCACAGTAACATGTAAACGAAACTGGCGAATTGATAGGATCCTGTGAACAAGTGGAATCTTTGACTCAACGGTCAGCGTTTTGAACAGAAATTTTCTGCCCTCATAATTTGCTCTTTGCAATTTGAACACTAAAAGACCTGCATGATAATTTATATGTTTGTATTTGCAAAAAGAAAAGAAGAATGAGAAAAAAAGAATAAAGAAAATAGAAATATATAGGAAAATCGAAAAAAATTCTCTTAATCACCGTATGTGAAAATATAAAATGAACAGGTATTTAAAAATCCATTCTTAAATGATCCAAATGACTCTTTTGTAAGGATGTACCCTTAAAAATATAATATCTTTTGTAAGGTTGTGTCCATACATAAAATGACTCATAAGAATTCATAATTAAAACCTATAATAAGTTAACTACCTTTCTGTTCTAACCTCCTTTTTTTTTTTTGTTTGTAATTATCATATATTAATATTAGTTAATATATACGCACTTATATAACTATCCCCCCTTATTATTTAATAATGAAAATAATTGACATAGCATGTTATAATATATAAAATGTCGAGAGTGACTTGTAAAATGTAAATTTAGGATGGCACATGGTTTGAATTTTAAATTGGACACAAAACAAAGTTTATACCTCTACAAAGTGTCCACAATCTTTATATTTTGCTCCTACTTGTTAAATCTGTAAGTATTGTTAGAGACAATCTACGATACAATATACTAAACTAGACGTAAACTTTGAAGGAATAAAATTAAGGTTTAAATCTTTATCATAAACTCCCACTATTTCTTAAAATTGTAGTTCATTGGAAATATTACCTCACTTAATATTTCTATGTATAATTGCATGATGAAAACAATACTCTTTTGAACTCTCATACATGTAATTTTTAGATTATAAAGAACCTTTAAAAATTGAAATTAGCATGATAAAGTAAGATTTAATCATAATTATCTCTTTGAACTACTAATAGTCTCATGCTTCCCATAATTTTACTAGTCATCTCTCCAATTACTTCTAATAAGGGATCAAAATATTGGAAAAAACTAATAGGCATCATATATTCTAAGCCAAATATTGGCTATTTTAAAGTGTTGGGGCTGCATTGCATATATTTTAGATACTACACAAAAAAAAAAGACCAAAATTGTGTGGTAAAACTACCAAATCTATATTTCTAGGATATTCTATGCATACTAAAACATTTAGATGTCTTGATTTACGCACTAATGGGATAATTGAATTTATTCATGGCATTTACTATGAATATCTTATAATTAAAGATCTTGACAAGCTTAAAATGGAAAACAAAACTTGTGCAAAGAAGTTAATGAACATGATATGCATTTAACATCTAGTTTTAATTTACAATTGGGAAATACAACCATAAGTCAATCAAGTACAATAAAAAAGGGTCTGAACATACTTCACCAAGGAGAAGCAAAAGACTAAGGATAGAAATGGATTTTGGCCCTTTTTTTTTTCTTTCTTTGCAACCCATTTTGAGGTGGAGAGTTAGGGGCTAAAAATTCTTTAACAATCTCATGTTCCTTAAAAAAAGAAAAATCATTAAATTAATAATATTCACCCCTCCTACTAGACTTTATTCTTTTAAATTTTTGTTGGCTTTATTTTATCTCTCTTCCCGGAAAATTTTAAGCTCTTCAAAAGCTTCATTTTTTGTTCGTGACAAATAAACATTCGTATACTTAGAAAAATCATCTATAAATGTAATGAAATAAGGCTTACCACCCCTTGTTATATGGCCTCTGTTATCACATAAATCATTATAAATCAAGGTTAATAAGGTAGTAGTTCTAGTAACAAACTTAAATTTGGATTTTAACTACTTTAATTTAAGCACAACATTCACATTTACTTGTTAAAATAGCACTAAATTTAGGGTCTAACCCATGAGAGATCATGCGATGCATAGCATTACTACCAATATGTCTTAATCTAAAGTGCCACAAACTGTTACTATCATCGACAATATATATACAAATAGTAGCATTATTAATATTAAGCAAATACACAATATCTTTACCACAATCTTCCCTAATAAATGGTCTTTTCTTTAAAATGATCACCTTTTGGGAATCATATACAATCTATAATCAAGGATCTTAACAAAAATCAAACTCTTTCTAATGCCAAGTATAAGATAGGCATCTTTAAGGATAAGAACTTTTCCTGATGTGAGTGGGATTTACACAATTCCTTTGCCCATAATGGCACACATAGAAGAGTTGCCCATTAAAACTGATTTCTTTTCCTGTACAACTTCATAGGTCTTAAACAAAGCCTTATGTGGTGCCACATAGCATGCTGCTCCCACATTTATTTGCCACCCATCATCATCGTTGATCATGAGAATTTCAGTGAGCACAGCAACCATTTCAGCCGCTTTTACCACATTGCTCTACACATTAATTTAGCCTTTATGATGACAATGAATTATTGCAAAATGTCTTATTTCCCATAAACATAATAAGGACCTTTTTCTTCTTGTCTCTAAGTTTCTTAGAGCCATCCCTTTTCTTTTTCTTGGATTTTTTCTTTTTAGAAGGAAACTTCTTGTTGGGCTTAGGATTGCTAGATGTCAATTCTTCAATATTTAGTACTTTTTTCGTTCCTTAATCATCGAGTACATCACAATTTCTAATCATACTCTCAATTTGGATGTGTCGAGGCAATTGATCCAAATTTAAATTTATCCTTTTTTGTCTTAGAAATTTTCATTGGTCTTTCCCAAAGGGTAGCAATTTGCGGATAATTGTTGCAACTTGAAAAGTTTCAAAAATTGGTCCACCAGCACATTCAATGGCTATATCACTTAATTCATTCAATTAACAAAATTGTTAACCAAGAAAGACTTATTACTAACATCTTCTAGGACATACATGTCATGTAGAGAATTCCACAAGTTTACGGCTAACTGATGGCATTGGAACAAATTGAATAGACTGTTGGTCACGGAATTCAAAATAAAAGAACAACACACATTATCCTCTAGCCATTTCTGTTGTTTTTCCATGGCACTTAGATCATCCATATAATCAACTTCGATATGAAACACTCAAAACATATGCCACTTTTGCAATTGTAATTTGATAGAAAGTATTGATGCTCCATCATTTGTCATTGAGGTCATTAAACTCTTCTAACTTCTCCATATTTTGAATTTGTGACTTTATAATGGTTGAATCCATCATAGAATGATTATTATCTTTAGATTGTTGTAAATAATGGTTGAGAGATTGGAAAAGAAAAGACAATTGAATATTGGCAAGGCACTTCCAAGAAGATTTCTTATGGTGATTTTCTCTCTATAGTGCAAAAGGCTACTTGAAAATTCGAATCCTAGGATACAATGCCCAACCACTTAAGAACAAAAGGGAGCATTGCTAATTTGTTCTTTTCAATTTGAACACTAAAAGACCCATATGATAGTTTATACCAATGTATTTGTGAAGACAGAGGAAGAGTAGAAAGAAAAAATCAGTGGAAAAAACTCAAAAAGTTCTCTTGATCACCATACTTATAAATATAAAATGAACAAGTTCCTAAAAGCCCCTTCTCAATAGATTTGGTCTTTTAAACAAATGATTCTTTTGTAAGGTTTTGTCCTTGCATAAAATAACTACCACAAGTATTCAAAATTAAAACTTATAAAAAGTTAACTACCACTAATGATTGCCTTTCTCTTATAATTGCCTTTATATTTTCTTTTGTAATTTTCAAGAGCAATCTCTTATAGTATTGTTAGCTCAAAGGCATCTTTCAAGGAACTTGGTTTCAATGTTTCCCTTGTGGACCTTACCTTATCATTAAGGTCACTAAGAAATGTTGAAACAAATTATTATTCATAAAGAGTTAGGTTATGCATTGGCATTAAACTACTCTTCATAGTCCTTCATGGAACCAATTTGAGTTAACTAGTGAAACTTCTAAATAATATCAATGATCAATTGCCAAAGCATTTGCAAAGCTCTATCTCACTAATAGACTAAGGACAATTTGATTTTCTTAAGGAAGCAAAAGCTTTCCTAACCAAGCTCTCATGGTTCTAGTGTTAAGATAAGCTTTTAAGGGTCCACCACCACCTCAACCCAACCATTCAACAATGCTTTTACTCTTTCTAATAAAGTCAATAATTTCTCACCCAAAAAGACATGGGTGAAAGCCAAGCACTCCAACAATTGCTTCAAGTATAGTGAGAAATAAACCTGAAGCCACCAATGCAAGAAGAAATGGTTAAATCTTATAAAATGACAAAAAAAGGAGATGGATGGACCTGCTGAATAAGAATAAGGAACCACTAAAGTGCTTAAAGAGGAAGCTACTAGGTAGATTTTAATGCATACAATCACTGAAAACTCTAGGCATTGCACTCTCAAGTTTACTAGGCATATCTATAGAAATCTCTTAGTCATACTTATTAATTCAATAAGCACCCATTTCTCCCTAAACAATGACATAGCCAAGGAGTTAAGTTGTCAAGTGCAACCCACTTTTCCCTTAGTGGTTACAATAACTAATGGGGACAAGATCTCTAGTTTGAAAAAGTGCTCCTCTTTTTCTCGGAAGATACAAGACCATACTTTTACCATAGAAGTAAGGCTCATTAATCCAGGAGCTTGTGATGTGGTGCTAGGTGTGGATTGGCTAAAAAACTATAACCCTATGGTTCTTTATTCTAAGTATATAAATATAACCTTCTTTAAAGATAACAAAACTATAGAGGTGTGAGGTCAAATTCCTAAGGCAATCATTTCTTCCTTGTTTAAGAAGAAACTAGAGAAATTCATAAGAAACATAACTCAAATGTGTAGGCTAACTTATTCACCATAATTAGTTCAACTCCTTTGAGTAACATTCCACTATCACTCAAATCGATCATTAATAAGTATATACATATGTTTAATGAATCCAAAACCTTGCCTAAAAGAGAGAACATGACCATGTAATACCACTACTTATTGGTTCCCAACCTATAAATATAAGACCTTATAAATATCCTTATTTGTATAAGAATGAGATTTAGAAATGAATGCGTAACATATGAAAAGCCTTTCTCATTCAGTCTAATTGTAGCCCCTTTGCATATCCACCCCTCTTAGTGAAAAAGAAAGATAGTTTGATGAGATATATTAAGGAACCAATGCATGAAGGGTTTCTAAGGATTCATTGAGCATTCAGGAAGGGCTAATGACACATTCAAGGGCCAAAAAGATGGAAAAAAAACACTAAATAAGTGAGATATTTGGGTCAACCAAGTTATAACTGGCATAAATTTAAACTTAAAAGAGGACCAAGTTTTTATTAATATGATTGGGGTGTTTAATATGTTAAGGTTAAATAATAAAATTTACTCCTAAATAAGAGTTTATTATAAAATAAAATTTTACAATAAAATAAGAGTATTTTTATATTTTATGAGTATATCATTATTTCTACTTTTAGAGTTTTAGGATTGTTATTTTCACTTATAAATAGGCTAAATTTAATTGTTAAAGAACATATGATTATATGAATTAAAAAGTGAGAATTTTCTCATTTGGTTATTTTAAGCACTAAAAAACATATCAAGAACTAACTCTTCTTATAGCATTTAAACTAACTTATCACTCCTAAATTTGTTCTTTTTTAGAGTGTGGCATCTATATCTTTCTTTATATTTTGGATTCATGTTCTTTTAAACATTGGGTCTAGGGTTTGTATGATTGAAATTTGATTTAATTTTCTCAAGTTCTTGCTTAATTCCTTATGCTTGTTAAGTCTCTAAAATTTGTCTTTCAGGGTTCACATCAATTAGTATTAAAGCTGATGAAGATATTTCTAATCTTTCTCTTTTTGATATTAGTGATGATTTGAGAATGAATTCTTTTGAGGATAGAGGCAATGATGAAATCCATAGAAGAGCTAATGCATAAAAGGTTTCTAAAGATTCATTGAGTATTTACTAAGGGCCAATGGCATGTTAAAGGGTTAAAAAGATGAAAAAAGTACTAAATGGGTTAATTGAGACTATCTTAGCCAATCAAGTAACAAATGGCATGAATTCAATGAATGTTGTGTATTTGAGTTTAAAAGAGGACCAAGATTTTGTTAATATGATTAAAGTGCTTGACAGGTCAAAATTAAATAATGAAATCTACTCCTAAGTAAGAATTTGTTATAAAAATGGAATTTGTTATAAAATAAAAGTTTATAATAAAATAACAATATTCTTATATTTTAAAAATATATTATTATCTCTATTTTTAGGATTTTAGGATTGTTATCTACATATAAAGTCAGCTTAATTTTATTGTTAAAGAACAAATAATTATGTGAATTAAAAGTAAGAATTATCTCATTCAATTATTTTAAAACTAAAGAATTCATTAAGAACTAACTTTTCTCGTGGCATTTAACCTAATTTATAACTCCCAAATTCATTCTTTTTTACAGTATGATATCTATAACTTTCTTTGTACTTTAAGTTCATATTCCTTTAAATATTAGGTCTAAGGTTTGCATGATTGAAATCTAATTTAACTTTCTTGCATTCTTACTTGATTCCCTATGCATCTTATGTGCCTTGTCTTTTAGGATTCACATCATGGTTAATGATGCTTTTATGTTGATTGTAGGCAATTGAATGCCATTGCTATAAAGGACAAGTTTCCCATACCCTTTTTCAATATCCTACTAGATGAACTTTATAAGGCCTCTTATTTTTCCAAGTTAGACCTAAAAGCAAGATATCATTAAATTAAAGTCAAGGACTCTAATATAGTTAAGACAGCCTTTAAAACCTATCGTGGGCATATCAAATTCAAGGCCATGCCCTTTGGCTTGGCCAACACCCCCACTACTTTCTAGCCCCAGATGAATAACACCTCTTCTTATTTATGCAAGTTTTTACTTGCATTTTTTGATGATATTCTTATCTATAACCCTAGGTTTTCAACTCATAATCATCACTTAAGGAAAGTGTGGCAAGTTCTTAGAGAAAATCAGCTTTATGCCAAGCTTTCTAAGTGTTCCTTTGGGTAAAGACAAGTAAAGTACCTAGGCCACATAATTTCAACAGAAGGTGTGATTACTAATCCAACAAAAATTAAGGCAATGAGGACCTGGCCATTATTGTAAGTTCATCAAGTATTATGGAATCTTAGCCCCTTATTGAAAAGAAAGATGGGGACTAGAGGTGAAGGAATCCTTTGAATGTTTTAAAGTAGACCATGTGTGAAGCTCTTATGTCGACTCTTCTCAATTTTCAAAATCCATTCATCTTACAAATTGATGCTTGTGATGTTAGCACAAATGTTGTATTGAAGCAAGATGGGCATTCAATAGCCTATCTTAATAAGCCATTTAATTCAAAACATCGAGGACTTTCCATTTATGAAAAAGAATTCATGGTTATTTTCCTAGCTATGACAAAGTGATGGCATTATTTAGAGGGACATCAATTTGTAATCAAGACAGAGCATGAGAATATCAATCACCTCCTTCAACACCAATCACACACCTATGTTCAACAAAAAACCATCACCAAGCTCTTGGGGCTCAAATGTATAATACACTACAAAGGGGTTGTGGAGAATAATGTAGTTGATACCCTCTCTAGGCTCATAAGAGGGACTTGATTGGCAATCTTCATTATAATGTCATGTATCTGTTATTATTTCCTCACTGGATGGAGAATGTCATGCATAGTGATGCGATCTTGATGCGATCCCCATTATAATTCTCTTTTATTACTTAATAATTATCCGTTATTATTTCCGCATTAATAGGCGAGATTATATCCCTTAATAGGTGGGATTATATTCCCTAATAGGCAGGATTATATCATCTGTTACGTTTATATAATTGTAATGCCCTATGGCTTTGGAAGTCAGACAATAATATTATCAAAGCATTTAGCTTATTGGAGGTCAATCCCCTCAAAGCGATCATTGGAGGCTGATCCCCTCGAAGCGATCAATCTTATTTCTTTTATTTCTTACTTTCAATCCCCAATATCTCATTCCATATTTCAAATCCCTATTCTCAAAATCCTAGGTTCTCATCATCTGGTATCAGAGCGGCATTCTTAGGGATCTGTTCCGTACCTTCCTACCAAAAAAAAAAAAAGGGTTTATGCCCCTTACTCGACAACAGAAAAAAATCCTAGGTATCACTAACTTGCAATCTTACAATATGTCTTCACACAACTCTTCCGATTCAAATGTCAAAGTATCCCGAGTTGAAGAATCACTGTCTCTTATGCAAGAATCTTTTAAGAAATTCAAACAAATACAAGAACAGATGCAAGAGTCCTTCAAAAGGCTCGAACATATAGTTCTTTCTGAACCACGAAGTCAATCAAGAGACAATATTTCTGGATCTACTAATAGACAAGGAGAACCCATGGAGTCTTGTGGAGGCACCAATCGTGACTATACCCAATCACACACAAGGGTAGAATTTCCTCGCTGGGACAAGAGTGATCCAGCAGGTTGGATCTCTCGAGCAGAAAAATATTTTCGCTTTCATCGTACGCTAGAACTCCTTAAAGTTGAAATTGCTTCTATTCAACTAGAAGGTGATGCAATCCAATGATATGATTGGGTCGAAACATGTGGCGGAGTTCCAACATGGGTTAAATTCACTAAAGGCCTTCTTGTGTGATTTGGGCCCTCAGAATACCACAATGTTGATGGAGAGCTCGCAAAAATTTGTCAAACATCCACTGTCCTTGAATATCAAAGCCAATTCGAGCGACTTGCCAATCGAGCTAAAGATTGGTATGAAAGGCAATTGGTGGGAACATTTGTTAAAGGACTTACTACTGATATCCGACGGGAAGTCAAGGCTCGCCAACCACGAACAATGGTAGCAGCTATCTCCTTTGCTCACCTACAGGAGGAGAAGTTAGGTACTGAAAATCGTCGGCCATCTACTAAAGTGGCCAGCAAACCTATCGAGGGTAACACCAACTCACCCTCTTTTACTCGTTCTTTTAACACTAGACACTTAACCCAAGAGCAATTGAAAGAGCGGATGGCAAAAGGGTTGTGTTGGCACTGTGATGAGAAGTAGCACAAGGAGCACCGTTGTAAGCAAGGGAAGCTTTTAATGATTGAGCCAGTTGAGGAGACTGAAGAAATCAGTGAGGACCACACAAGCCCAGATGGTGATGACACTTTTGTTGAATACGTAAATGAGCCTAAGATGCAAGCTTTAGCTGGGTATTCAAACCCACAAACTATGAAGATTGATGGATCCCTCAAAGGACAATCAGTAATGGTACTAGTTGACTCAGGCAGTACCAATAACTTTATGATTGAGAAGATCGCCAAAAGGCTCACATTCTCAATTGAGGACTGCAACAAGTTTGCTGTGGAGGTTGCAGATGGGAGAAATTTGACATGTCAAGGGAAGTGCACAAAGGTAAAACTCGTGTTACAAGGTCAGATCGTTTATGTTGATCTTTTCTTACTATTCCTAGAAGATTATGAAATTGTTCTTGGCATTGATTGGTTACGGACCTTAGGAGATATTACTTGGAATTTCTCTAGGTTAAGAATGAAGTTTCTATTGAACGGACATGCAGTGAAATTACATGGGAGATATGGGGGTAAAATTACCACTATTAGTAGTCATCGAATGGAAAAGGTCCTACAAAAGGTAGAACAAGGGTTCTTGGTGCAGTTGACAGATGCAAAAGTCGCCAAATCACATTCCATACAACAAAAGGAGGTTACGACACTATTGATCAAATTCTCTAAATTGTTTGCTGAGCCAGCAGGTCTACCCCCGTAGAGGACACATGACCATCGTATTCCGTTATTATCCGAGAATACACCTGTTAATGTTCGACCCTACCGTTATCCACACTTCCAAAAAGGAGAAATTGAGAAAATTGTTAAGGAGATGTTGGAAGCTAGCATCATCAGACCAAGTGTTAGCCTATACTCATCTTCTGTCCTTTTAATAAAAAAGAAGGACAACTCTTGGAGGATGTGCATGGACTATCAGGCACTCAACCACATCACTGTGAAGGATAAATATCCTATTCCTATGGTTGATGAATTATTAGACGAATTGGGAGGTGCTCAACTATTCACTAAACTAGATCTGAGGTCAAGATATCACCAAATTCGAGTCCATAAGGAGGATATTCAAAAAACTACTTTCAGGACACATGATGGCCATTATGAGTTCCTGGTTATGCCCTTTGGGCTTACCAATGCATCGTCAACATTCCAGAGTTTAATGAATGACATCTTTTGACCGTATTTATGTAAGTTTGTTCTGATATTTTTTTATGACATTTTGGTGTATAGTTCTTCTCTTAAATCACATTTGTCATATTTGCGAACTATATTCACTATCCTGCATGAGAACTCTCTATTTGTTAAGAAGACAAAATGTAACTTTGCTAGCCCAACAGTTGAGTATCTTGGCCATGTTGTCTCCAAAGAAGGTGTGGCGGTTGACCCCTCCAAAATTCAAGTGATGCTGGATTGGCCAATTCCAAAGACGATCAAGGCACTACGAGGCTTTTTGGGATTGACTGGTTACTACCGCAAGTTTGTTCGTGACTACGGAAAGATCAATGCTGAATTAACAACTCTCTTGAAGAAGGATTCATTTAACTGGAATGACAGAGTAGAGGAGGTGTTTGATCGACTTAAGCGAGCCATGACCACCACCCCAGTTCTTGCCTTGCCAAAATTCAGTAAGGTATTTGTTATTGAATTTGATGCTTCCGAAATCGGAATTGGTGCAGTATTAATGCAAGAAGGTCATCCTATCGCCTTTACTAGTAAGGCATTATCACCAAAACACCTTTGTCTGTCTGTTTATGACAAGGAAATGCTAGCTATTGTTCATACAGTCTCGAAATGGCGTCCGTATCTCATTGGATGGCATTTTCAAATTCGGACCGACCATAGAAGTTTGAAATATTTATTGGAGCAGCGAATCTCCTCTATGGAACAACAAAAATGGATTTCTAAATTACTGGGCTACAATTACGAGATTGTTTATAAAAAGGGGAGCGAGAATTTGGTAACTGACGCATTATCTCGTATTTCGGAGCAGGCTAAAGTGGTAGCACTCTCTATCCCCACCTATACTACAATTGTGCAAATTAGGAGAAAGTGGTGGAATGATCATGAAACTTGAGAGATCATTGAGAAACTACAGACAAGTCCTAATTCTGTTACTCATTACACTTGGGATTCTCAAGATTTATGTTATAAAGGGAGATTGGTACTTGTTTCTCATTCTCACTACAAGGACACAATCATGTAAGAATATCATGCATCCTTGACTGCTGGCCACTCAGGATTTCTTCGTACCTACAAGCATGTTGGTAAGGAGTTTTATTGGAAAGGTATGAAAAGGGAAATCAGAAGGTTTGTAGCTGAATGTGATGTATGTCAACGTCACAAGAGTGAATCTGTGGCATCTCCAGGACTTCTTTAACCTTTACCTATCCTAGAAGAAGTTTGAACAGACATCTCAATGGATTTTATTGAGGGACTCCCACTGTCTCAAGGTAAATCCATTATTTTTGTTGTTGTTGATCGTTTGACCGAGTATGCTCATTTTTGTGCGATTAGCCACCCTTATACTGTTGCTAGTATTGCTCGAGTTTTTGTTGACAATATTGTAAGGCTCCACGGCATTCCTAAATCAATTGTCAATGACCGAGATAAGATCTTCACCAGTAATTTTTGGAAAGAACTATTCCACTTGCAAGGGACGCAACTGAATATGAGCACTACTTATCACCCACAGACAGATGGACAAACTGAGGTAGTCAACTGATGCTTGGAAAACTACCTTCGTTGTTTTGCAAGTGACAAGCCAAAGAATTGGGTAAAATGGCTTCCTTGGGCCGAATGGTGGTATAATACCACTTATCATTCCTCTACAAAGATGTCTCCATTTCAAGCAGTTTATGGGTGAGTTCCACCTACTCTCATAAGGTATACAGCTGGATCATCTCACGTGGATCAAGTCAATAGGGACTTACAAGACAGAGATAGGTTGCTCCAACTCCTGAAAGACAACCTTATTGCAGCCCAAGCCCGTATGAAATAACACGTGGATATGCATCATACAGAGCAAGAATTTTTGGTGGGAGATTGGGTCTATCATAGACTTCAACCATATCGACAGTTATCCATCACTATCCGCTCCTCAATGAAATTATCTCCTCGTTTCTTTGGGCTGTACCAAAATTTGGAGCGCATTGGTCCTGTTGCCTACCGTCTTAACTTACCAGCAGGATCAAAAATACATCTTGTCTTTCATGTCTCTTGCTTGAAAAAGAAGGTAGGAGATCGTGTGGTGACACAAAACCAATTGCCTGACATTACCAGCACAGGAGAGGTTAACTTTCAGCCGTAAGCCATCCTAGGCCGACAAATTATCAAACGTGGAAATCAAGCTGTGGTCCAAATCCTGGTTCAGTGGATTAACCTCCCTATTGAGGATGCTACTTGGGAGCTCTATCATTCTTTTGCAAATCAATTTCCAAACTTTATTACCAGTCAGCCTTAAGGACAAGGCTATTTTTAAAGGACGGAGGAATGATGTGATCCCCATTATAATTCTCTTTTATTACTTAATAATTATCAGTTATTATTTTCGCATTAATAGGCGAGATTATATCCCTTAATAGGCGGGATTATATCCCTTAATAGGCGGGATTATATCATCTGTTACGTTTATATAATTGTAATGCCCCATGGCTTTAGAAGTTAGACAATAATATTATCAAAGCATTTAGCTTATTGGAGGTCGATCCCCTCGAAGCGATCATTGGAGGCTGATCCCCTCGAAGCGATCAATCATATTTCTTTTATTTCTTATTTTCAATCCCCAATTTCTCATTCCATATTTCAAATCCCTATTCTCAAAATCCTAGGTTCTCATCACATAGTTATGAAACTGATGAACTTGTAGCTGAATTGATTAAATATACAACAGCCCATACACTGACTCATGAGGGTGCAACCCTTTCCAATTAGGTCATAAGACAAAAAGGAAGGATCTATGTTGTGCAGAAGGGAGAGCTTCAAAATAGTCAATGTAATGCATGATACTGCTTTGGGAGCACACTCAGAAGAAAGGGCAACTCTTGCAAAACTTAAAGTTACATTCGACTAACCATGAATGAAAAATAATGTTGTTATAGGTAGCAACTTGTGATGTTTGTCAGAGGTGTAAGGAGGAAGGGATACCCTATCCTAGTCTTTTACAACCATTTATGGTCCATGGACTTCAGAAAAAGAGAACGTGATACTGGTGATTGTTGAAAGGTTCACCAAATCTACCTATTTTCTTGGCTTGAGTCATCCTTATACAGCCCCTACTATGGCAAAACTATTTCTAGACAACATTATAAGCTCCAAGGAATGCCTCAATCAATAGTTTCAAGCAGAGACAAAATCTTACAAACTTGTTCTAGTAAGAGCTTTTCAGGTTGGTGGGAACCTTACTTCTACCTATCATTCATAAACAGATGGACATACAAAGAGACTTAATAGATATATGGAGAATTATCTGAGATGCATGACAGAATGGTGGTGTAATTCTTCCTTCCACACTATTATTGGCATGTCTCTTTTTGAAGTTTTGTATGGTCATCCCCCTTCTCAGAAGGTAGCACTACTATAAGAGACCATTAATGTTGCTACACTAGCTCAATTCTTATAGGAAAGTCAAGCTCTCTTTACACTGTTAAAGGAGCAATTGAACAAGTCTCAACAAAGAATGAAGTTTTATGCTGATCAACACAGGTCTAAGAGAGAATTCAAAGCTACTAATTGGGCTTTTTTTCTTTTTTGTTCAAAATGTAGCCATGTAGACAAACTTCATTGACCATCAAAGTCAATTTGAAATTGGCATTGAAGTATTACATCCCATATCAAGTGCTTATAAACATCTTGATGGAAACCATATTGTACCAACTCAAATCAACAAGGGAGTCGACACTTTGCAAAACCTTGAAGGACCAATAACAAGGGTAAAGTCAAAGAAAATAAAGGAAGTTCTCAATAACTTATTGTGCAACATTTACTATTAGGAAGTTGTCAAGTATGAGTTAAGGAGAATGGAGTCTTCTCCAGGGCTTGCGAATGTGTCATCTATGGAGAAATTTGCGAACCATGGCCTTGGGAAGGAAGTTGGATTTAAAAGCCTATGATTTGACCTTTAAGTGGGTTATTTTCATGGGTTTTTATTATTATTTAGTGGGTTGGATGAATTTCCTTATTAAGCCCAGCTTATTTAGTGGGTTGGATGAATTTCCTTATTAAGTCCAGTTTATTTAATGGGTTGGACAAATTTCCTTATTAAGCTCAGCTTATTAATCAGGGTGTACGAATTTCTTTATTAAACCCAACTCATTAGTTAGAATTTCTAGGGGTTAGCATATAAAAAGAGCAAAAAGGGTGGCTGGAAGAGGCAGACCCATTTTCATAAGTGTATGAGCTATTTTCTCTAGTTCTTTGAAAACTAACTTTGAACTTTCATACTTAGGTGTGTTAGTTCACTAAACTTATCTTTTTCAACGTTATTGTTGTTAGGAGTGGCGTCTGAATCTTATAGTTCTGGTTTTTGATTGTTTATAATCATTGGGTTAAAACTCCAAATCCCTTAATCTGTATTAGAATGATCTTATACCAATATTGATGTTAGATTCCGTTTACATATAAACGGAGTTTGTATCACCTCAGTTTCCTTTTGGTGCAACAACTCATCATGTATTCCATATTTTGCTTCTTAAAAATTCAACATGCGAAGACTCATGTTATGCAACCTTTACCCTTGGTGGAATTAGACGGACAAATTAAGGTCGAACTCATTACAGTTTTGGGAAGGCACGTGGTAAAGCAATAGAACCAAGCTATGACCCAAATTCTTGTTCAATGGTCCAATTTATCCTTTAAAAAGGCAACTTCGGAGGACTTCTCGTTTATTCAATCTCAATTTTCGGGATTTAATTTTATGAATCCTAGGACAAAGATTCATTCAAGGGGAAGGGCAATTGTTAGGAACCAAATCAGCATGGGAATGCTAGGAACACGAGAAAAGCATTAGATGATGGGAAGGATCTAGAATTGCAATAGAATGCAATAGCAAGACAACCATTGATTACTATTAAATCTACTTTTGTAGTTTTCAATTTACGTTTTGTTAGTTTGTGAGCTTCACATGAGTTGTGAGACCTATCTATGAGAGACTATGAATCTTGAAAAGGGGCCTAACACTCTACTATTCTCAAATTTTCTCTCTCTTCATTTGATCTTACCCTTTTTAATGTGTAGTATATACTTACCTTTTTTGGTTCATAGACAAGTTATAAATCAATTCTTTTCTCAACAATATTAATTATTAGTGCACTTGCCTTTTTTAAAGAAAATAGTAATTATCCTTTTATTTAGGATTAAAAAAATTAATTATATAAAGCTTCATAAAATCTTGATTAGTAAATAGTAATTATTGATTAGTCTAACTTGTAATTGTTGCATCATCGTTAGATAACATATAATCTATTCATCAACCACGTATGATTACTTCAAAAAAAAAAAAAAAAAGACTTTCATACATATAGTTACAACAAATTGAGATTTATGCTAAAATGATAAAATTCAATATTTTCTTAGTACTAACACAGTTTTAAAGTCCAGACCAACCTGACAGTCGAATCGAAAAATCAGTGATCCAAAATTAAAATCGATTTGATTGTTTCATTAAACAGGACAAAGAAATAAACTGGGGAAACCGTTTGAACCGTAATAAACAAGACAAACCATCGACCCATTTTTTAGTAAACTGGGCGGTTTGTTTCCTCTCCTAAAAATAATGAGAATTCCCCTAGCCCAACACCTTGGCCAATGAGTGCTATTTTAGTCCCAAGCCACTCAAGATCATCATGGGTATCGACTCAAATTGATAGAAAAGGAGGGGCTACCATTTTATAGGAAAAATCGGAATATATAAAATATTAGTTTTAAGTTATTATAAATGTTTGCAATTGATTTTAAAATTTTTTTATATTTTTATTTTTTAAATTTATTCTAAATTTATTTTTTAAAAAAGTGATTAAAATCGTTAAAAATTATATATTAATTAAATAAAAAATATTAACCATTTTTTTTGTTTTTAAAAAAATTGGTTTGAAATTAATTTAAAATATGAAGAACTTAAATAAAAATAAAATAAATTATAAAAATTTAGAAAATTTTAGAATCAATTTTTTATATATACCAAAAAATAAATACCCTTCTACCTTTTCTTTCACCAAGGATTTGGGCTTATGTGCCGAAGTTCCACATTTTTGGCAAATGTGGGGCAAGGGTGGGGTGGGGAAAAGAGTCTTTTCTATAAAATAAGCAAGCCCCTCTCTCTTAGTCATTAGCTCCTTTGAGCCACCGAGCCAGTAAGGAAGTAGTTTATTCCTAAGGTTGATCCATTAGCTTGCAAGTAAATTTTAATTATTAAAATTAAAATCCATAAATATGTTTAATAAAGTTTCATAAATAACATTAAATTAATAAATATTTAATGGTTTAGCTGTCAATATGCAGTTGAACCAGAAATTCAATGACTATGACTGGCTTTGGGGCACGCTTTAGGTTTGTGTTCGTAATCTTCCATCTCCTCTCGAATGCTCAGTCTTATTTCTATCTTCGTCTACTCTCCTCGGAATTTTTTTTTTTTCCCGAAATAATTGTCAGGTTGATTTGTGCTTATGTGCCAAAGTTTCACATTGTTGGCAAATGTAAGGGAAGGGTGGGGTGGGAAAAGGGGTATTTTCTATAAAATAAGCAAGCCCCTCTCTATCAGGCATTTAACTAGCAAGGAAGTAATTTATTCCCAAGGTTGATCTATTAGTTTGCAGGTGAATTTAATTATTAAAATTGAAGTCCACAAACATGTTTAATAAAGTTTCCATAAATAATATTAAATTAATAAATAATTATTCAGCAATTTAATTATCAATCCGTAGTTAAACCAGGAACTCAATGACTTTCCTGGCTTTGGGACACCCTTTAGGTTTATGTTCGTGGTCTTCTACCCCCTCTTGAATTTTTAGTCCTATTTCTATCTTCGTCTATTCTCCTCGAAAAATGTGTCTTCCATTCAGGAGTCAACTGCTCGGTTGACTTCTAATTAACCATAAATCAATAACAAGAAAAGTTTGGTTAATTTTGTTTATTCAATAACACAAACCATATTTGTTGCTAACTTTCTTTTTTCAATTGTAGAGTGGAACTATACTTATTTAATTTCTTTTCTTTCTTCCTCTTGTATTATTATTATTATTATTATTATTATTATTTTAAGTCTTCTCTTTCCCGCTTTCTTTTGCTCTCCCTTCCCTCTGAAATTCGTTTTCTTTTCTTTTGGCACAAGGCTCTCAAACTTCCCGTTTATCTCCACTTCTCCACATGCCATTCTGCTCTCCACCTAAAAAATCTTCGCTTGCCTTGCCGAGCATTTTGGCTTCTCCCAAAAAAGCTTTTTCACTCTGATATTGCTCACATCATCAATAAACCTGTTTATGGGTCTGATGGCCGACCCTTTAGGTTTATTGATTGAGTCCACTTTTGGATTTTGTTTTTATTGGGACCAGGCCAGCCTGGTCTATATATATTCATCAGAAAATAGCATTCCCCTCTTTTTTTTTTTTTTCCTTTTTTTCCTTTTTTTTTGAACAAGGTAAACCAATCATAAAATAACATTCCTAATCCTTGTGTGCAGCCGAATTGCGATAAAAATTATGCAACGAGCTGTTCAGATGGGTGGGGATGCAAGGATGAGAAAGACGGCCTATTCTCAACTCACATGCTGCAACACAAAGTGAACACAAAACAAAAGGCAGAGGACCATTGCGACTCCAACCTTCTAGAGTCCAAAGCACATGCCCATATACACCTTATATTAAGCTCTCATTTGTTGTAGAATACTACACCCAAACTTTCAACTGAGATGCTTGCTCCTATTTTGTATTTTGTTATCCATATAATATAAAACATAATCTTGCACAGAAGGCCATAAAACACACACTCAACCTTATCATCTAGTAGAAATACTTATTGCGGAAGTAACTGGCACCGGAGCACACTTGATCATGACGTGAGCTCAGAGGAGGGAAGCCAGTCATCAATAAACACAACAAAGCTCATATGAGCAACATCAATTGTTGTACTATGTGTTTGAGTTCCAAGGTTGAACTTGAATGTCCTATATGTCTCTTTGCCTGTCAAACAGAAACACAGAGCTGAATGAAAAGTTTATAAGAGTCAGCTGAATTATGCTACGAAATTGTAAATAACAACACATCCAGAACTCTTGGTTTCTATTTCCACCTAAGGGGAAAAGTTTGTATCTTGGCCAAGTATACTGGTTTAGATAATTTAGCTCCAGCTTTCCTACCAAAAATTTGAGGCAGACCCTCGTGGAATCCAGTTTTGCCCCAAGATACCAAGAATCCCACTTACAAGAAGATGGGTGATTATTTGTATGAGACATCTGCAAAATAGCCTATGCACACCAGATAAACCGTAAACAAGTCAAACCAAGCCGAGCTTTAGCATATTCAAGTTTGGCTTATTTAGCTAACAAGCCTTACCGAGTCAAGCCTCTAGCTTTTTATGAACAGCTCATTTAACTTCATAGTATTAACAAAAATAATTAAAATTAAAAAATTTATTATCATAAATAGAATTAAGTTGATAAAAAAAAGGCTAACTTTAACAAAACTAAATAATTAAAAAAATAAGTGTTAGATTTTAGTTTATAATTATAAATGAAAGAAGGCACCCAAACATATTCCAATGACAAACTAAACAAGTTTTTAAATGAATCTATAAAGTGAGTTTTGAATGATTTTTTAAACTAGTTATTCATGAACTTAAACGAGTCAAATCTCTACCCTAGATTATTTATTAAACAAATTTTAATATAAGACTTCGACAAAACTCTTGTTGAACTAGACAAACAAATGAGTAGCAAACATGTTGGCTCATTTACAACCCTAAACTGATCACTAATCACTTCATATGATGAAAGAAAAAAAAAAAAAGAATCTATGAAAGTTGAAGCCAAAGAAACAATGCTGCTCAGTCAGCTAAATTCAATAACCAAGCCAACCTGAGATAAGGCTTGACTAACACATTTGTTCACTTTATCACATGTCCTTGCACCATGGCTCACCCTCTAGTAAAATAGCATCATAAAATTAAGAAATATAGATAAGAAGAAGAAAAAAAGGGGAGCAAACCTTGGTAAAGACAAACAAGGGGAAGCATTTGAGAAACCAGCAAACACATTTGAGTAGGACTTGGTCAAGTATGAAAAATTGGCAATTGGAGGTAGAGCAGGAACCCGTTCCCCTTTCTTCAAAAGCTCTTCTAGGTTTAGTCTTTGCATGGTCAAGACAGCTTTAGACTCCTTCCAAATAAATGCAAGAACACCAGTCTGGAGTACAAAGAGGGAACCTGGCTTTGAATTAGGATATCTAAAACCATACCCATTTGCAATTCCCTGTCCTGCAAAGGCATTCCTAACAATTACAGGAGTCGAATCTCCATCAGCATCCCAGGGAAACAGATCCTGGGAAGGCTCATCAATATCTACAATAAACATTGCTGATCCATTTGGATGGAGAACATAATGGGTGCCTTCTAATATCTTGGTAGCAATGAGATGTCTCTGTCCCTCAGACTCCTCATAAGAGATCAAAAAAAAGAACAAAGCTTTTCCAGGCTTGTCTTCTGCAGGCCTCCCAGGAGGCCATCCAAAAGTCCCTCCCCACAAACCAGCATACTCTTGTTCAGCAGTTGGAACCTGCATGGGTAACTTGTATAGAGCAAACCTACTGTCGTGCATATTTGGCCATGCTCTATAAGAAGATAACCTCACCGAGGAGGCGTGTATTGACAATCCTATAGTATCGGCTGACTTTAAAAAATCATGAAGCTGTGCATACCTATTCTCACTGCTAGAAGAACCATTCTTTGAAAGTGCATGGCTACCATTAGAGGAGGGAGACTTTCTCCAAATCTGTCTAAGGCCAGCCCTAAAGTACCCACCAAGGGTCTTCTTCATGACAGACTGCGTGTTAGCAGCACCCAGATCCAGAGAAACCTGAAACCCACTTGAACTACCGGTACTTCTCTTCTCACACAATTGCAATTGGGTAGGATCAGATGGAAGTTCAGGAACTGCCTTCCAATCAATGCATCCTCCACCAATCACACACATTTTCAGAAGCAGCGATCTCCGTTCAATTAAGAGTGTCATATCTTTCTGAAAGTTCTCTTCATCATTCCTCAACCGAGGAAATAGAGGTCCATTTATTGGCTCAGGTACCTTTTGACAAACTTGGCTAGCTACTGCCTCAATCAATTTTCTTCTGTCACCAAAAGCTAAGCGGCTAAAGGGTAGCTTAGCCTCACATTGGCCAGACAACCCTTGTGACATCAACAATCCACCATTTGACCCACAAGGTTTTCCTGATGCCGCTATGTCTGAGACATAAGCAGAGCATTTACCATGTGATAATCTATTCCCACTTTTGACTGGGCTAGAGTCAACCTCCAGCAATAGCACATTGCAATTCCTCTCAACAGATTTAACTGAACCAGGATATATCAAGTCAACTCCTTTCTCTCTTCCATGCAGGAAAAATAATGTAGAACCGTCAAGATCACCTATTATCTCAAACACAGGCGCCCATAGAATGGGACCACCTTCAATTCCTAAAGGCCCGAGTTCTTGTGGTATTATCCGGCAGCCAACAATAGATACAAAACCAGGCATGGCATATACAACATTACCAAGCTCAGGGTTTTGGTGAACCCATATTCCAATTAATAGCTTCACACTAACAAGGAAGCGGCAAAGTGCCTTATATGACGACACTCCTTTTCGCCACTCAATGAGGTCCCGAAGAGGTAAAATTCCTACCATGTCGGATTGCGCAAGCCAAACTTTCTCAGCCGCCACTAGATCACATAAACTCCGGCAGCTAAGACTGAGATTACACAGGTCCCTCGGCGAAAGAAATCGAGATACAATGGCAAACACATCATCAGGAAGAGCGATTAGCAAGCTTGAACCGCAGAATTCAGGCATTTCACCAATTCCCAATTCTATTTATAGCTGTACAAGCAATACAGAACTTGAATTATGGATATCTGTACAAGTCACTTGACGATATATATTAAGTGCATGTTTCACAAACTAAAAGATCAAGCAATGACCTGAGTTGAGAGAGGAGGACCAGAAGTCGCTTGCAATCCGTATTACTGAGGCCCAATCCGGTGCTATTGCTATTATCTTTGGACGCTGAATTCCAATCTACCAGTAGAGATGATGTGGGGTTCGCTGGCGATCTTCGCTATTGCTGCCGTGAACCAAGCTTGTGTTATTTTCTGCACTTCTCTGTAAATGCCCTATTTTTTCAAGAACCAAACAAGCCTCCCCTGTAGACCTTTTACAAATAGTAACTTAAAAAATAAAAATAAAAATAATTTGTGTTTATTTTTCTGTGCCACCAACCCCCCTTTTACAAATATTTATGTTTATGTTCCGTGGATTTTATTTTGGGGAGGAGTAAAGGGTCTGTGTTTTTCTTTTCTTTCAATTTTTTAAAATAATTCGGTTTTAGAGACCATCAATTATTGGTAATTATAAAATTTCCAAAATCAAATAAACTGGGCTTTAAAAGTTTAAGTTGATAAGGAACTGTATGGCGCAAGCTTAATTGATTCTGTGTGAACCCTAACCAACATTTTATCTTTTGTGACATTTTGGACACCTTAAAATGCGATATCATCACTCTTGACAGTTTTCATCAATAAAAATTAACGTCATGTTATAATTGTGACAAAAAAAAAAATTCTACAATTTTCAAATGGTAAATTTTAAAAGATTGTGGTGAACTTATTGAAAAACATATAATTAGTATTATTTTTGTACATTAATCTTAAACTTTAATTAGAATTGAATTAAAAAATATAATTTTATTAATCGTCTTATTGCCTATCTATCATTCATATATATATATATATATATATATATAACTAAATATCATTTTTGATTGGTTATATAGAAAGATAACCGGCGAAAACAAATATTTTAAGTCTTAATTTTAACAGTTAGAATACGGGTTTAGACACAGTTTTTGAGTCGACTAGACGTTTAGATAAAGTTTAGGTACCAAATTTTGGATTGTAAATTTAAGGTAAAATCGGTTTGACCAATCAACCTTTTCGATGTTGACCAGTTGGACCTGAACTTGACCATTTTTAGTTATAAACAATGACTGCCGTTTTAACTGAGCCGAATCAAAAATTCAACTAGTACCCAATTTTTCTCGATCCGACCAATTGTTATGGCAACCATGTTGTATAGCTGTTACATTCTTGAAACGTTAGCTGTAGCTCAGGCACTCCGGCGGCTGCAAGCTCCCCGGCTCGAGTCGTACACAGCTTCCCAATGATGCCAGCCGTTGAAACCATAGACTCAACCGACCGCTTTCCTAGAACCGTCGGCACATGACGAGATCGGATGAGGCCAGGTCTTCCATAATTTCATAGTCCAAGAAATGGGCTGGAGAAGAAGACGTAATTGCGCTGCGCTGGCACGACTTGCAAAAACCATTGTGCCGGGGTAGCCCGTTTGGTCAGAAGGCATCCGATTCCAAATTCATGCAGGTAACTCGCCAATGGAGATCTAAAGAATTCAAGTTGATTTAATGAAAATTTTAT
The DNA here is from genome assembly GCA_019804595.1 of Bruguiera parviflora. Lineage (NCBI taxonomy): Eukaryota > Viridiplantae > Streptophyta > Magnoliopsida > Malpighiales > Rhizophoraceae > Bruguiera > Bruguiera parviflora. Next base: position 8,919,250 of record CM034046.1, read on the forward strand.
CTTTCTCTTAAGGGGAAAAAAAAAAAAAAAAGGAGAAACAAAAACTCGGTCATGTGCCCGGAACATGTAAAACTGCCTCTGGAAGCATTCAATAAGACACTCACAAAAAGAAAAATTCCCTTGTGCTGTTGGCCGTTCACCGTGAGCCTAATTTTGACGCACCTGATCGGTAAAGTAATGCACGACCTCTAGTGCGATAGATATTTTGGTCCCATGTACAGATGTTTCATGGTTATTTTTGCTGGCCCCCATTCCACGCGAGGAGGAAAACGAGAAGTGAACAACAGAGGCACAAGGAAAAAGAGGAACCATAAACAAATGTTCAACAAATTCCAAGAGGATTGTGCTGTTCAAACCAACAAAGAGAATGGAGAGCAAATAGCAAGGAAAGCAGCTTTGAAGTTTCTAATGCAATCAGCATAATTGCTATATAGTCAGATAGGGTTTTGCTTAGACTAGAAGATGAGAAATGAAATCAAGGCACAAAACCAAAATCCTTGAAGTATTCATGTTCGAGAGCATTCCTGGCTGTAATTCTTTTGCTGGGATCCAAGCTGAGCATTTTCTGTATATGGACCAAACAACATTGTGCTTGAGAGAGAGAGAGAGAGAGAGAGAGAGAGAGAGAGAGATCAGGCTGGTAGAACTATCACATTTGGAACTTACAGAGAGAAGGTCAACACCAGCTTGTTCAAGATTGGGAACAACAGTTGCCAAGTCCTGCCAAGTAGAAAATAAGCCTCAGTTTTCCGGAAGTAAACAAGTATAAATAATGCATAACTCGATAATGAAGTGTGACCTTAGGAAGCCACTTTGGGAAGGCAGACTTGAAGTCAGGCAAAGAAGTCACTCCTGGCCATGTATCTTCATTTGGAGTACCCATGATTCTACACACCAAAAAAAATAAAAGATTGTGGAACATGCGATGTAATGAATATATTAAGAAGCACCTAAACAGACCAATCACCTGCATGGCATATTCCTTCATGACTTTCACATGGAGATAATACAACCCACAGCTAAATTAACCTTTAAGTTGCAAATTACTGTTCCAAATCTTTTATAGCACCACTAACAAACACAAGACCGAACAAACATTAATTTTCACGTACTGTATTGACTCAGCACCTTATAATTTATTAGTACTAACTTCTATCACCGGTACAATTTAGTTGCCTTTTAAGCAGAAAAATAGTTCCTAGCTGGTTAACCTTTGATAGGCAGGTTCAGGAAAGGGGCCCTTAAGAGAATGGGAATAATAAAAAGAGATAACTCTTTCTTGAAAAAAAGAATAATTGTAACAGATGAATTTACTAATGCAACAAAAAAAAAGAAATGACTGCAGAATTTTGCACAATGACATCATCAAATAAGGAAATGCTCTGGTACAATTGTGCAAATATGCCTGGCCAAAGCTTTCCAAGGGTACAATATTCAACTTGGAAAAGTGAAAATAAAACAACAAAGTAATTAGCTTAAGGCAGCATTTAGATCAACTTTTTGCCTCTCTTTTTCACCTTTGAGTTGAGCCTGGTGTGTGACATTATTAAGACAACAAATTGATTTTCTTTTATAAAACCAAACAAATTCTATTTCTCTTTTTACATCAATTCTTACAACATGAACATTGTTATATATATATATATCAGGAAATAGAAGGCCAAACAAAAACATTAAAAAGCAAATATATGTTTCCAAAGCAGCCAGCCAATCCCCCACTTGTATTGAACTAAAGCAGCCAATTCCACTTGTGGTTAATGGAGTTCATCCAAGAACAGTATACTATCGAGAAGTGTGAAAGAAAAGTCAGCTCACATACATACAGAGATGTGAAGGACACACAGCATTAAATTTTAGCAATTCCCAGAGCAACTCTATTAATGTCAGGGGTTGGGACTTGGTTCTGAATGGCTCTTATTGGCCTTAGGCTGAACCAACCATCATGGTTTAATGTTGCATAACCGTCCCCTTTATTTTCCCTGTCAACACTACTAATGTTGTAAGAACTGAACTGGAAAAGTCAAAAAGTCAAGGGTTAATTGGTTCAACTGGAAAAGGCAGGAGTTGAACCAGTTATATATAAGCAATTATATAAGATACATTTGATGAAAAACCATTTTCATGGTTAAATTTAAAGTTTATTAACAAAATGAAACTAGAGAGATATGATTATATATTAAATTTTAGTTTTAATAACAAAATTACAAGTTTAGATAAAATTCATAAGTCAATAGAGTGTTTGAATAAAATCTAAGACTCAAATATAAGTTATACAAAATCTAGGGGTCAAATTAAAATTTTTAATATTTTTATGCCAAAAACGATCAGCCCAGCAATTGAGCTTATTTTCGCAGTTTTTTTCTGATTCAACTCAGGTTTGATCGGTTTCTTACTGGTTTTGACTTTTCCCAATTTTCATGGCTGATCAAACCAAAGGTCTGACCAGTTCCCAGTTTTTCTGATCTGACCAGCCAGCCCACTTTGGTCTCACAACAATGTATTATGGTAATCCACAGGATGTTAGACAACTATAAAATGAAAAGTTATATCCCAACAGTTCATTTTTGATAAAAAAAATTTATTCAACAAGACTGAAAAAATTACAATTGGAACTTAGTAAAAACAAATCACAAATCTTAATTCATGACATCAATGCACACTGATATAAACCCAACCTTCTTCCACAAGGATGAAGTTGTGTCATAGACATGCATATAGGTCCCTTGATGAAGTTTGATTACCAATAGTCTAACACAAAAACAGTTTCTTCAATCAATTTCTCCACATTTGAATAGAATTCAAACCAAGAGAAAATTACTAAAACTTGAGAAGCTACCCAAAAATAAAAATTGGTCGATTCATCAGTTAACCCAGACCAACTTTATGTGCAACAGATTTCAAGGTTAATCCTTCATCTCATACTAACATTTATTCATTTTTCTGCTCTCTCATGAATCCCCATTTGCTATAATATGAACACAGCTGCAAAAGAATGCAGAAAAAAAGATAAAGAATGGGTTTCCAATATTACATAAAAAAATAAATGAATCAAATTATAAATTAGAAGCCATAACACCTGAAAATTTTGAAAAGTTCATCAATTTCAGAGTCCCCAGGGAACAATGGCCGCTGGTTCACCATCTCAGCAAATATGCATCCTACTGACCACACATCAACAGGAGTGGAGTAATGGCGAGATCCAAGAAGAATTTCTGGTGCTCTATACCACAAGGTCACCACCTGAGGAGAAAAACCACTTTGTTCAGACAAAGCAATCATGAAATAATTGAAAATGTTAGTAGCTAAAATTGCAATAGGCCATGTTTTCATTTATTGGCGATTGTGACTGTCATTTCATTATTTTGTAAGGATAGAAAAGATAGCCATGATATGCTGATTAATAATTATTTTTAAGGTGATTTCTTGATTCACTGCATAGATATTATGTTAAATTACATGACTCTGTTAATGTTCAAAAAGGTGAACAAAAATTGCATGAATGCATGAGGACAAAGAGAGTGAGAGGTCAACAAATCTACAATGCACAGGCCATGATTTGACAAAATCAGAATATGAAGTTCCAAAGTGCTTTGTCTGAAGTCCAAACAGCCCTAAGAAACACATTTAGGTAGCTGTCTTAGAACATCTAGATTACAGAAAAGCACACCAATTTCTGTTCCCCACCTTTGCAATTTGAATCCACCAAACTTTTCAAGCATAGTAAGATTGTGTGGTTTTCACTCAAGAAATGATGGTGATCCAGGAAAAAAACAAAAAAAGGATAGAAGAGGCATGTGGTTTTGGCATCAACTGGTGAATCCTTTTGACAGCATGTTTTTAATCAACTTGCCAGTTTGAATTGAATAGAAGTTGAGTTTTAACTATGCAACAGTGGAAAAAATGCAGGCATACAAAAAAAAAAAAAAAAAAGAAAACAAAATTGACACATATGGATACCTCGTGTGTAAATGTCCTGACAGGTATACCAAATGCTCTGGCCAGTCCGAAATCTGCGAGCTTCAATGCATTGGTGCGACGATCTATAAGCAAATTCTGTGGCTTCAAATCTCGATGAAGAACTCTATGAGAATGACAATAAGCAATGCCACGCAGAATTTGATAAAGGAAAGTCTGCAAATGAAATAAAATAATAAACTAATCATCAGCAGTGCAATTGTCAGTCATTTTTGTAAGTTACAATGACTGATGCACCCTGTCCATTTAGTAGATTATTGATATCCATCCACCAAGGATGAAATAACATTGGCTTTTCTTAATGCTTGAAGAATTAAATTGCCTATACTTTCAGGCATCCTCGTGGCAATAAGTTCCTAGCTCGAGTAAGTTAAACTGAATGCTGATTGTTTATATATAGCAACATCATTCTAAGAAAAAAAAAAAAAAAAAAAAAACACATGTATGAACACCACAGGATTAAAAATCTGCTCACCTTTACCAGTCGTGGATCCTTGGAAAATTCAGGACAAGAATCCATATGTTTCTTCAAATCCAAATCAAGATATTCAAAAACCAAATATAAGTGCTTTTCACTGTGCACTACATCCTGCAACCTTTTGCCCAGAATGTCAATCAGATAATCTGCTACAGAATGAGAAAAATACCATATGTACTGGCAAGAAGGCTAAATAACAAAGCCTATAAAGTAGTTGCAGTTTCCGAACAACCTAAGGGATCCAGTTCAGCAAACCAAATATATTATTTGGGAAGGGAAGCAGACAGTAGACAAGCACCCCAATCAAGAGTTAACTCCCAGGATACCATTGAATGAAACACTATGTATCATTACAGAAAGAAGCCATGATCTCAAATGATGCTAGAAAACCACAAAGTCTATGAATAGTGAAAAAGTGAGGAAAAAAATTACAACAAACAAGTAACAAGAGAACCAATATAGACAGTTTGGAAAATTTTTAGTCCTTTAAAGATGGCATAAAGCACAGCAGAATATATGTAAAGAATGAATTCTAGGGTCATCATTTTAACACCAAAACAAAAGCAGATTAGGTAATCACTTTGTTACATTTTTAGTCACACTGAAAATTTTAACACCATCACACTGAAGAAGATTAAACCTCTTTTCAGTCACAGCAGGAGTTTATTCTCCATTCTAGAAAGATGAAGACTGACAGCAAACAAAGAGTAGGTGAAGTGGAATTGAATGCTTTTGCTTATATGATGGAAAGCTAAATTTTGAACAGGATTCCAAATAAAAGCATACCTACCTGACAATGTTACCATGCTGCATCTCCTTCAAGAGGGAAATCTCTCTGATAGCAGTGCTGGGGACACCCTCATCCTCCTGCTCCAAACGGATCTTCTTCAAAGCTATGGTCTCACTGGTCGTACGATCACGAGCCTTGTAGACCACTCCATATGTTCCTTCACCAATCTTTTCCACTTTCTCGTACTGCAAAACCAACATTTCAACATTGCAATCTCAGCGAAACACTAGAAAAAACAAAAAAAGTAATCAATTAACCCAAAGTAAAATCAATTTGTTAACCCAATAGCTTGCCTGGTCCATCGAGTGTGGGGTGGATCGAATGCCTCTGCAACAAGCCAAAAAAAACCCAAAAAAAAAACAAAAAAAAAGTGACAGCCGATTTCATTTTAAAAAAGAAACTACTTTAACAAGAAGGGAAAAAAAGGTCTAATTAAGTAACCAACCATAAAACAGCGCAGTTAATTCAGACGATTAAAGGCTTGAAACGAAGGTTAAAATAAGAAAAAAAAAATTTTAAAAAAAAAAAGGACAAGAGGCATATGGAAAATGGCGACGTTGTTAAAAAGGAAAGGTATCCAAGAAAAGAGGGGCAAAAATAGTCGTCTGCCTGATACCAGAATAGACCAGCGAGAAGCAAGCAAATCCTCCTTCAGCTTCTAGTCAGTCAAGCGGTGTGCTTGTAGCATCCACATTCATGATCGACCCCGCTGTTCTAATTTCTGAGAGTCCGAATATCTTAGGGCTCAAAGAAAGAGCAAAAGAAGAATTTCTTTTTTTTTTTTTCATAAATTGAAAAAAAGGAGAGATAAATTGAAAACAAAAGGAGAGAAAAAAAAAAGATAAAAAAAAAGCCGGTAGGGGGGGGAAGAAAAGAAAAGGAAATAATTGGGAGAAGGCTAAAAGGAGGAAACAAGGCCCAACCCACAAAATATGCCGTGCGAAACGTCCGAGGAGGAATTGAAGTCCAGCTCTAATTCCCCCTTCTCCTTGTCGTCTCAAGTGGTGGTGATTTCAACCTTTTTTCACAGTGGGTTTCAAAAATAAATCTTTAAATCACAATTTATTATTAAAGAGTCCAATTTTAATTTTTAGATTTAATATAATTTTTTTTTATTTTTAACAAATCTCTTATAAATTTACGTTACTTTTTTCTACACTTTTTTTTCACAACAATTAGTTTTTTCTGAAAAATCTTTAGTAAATAATTTTGACCTTTTTTAATTTGATTTTTTTTTCATCTACTCATACGTTTTTGTATGATTTTTCAAATCTCTACCTTTTGCTTATTTGCTTGATTTTTTTTTTCATTTTAAATATATCTTTGCTAATAATCTATGTTACTTCCTCTTAAAAAATATAATCCTTGAGTATAGATTTTTTTCTTTTTCATTGCACGCTTGCATAACAACTATTTTTATAACAAGTAATTAATTTTTTTGAGTCCATAATTAACTTAGGGTAAAATGAGGACAACAAAGTTTAAGGACAATTTGTATTTCTAGTCTTTTGTTTCTACCCAAAAAAAAAACAAAAGATTAATTGAGGATATTAGCTAGTATTTTGATGGTTTATTCTTTTGATTTTAGTGGTAAATTAATGGATACACTTGTGTTAGAATGCTAAACAAGGAACCAATAGAACATAAAGACAAGAGATATATGTTAGAAAGAAAAAGGAATTGAAATGTTTAGAAATAACAATAATAAAGAAAGAAACCTTATGGGAGTTTGCTTGGAAATTTTTGTTTCTTTTGTTACAAAATTGTCTTTTCACATCCATCATTAAAAACGACTTTTGCCAAATAAGTAGGGAATGATTAAAATTTCCCTTTTTTTTTTTTTTGGTTGAGCCATTTAGCCAAAGAGTCTTAATTTTTATTAAAAATAACACTATTGTTTATTTCATAATGAGCCCTACTAAGATCAAGTACTACAATTAATATATGAAACAAGAATAGCAAATTAATTTATTTATATGTGAAGGGTCAAGCATGAATTTAGCGACTAAATTGTTGCTTGTCAATGGATTTCAAAAACATTAACTTATAAGTTCCTTTAACTTCTTAAAAATCATACCCTTCATTTAAAGAACAAGTTAGTTTTAGATTATAAACTACTTTTTCATTACTAAAAATGTATGAATCGACAAATATTTAATTATTTAATATTGTCATCTGCTTGAAAAGCCCAAAGGAACATTGGAAAGGTCTTAAAAAAGAACTAGATGCAAGATACTAATTTATTAGGAAACTAGGTCATAGTTGGCTTAGTCAAATATCATTATATGAAGTATTTTTAATTACAAAATTGTTGGAAAGTTGGAAATTGAATTGTAGTTGGCTTAGTCAAATATCTTTATATGAAGTATTCTTGATTACAAAATTGTTGGAAAGTCAAAGCCTAATAATAAAGGCATTTTATTGCAAAAGAAAGGCATGGTATGGTGTGTAGAAATCTATTTCTATTTTTTATGGTGTCTCTTTTCATCAATACTTAAATTTGGTTTAGCTTTTCCTTGTTTTGAGATTGGCCAAAGTATGAATTAATTTAATTGCTTTGTATGGCTAGCATATACTAAATTTTTATCTTGGTTCATACAAACTAATACAACATTCAAATTAATTATCTTTATTATTGCAAAGTGAAATTATTTGTCTACTTTCATTCACATACATTGTGTTCATTCTAAAATAAATTTCCACCTCTTGTTAACCTCAAAAAATTATGATTAATTTATATTATTGTTTGGCCAAAGGATATAACTTATGAAATGCATCAATTGCTTAAGAAGAATGAAGGGTTTTCTTGCTAGAAAATGATAGGAAATAGCATGAATATGCATATGGATTTGTAATTTTGCTAGATTCTTATTTAGGTGTGAATGAAATTAAAGTTCCATTATACTTAGCAATATTCTTTCTTAACTTTTAGTATGTGCATTCATTAACTTAATTTAGAGTCCTTGTTTTGCAAGAACTCTAAAATTAATGAAATTTTTTAAGTAGTTAATCTTTTTTCCCCTCCTAATATCCTTAACCTAACAAAGTGTTTTTTTTTTTTTTGTTAAGAAATATTCCTAATTTCAATAAAGTTCCTTTGGTAGAAAAACCTTTAATCTATTCTTGTAGAACCTCAAATCAAATATAATTTTTTAAGTAAAGAATCTATTATGTGTAGATTATATATCATTGTTCTTGTGTTAATAGAATATTTTTATTTAGGAATTCACTATTTTATATGTCACTTATTTCATAATAGATAAAAGTTTAGTGTTATTTAGTGTATCACTCTTATTTCTCTTACTTATTATAAGGTCTTAGATTGTATGGGAATTAAAAGTTTGCATTATTGTTGATCTTGTATGACTTTTTGCACTGATCAATGAAGCACACTCCTATATTTTGGTAAGTGTTTGTAGTATAAGGGTTAGTGTCTTATCTTCCACTATTTTTTGACTTTACCTTCATGCTCCTTTTGGTCGTTGGTATCTTGCTTAATTTCTTGCACTATTTTCTTGTAAATATAAGTATGACCTCTTAATTTAAAATTTGGCTTAAAAACTTAATAGAGTAGAGGGTCATACAAATTATCAACTTCAATGACATTCTTTTATGTATTTTTAATCCAATGAGATTGCATGCTTTATCCAACATAAACATTGTATATCATTGAACTTGTTCTATTGTTGACTTTGTTGATGATGAGCACTTATCAATTAGTAATCTTGTCTTGTAACACTTTCCAATTATTTCTTACGACATAACCTTAACACATTAATATGAATTATCCTTTTTTCTTTTTACATCTCATCCATTATCATCATTAGCAGATTTTCATGTCAAAAAGTTTGTTATTGCTTATTTATTTTAGAAATAAATTGGTAATATACTTACATATGGCTTTAAGAATTTTGTCATCTTGCTTATTTGTATTTCCTTTATTCCTTTTTTTCTTGATAGTGGTTTTACAACTTGAAATAAGGTTATGTCATATGCATTTGGAGGCATATGCATTTTAAAGGTCATCTCTTATATGTGTTTTGGTTGTGCCTTATTTATATTTTTGTGACTTTTATTATATAGGAAGAAATAATAACAACTAGTATCTTAAAATGGTGTAAGGGAGATTTCAAAGTTATGTGAAATAATAATATAACTCATATTTTTGTTAATATTTGTGTAAAGGCTATTGAAAAAGGGCTAAAACTTGTAACTCATTCTAATAACTAAGGATAGGTCTATGTTGTTGAAGAGTAAAAAAAAAAAAAACAAAAAGTGTATGTAAGTATGATAAACATCAATTGAAAAATAAGTGGGATACACTAAAAAAAGATTGGAAGTAATGAAAAGATTTAGTTGGGAAAAAGATTGGATTGAGATAGGATCCTATGAAAGAAACAATTCATGCCATTGAGATGTGGTGGGAAAAGCAGATTAAGGTTGGTTTTAATATTATATTTCCTTACTTAATTTTCTTTTTCTTTTAATAAGCTTATGCATTAACAATAGTCTTTATTTTTAATTATTGAATGCTAATTTAGTTATGAAAAACTTTTGACAAATTGGTATTAAATTAAAATTAAAAGAAAATTAGATGTTATATTTAAGGATATTGTGACAATTGAAAGATATGCTATTGCACCTTTATTAGCTATTTTAGGCATTAGAAATGGTATTGAAATTGATCATACAATTCATGACAAAAATGTTACACTAGAAGTTTGTGATGATTTAGATGGAGAACTTAGCTTTGCTAATTCTATAAATAAATTATTCTAAGATTTTAATACACAAGAATGGAATGAAAATACTAGCATAAGTAATGTAGTAAAAAGAATGAGACTTATATGAAAAGAGTTGTTGAATCAAATTGGCACATGAAAAACGGTCTTAAAAGAAACAATACAAAGCGATAATTTAGAGGAGCATTTACTATTAAAGAAACACTTGATCAATTGGTTGATAATGTTGCTCAAAATAGGAAATAGACTTGTTAAAGTATTCTATACATGATGTCATGAAAGATATTTGTTATTTACTAGATATTAAAAAAGATAGTTATTTTTTTATTGATATAAAGTTAATCTAAGATAATAAGAACAAAAAGATTTATTCCAGATTGATGACTAAACAAGTTAGGTTGCATTATCAATATAAGAAGCAGAAAACCTAATAAATGCAAGATTACTTCCTTTGTTGCTAACATTTTTTGGTATGCATTATCTTATTTATTGTTGGATATATTTATTAATTATCATTTTTTTAGTTTTATTTTTTTTATCTAAATGAAAAGGCATTTGGAATACTTGTTTTAATTCATATTAATATACTTATATTTTTTTCCCTAGAAATGACTAATGATTGTACAAATAATTATGGACAACACCATGATATTGATGTTCGTGATGAAGACAGACTTTAATCATTGGAAGTGGTTGCTATTGGTGTTGCTTGTACCTATTATTATACAGATATATATATAAAAAGCCCTATATGACCTTGTATCGAATAAAAATGAAATAGGTGATTGAAGTAATATAAAGCCATGAAATATGATGTTTGAATATATTTAGAATAAAAAAGAAACATTGCTCTAATTATGCACTAATTTACAATTGAATCATGAATTAAAACCTTAAAGGAGAATGTCTTCAATTAAGAAAGTATATATGTTTTAATACATACTTTCTTTGGTTGAATTTATTAATTCAACGGATAAATATTTTTAGCATTCAAGAAAAACAATTAGTAAATGTTTTGTAGAAGTTTTATTAGTAGTATTATCACTAGCAAAAGATGTTATAAACCTAACATTCTTGATTTTATAGATATTTCATTAAAAATTCTTTATAATAGTATATACATATTACATTTAAAGATACCTTTTATTTTAATAAAATTATAGTAAATAATTAGCTTTGATTTTTATGTAGATTATATGTTAAATTTAAGTCTTAAATATATCATGAGTATGTTCTGATAATAAGATTGCATTAAGGGAATAGATAAAGTGCATATATGTACTTGTATTCTCATGCAAAATCCAATAAGATTTATTGAAAGAAAGGACATACCAACTCAAAATATCATAAGAACATATAATTATAATATGTAATTTACATTGGTATTAGTTGAATAAGTGGACACAACATATAATGCACTTATTTTTAGTTTGGCTATTAATAATTTAAAACCTAATTTCCTATATCCATTAACAAGTATCATGCCTTAATTATAACATACTTATTTTTTTTAAAATAAATATTTTACATAGTGTATTATTCATTGAAAAATTCCTTATTTATATGAATTAATATAAATAAATATTATTTTATTAATACTAGATATTTATCATTAAAAGGATCTTAGACCTTATGAAAGTATAGGATATCATTTATTTAAATTTCAACATGATCAATTGCCTAAAGGGCATAAAGAAATGTCTAATCATAAGCATTCCTTGTTAAGAAGTTACGTCGAAAGAACATTTAGATTATGGAAGAGAGGATAGAAGATATTGTATTTAATCTCATGTTATTCATTTGAAGTGCAAAGAGATATTACTATTACGTCGATGACCATACATAACTATATTTGTTAAAAATCTACATACAATTCAATTTTTGGGAGATTTGATCAATACCCCAATATTGTACCACCTAACATCTTTCTTGATGCTGGAAGAATTTCGCAAGATGAATTCTCCAATGATGATAGAATGACAAAGATAACTTTTGTTCAAGAGCAAATTACTTCTAATTTGATGAATTAGTATTTTTTTTGGCCTTTAATCTTAAACTCTTTATTTGATATTCTTTTAATGTAATATTAGTATATTCTTTAATATTTGATAGATATAAAATTTATTCTTTAAGTTTTATTTTAAAACAATTATTATTTTAGATAAATTACTTAATTGTTATCAACCAACATAATACTTTTCATTATTTATTCAAATTAATATAATAGAATAAAATGAAAATTATAACTTATTAGTAATATGTTCAATATTAAATATATAACTTGAAATATAAAAAATAGTAGTTAGATTTTTAAAAATAAGATAAATTGTCAATCATGTCCTTTATGGTCATTTTACATATTAACAACTATTTTACTAACATACCCAACATTCATAATTATATTGGATTTTTTTAATAGTATTTTTACTATTATTATTAAACAACATATAATTTTAAGTAACAATATTTTTGCTTTCAACATTTTTATTTACAATACTATCATTCACGATACTTTATCTTACAATATTGTTAAATAGGGCTATAAAATTTCAAATAAATAAATAACTTGCATTACTCATCTCCAAAAAATAAAAAGGTGTAATAATGAGTCTCATCACTAATTGTAAATTATTACATCATGCATCCACCATTTAAACTCCATAATAACTTAAAGTATTCATTATACAAAATATGATATAATTATAGAAATGTAATTACAAATGTTATACATATACTAAATCATCCTTAACACATAATAAATTGAGAAATAAACATTTAAAGTTGAAATAATTGTAGCAAACTCCACATTATTTGAAGACATAGGATTGTAGGCCAAGAACAAAGCGAAAATGCCCATCCTTTTCTCTTCTTATTAATAACTGCTTCCTCAAATCCCAATAAACCAACATCTTTAAACACCCAGCCACCAATGCTATTGCTCACAACACTTAAGTATTTCACCTAGCTAAAATCAAACATAGATAAGAAATCCAAGAAAAAAGCTCACAATACAAAACTAGCAAAAAAAAAAGAAAAACAAAAACTCTACTTCAAGTGTTAATCATGATAAGTTAAGGATCGAAAACAAAAAATGCAACTCATGCAACAATAAAGTATTAGCAAAAGTTTTAGAATCTTAGCATAACAAAAACAAGTTATAGTATTATTGTGATTAAAAAATATGTGAATTTAGTTTTACTAGGTAGTTAAAACAACTTTGCGTGTAAAATAATTCAAGGAGAATTGATAACCATAATTTTAGAGATTTAATGTACAAGATGTGAAAGTAGAAAGATTCTAGTTAAAGTTCATAAGATTGAAGAACTAGCAAGTGTAAATAAGCAACTACTTGTCATATTAATATAATTCTTTATATTAATATATACCCTAATAATTATACTCTTACTTAGTAAGTGAAATAGATTTTCCCACTTGATTTACATGATAGAGAACCATCAATGCACAAAATTCATGTCATAAGTTTAAAAGTGACAAAAAGTTCACAATGAAAACAAGAAACAACAACTGTACCATTGATTATACATTAAACAATATGTGAATCTAGTTTCACTAAATAGTGCTTACCTGTAAATGAAGTCATTGATGATAACTTTGAACCCAAAACAACTCAAGGGGAATTAATAGCCATAATTTCAAAGATTCATTACAAGAAGTGAAAATAAAAGGATTCAGGTTAAAGTTTACAAGATTAAAGAACTAGCAAAATGTAAATAAGTAGCTACTTGTCATATTAATATAATTCTCTATATTACTATATATCATAATAATTATACTCTTACTTAATAAGTGAAATTGATTTTTCTATTTGATTTACATGGCAAAGAACTATCAATACACAAATATAATAATATTATCAGTTCAAAAGTGACTAAAAGTTCACAATAAAAACAAAAGACCATAATTATATCATCAACTATACTTAAACTCAAGAGGATACAACTTGAGATTGATCAATATCATACCCTTTTACTTATCTCTTTTTGGCTTGCAATAAGTTAAATTATGAATTACATGCAAAATACAAACATATACTACATGTAGCCACTTCCAAAAATAAGGTCTGATACAATTTACCTTCTTTATTGTTGCTTGGAATTGTGCCCTCATACTAAATAGTGTGGATAGGGTCTTCCTTTTTATAGTTTTTAGTATTTGGCTAATGCCTTCATCATTACAACTAAGTGTTTTATCCATAGATATATTCTATCACATAGCAAAAAATAAGTCAAATTAAAATCAGCAATAATAACATTAATAAGAATGTAAAATCATACAATGCATTTTAATTAAATGCTACTATATGACATGTTCTTAAATTGTTCCAAACTTCAAACACATTTTACACCTGTCAATATTAGACCTTTTCCTGATTATTCCTTGCATTGCCTCTTTTTGCTCCATTATCCTATGCTTTTTCGGTCTCTTAAACAATTTCCTTAACTTTAATGGTTATAATTTAACATTTATCTTATCTAGATCTAAATTAGCCTTATAGAAAAGGTGAATGACATGCCTATAAGTTGCTAAATATTTGTCCAAACTAAAGTATTCATCACATGAGTCTTCTAGCTTACTTTATGTGTGTCCCAAGAAATATGTAATATATGTGCATAAAATTCCATTACCATCCATTCACTACAACTACAAGTCTTCTTAGCAAAATTCATATAGAATATCTTTACTCTATCCTATACTTCAAACTTATCATTGCTTACAAAGTGTACTTATACATCCTTACATTAGATGAGACATTCTTTAACTATAACTCTTGGGTGTCATTTTTCCATTCTAGTTGGTAGCCTTTGTTATCTTTTATTCAATCTTGCCATTAACATCACCCTAACACTCTTTCAAAGTGTTAGAATGGCTTGCCCCTAAATTTTCAAATCCAATGGTTAAAGGATCTTGTCATGTTATTAGTTGTATGATCAATTTTGACAAGTAAATTATACATCCACCTTGGTTAAATGGAATTTCTTTTAACTATATACATGCTTCATTGGTTTTGGAAGCTCTATCCATCTCTACTAATGCCTTGGTATACTTAATGAAAGAATAAGCCTTGCATGCCCTCCAAAAAAGATCTTTCAACTTAATGTCTAGCTAATAAGTTGACATAGATATACCTTACACATATTTTATGGGCCACATTTGGAAAAATAGCAAAAATAGTATCCAAAATTTTGTATATAAAAAATTACAAATTGTAAAAATAAAAAAATATTAAATTTATCAAATTCTCATATTACTTACCTTAATTTTGTCAAATATGAAAGCCAATGACATGCCTTCCATTTTTAAGCCTATGTAGCTATATAGTATCTTGAAATTTTACTTTCAAGACTTTATGTCTTCCTCCTTGACAATGGCATATGCTATTAAGAAGAAACCCCTATGCCTGCCAAGAGTAACAATAGACAAAAAAAAAAAGTCCATAGATGACATTAATTAAGTCCAACAAATAGCCCACAACTATTGATAAATCCCCTTTGCAAGCCTCCAAACATATTAATATTCTTTTGAAAATTGGAATTGGACCATCACTTTCTACATAATCATACTCCATTACTATCCCAAGGGTACTTTCTTTTAGAAGGTCTCTATATCTTTCTAGTTTTTTGAAGGAATTAACATGATTATCTTTAATTAACTCCTTAACAAGCCTTTTGGCCCTCCATAACTTCATCCAATAAGGCTTATTTTCATAAAAAACCTTTAATGGCTTTAAGCAAAGATCATTACTTGTGTCACCCTCTTTCCTCAAAGGAGGACAATAACTATTTATTTAGTTGACATCCCACTTACTTGATATGTTTTAACATTTGTGCTTTGTAAATTTCCTTATCATGAAAGTTTTACTATTTCGTAGCTTTGAAGCCTAAATGTAGAAATGACATTACTATGTCATGCATTTAGTTGCAACTCTGTCTTTATAATTCTTTGTGTAGTAGATGTTAACCCTTTTCTACATGTTGTGTTTATGCAATTTCTTTATAAAGTTGTACACATATATAAAGATATGATTTTATCCCAATTCAACTTTTCCATTTCCTTTATAGCTAAACTTTTGAATTTTATTGCAAAGGTTAGGTTTAGTTTATGATGTAAAATTTTCTCCCTCACATTTTCCCCATTATGATTGATATTAGTGTCACTCAACTCTTTAAAGGACCCTAATTTGCAACTCTTAAGGTAGTCTCTATAATTATCAACTAAATTAGATTTAGTTGTGGTATCTTGAAATCCATTTACCCTAATTTCTTATGTGTTCTTATTAATAACATTTTTCAGCCACTCATCATTTGAATTAGTAAATTCCATAATCTTTGTTAGTCACTTAGAAATCATGATCATTCTTATCATTATCTTTACTACATTGCTCTTCATGATCCTTGATTGATATGATTAACTGGTTTAACCCTTTTACAAATATTAACTGTTGATTTCTTAATATATGACATAGGTTCTCTTCCTTTTATTGCCACTTATTTTAATATTTTGACCTTACCTAAGTGTTATAATATGTTGTAACATGTTTGAGCGCAAAATAAGGGGGCTACAAGTATGCTTAGTAGGTTATGATATGCCTTTCTTTGCCATTTGTTTAAATTAGGTATATGTTCACTTTAGGTTACACTAGGTTGACTTTGTGACATATCAAATATATTTAAATCACATGCACATCACTCCTAGGAAAAACACTAGTAGGCATATCAATCATAGGCACATTATAACAGCATAAATCACTTGCAGTCATATTGGTCACATATGTATTACAACTAGGCAAACTACTATACCCAAGCAATAGGACCATAAAACCCTTATCAACATGCAAAAAATACTTGAATTTTCAGCCATAGTGATATAACTCTGTTTATATGTAAACAGAACCAAACACCAATGTTAGTATAAGATCTTTCTAACAAAGGCTAAGGAATTTGGAGTTCTGACCCAATGATTATAAACAACCAAGAACAAGAACTATAAGATTTAGACGCCACTCCTAACAACAACAACATTGAAGAAGATAAGTCTAGTGAACCAATACATGCAAGTATGAAAATTCAGAATTAGCTCTCAAAGAACTAGAGAAAATAGCTCATACACTCATGAAAATGGGTCTGCCTCCTCTAGCCACCTTTTTTGCCCTTTTTATATGCTAACCCCCAAAAAACCTAGCTAATAAGCTAGGCTTATTAAGAAAATTCATCCAATACACTAAATAATAATAAAAATCCATGAGAACAACCCATTTAAATGCCTAATCATGGGCTCCCAAATCCAACTTCCTTCCTAATACCATGGTTCTCAAATTCCTTTGTAGATGACACATTTGCAAGTCTTAGTGAAGCCTTCATCATCCTTTGCCTTTGTCATTGGTCCTCTAAGGTTTTGCAAAACATTAACTCCTTTGTTGATTTAAGTTGATACAATATGTCTTCCATCATTCCTATTCTCTTCAAAATGATTTGTCCTCAAATTAGCACCTATTTCATCAAAGAAAAAAGGAGAAATGTCAAAAACATTAAATGTTGCACTCACATTGTACTCACTTGGCAAGTTAAGTTTATATGCATTATCATTGACTCTTGCCATTACTTGAAAAGGACTATCTCCCCTTGGTTGCAACTTTGATTTCCTTTGCATAAAAAATCTATCCTTCCACAAATGTACCTAAACCTAATCACTAGGTTCAAAAGTGATATGCCTACAACCTTTGTTGGCTTGTATTTCATATTGTTTGGTTTTTCTCTCAATGTTAAGCCTAACTTTCTAATGAAGTTGCCTAACTATTTTTGCCTTTTTTTTTTTCTCTCTAAGTTAACCCTGCCCTGTATAGGCAATGGTATTAAATCCAAAGGCAATAATGGATTAAAATTATAAACAAGCTTGAAAGGAGAATAACTTCTAGCACTATGAATAACATGATTATAGGCAAACTCCTTAAAAGGCAAACATTTTTCCTAAGTTCTAGAGTTCTTACTAATAATAGCATGCAACAATGTACCAAGAATTCGATTTACTACCTTAATTTGTCCATTGGTTTGTGGATGATAAGTTGAAGAAAACAAAAACTCTGTTCTAAACTTACCCCACAATGTTTTTCAAAAATAACTTAAAAATTTTGCATCATGGTCTGACACAATATTCTTCGGCATTCCATGTAGGTGAATAATCTCTTTAAAAAATAAGTTTGTAACTTGTGTGGCATCATCCATTTTGGTGCAAGTAATAAAATGTGCCATCTTTGAGAACCTATCAACTACAATAAGAATACTATCTTAACCCTTCTTGGAACTAGGTAACCCAAGAATAAAATTCATAGAAATGTTATTCCAAGGTTCACAAGGAATTTTTAAGGGCATATACTTACCATGAGGCAAAACTCTAGACTTAGTTTGTCTATAGGTAATACATTTGGCATAAACCCTTTTAACATCTCTTTTCATATATGGCCAGAAGAAATGTTCATTTAAAACATCAAAAGTCTTATGAATGCCAAAGTGTCTCATTAAACCACCCCATAAGCTTCTCTCACAAGTAAAGCTCTCATAGACCCTTGAGGAATACAAAACTTATTTACTCTAAACAAATACCTCTCATATCTATAAAACTTACCAAATATAGCTTTCTCACATGCAACATATACACTACTAATTTCAGCATCATTAGCATACAATTCAATAATGTGCTCAAACCCCAACAATTTAATGCTCAAAGTGCTAACCAATGTGTACCTACGTGACAATGCATCAGCAACAACATTTTCCCTACCTGATTTGTATTGAATTACATAAGGAAAAGTTTCAATAAATTCAACCCATTTTGTATGTCTCCTATTTAACTTAGCCCCTTCAAGTATTTTAAAGACTCATGATCAATATGAATTACAAACTCCTTGGGCCAAAGGTAATACTGCCATGTTTCTGAAGTCCTAACAAATGCATCCATTTCTTTATCATAAGTTGGATAATTCAATATTAACCCACTCAACTTCTCACTAAAGAATGCAATAGGTCATTTCTTTTGCATGAGAACTCCCCCAATCCTAATGCCTGATGCATCTTATTCAATTTCAAAGATCTTAGAAAAATTAGGTAAAGTAAAAAGTGGTGTATTACAGAACTTAAACTTAAGCAAATTGAAGGCATCTTGTTGTTCCTTACTCTAGTTGAAATCCACACTCTTTTTGACCACCTCAATCAATGGTGTAGCTACAGTACTAAAATCCTTAATGAACCTCCTATAAAAACTAACCAAACCATGGAAACTCCTCACATCACTCACACTCTTAGGTGTAGGCCATTCTTGAATTGTCATAATCTTCTCTTTATCAACCTCTATGCCATGATTAGATACAACATAACCCAAAAAAATGACATGATCCTTACAAAAGTCGCATTTTTTCAAATTGGCATACAATTTCTTTTTCCTCAAAACATCAAGCACACAATGCAAATATTCAATATACTCTTTCAAATTCCTATTGTATACTAATATGTCATCAAAATAAGCCATAATAAACTTTCCTAAGAGAGGTTTTAAAACATGATTCATTAATCTCATAAAAGTATTAGGTGCATTAGACAAACCAAAGGACATAACTAACCATTCATACAAACCATACTTAGACTTTAATGCATCTCCTTCCCTCATACTAATTTGGTGATACCCACTTTGAAGGTCAATTTTAAAGAAGTAACATGCACCATGCAATTCATCTATCATATCATCTAATTAGGGTATAAGATGTTGATACTTAACTATTATTTTATTGATAGCTCTATAATGGACACACATCCTTTAAGACCTATCTTTCTTTGGCACAAGCAACATTGACACTACACATGGACTCAAGTTCTCGTTTACATGTCCCTTCTTCATTATCTCATCAACTTGCCTTTGAAGCTCTTTTGTCTCCTCAAGATTACTTCTATATGCTGACTTATTAGGAATATGAGCTCCAAGAATAAGATTAATGTGATGTTCATTCTCTCTCCTTAGTGGCAAACCATCTGAGATCTCCTTAAGGAATACATCATTATAATCTTGCAACAAAGATGAAATAACATTAGGCAAAGATGAATCAAGGTTAGTGTTAAAGAAATAAGAATCCTTGTAAAGGATTAAGATCATTTATTACTTAGCTTGGAAGGCAACCCTAACATTTGCTCTTTTTGCAAGCACACTCATTTGTTTTCTTTCATCTTCACTCTTATGAACTTGACAACTCTTGTACTTAGCACTCTCAAATGTGCTTACCTTCTTTTTCCCTCCTTCACTTTCTTTTCTCTCAACTCTCTCTTTCTTTTTACTCCTCCTCTTTTGCTCATTTTCATAAAGTTTCACTTAGTCTTTATACACCTGTTTTGGAGTTAATGGTACAAGTGTAGATAGTTTTCCATCCATAGTGAAAGAATAACGGTTCTTATAACCATCATGCAAAACTTTCCTATTAAATTGCCAAGGACGACTTAATAACAAATGCTCGGTTTGTATAGGTACAACATCACAAAATAACTCATCCTTATATCTACCAATGGAAAATGGAATCAGAACTTATTTAGTCACTTTCACCACTCTATTGTCATTTAACCATTGCAAATTATATGGCCTAGGATGTTTTGTTGTAGGCGAATTCAATTTTTCCACCAACTCTGTACTTACTACATTAGTGCAATTACCTCCATCAATGATCAAGCAATAGAGTCTATCTTGAACTAAATATTGAGTATGGAAAATATTTTTTCGCTGCTTCTTGACATCATCATCCTTTTTGACCTGCGCACTAAAGGCTCTCCTTGTTACTAAAAGCCTTCCACCATACTCTGGATACTCTATCCCTTGATCAACATTACTAGCATCCTCAAGTGGCAACATTTGGTCTTCATTACTAGCATTATTGCTAGACACATAATCACTATTCTCCTTAAGGTACATGGTTCTCTTGTTAGGACATTGTGAAGCCACATGACCCCTACTTAGACATCTAAAGCAATTGATGTCTCTAATTTTTCCTTGGGTGCCTTTAAGTTTTTCTTCAAATTTGCTTCTTTCTAGGCTACCCCAATTAGTCTTGGGTCTATAAGAATTGGTTTTAAACTTAGAAGTCATCTTCTCTTCCTTCTTCCTCTAGTTCGACTTCTAAAAAGATGAACTTCAGTTTTGATTATGTGCAAAAGTGCTGCTTCCCTTAAGTTACCTCTTAACTTTCATGGCAATGTGTACCATGTCTTCAAGCTTTACATAGTGTTACAGATCTACCACATCAACTATACTCCTATTTAACCCTTAGAGAAACCTAGCCATGGTTGCCTCCCTATCCTTTATTTCATTTTCCCTAACCATAGCAATTTCCATCTCTTTATGGTACTCTTCCACACTCTTGGAATCTT
Source organism: Bruguiera parviflora (assembly GCA_019804595.1). NCBI lineage: Eukaryota > Viridiplantae > Streptophyta > Magnoliopsida > Malpighiales > Rhizophoraceae > Bruguiera > Bruguiera parviflora. The sequence continues at coordinate 8,940,652 of CM034046.1, forward strand.
GCATAAGGCTCTATAACTTATTATACAAATCCCTATAATAAGAGTTAGGAACAAATCTCCTTCTCATCACAGTCTTCAACTCATTCTAAGTTTTTACAATTCTCTCAAAATTTCTTCTCTTAATGGTAACTTGATGGAAACCATATTGTACTAACTCAAATCAATAAGGGAGTTGATGCTTTGCAAAACCTTGGTGGACTAATGACAAGGGCAAAGTCAAAGAAAATAAAGGAAGCTCTCAATAATTTGTTGTGCGACATTTACTATCAGGAAGTTGCCAAGTACGAGTTAAGGAGGATGAAGTCTTTACAAGGGCTTGTGAATGTGTCATTTGTGGAGGAATTTGCAAACTATGGCCTTGGGAAAGAAGTTGGATTTGAGAGCCCATGATTGGGCCTTTAAGTGAGTTATTTCCATAGGTTTTTATTATTATTTAGTGGATTGGATGAATTTCCTTATTAAGCCCAACTTATTAGTTAGGGTACAAATTTCCTTATTAAGCCCAGCTTATTAGTTAGGGTTTCTGGGAGTTAGCATATAAAAAGGGCAAAAAGGGTGGTTAGAGGGTGCAGACCCATTTTCCTGAGTGTATGAGCTATTTTCTTTGGTTCCTTAAGAACTAATTCTAAACTTTCATATTTGTTTGTGTTGGTTCACTAGACTTATCTTCTTCAACATTGTTGTTGTTAGGAGCGACATCTGAATCTTATAGTTCTGGTTCTTGGTTATATATAATCATTGGGTTAGAACTCTAAATCCCTTAATCTTGGTCAGAACTCCAAATCCCTTAATTTTTGTTAGAATGATCCTATACCAACATTAGTGTTGGGTTCTGTTTACATATAAACGGAGTTCGTATCATTTGGTATCAAAGCCTTGGCTTTAACTCAGGTTAGTTATATTATTGTTATCATATCCTTCATGTATTCTTTATTGTTGGTTGAATAATCAAAAAGAGAAAAAAAACACAAAAAAAATAAAAAAACATTGAAAGAAAATCATGTGTTTCATGGGTTTCTTTTTTGATATTTGTTTCTTCCACAGAAATGCCCATTAGTTAACCGAAAAATAAAAGAAAAAGAAATGGGTTCATTGCTCAACTGGTCATTTACTCAATTATATTTGATAATTGATTGTTATCCAATTGCATTGCTCATATCATTGAATTTTTTGTCATTCTTTTTGCTTTTAGCCCATCTTTTTGGTTAGGTCACTTTTATGAAAAGGTAGGTTTAGGATTGATATATTCAAGTTTTGTTTGTTCTAAATTTAGTTTGCTTGGGACTATTGAAAGAGCTTTTAATATTTGCAATCTATTGTGTGAAACACAAGAGTTGAGGACTACTGTAGTTGAGTGGAGAGCAAACATGTAAAGGAGCGAGTTTTGTGAGACATATTCTTTATTTACTAACAATCTTGCATGTATAATGTCTAATGCTAAAGAAGGCAGTTTCCCACATGGAGAGGAGGAAGTAGTTGTTCCAAATTTCAAATTGCTTATGAAATCCTTAGAACAAAAGTTTGATAGGATTGACCAAGCATTTTTGGAAGTTCGAGACAAGATGGATCAAATAGAAGGGGAATTAAGTGTCAATCCTAAGAGGAGAGTTAGGAGGGTCATGAAGGAGCAATTTGAACATGACTTTTGTGAAGATGGTGATGATTATTATGATGAGAGTGATAATGCTAGTAGAAACTTCAGAGGTGATTTAGAGGAAGACATGATAATAGGAATGGTGGAGGAGCCAGAGGCAATGGAAATGTTTATGATAGGTACAATGGAGGTTAGGATAATAAAAATAGAGCAGAGGAAGGGGTAGACAAAAATCTTAGTAGTATTAAAATGAAAATATCTTCTTTCCAAGGGAAAGTTGACCTTGATGTCTATTTAGATTGGGAATGAAGGGTAGAATTAATATATGAGTGTCATAACTTCTCTGAGGAGAAGAAGGTAAAGTTAGTTGTGGCAGAGTTCACTGATTATGCTGTAATATGGTGGGATTAGTAAGTTACCACTAGGAGAAGGAATTTTGGGAGAACCATAGAAACTTGGAATGAGTTGAAGATTGTGATGAGAAAGAGATTTGTTCCCAGCTCTTATTATAGGGTTTTGTATAACAAGTTGTAGAGCCTTATGCAAGGTTCCAAGAGTGTAGAAGAGTACCATAAGGAGATGGAAATTGCTATGGTTAGGGCAAATGTAATGAAGGATAAGGAGGCAACCATGACTAGGTTCCTTTAAGGGTTGAATAAGAGCATAACTGATGTGGTAGAGTTACAACACTATGTAGAGCTTGAAGACATAGTACACATTGCCATGAAAGTTGAGAGGCAACTTAAGGGAAACAACACTTCTGGACATAAGCAGAACTTAGGTTCATCTTTTTGGAAGTCGAACTGGGAGAAGAAGGAAGAGAAGATGACTTTTAAGCAAAAAACCAATTCACATAGACCCAATACTAGTGGGGGCAGCTTGGAAAGGGGCAAATTTGAAAGAAAACTTAAGGGCATCCAAGGAAAAACTAGAGACATCAAATACTTTAGATGATTAGGTAGGGGTTATGTGGCTTCACAATGTCTTAACAAGAGAACCATGTACCTTAAGGAGAATGGTGACTATGTGTCTGGTAGTGATGCGAGTGATGAAGACCAAACGCTGCCATTAGAGGATGCTAGTGATGTTGATGAAGGGATAAAGTATATAGAGCATAGTGGAAGGCTTTTAGTAGCAATGAGAGCCCTTAGTGCACAGGTTAAGGAGGAGGAGGATGTTAAGATTTAGTGGAAAAATATTTTCCATACTCAATGTTTAGTTCAAGATGGACTTTGTTACTTGATCATCGATGGAGGTAGTTGTACTAATGTAGCAAGTACAAAGTTGGTGGAAAAATTAAACTTGCCTACAACTAAACATCCTAGGCCATATAATTTGCAATGGTTGAATGACAATGGAGTGGTGAAAGTAACTAAACAAGTTGTGGTTCCATTTTCCATTGGTAGATATAAGGACGAGTTGTCTTATGGTGTTGTACCTATACAGACTGGGTATTTGTTATTGGGTCATCCTTAGCAATTTGACAGAAAAGTTTTGCATAATGGTTACAAGAATTGCTATTCTTTTACCATGGATAGAAGACCATTTACACTAGTACCATTGACTCCAAAACAGGTGTATAAAGACCAAGTGAGACTTTATAAAAGTGAGCAAAAAAGGAGGAGCGAAAAGAAAGAGAGAGTTGAGAGAAAAGAAAGTGTAGGAGGAAAAAAAAAGATAAACGCATTTAAGAGTGCCGAGTAGGAGAGTGGTCAGGTTCACAAGAATGAAGATGAAAGAAAACAAGTGAGTGTGTTTGCAAAAAGAGCAGATGTTAGGGTTGCCCTCCAAGCTAGGCAACAAATGATCTTAATCCTTTACAAAGATTCTTATTTCTCTAACACTAACCTTAATTCATCTTTGCTTAGTGCTATTTCATCTTTGTTGCAGGATTATAATGATGTGTTTCCTTAGGAGATCCCATATGGTTTGCCACCAAGGAGAGGGATTAAACATCACATTGATCTTATTCTTAGAGCTCCCATTCCTCATAAGCTAGTGTATAGAAGTAATCCTGAGGAGACAAAAGAGCTTCAGAGGCAAGTTGATGAATTGACAAAGAAAGGACATGTAAGGGAGAGTGTGAGTCCATATGCAGTGCCAGTGTTGTTTGTGCCAAAGAAAGATAGATCTTGGAGGATGTGTGTCGATTATAGAGCTATCAACAAAATAACAATTAAGTATCGATATCCTATACCCAGGCTTGATGATATGCTAGATGAATTATATGGTGCGTGTTACTTCTCTAAATTGACCTTAAGAGTGGATATCATCAAATTAGGATGAAGGAAGAAGATGAATGGAAAACTGCATTCAAAACCAAGGATGGTTTGTATGAATGGTTAGTTATGCCCTTTGATTTACTTTTATGAGATTAATAAATCATATTTTGAGACCTTTCTTAAGAAAGTTTGTTGTGGCTTATTTTGATGATATATTAGTATACAGTAGGAATTTGGAAGAGTATGTTGAACATTTGCATTGTGTACTTGATGTTTTGAGGAAAGAAAAATTGTATGCCAATTTGAAGAAATGCAACTTTTGCAAGGATCATGTCATTTTTTTGGGTTATATTGTATCTGCTCATGACATAGAGGTAGATAAAGAGAAGATTAAGGCAATTTAAGAATGGCCTACATCTAAGAGTGTGAGTGATGTGAGGAGTTTCCATGGTTTGGCTAGCTTTTATAAGAGGTTCATTAAGGATTATAGTACCATATCTACACCATTGATTGAGGTGGTCAAAGAGAGTGTGGGTTTTAAGTGGAGTTAAGAATAAGAAGATGCCTTTGATTTACTTAAGTCTAAGTTGTGTAATGCACTACTTCTTGCTTTGCCTGATTTTTCTAAGATCTTTGAAATTGAATGTGATGCATCGGGCATTGAGATTGAGAGAGTTCTCATGCAAGAGAAATGACCTACTGCATTCTTTAGTGAGAAGTTAAATGGGGCAACAATAAATTATCCAACTTATGATAAAGAAATGTATGCACTTGTTAGGACTTTAGAAACATGGCAGTATTACCTTTGGCCTAAGGAGTTTGTAATTCACTTTGATCATGAGTTTTTAAAATACTTAAAGGGACAAGGTAAGTTGAATAGGAGACATGCAAAACGGGTTGAATTTATCGAAACTTTTCCTTATGTAAATCAATACAAATCAGGAAAGGAAAATGTTGTTATTGACGCTTTGTCACCTAGGTACACATTAATTAACACTATGAGTGTTAAGTTGCTGGGGTTTAAGCACATTATTGAATTGTATGCTAATGATGCTAACTTTAGTAACATATATGTTGCATGTTAAAAAGTTGCCTTTGGTAAGTTTTATAGACATGAGGGGTATTTGTTTAGAGTAAATAAGTTTTGTATTCCTTAAGGGTCTCTGAAAGCGTTACTTGTGAGAGAAGATTATAGGGGTGGTTTAATAGGATACTTTGGCATTCGAAAGACTTTTGATGTTTTAAATGAACATTTTTTCTAGTCACTTATGAAAAGGGATGTTAAAAGGGACTGTGCCTATTGTATTACCTCTAAACAAGTTAAGTCTAGAGTTTTATCCCATGGTAAGTATATGCCGTTAGAAATTCCTTGTGAACCTAATGAGAACCTAGGGTTTTGGGAATAGGGATTTGAAATATGGAATGAGAAATTGGGGATTGAAAATAAGAAATAAAAGAAATAGGATTGATCGCTTCAAGGGGATCAGCCTCTAATGATCGCTTTGAGGGGATCAACCTCCAATAAGCTATATGCTTTGATAATATTATTGTCTGACTTCCAAAACTTTAGGGCATTACCATTATATAAACGTAATAGATGATATAATCCCACCTATTAGGGGATATAATCCTGCCTATTAAGGGATATAATCTCGCCTATTAATGTGGAAATAATAATGGATAATTATTAAGTAATAAAAGAGAATTATAATGGGGATCGCATCAGGATCGCATCATTCCTCCATCCTTCAAAAATAGCCTTGTCCTCAAGGTTGACTGGTAATAAATTCTGGAAATTGATTTGCAAAAGAATGATAGAGCTCCCAAGTAGCATCCTCAACAGGGAGGTTAATCCACTGAACCAGGATTTGAACCACAACTCGATTTCCACGTTTGATAATTCGTCGGTCTAGGATGGCTTGCGGTTGAAGGTTAACCTCTCCTACGCCAGTAATGTCAAGCAGTTGGTTTTGTGTCACTACACGATCTCTTACCTTCTTTTTCAAGCAAGAGACATGAAAGACAGGATGTATTTTTGATCCTGTTGGTAAGTTAAGATGGTAGGCAATAGGACCAATGCGCTCTAAAATTTGGTATGGCCCAAAGAAATGAGGAGATAATTTCATTGAGGAGCGGATAATGATGGATAACTACCGATATGGTTAGAGTCTAAGATAGACCCAATCTCCCACTAAAAATTCTCGCTCCGTACGATGCATATCCACGTGTTGTTTCATACGGGCTTGGGCTGCAATAAGGTTGTCTTTCAGGAGTTGGAGCAACCTGTCTCTGTCTTGTAAGTCCCTATCGACTTGATCCACGTGAGATGATCCAGTTGTATACCTTATGAGAGTAAGTGGAACTCGCCCATAAACTGCTTGAAATGGTGGCATCTTTGTAGAGGAATGATAAGTGGTATTATACCACCATTCGGCCTAAGGAAGCCATTTTACCCAATTCTTTGGCTTGTCACTTGCAAAGCAACGAAGGTAGTTTTCCAAGCATCAGTTGACTACCTCAGTTCGTCCATCTGTCTGTGGGTGATAGGCAGTGCTCATATTCAACTCTGTCCCTTGCAAGTGGAATAGTTCCTTCCAAAAATTACTAGTGAAGATCTTATCTCGGTCACTAACAATAGATTTAGGAACGCCGTGGAGCCTTACAATATTGTTAACAGAAACTCGAGCAATACTAGCAGCAGTATAAGGGTGGCTAATCACACAAAAATGAGCATACTTGGTCAAACGATCAACAACAACAAAAATAATGGATTTACCTTGAGACAGTGGGAGTCCCTCAATAAAATCCATTGAGATGTCTGTCCAAACTTCTTCTGGGATAGGTAAAGGTTAAAGAAGTCCTGGAGATGCCACAAATTCACTCTTGTGATGTTGACATACATCACATTCAGCTACAAACCTTATGATTTCCTTCTTCATACCTTTCCAATAAAACTCCTTACCAATATGCTTGTAGGTACAAAGAAATCCTGAGTGGTCAGCAGTCAAGGATGCATGATATTCTTACATGATTGTGTCCTTGTAGTGAGAATGAGAAACAAGTACCAATCTCCCTTTATAACTTAAATCTTGAGAATCCCAAGTGTAATGAATAACAGAATTAGGACTTGTCTATAGTTTCTCAATGATCTCTCGAGTTTCATGATCATTCCACCACTTCCTCCTAATTTGCACAATTGTAGTATAGGTAGGGATAGAGAGTACCACCACTTTAGCCTGGTCTAGAATACGAGATAATGCGTCAGCTACCAAATTCTCGCTCCCCTTTTTATAAGCATTCTCGTAATCATAGCCCAGTAATTTAGAAATCCATTTCTGTTCTTCTGTAGAGGAGATTCGCTGCTCTAATAAATATTTCAGACTTCTATGGTTAGTCCGAATTTGAAAACGCCTTCCAATGAGATACGAACGCCATTTCGAGACTGCATGAACAATAGCGAGCATCTCCTTATCATAAACAGATAGACTGAGGTGTTTTGGTGATAATGCCTTACTAGTAAAGGTGATAGGACGACCTTCTTGCATTAATACTGCACCGATTTCGATTCCAAAAGCATCAAATTCAATAACAAATACCTTACTAAATTCTGGCAAGGCAAGAATTGGGGTGGTGGTCATGGCTCGCTTGAGACAATCAAACGCCTCCTCTGCTCTGTTATTCCAGTTAAATGAATCCTTCTTCAAGAGAGTCGTTAATTCAGCACTGATCTTTCCGTAGTCACGAACAAACTTGCGGTAATGACCAGTCAATCCCAAAAAGCCTCGTAGTGCCTTGATCGTCTTTGGAATTGGCCAATCCAGCATCACTTGAATTTTGGAGGGGTTAACCGCCACGCCTTCTTTGGAGACAACATGGCCAAGATACTCAACTGTTAGGCTAGCAAAGCTACATTTTGTCTTCTTAACAAATAGAGAGTTTTCATGCAGGGTAGTGAATACAGTTCGCAAATGTGACAAATGTGCTTTAAGAGAAGAACTATACACCAAAATGTCATCAAAAAATATTAGGACAAACTTACGTAAATACGGTCAAAAGATGTCATTCATTAAACTCTGGAATGTTGACGGTGCGTTGGTAAGCCCAAAGGGCATAACCAGGAACTCGTAATGGCCATCATGTGTCCTGAAAGTAGTTTTTTGAATATCCTCTATATGGACTCGAATTTGGTGATATCCTGACCTCAGATCCAGTATAGTGAATAATTGAGCACCTCCCTATTCGTCTAATAATTCAACAACCACAAGAATAGGATATTTATCCTTTACAGTGATGTGGTTGAGTGCCCGATAGTCCACGCACATCCTCCAAGAGCCGTCTTTCTTTTTTACTAAAAGGACAGGAGATGAGTATGGGCTAACACTTGGTCTGATGATGCCAGCTTCCAACATCTCTTTAATAATTTTCTCAATTTCTCCTTTTTGGAAGTGTGGATAACGGTAGGGTCGAACATTAACAGGTGTATTCTTGGATAATAACGGAATACGATGGTTGTGTGTCCTCTACAGGGGTAGGCCTGCGGGCTCAGCAAATAATTTAGAGAATTCGGTCAATAGTGTCGTAACCTCCTTCTATTGTATGGAATGTGATTTGGCCACTTTTGCATCTGTCAACTGCACCAAGAACCCTTGTCCTGCCTTCTGTAGGACCTTTTCCATTTGATGACTACTAGCAGTGGTAATTTTACCCCCACACCTCCCATGTAATTCCACTGCATGTCCGTTCAATAGAAACTTCATTCTTAACCTAGAGAAATTCCAAGTAATATCTCCCAAGGTCCGTAACCAATCAATGCCAAGAACAATTTCATAATCTTCTAGGGATAGTAAGAAAAGATCAACATAAATGATCTGACCTTGTAACACGAGTTTTACCTTTGTGCACTTCCTTTGACATGTCAAATTTCTCTTGTCTGCAACCTTTACAGCAAACTTGCCGTAGTCCTCAATTAAGAATGTGAGCCTTTTGGCGATCTTCTCATCCATAAAGTTATTAGTACTGCCCGAGTCAACTAGTACCATTATCGGTTGTCCCATGAGGGATCCATCAATCTTCATAGTTTGTGGGTTTGAATACCCAGCTGAAGCATGCACCGTAGGCTCATTTATGTATTCAACAAAAGTGTCATCACCATTTAGGCTAGTGTGGTCCTTACTAATTTCTTTAGTCTCCTTAACTAGCTCAATCATTAAAAGCTTCCCTTGCTTACAACGGTGCTCCTTGTGCCACTTCTCATCACAGTGCCAACACAACCCTTTTGCCTTCTGCTCTTTCAATTGCACTTGGGTTAAGCGTCTAGTGTTAAAAGAACGAGTAAAAGAGGGTGAGTTGGTGTTACCCTCGATAGGTTTGCTGGCCACTTTAGTAGATGGCCGACAATTTTCAGCACCTAACTTCTCCTCCTGTAGGCGAGCAAAGGAGATAGCTGCTACCATTGTTTGTGGTTGGGGAGCCTTGACTTCCCGTTGGATATCCGTAGTAAGTCCTTTAACAAATGTTCCCACCAATTGCCTTTTAGACCAATCTTTAGCTCGATTGGCAAGTCGCTCAAATTGGCTTTGATACTCGAGGACGGTGGATGTTTGACGAATTTTTGCGAGCTCTCCATCAACATTGTGGTATTCTGAGGGCCCAAATCGCACAAGAAGGCTTTTAGTGAATTCAACCCACGTTGAAACTCTGCCATATGTTTCGACCCAATCATACCATTGGATTGCATCGCCTTCTAATTGAATGGAAGCAATTTCAACTTTAAGGAGTTCTGGCATACGATGAAAGCGAAAATATTTTTCTGCCCGGGAGATCCAACCTACTAGATCACTCTCATCCAATGAGGAAATTCTACCCTTGTGTGTGATTGGGTATAGTCACGATTGGTGCCTCCACAGGACTCCATGGGTTCTCTTTGTTTATTAGTAGATCCAAAAATATTGTCTCTTGATCAACTCCGTGGTTCATAAAGAACTATATGTTCGAGCCTTTTGAAGGACTCTTGCATCTGTTCTTGCATTTGTTCGAATTTCTTAAAAGATTCTTGCATGAGAGACAGTGATTCTTCAACTCGAGATACTCTGACATTTGAATCGGAAGAGTTGTGTGAAGACATACTGTGAGATTGCAAGTTGGTGATACCTATGATTTTTTTTCTGTTGTCAAGTAAGGGGCATAAACTCGTTTTTTTTTTTTTTTTGGGTAAGAAAGGATAGAACAGATCCCTAAGAACGCCACTCTGATACCAGATGATGAGAACCTAGGGTTTTGGGAATAAGGATTTGAAATATGGAATGAGAAATTAGGGATTGAAAATAAGAAATAAAAGAAATATGATTGATCACTTTGAGGGAATCAGCCTCCAATGATCACTTCGAGGGGATCAACCTCCAATAAGCTATATGCTTTGATAATATTATTGTCTGACTTCCAAAACTATAGGGCATTACAATTATATAAACATAATAGATGATATAATCCCACCTAATAGGGGATATAATCGCGCCTATTAAGGGATATAATCTCGCCTATTAATGTGGAAATAATAACGGATAATTATTAAGTAATAAAAGAGAATTATTATGGGGATCGCATTAGGATCACATCAGAACCTTGGACCAACAATTCTATATATTTTATTCTTGAGTTACCTAGGTCCAAGATGGGCCGAGATTGTATTCTTATTATAGTTGACAGGTTCTCAAAGTCATTGCTTGCACCAGAATGGATGATACCACACACATTACAGACTTATTTTTTAGAGAGATTGTTTGCCTCTTTAGAGTGCCGAAGAGTATTGTGTTAGACTGTGATGCAAAATTTTTGAGCCATTTTTGGAAAACATTGTGGGGTAAGCTTAGAACAAAGTTGTTGTTTTCTACAACTTGCCATCCACAAACTAATGGACAAATTGGGGTAGTAAATTGAACTCTTGGTACATTGTTACGTCCCATTATTGGTAAGAACTCTATAACTTGGGAAAAATGTTTGCCTTTTGTGGAGTTTGCCTATAATCATATTGTTCATAGTACTATAGGTTATTCTCTTTTCGAGCTTGTTTATGGTTTTAATCCATTATTGCTTGTGAATTTAGAACCATTGCCTATACAGGACAGGGTTAATTTAGATGGGAAAAAGAAGGCAGAAATGGTTAGGCAACTTCACGAGAAAGTTAGGCTTAACATTGAGAGAAGAACCAAACAATATGAAACACAAGCCAACAAGGGTTGCAGGTATATCACTTCTGAACCTGGTGATTGAGTTGGGTACATTTGCAGAAAGATAGATTTCCTAGGCAAAGGAAATCAAAGTTGTAACCAAGGGGAGATGGTCCTTTTCAAGTGGTGGCAAAAGTCAACGATAATGTATATAAACTTGACTTGCTAGATGAGTATAATGTGAGTGCAACATTTAATGTTTCTAACATTTCTCCTTTTCTTTTTGATGATATAGGTGCTGATTTGAGGATAAATCATTTTAAAGAGAGCGGGAATGATGGAAACCATATTGTACCAACTCAAATCAACAAGGGAGTTAATATTTTGCAAAACCTTGAAGGACCAATGACAAGGACAAGGTCAAAGAAAATAAAGGAAGCTCTCAACAACTTATTGTGTGACATTTACGGCTTGCAAATGTGTCATTTGCGGAGGAATTTGTGGACCATGGCCTTGGGAAGGAAGTTGGATTTAACAGCCCATGATTAGGCCTTTAAATGGGTTATTTCCATAGGTTTTTATTATTATTTAGTGGGTTAAACGAATTTCCTTATTTAGCCCAGCTTATTAGTTAGGGTACGAATTTCCTTATTAAGTCCAGCTTATTAGTTAGGGTACAAATTTTCTTATTAAACCCAGCTTATGAGATAAGGTTTCTGGGAGTTAGCATATAAAAAGGGCAAAAAGGGTGGCTAAAGGAGGTAGACCCATTTTCATGAGTGTATGAGTTATTTTCTCTAGTTCTTTGAGAACTAATTCTGAACTTTCATACTTGCGTGTATTAGTTCACTAGACTTATCTTCTTTAACATTGTTGTTGTTAGGAGTGACGTCTGAATCTTACAGTTCTGGTTCTTAGTTGTTTATAATCATTGGGTCAGAACTCCAAATCCCTTAACCTTTGTTAGAATGATCCTATACCAACATTTGTGTTGGGTTCTGTTTACACATAAACAAAGTTTGTATCATAACTTGTTGGTCCCACCATACTATAACATAATCAATGAACTCTATCATAGCTAACTTCGTCTTCTTCTCCTCAGAGAAGTTGTGGCACTCATATATTAATTCTACCCTTTGTTCTTAATCTAAATAGATATTAAGGTCAGCTTTCTCTTGGAAACAAAGTATTTTCATTTTAATACTACTAAGATTTTTGTCTACTCCATCCTTCACTCCATTTCTATTATCCTAACCTCCATTATATCTATCATAAACATTTTCATTGCCTCTTACTTTTTTGCCACTTCTATTATCTCATCCTTCTCTAAAACCACCTTTAAAATTTCTATTAACATTATTGCTATCATCACAATAATCATCACCATCTTTACCAAAGTTATGTTTAAATTGCTCCTTTATAACCCTCCCAACTGGCCTCTTAGGATTGACACTCAATTCTCCTTCTATTTTATCCATCCTATCTCAAACTTCCTAAAATGTTGGGTTAATCCTATCAAACTTCAGCTCTAAAGATTTCATAAGCAATTTGAAATTTGTAACAACAACTTTCTTCTCTGCATGTGGGAAACTACCTTCTTTAACATTGGACATTAGTAAATAAAAAATATACCTTACAAAATTCACTCCCTTACGTGTTTGCTGTCCACTCAACTATAGTAGTCCTTAACTCTCATGTTTTACATAATGAATTGCAAGACTCTAAAAGCTCTTTCAATAGTTCCAAGCAAACTAAATTTAGAACAAACAAAACTTAAATATATTAATCCTAGACCTACCTCTTCAAAGAAGTGACACGACCAAGAAGATGGGCAATAAAGCAAACATAATGATAAGGAATTCAATGATATGAGTAATGTAATTGGACAACAATCAATTATTGAATATAATTGAGCAAATGACCAATTGAGTAATGAACCATTTTTTTTCGGTTAACTAATGGGTATTTCTGTAGAAGAAATAAATATCAGAAAAGAAACACATGAAGTACATGATTTTGTTTTTGTTTTTGTTTTGTTTTTGTGTTTTTTTTTCTCTTTTTGATTATTTAAGCAACAATGAAGAATGCATGAAAGAGATGATAACAAAAGTATAACTAACTTGAGTTAGAGCCAAGACTTTGATACCAAATGATATAAACTCCATTTATATGTAAATAAAACCCAACACCAATGTTGGTATAGGATCATTCTAACAAAAGTTAAAGGATTTGGAGTTTTGACCTAATGATTATAAATAACTAACAACTAGAATTATAAAATTCAGACTTCACTCTTAACAACAACAACATCGAAGAAGATAAGTTTAGTGAACCAACACATGCAAGTATGAAATTTCAGAATTAGTTTTCAAAGAACTAAAGAAAATAGCTGATATACTCATGAAAATAGGTCTGCCTCCTTTAGCCACCCCTTTTGCCCTTTTTATATGCTAACCCCTAAAAACTCTAGCCAATAAGTTGGGCTTATTAAGGAAATTTGTCCAACCTACTAAATAATACTAAAAACCCATGGGAATAACCCATTTAAATGCCCAATCATAGGCTCTCATATCCAACTTCCTTCCCAAGGCCATGGTTCTCAAATTCCTCCATAGATGACATATTCACAAGCCCTAATGAAGCCTCCATTAACTTCCTGATAGTAAATGTTGCATAACAAGTTGTTGAGAGATTCTTTTATTTTTTTTGACCTTGCCCTTGTCATTAGTCTTTCAAAATTTTGTAAAGTATCAACTCCCTTGTTGATTTGAGTTAATACAATATAACTTCCATCACATAGGGCAGTATTCTATCGTGAGAGTTGACAACTATGTAAATGTGAAGCTTCATAGTTTTCACTTCAAAACCATTCTAAGACAATCTCCCTCCCCACAAATCTTCACATAATTTGCAATAGTTAACTTTAAACCCTTAGTCTCCACATTGAGCAAGTTCTTGTATGCATATATAAGGTCAAAGTATGACAATTTATCAAGGTCAAATACATTTATATGTTCTTCCTTCCCCTCATTATGGATCACAATTACCTCTAGCATTAGAGTTTGTAAAAACAAAGATAAAAATAATGGAGTAAATTACAAGCATTATGATATATGTTAATAACTTCATATTTGTGGTAATGTCTTTTTCTCTCTTTATTATGTTGCTGGCATGGTAAAAAAAAGGTACAAGTAAAAACCTATTAATTAAATCATTTTCAATTGAAATCATTAATTTGAAAAATGTATTTAAATATGTTGTAGAAAGTTTAAGCACATTATTAGAAATCCTTTACTAACTATGTTTACCTTAGTGTCAATTTAGAGAGATATTTAGAGGTTTACACTAACTATGCATGGATCTGCAAGAGTGGAAAATAACTAATAGAAATAAATGTTAATTTAATGACTAAAGAGACAAAAAATGAGAGCCGACACTGATCTTTGACCTTGGATGCAAAAATGCCTGAAACCCAAATATGAGAATTTATCAAGTTAAACATCTTTTTGTGCATAACATAGAAGCAAATTCATCTTTTATAGGACATTTATTGCCACACTTTTGTGACCAAGATAGAAACAAATTGCTTTCTTTTACCCTTATGTCCAATACTAATATAATACATGATATGCCATTTTAATGTTTTCTTTTCCAAGAACATTAAAAATAAAAAGCCCATTTAGAGATAAGTGACAACTCTAAGTGAAATTTTTTAGACCTTTTTTCAAATCATTGGAACAAATTAGAACAAATAAGTAAAAATAGACATGAAATGTGAATAAACAATCAAAAGTTAATAAAAAATTCATATTAACAAACAAATAATGAGTATCTTTAAGAGAAAGGCAAGAAGGTAAAGAGAAGTTGAATTGTGAAAAAAAAGGGTGGCAAGTCTCTAAACCCTAACTCATAATAAAAAGTAGAATTAGTAGGTATTAATTGAATTTCAAATGAAATTTCATACTTATTAAGACTTTAAACAACCATTTAACAAAAACTTAAGTGTTTTGCTTCCAAATAGGGAGACAACAATTGGTTCTAATTTCTCACTTGATGATTATTTAAAGCCTAGAAATTTGCACTTCAAGAAATAACAAAAAGAGCATTGAACAAATTGGATTGGGTTTATGAAGAAAATTGAAATGATTGCTTTAATGTGAAGAAGAAGGATAGATTGAATGTGTAGGAGGAGTTTAGGGTCTTTAGTTGTCTTCATATGTGTGTCAATGAGAGGGATTTCTAAATTTTTACACCCTAATAGATTGATATATAAAACAGGGCAAAAATTTATTGTCTTAAAATGCTAATATACAATTTTATCCGCATATTTACATGCTATATCAAATTTAGTCTAACCTTTGAAAAGTAATAGTTTAGTATTATAGGAATTTTTTATAACAATTTTAGCTAATTGTTAAACCAAGCCGTATAAGCCCAAACATTAATTAACTTCTTTAACTCTTGTATAACTTATAAAATTGTAATAATTTATAATTATAAATTAATATTATAACAAATGAAAAAGCTAATATCTTAAATCCAACTTTAATGTCATCAGTCCAAAATGAAGAAGAACCAAAGTAAGAAACCCTAATTGTTTTTGGCATTTCCTTTTTCGTATTCATCACATTCTTACTTTTTCCTAGTGTTCTTCCCAAAATCTCAATTACACCTGCTCTCCTGTGATTAGGTGAAGATAAATCTTTGTAATTAGAACAATAGAGGCCATCAGAAGTGGTGAATTTGGTAATGAGTCATTATCTTCATAAATAAGTTCAGGAATGGATCAAATCTTTTGTAACAATTTTGGAGTTAAAATAATCTAGGAAGAGGATTTTTGGATTGTTGATTTTTGAAACAAGATGATTGTAAATTCTTTAAGTGCAACAAGCCAGAAGTTTGCATGGTTCATAAAGGGGTTATTAGGTCACTTTAAAGCAAAACGAAGGAATTAGAGGCAAAATCTGTTGGGATTAAGAGAAGAAAATACCCTCCATTCAACCTAGATAAAGTATATTAAATGGGACATTGAGTCCAAAAAGGGAAAAATTGACATTTTAGGTAAGAAAATTAGTAAAGTGTTGTTTGATTATATTAAGCTTAAAAGGAAGAACAAGAGATTGTTGGAACAAAATGCATTTATGAGGGGTAAATACAAATTGATGTCATGTATTTGTGTACCATGCATTTGTATTCTTTTTATTAACATTTTGTTGTGTACTAATGTTAGTGGAAAATGGAGAATCATGTTTCTGTCGTAGTGATTTGGTTATTGCAAGGTCTACTAATTGTATAATACATTTGTTATTTATGTTTATAATTGGTTGTGTGAAATCAATTGGTTCAATTCTGGACAAGGACTATTTGTTAATAATGAATGAATTAAGCCATTAATTGTTCCAATTATGTTAAGTTCGGATGGTTGGACAATTGCCACCAAAATCCACAACGTCAATGGAGGGGAAAAGAAATTGCTATCAACTTCTAATAGTTAGATTATGAAGAAAAAAGGCTACACTCTTTCAATTAGTAATGGAGTGTACAATGTAACAATTTAAAATAGGATGCGCAACTTATTAACACACCCTTTTTAGGTGGTGCGGAATATAAATTTCCCTAAATAAAACATAATTCAATCAATCTCATCTAAGGTGTTCCAAATTCATAAATCAGTCACCTTTTTCTCCTACTGTTACTATAATAGCATTTGTTGTACTATTGTCATGTAAATTGCCTTACTAGGATAAATTATGTAATTCATTACTAAAATTTAATTGGTTACATTTAAACTATCAAACTTTAATTTTTTTTCAATATAATCATTATGATTTAAAAATTATAAAATTAATCAACTAAAAAATACATTTTTTTTTGTTTTTGCAATTGAATCAACTACATTGACTTTTGTTTAATTAACATGTTCATAGCCAAAACTATTTAAATTATTCCAAATAACACAATGTAATGACAATAACAATAAATTAGAAAAATAGAAAACTTTTTTTTTATATTTTTTAAAAATTCTTAGAATTCCAAAGTTTTAAAAGGGTACATTTTTATTAATATTTGAATGAACTTATATATTTTGTATGTTTTAATTATCTTCATCATCATTGAACTAAGTAATTAGGAATGATCTAAATAATTTTAGTATATAAATATGTTAATTAAACAAAAGTAAATGTAATTGACTCAATTGTATAAAAAAGTATTCTTTAGTCTATTAATTTAATGATTTTTAATTTAATAGAGTGACAATATGATTAAATTAAAACAAAATTGAAGATGAGTCATTTAATTGTAACAAATTAAAATTGGTTGATTTTTATAAAATTAAGTTATAAGTTTAGTGATGAGTCATGCAAATTACCTTATTATAATTGTTCATTGTATACTATTACCACTTGCCTAATAGGCTAATTGCAATAGTCGCAACACTAGCAACCGTAAATATGATGTAAATTAGTTGCCATTACTAGAGACACCTTTAACAATCATGTCTTTCATTTCATTTGATGTAGACACTTCCTTTTTCTGAATTGCTGGATATATTTGTATTATCAATAAAAATAATTTACGCGACAAATTTTGCCTCATGTTGCGCCTATGCTTGTACAGATTACTTTCCATGGAGATAGAGTTAAACCAAATTTCTTTTTCTCGAAATTATATCCGCTAAAAGTTTGCAGTTGCCTCTTAGTCCCAAGGAGAGACTGCTTCCTTTATGTCATGTTATGTGCATTTTAGTTAATTAGTAAAGCAAGAGATTATTTTGGGCTTCTGGTCTTGAGGGTCATACTCAAGCTGGTGGCATACTTCATGTTCAAATTGGTGACATCCTTTGTCCACAACAAACAAATTAGGAAGACATGATGGTGAACGTTTCCTCTTGTTTCATGTCATAAACATAGAGAGAATCTTTCCATCGCATCAATAGATTACCCAATGGGTGCTTTTCCTATTGAAAAGGAATTTATTTCAAGCAAAAAGGTCTTGAAATTTGGGTTTTGGGGCAAGCGTGTGGTTGTTGCAGAAAAATCAATGAAGTGCAATGCTTTATCATTTAGGATGGCAAGTGTTTTTTTTTTAGGCAAAGCAAAATTGAAGTATATCTTTTGCAAGGCCTACAGTCATCTTAGTTATCATTCTTTATGGTTGTAATAATATATTTGCACCATTGATTCTGTCCTTTCCTGTTAATATATTTGCTAGTGTTAAAATACATGCGAGAGTATTGTGCGCTGAATGGTAGGATTATCTGAATATGCATGCATGATCTAAAGAGTTATTCAAGCATGCGTAGCACTTAAGGCATCTGACAAAGGTTCGGGCAAGAAAAAAAAAGAGCTATACTTTGTTGTCTTAACTTGTTTTCCATAAAGATAATGTAGGGCCATAGCATGCAAGACTT
This sequence comes from Bruguiera parviflora, assembly GCA_019804595.1. Classification (NCBI taxonomy): domain Eukaryota; kingdom Viridiplantae; phylum Streptophyta; class Magnoliopsida; order Malpighiales; family Rhizophoraceae; genus Bruguiera; species Bruguiera parviflora. The sequence goes on from CM034046.1 coordinate 8,959,045, forward strand.
GTTATTATTATTATTATCATTATTTTTAGGATTTGGTTGAATTCTTTCTTTAACGTGTCTTGAGGTTTCTGAATTTGTGCGAAAAAAGCGAGTGCCTTGGACTTTCCAATATTTGTGAGCCTTTTTGAGTGACAAAATAATATTTCTTATTTATTTGGTAATAAATATTTTTAATAATAAATATTCCCGATCCGTATTTGTTTGTAGACGTAGGCTGTTAGACCAACCATGTAATTGTGGGTCCAATTAATCTTTCTTTCTATTCTTCTCTATATTTTTGGTCTTATATTTTTGTGTCAGTGCGACCTATTTCATAACAAACTTATATTAGAGCCATTCGGCTTTATTTGCGGGATCCAAATATTACAACAAAATTTGTAATTAAAAAGTTCAATCACCAATTCAAATTTCTTCTGTGGCAAGTCAAGATTTCTATTATCTTAACTCAAGTTGGTTTATAAAATGCTTTACTAGAAAAAGTTCATATATATATATATATATATACAGACCATTGCAAAAGCCGTCGCTACAATTCAATTGTCCTTTAATTTGCGTTAGCTAATATATATACTTCGTACTTGGCATTCTTTGGCAAGTGAATACCAAGAATATAATAATAAGGACTAAAAGAAAAATAGTTCATTTGTTTTTAAGTCTTATACTCTCGCATGCTTGGTGTGTTGTGAGATTTGTGAATTTGTTAAAAAGAAAAAAAAAAAAAAACTAAGTGTCAACTCAAGTGTATTGTACTTTTCGGCGTTTGATGAGCTATTTTGAGTGATACTGTAATATCTCGTATTTGTTGGTAAAAAATATTTTCGATGTGATGTCGCCTATGGACGTAGGTTATAAGCCAAACCACATAACTTTGTGCGTCTATTTTTTCTTTCCGTCTAGCTTTCTCTATTTTGTTGTCTCATATTTTTACACCAGTGTGACCTATTTCATAACAAACAATACGTTTTTTTTGTTTGCTTTCCTAAGTAGGTTGAAATACTGCTCAGGCATTGTAATTGAATTATTCTATAGGGGAAAGGTTTAGGCACAGTTGCAAGATGTATGTGTCATGGACATTTGTACTTAGGAACGGACAATATATTAAATCTAGACACGTCATTAGGGATGGATAATACGTAAAATCTAAACACTTTCTAAGAAAGGATAATGCATTAAAACTAGTTATATAATAAATGCTAGTCAATATATAGGAAGTTGAAGGGATGTAATATCTACCATTAGATCAAGGAGGAATCTAACAGTTGTAACTTGTTCAAAACTTATATAAAAGGGGATCTTCTGCTCCTCATTTGTAGACACTCTATTTTAAAGTGAAATATACTTATAAAACTAATCTCCAAAAGTTGTCTTGTGAGTCAAGTGTGAGAAGGCTGCTTAGGAAGTATTCTCAAGGCCGCACGGATAGGACACAAGAAATCTATAGGCTCGTGACAGTTGGTATCAGAGTTTAATTCATTCCAAGCACTATGATAGACCCACGTTTTGATGAGACGTTCATCATGGGTGATGCTAAGGGAAAAAAGAATCGTGCTATTTCGAGTTCGAGGGATCTAGTAGGGGACTTGGCACATCGCATGATGAAGGTTAAATCATTTGTTACTGATGTCTAAGGTTCAGTTGATGACCTGACCCAGTCTATCGAAGGTGTAAATACTGAAAGGGAGGAGCTCATAGTCGAGATGCAAGAGCTCAAAGTCAGTATGGGAGAACTTCGAGAAGAGTTACTGGGGACCTTAAGGGCAGAACTCCATCAGTGGGATGAGTCCTTGGAAGCCATGATGGTGGCTATGCGCACGGAGATCGCTGAGCTCAAGGGAAAACTCGCAGAATCAAAGGCAGCACGCATGAATGGGGTGGTCACTATGCAAGGACCACGTACAAACGCACCCAAGCTAAAGGAGTTCAGGGGTTCTCGGGTGGCCAAGGACGTGGGACAACTTCTTATGGTACATGGAACAATACTTTCAAGCCATGGGGATTAATGACAACCAATTATAAGTAAATACTGCATTTATGTACTTAGTTGATAACGCTTTGTTGTGGTGGCGTCGTCGGTCAAACAATAGGTGTGGAGATCCTATCACAACCTGGGATAAGTTCATTGAGGAGTTCCAATGGAACTACTATCCTGCATATGTAGAGGAAGAAGCTTGTGATGAGCTAAAACGCCTTGGGTAGAGAGGTGCAGTACGCGATTATGTGAAGCGATTTTTGGAGTTATTACTCCAAATCCCTTCAATGAATGTGACAGAGGCATACCACCAGTTTATGAGTGGTCTCAAGCTGTGGACTAAACAGGAGTTGAAGCGGTTCTAAATAAGAGATAAGGCTAATAATGGGGGAGACCGTAGTAGATTCAATCGCCCGAATAGAGGTAGATCGCTGGTTGGCCCTTTAAGGGCTCATGCAGAATCCAGCAGTGGAGGTCACAAGAAGGTACGTACTTATAAGTGTTACTTTTGTGATGGTCTACATATGGCACGAGATTGCCTGAACAAGGCCAAGTTGGCTGCCCTCTGCAAAGAAGATGAGCCAAAAGAGGAGACATGATTAGGGTCGCTGTGAATCCTAAGTTCAATCAAGTCCAAGAAGGTAAAGGAGCCAAAGGGACTTATATTTGCAGATATGAAGATCGAAGAAATCATAATGAGTGCGCTCGTGGATAGTGGGGCATCCGATCTCTTTATATTGAAAGAAGTTGCCAAGAGACTTAACCTTCAGGTTGAGAAAGGAGTTGGGTGGCTTAAGCCTATCAACTCCCAGGAAGTCCCTGTCGTTGGGGTTGCTAGGGATATGGAGCTTTAGATTGGGCAATAGAGAAGCTAAAAGACCCTTGAGGTAATTCCTCTTAATGATTATGACTTTGTCATTGGGTTGAAATTTTTGGATAGAATCCATGCGGTTATATTGCCCTTTGCCGAGTGTCTGTGTGTGCTGGATAAACGATGCTAGTGCGTGATTCTAGTTCATCGTAAGTCAGACCATGATCGGAAGATGATTTCGGCAATACAACTCAACAAGGGAGTGAAGAAGGGTGAGGTGACCTTTCTAACAATCTTGAAAATTGAGGACAGCAAAAGCAAAGGTAGCGAAGTCCCAACAAAAATGAGCCAATTCCTCGATTCATTTAAGGTCGTGATGCCTCCTGAGTTGCCCAAGAAGCTTCCACCTCGTAGAGAAGTGGATCATTAGATTGAACTGGTGCCTAATGCTCGATCGCCTGCCATGGCACCATATCACATGGCACCTCCTAAATTGGAAGAATTGAGGAAACAGTTGAAGGAGCTGCTCAATGTGGGGTAGATTCAACCATCTAAAGCTCCATTCAGTGTGCCTATCTTATTCCAAAAGAAGCATAATAGGTCACTCCAGATATGCATAGATTATCGGGCATTGAACAAATTTACTATCAAGAACAAGTACCCAATCCCACTCATTACGGATCTCTTTGATCAACTTAGAAGTGCACGGTGGTTTACCAAGCTTGATCTCTGTTTAGGCTACTATTAAGTTCAGATTGCCAAGGGGGACGAGCCGAAGATAACCTGTGTGACTTGTTATGGTTCATACGAGTTCCTCGTCATGCCATTCGGTCTAACCAATGCTCCAGCCACATTCTACACTCTTATGAACAAGGTATTGCACTTATTCCTAGATCGGTTTGTAGTGGTTTACCTTGATGATATTATGGTGTACAGCCGGACACTCGAGGAGCACATTGAGCACCTTAGATAGGTTTCCAAGTCTTGCATGAGAATGACTTATACGTCAAGCGCAAGAAATGTGTCTTTGCCCAAAAGAAAGTGCCATTTTTGGGGCACGTTGTTGATGGAGGACAAGTACATATAGAGGCAACAAAGATTCGAGCCATCGTTAAATGAGAGCCACCAACGAATGTGACAGAGTTGAGATCATTTCTTGGTCTCAACAATTACTACTGGCGTTTCATTTGGAACTACTCAAACATCACCGTACCACTCATAAACATGCTGAAGAAGGAGAAACCGTGGAAATGGACGGATTAATGCCAGAAGACATTTGATCGGTTGAAGCAAGTAATGACCGAGGAGCCGGTGCTAGTGTTGCCCAATCACTCTAAGCCTTTTGAATTAGAAATTGATGCATTAGATTTTGCTATTGGTGGTGTTTTGATGTAGGAAGGACATCTAGTGGCATATGAGTCGCAGAAGTTGAATGATATCGAGCAACAATATACCGTTCAAGAGAAGGAGATGACTGCATTGGTCCATTGCCTACGAACATGGAGGCATTATCTCCTGGGGTCTAAGTTCCTTGTAAATATGGACAACGTGGCCACGAGTTACTTTCAGACCTAGAGGAAGCTGAGTCCAAAGCAAGCTCGACGGTAAGATTTCCTAGCAGAATTCAATTATGTGATGGAGTACAAGCCGGGGAAAGCTAACTCCATAGCCGATGCTCTTAGCCAGAAGATGGGGCTGACAAACACAGTAAGTCGACCTAGCTATCCATGGATCGACCACATCAAGGAGGGGCTTAAACATGATTAGAAGGCTCAAGTCCTCATTGGATATGCGCAAGAAGGTAAGACCCATCAATTTTGGTGTGTGGACGATCTTTTGTACACAAAAGAGCAACAGCTATATATGCCACTCCACGGAAAGATAAGGAGAGAAGTGTTGTGCGAGTGCCATGATTCGAAGTGGGAGGGTCATCCAGGGATCCACCGTACCTTAGCCCTTGTTGAAGATCAATACTATTGGCCTCAAATGCAGGATGACATTGAAGCCTATGTAAAGACCTGTCTTGTTTGCCAACAAGACAAACCCAATCAACATTCATCATCGGGACATCTAGAACCACTTCCCATCCTAACTCATCTATGGGAGAGTGTTTCCATGGACTTCATAGTAAACCTGCCTAAGTTCGAAGGATGTTAGACTCTTATGATTGTGGTGGATAGATTTTCCAAGTATGCAACATTTGTGCTAGCAACAAAGGATTGCTTAGCTAAGGAGGCAGCTAAGTTATTCATGAAGCACGTGGTAAAGTACTGGGGAGTCTCACAAATGATTATAAGCGATTGTGACTCTTGATTCACAGGGCATTTCTAGTCTAAATTGTTCAAGTTACTAAGGTCAAAGATGAATCTCTTTACAAGCTTACACCCCTAAACTGACAGTCAAACCGAGCGAGTCAATGCACTTTTGGAGATTTATCTTCGGCACTACGTGAGCACAACGCAAACAAATTGGGCAAAGTTGATTGATGTAGCCCAATTCTCCTACAACTTGTAGCGAATTGAGTCTATCAACCAGAGTTCATTTGAGATTGTGAATGGCCAGCAACCACAAACTCCAAGTGCGGTTGCATCAGGCTATCAGGGGAATAGCCCACCTGCATATAAGTTTGCCAAAGATTGGCTAGAACAAGCAAACTTGGCAAGGGCATGCCTTCGTAGAGCCTCCAAACACATGAAGAAGTGGGCTGACAAAAAGCGACGACATGTGGAGTTCTAAGTCGGGGACTGGGTGTTAGCCAAACTACATGTCATTCTTCGGTATAAGGATGTGCACAAGGGACTAATTCGTCACTACAAAGGGCCATTTTGAGTGATACAACGGGTTGGGAAGGTTGTATACAAGCTAGAACTGCCACCAAAATTAAAGGTACATCCAGTTTTCCATGTGAGTATGCTTAAACCATACCATGAAGACAAGGGAGAACCAAATTGGGGGGAGTCAAAGTGAGCACCGCTTGGAGCAAAAACTTCATATGACTAAAAAGTTGAATCCATAGTGGCAAATTGGGTCATACGAAAGCGGTATTGTACGTTGAGGCATAAATACTTTATATGATGGAAGGGTTTTCTAGAAAGCGAAGCTAGTTGGGAACCTATTAAAGCTCTTTGGCAGTTTAAGAAGGAGATTAACACTTACCATGCTGAAAAAGTGACAAGGGCGTCGCTTGATTAGGTGGGGGAGAATGTCACGAACCTTTGTACCTAAAGATGGACAATACATTGAATCTAGACACGTCACTAGGGATGGACAATACGTAGAATCTAGACACCTTCTAGGGAAGGTTAATGCATTGGAATTAGTCATGTAATAAATGTTAGTCAATGTATGTACATAGGAAGTTAAAGGGATGTAATGTCCACCATTAGATCAAAGAGGAATCTAACGGTTGTAGCTTGTCCAAAACTTGTATAAAAGGGGACCTCCTGCCCCTCATTTGTAGACACTATATTTTAAAATGAAATATTCTTATAAAACTAATCTCCAAAAGTTGTCTTATGAGTCGAGTGTGAAAAGGCTGGTTGGGAAGTATTCTCAAGGTCGCACAGGTAGGACGCAAAAAATCCATAGGCCTGTGACACATGTATAATGGTTTGTTGCCTTGGTAATTGATCCCTTTGATTTTTAGCCTGTATCATGGTATTTAGCATTTAATTGCTTTTGCTTCAATATAGTCACTCTCTCATCTTAAATTTTGTTAGTGATAATCATTAAAAATCAATAAGGAATATGAGATAAAATATTCAAGGGATTAAAGATATAACATATATTATGTTGATTAATAGCTTTGAAAACAATAGTTGAATGTAATCACCATCTCCCTATTGAGAACAACTACACAAAAGTCCTATTTGTTGTATTTCCTCTTCCATCAGCTTCCACCAACAGGAAGAACTTAGCTAATTTAGAAGGACATTTCTCATCAGAGTCTTTTGCTATTGTTTCATTTCACTACTTAAATTTTGCCCTAAATCATAAATTGGGAACTACTGATAAATAGATATGATATTGATTAGGTGAGGATTTAGTGTTAAGAAATTTTTGCATGAGCAAAGATCATTTTCATATTTGCATTAATAGGTGAAGCATGTGACCATGAGTTGATTGTTAAGCCATCATTTTGCATGTTATTTATACCCTTTAAGCATAAAGGTGTTCTAAGATCTGAGGCCTTGAACCATAACAAAAGAAAGATTAAACTAAGCCATAAAGTGTTCCTTTGGAACTAAAATTCCAAGGCATGGCTTCATAGATACCATAACATACTTTATTTGACTAACATTGCCATAACATAAATCATATTATTTTTTTTATTTTTTTCTTTTAGATCTTCTTATGATTACAAACTTGTAAATTTTATTAACGTAAAAGGTTAATCAATTCCACTAAAAAAAAGTATTTTTTGTTTGAAATTTTAAGATAAAGGTTGGACAGCTAAAATGTAGTGTGTCATTTGACTTTTGTAGGACCATAAAATTCCCATTAAGTTTTACAATAATGGGATATTATAATTCTTAGATGAATCTATGGTCATTCTAGAAATAATTGAATAAGAAAAGAGGATATTGTAGGTGTAGTGTTGATTGAAGACAAATTGAGAGAATTACATTTATATTGGTTTGGTTATGTCCATCTTAGACTTACAATTGCTCCAATTAAGAAGGGTGACTATGTCTAGGTATATAGGGAGAGGAGACAGGATGACCTAAGTTGGATTGAGAATCTTTAGTTAGGAAGGATTTAATACAATTAGATTTTATACTAAATATGGTTCATAATAAAATAAAATGATAAAAAATGATAAATGTAACCGATTTTAATCAAATATGCGATTAAGGTTGTTTTATTGTTGTTGTTGTTGTTGTTGTTCAAGTGTTGCTTACAAATATATATATTTTTTCTGATATGTCAAAAAATAAAGAACTTAAAAACCCTTTAGTTATAAGAATAAATCCTAGTTAGCTTGCATATATATGCTTGGTGTAGTTAGGAAAGACATCTAAATTTTCAATGCCAATTTACAAGAGTAGCCATGCTTCACAAGATGATCAACTCATGAATTAGCTTCATAAAATGAATGTGTAATCTTATAGCTCCAATCTCTCTTAATCAGTTGTTGACAATCCTTAATGATAACTACATAAAAGTGTTGACAAATATTTTTTTGTTATTGGACTTTGGTTTAGTGTGGTTATGATGTGTGTTGTTAATTTTGTTTCTAGTATGACATACTATATAAGTTGCATAGGTGGTAAGCTTGGATCAATATAAAAGAGTGGAGAGGAAAACATAGGAAAGGCAATAATTGTCTAAGCTAAAGATACTTTTTATTCATACATGCAACCTATTTATAAGGTGCTTTTATCATTTTAAATTTGAATTCATAATGATTACATCAGAAAAAGTAATTGTAACAAATTCAAATTACAAATTTCTAATTTTGAATTTTTTTTCTTGAAAAAGCCAACCTTTAGGAGGGTGTTATTTAACAGTCTCCTTATTACAACTAACTTAACTAACATTCAAAAATTGTTGGAATTGTAGGTCATAACTTGAACATGTTACTTCTGGATAATAGCAATTACAACAGTGCAAAGATAGCTTAACCTAGCAATCCAACAACACCAATAACACCATCACTACTCTTTAGGGCTAATGGGTTGCATTCCAAGCTTGTTTCTCAACTCTTAGAACTTTTCCTTGTGCAATAGTTTAGTCATTATATCTATCAACTAATTTTCTAAATTCCAAAATATCAGTTCTACTTTATTTTCCTCTTATACTTCTCTGAGATAGTGAGTCTTGATCAGGAAATGCTTTGTTCTTCCATATAGGACAAGATTCTCTAAGATAGCTATTGTTGCTCTGTTATCACAAAGGATTGGCATAGCTTCACATGGAGTCTACTTCAAGTTTGTCAAGATATTTCTTAGCCATACAACTTAGTTTATTGTTATTGTAATTGCTAAAAGCTTAACTTCTATAGTTGGTTATAAAACCATAGTTTGTTTCTTTGAGTTCCGATTAAAAGCTACTTGCCCTAAGGTGAAGACATACCCTGAGGTACTCTTATTATCATCCTTACATCCACATTAATCACTATTAGTGTGTCTAATCAATTCAAGTTTTTTTGTTTTCTTGAACAATATACCTTAATCTGTAATGCAATTGATGTATCTAAGAACTCTTTTTACAACTTTGTAATAGAGTTTACTTGGTTCATGCATGTAAGTGGATAATAGGTTCACAACTTGCATGATGTTTGACCTTGATGCAACTAGATAAAGCAAGCATCCAATTAAGCTTATATATATACTTCGATTAACTTTGACAGACCATCATTAGTCATCAGCTTTAATCTTGCCATAAGAGGTGTGCTACAACTCTTGCATTCAGTTATTTGAAACTTTCTTAAAATTTCTTTTACATATTTACTTTGTGCCACAAAAATGCCTTTTGATGTTTGCTGCACTTATAGGCCTAGAAAGAAGGTCATGAGACCTAAGTTTATCATCTTAAATTGCTTCATCACTTTAGATTTGAATTGATTCACCAAAATAGAGTTACTTCCCAAGATCAATGGGTCATCAACATAGAGAGAGACCATTGAGAGCTATTGCTTTTCTTTCTTGATGTATAAGGTAGCCTTATTCTTACTTTCAATAAACGATAGCCCAATCCTTTTGTGCAGCCACAACTAAGAGTAGCTTAATGGTATCTATTCTAACTACTAGAGCAAAAGTTTTAGCATAGTAAGTGTCATATTACTACACATAACTTTTAACTACTAGCCTTACCTTTAATCTATTTAAAGAGTCATCTAGATTCAATTTATTTTAAAAATCTATATGAATCTTATAGCTATCTTATCCTTTGGCTTTTTAACAAGACTCTAAGTCTTATTCTTCTCGATGGCATTAATTTCTACTTTCATTGCTTTCCTCCAATTTGGATCATTAAAAACTTTATCATAGTTAGTTGGTTCCAACTGAGCAGTAAGACTCCTTTCATAAACATCTAACAGAGCCCTTATTCCTCTTACTAGTGTATGATCCACTTGATCATCATTTAAAGAGTCAATATTCTATTGTGGTGTTTGCTACATAAGGATGGATTAAGGTAAGGTGGTTTCAACACTAACTTCCTTCCAATTCCAACTTTCTTCCTTTATAAGCTTAATGTTTTTGCTTATAAAGATTCTATTTATTTAGGATTAATGAGCTTGTCATTGTAAGGTTGTTTGTGTAGCTAGCATACACATTTGCTTTTACTTTAGGATCCAACTTGTCTCTCTTGCTTCTAGATACATGTGAATAGTATATGCTGTCAAAAATTCTTAAATGATGGAGAGAGGGCTTCTTCTCAAACCAAGTCTTATAGGGAGTCACATTTGCTAAGGCCTTAGTTAAAAACTTGTTTAGCAGATAAACAATAGTAATAACAACTTCTCCCTAGAATCTTTTAGGCATTCCTTTTTCATGAAGTAAGCTCTTAAAGACATTCATTACAAACCTATTTTTCCTCTCACTCACCCCATTTTGTTAGGGTGTGTGAGGAGCAGAAAGTTGTTGTATGTCTATTGCCTTGTTAAATATAGTTAATGTATACTTTGCCCTATTATCTATCCTTAAAGCTTTGATTTTATTGCCTAATTGATTTTCTATCTAGACTTTGAACTCCTTAAATGTTGTTGTTGTTTCTAACTTTTATTTCAATAGGAAAATCTAGCAAAACCTTGTAAAGTTATCAATACATGTTATAAAGTACTTGCTTTTATCTAGGGAGGTTAGACTCATAGCACCATAAATGTCACTATGAAGGAGCTGCAACCATACTACTATTTTTTACTTCTAGTTGGATTAAAAGGACAATCTTAGTTGTTTACCCTGCTAGTATGCCTCATAAATTATCATTTTCTCATCAAAGGCAAGTATGGCTTTTATAAGCTATTTTCTAGATAGATTTTGCTTTTTGGCATAATGCATATGCCCTAACCTCTTATGTCATAATGTTATCTCATCCATAGAGACTATTACAACCATATAATCAATCTACCTTAAATCATATGAAAGTTCTTGCCTTTTATAGGAATAAGGAATATCTTTTTGCCATTTATATCAAAAAAACACACATATTTTATCTTTGAATTGCAAGGAATGATTTTTCTCAAGGAGTTTCCCCATATTTGAGAGATTTTGATTAATTTCATGCATAAATAGGACATCTAACAAAAGCTTAGTACTTAATGGTATTTGGATAGCTGTTGTTCCTCTCCCTTTATCATGTATGAGTTGGCCATTGCTAATTCTAACTTTGGAAGTGACTAATTGGTCTAACTCCTTAAAGACTATAAGATTTGAAGTCATATAATTGAAGCATCCATTATCTACTAACCAAGCCTCGTTGCTTCTTCCAACGAAGTTTTTACTAGTAGTAAATAACTGCTTCTTTACTTCCTTGAGTCCACCATCTATAACCTATACTTGCATTTAGTTTGGAAGTGATCTTTTCTTCTTTGGACACACCCTCTCCTTATGCCATTTCTTGTTGCAGTGCCTACATGTTATATTAGGTTTCCACTAACAATACTCAAGCAAGTGATTAGCTATTTTATAGTGATTATAGGAAGGAAAGGTTTGTTTGCCAATAATTGTGCTTCTTTCTCCTTCCTTCCTTTGTTGCCTTCCTATTTATTACTTTTTTTTCATTTGATTTTTCTCTAAATGCTTGATAGGAAAAGCACCTTCTGCTGGAGTCCCCTCCTATCTTAGCAATTTTCTTTGCTCTTAAGTCTGAAGGGCATATATCATCTTACTCAAGGATATCCTAGACAGGTCTTTAGAATCCTCAAGTGAAGAGATTTTGGCTTTAAACATCTCAAATATGCTCACTAACACTTTTAGGACAATCTTAAAGTCAAGAAACTCTTCTTCAAGGATTCTAATTTGATTCATCAACTTCAATTTATCTTCACAATCTTTTATAGTTTCTACTTCTTTCATCTTAAGCATCTCAAACTCTCTTCTAAGGTTGAGAAGTTGCATGACTCTAGACTTCTCACTACCTCCATATACTTATTTCAATCTCTCCTAAGCATCCGTACTATCTCACAAGCCATAATTTTATTAAAAATGACTTATATAACAACAAAGTGGATGTAGATGAGAGCTTTAAATTGTTTTGACACAAACTCACTATGGTTTTTAAGTTGTGTTGTAGTGGGACTAGCTAGTAAGAGGGGAACCATAGCTTTTGTTTCTATTACTTCCCAAAGATCAAAGGCCCTTAAGTATGCCTTCATCATTATAGTCTATTGGAGATAATTTTCTTTATTGAACTTTACTGGTGGAAGTGGAGAAAAAGATGTGGAAGCCATCTTAGCTGTTAGACTTAGGTTTCTGGTATAGGTTTTTCAAAACCTTCCTTCCAGTTTCACTCCCTCATGTATTTCATTCTTTATGTTTGCTCTTTGCTTACTTAAAGAGATCCTTACAAGATATAAAAACTCTTATACCATTGTTATTGGACTTTGATTTGGTGTGGTTTTAGTGCATGTTGTTAGTTTTGTTTCTGGTATGACTTGCTATATAAGTTATATAAGTGATAGGCTTGGATCAACATGAAAAAATGGAGAGGAAAACACAAGAAAGGTAATAAGTGTTTGAGCCAAAAGCTACTTTTCATTCATACATACAAGTTATTTATAAAGTGCTTCTATCATTTTAAATTTGAATTCATAATGATTACATCAACAAAAGTAATCATGACAAATTCAAATTACAATTTTCTAATTTTGAATTGATTTTGCTTTTTAAAGAGGCCAACCTTTAGAAGGGTGTTATTCAATAGTCTTCTTCTTACAACTAACTTAACTAACATTCAAAATTGTTGGAATTGCAAGTCATAACTTGAACATGCTACTTCTGAACAATAGCCACTACAATAGTGCAAAGATAGCTCAACCTAGCAATCCAATAACACCAATAACACCATCACTTTTCCTTGAATAGACTACACATAAACTCTAAGTCCAAATTTACTAAAATTTTCCTTGTTCTTAATCTCCAACAAAACAAAAGGACCTCTCTTAAGGCACTAAGTTTTATCACATTGATCATACTAGTACCTATGTTAAATGAAAAACCTTCAAGTTTCCCATTGATCATCTCCCATTATCATCTCTAGCTAAACCCCTAGCAACAGATGATCACAAGTTTCCCACACGATTCCCATTGGCATTTTGTTTTCCCCATTTATTAGGAGAAAGGGCCTATGAAGTTGATCTAGTTCCACATGTTGGTATTTGAAAGTAAATATGATTACTAGCATAATGACATTAAAATTTTAAAGCAAGTCAAAAACACTAACCTATTTGCCTTTCTAAATTGAAAACAGTGCCCTTAATGACTTTGTTAATCCTTTGCTTCTAAACTTTCCATGTAAGAACTTTGGGTGGATCTTAAAACATTCTTTGGAAACTAAGACCTACTATGGTTGCTTATAGGTGATTTTGATGATTATTTATATATGCATGAAGAGAAGGTAAGGGGCTTACTTTACTATTAAGGTGTTTAAATTTTTAAAGCCAAATAAATAGTTTATTGGATTTGGGATTTAATGGATTGTGTTTTATGTGGCAATGGCATATAATAGGAGTGGTTCTTGTGAAAGAGAGATTGGATTGTGTGTCTACAAAGCAAATAAATGAATTCCTAAAGGCTTGGGTGTTGCATCTTCTTAGGTGTATTGGGATTTTTGCCTTGTCTTAATACAAATACAAGGATTAGCCCCTTTGCCAAAAGTCAGACCTTTCAAGTGTAAAGTTATGTGGACACTACACAAAGAATTTGAAACTATTGTAAGGAAAGCTTAGGATGGTGTAAGTATTGGTGTAATAATAGAATTTAAGGATGTTAAATAAGCAACATAGGCTTGGAATTAGCACATATTAGTTGCTTTTGTAGAAGGAAGTGACGTGTGTTAGGAAGGATAGAGGGGGTCGAATGAGAGTTAGAGGCAAAGATATTTTAGTCACTGAGAAGACCTAGAAAAAGAACTCATGATAAAGTATAATGAAATTCTTAAGCTAAAGGAACTACATTGGTTTTAGAGGTTAAGATGCAAATGGATAATAAAAGGAGATAAATGTACAAAATATATTCATGTCATTAGCAATGTCTGATGAAAGAGGAATTAAATTAAATGCCTAAAGAACCATAATGGGTAGTATATTAGGCTCCAAAATAGTCTAAAGAGCTTAGCTTTGAAACACTTTAAGGCTATATTTGCTCCATATTAGGAAGATGAAGGAACAAGTCTATTTGCCATCATTGAATACCCTTATATAATGATGCCTTGCTATTGTCAATTCCAATGGAAAAGAATGAAATATGGGAAGTTGTTAAAGGAATAGGTGCATATTAAGCACTGGGACCATATAGTTTTCAACTAATATTCTTTCAAAACTATTGGCACATTTTTTAGGATAAAGTTGCAAAGCTTGTGTTATTATTTTTTTTTCCATAAGAGTTATGACTACTAGTGCAACTCAAATATATGTGGTCCTTGTCCTTAAGTCTTCAATGGCAGATAGCATCTAAAGTTTATCTAATCTCTCACTATAATGTTCTCTACAAGATTATTTTGAAGGTGCTAATAAATGGGATTAGGCCTATGTTAAATGCTTTAGTGGTGAAACATTAGTGCAGTTTCATACCTAAGAAACAAACTACTAATAATATTATAATAGCCCAAGAGCTATTACATTCTTTTAGGTGATTGAAGAGAAAGACATGAATATTGACTACCAAAATTGATTTAAATAAAATGCATGATCAAGTGAGTTGGAGGTTCTTTAAACAAACTTTAGTTGACTTTGGTTTCCCAGATAATTGGATTTCTTTGATTATGAGTTATGTTTCATTAGCATCACACTTTATCTTGGGAATAAAGAGCTATTTTCAAATTTTTCCTACAATAGGTCTTAAACAAGATGACTTATCATCATCTTACCTATTTATTTTGTGAATGGGAGAAGCTATCATTATTGATTTAAAGACAATTCAATACTTCATAATAGAAACCAGTTTATGCTTCAAGGAATGATCCTCTTATATCTCACTTATATTTTACTAATGATGAGGCTACATAGGAGCAAGCAATGATTAAGAAAGATGTATTACTTCAATTTTGTATCGCCTTAGGCAATAAACAACAATAGTAAATCTAGGCTCATTTTATCACAAGATATAATTTGATAAACTGTCAGGGAAATAAAGTTGGTCACTAGCATACCTAGAATGACAAACTTAGTTAAATATCTTCATGTTCCATTTATCCATGGCCAAATCACCAAAGCTATATATGGGGATATGGTTAAGAAAGTTCAAAATTGGTTGA
Organism: Bruguiera parviflora; assembly: GCA_019804595.1. Lineage (NCBI taxonomy): Eukaryota > Viridiplantae > Streptophyta > Magnoliopsida > Malpighiales > Rhizophoraceae > Bruguiera > Bruguiera parviflora. The sequence continues at coordinate 8,974,242 of CM034046.1, forward strand.
CTGGTTAGAAGTCAAAATTATTAAGCATGGCTTACAAGAATAAGCTAAGTAAAGTTGAAGTGGATTCGACTTGCTTTTTACTAGGCCTTCAAGACCACTTATGTGGAACCCTTAGAAAAAGCTATGGAATGAGCTTTTTGGTCTTTTAAAATTGCAAATGCTACCCCTTGGTTAAGTGACATATTTCTTAGGATGTTAGCCTAACCATCTGAAATACTACTAAAGGAAACAAAAAAAAAAAATGATAAGAGATTACTATCCTGGTAAGGGAATCAACAAATACCTTTGGAGTATGACAACTTCTACATAGACTACTTGACAACAAAGGCCCGTTAAAATAAAATACAATCCTAATCATGACAAATCTTCCAAGGTGAACAAGCTTTTACATATGGTAAATAATCCTGCTAGCAAATTTATGCTACTCTTGACTAAACAAATTCAAGAGTTCAAGGTTCATCAATCAAATCGATGATAAAGATAACATAATAGCCAAAGTCATCATAGAGTTTAATACATTAAAAATTCACATGATTTGTGAAGAAAATAGTAGAAATACTTCTCAAACTTTATTGGCTCAGCCTTGTAACCTTAACACTCTTATTAGCAATTTGTGGGCTTAAGAGATTTGGTAGTCTTTCAAGTCTCTTACTAAGTAATGCAGTTAACTCCCTTGATCTATTTATACCTATGGCATTTAAGGAATAACTTAGTAAAAAAACTGGACAGCTTTTATAATGTCATCTAATAACCTATGCTTAATTCAATTACAACTTATAATAATAACCACTATTTCCTTTAAAGCATTAATTGCCTTTTCTATTTCACATATGTCAATTTAACAATACCTATTCATTTTAAGCCTTTTTCTTTGTCCAAATCTCCTAAAAATGGGATCGATAGCATGACTAATGCTTGCATGGAAGCAATGTGATGCGGAAAACCCCAAAAAGACGTGGCTTAGGGACCCAACGCACACAATGAATCAAAGAACAACCAGGAAAGCTAAATCAGAGGTGAATGACACAAACCCTAAACCCAATATTCGAAGGAAGACGAACCTAGGGTATTCAAGATGGATATAGATGCCACACTCCAGAAAAGGAAGGAATTGGGAGTGATAAGTCGATTTGAACACCACAAGAAGAATTACCTCTTGATAAGTTCTTTAGTTCTTGAAAGAATCGAGGGAGAAAAAAAAAGCCCTTGCTATTTATTTCACTCAAAGTTATATATCTCCAAAGCTTACAAGGGGTGCCTATTTATAGGCTTAGATAGCAATCCTAAAGAGGCAAAATTCCTATTTAGAAGAAATCCCTATTTTGGAGGAATTTCGGACTAATTCCAGCACATACAATGAACTCCTATTTAGGAGTGAATGCTATCACTTATTTTGACCTATTTAAATAGTCCAATTATATTAAATAGGCTTGGGCTTCTTTTAAAACTTGAATTCGCACCATTTGAAGCTTGGTTGGCCTGAATGTCCAAAATCAGCCCATTTAGTGCTTCTTTGATCTTTCTGGCCCTAGCTCGTGTTATTGGGCCTTCTGGAATTTGCAATGGACCTCTTGCATCCATTGAATCTCTAGTTCGTGTTATGGGGCCTTATGGAATGTGCAATAGACCTCTTGTATCAATTGAAGCTCTAGCTTGTGTTGGATTTTTTGTATCTTTTGAAACCTTCCACCCATCATCTCCATGGTTCTCATCATTCCCCCACTCCTCAAAGGGATTCACCCTCGAATCATCACCTACATCAAAAGGGGAAAGGTTAGAAATGTTAAATGTGGCACTCACATTATACTCACCAGGAAGGTCCAACTTATAAGCATTGTCATTAATTTGTGCTAGAACTTGGAAGGGACCATCTCCTCTAGGTAGTAGCTTTGAACGCCTCTGAGTTGGGAATCGTTCCTTGCGCATATGCACCCAAACCCAATCACTAGGTTTAAACACCACCTTCTTTCGTCCCTTATTGACATGGGATGCATATTGCTCAGTTCGTTTTTCAATATGTTGCCGTACCTTCTCATGCAATTTTTTTATCATGTCAGCTTTGCGTTCACCATCAACGTTCACATACTTATTGACAGGTATAGGTACCATATCCAAAGGAGTCAATGGATTAAAACCATATACAATTTCAAATGGAGAGTAGCTAGTAGTAGAATGAACACTCCTATTATATGCAAACTCGACATGTGGTAAACAATCTTCCCATGTTTTCAAATTCAATCGAATAATAGTACGTAAAAGAGTAGAAAAAGTTCGATTAACCACCTCAGTCTGCCCATCAGTTTGTGGGTGACAAGTAGTTGAAAACAATAGCTTAGTACCTAACTTACCCCATAAAGTCTTCCAGAAGTAGCTTAAGAACTTTGTATCTCGGTCTAAAACAATGCTTCGTGGCATGCCATGCAAACGCACTACTTCTCTAAAGAATAAGTCAGCCACATTGGTCGCATCATCAGTTTTATGACATAGGATGAAGTGTGCCATCTTTGAAAATCTATCAACAACAACAAATACAGAATCCCTACCCCATTTTGTTTGTGGCAATCCCAGTACAGAGTCCATGGATAAATCAACCCAGGGATGGCTAGGTATAGGTAAAGGGGTATACAAGCCATGGGGTAAAACTCTTGATTTAGCCTGTTTGCATGTTATGCATTTCTCACATATCCTCTCAACATCTCCTTTCATGCGTGGCCAAAAGAAGTGTTCATTTAGGACATCTAGGGTTTTCCTAACTCCGAAATGACCCATTAGACCACCCTCATGAGCTTCTCTTACAATCAACTCCCTTAAAGAACTCATAGGCATGCATAAACAATTTTCCCTAAATAAGAAACCTTTATGCTTATAAAACTTCTTAAAGGCTGACTTCTCACATGCTCCATACACGTTAGCAAAGTCTGGATCATTCACATATAAACCTTTAATATGTTCAAATCCTAATAAGTTTGCAGTAAGTGTGGAGATAAGGGCATACCTGCGGGATAATGCATCAGCTACCACATTGTCCTTACCTTGTTTATATTTGATGTTGTAGGGAAAGGTCTCGATGAATTCAATCCACTTGCCATGTCTTTTGTTCAACTTTCCTTGTCCCTTTAAGTGCTTCAACGATTCATGGTCAGTATGGATGACAAACTCCTTGGGCCAAAGGTAATGTTGCCATGTCTCCAAAGCCCGTACCAATGCATACATCTCTTTATCATAAGTAGGATAATTAAGGCTTACTCCACTTAGCTTTTCACTGAAGTAAGCAATTGGGCGCCTTTCCTGCATCAAAACAGCTCCGATGCCAATACCTGAAGCATCACACTCAATCTCGAAAGCTTTTTCAAAGTTAGGTAAAGCAAGTAGGGGTGTAGAACTTAATTTTTCCTTGATGCAATTAAAAGCCATGTCTTGGTCACTACCCCACCTAAAACTCGTGTTCTTTTTGATAAGCTCAGTGAGTGGTGCAGCAATGGTCCTAAAGTCCCTAACAAAGCGTCTATAGAAACTAGCTAGACCATGAAAGCTACGCACATCACTAATTGACTTAGGTGTAGGCCAATCACGAATTGCCTTAACTTTTTCCTCGTCAACCTCAACACCTTTAGAACTCACAACATAGCCAAGAAATGTGATCTGATTAGTACAAAAGGAACATTTTTTTAAGTTAGCATACAATTTTTCAGAATGTAAAACACTTACTATAGAACGTAAATGATCAAGATGCTCTTCTAGGTTTTTACTATAGACCAAAATATCATCAAAATACACAACCACAAATTTACCAATGAATGGACGCAAAACATGATTCATTAGTCGCATAAAAGTGCTTGGTGCATTAGTGAGACCAAATGGCATAACAAGCCATTCATACAAGCCATACTTAGTTTTGAAAGCAGTTTTCCACTCATCTCCCTCTCTCATCCTAATCTGATGATATCCACTTTTCAAATCAATCTTAGAAAAGACACAAGAACCATGCAATTCATCCAACATGTCATCTAATCTAGATATGGGGTGACAATACTTTACAGTGATTTTGTTGATTGCTCGACAATCAACACACATCCTCCAAGTCCCATCTTTCTTGGGTACAAGTAGCACAGGAACAGCACATGGACTCAAGCTTTCCCTCACATATCCTTTGGAAATAAGCTCCTCAACCTGCCTTTGAAGCTCCTTTGTCTCCTCAGGATTACTCTTATATGCTAGCCGGTTAGGGATGGATGCACCTGGGATGAAATCAATTTGATGCTCAATTCCTCTATTAAGTGGCAATCCAGTTGGAGTATCGTCAGGGAATACATCTTTAAATTCCTGCAACAGAGCAACAACAACACTAGGCAAGGATGGGTCAAACTTGTTAGTGTTAAAATAAGCCTCCTTGTAGAGAAGTACGATCATAGGTTGTTTGGCATAAAATGCTCTTTTGACATCATTCCCTTTTGCATAGAAACTTTCTCTTTTCTTCTCTTTCTCTTGTGTCGTTACGTTTTCTCCTCTTTTTTTCTCTTTTATCAATCTTTCTTTTCTGTTCACTCTCATTTTTAATCCTTAATTGATCCTCATAAGCTTGTTGAGGCGATAATGGTACAAGAGTGACAGGTTTTTCATTCATTACAAAGGAATATTGGTTTTTGAAGCCATCATGCTTAACTCGCCTATCAAATTGCCATGGTCGTCCTAAAAGAATATGGCCCACATGCATAGGTACAACATCACATAAAATTTCATCATGGTACCTTCCAATAGAAAATGATATGAGCACTTGCTGATTTACCTTGACTTCACCACTCTCATTCAACCATTGCAGCTTATATGGCGTAGGATGCTTCCTAGTAGGTAAATTCAGTTTCTCAACCATAGTTGTGCTAGCGACATTAGTGCAACTCCCACCATCAATAATCATACTACATACCTTATTTCTGACGAGACACCTCGTTTGAAAGATGTTATCTCGTTGCACCTCATTTTCTTCCTTTACTTGCGCATTCAATGCTCGCCTTGTGACAAGAGCTACTCCATCAACTAGATACTCTTCTCCATCACTTTCACCCTCTAATGATGGCATGGAATCATTTGATTCACTTTCAGTTTCAACTTCACCATTATCTCTCAAGATCATTGCACACTTAATTGGACATTGAGATGCAATGTGACCCCTGCCAAAACACTTAAAACATTTAACATCTCTATTTCTACTCGGTTCGGGGTCAGAATTACCTGCCTCCTTGCTAGAACCCACATTCTTGTACTTGGCTAGCTCGGCTTTGGACTTGTAGTTGGCCATCTCATCCCTTTTATTCCAATTTGGCTTCCAAGATGAGGCAGATCTTGAGTTCTACCCAAATCGTGTGGAACCCTTTCGTTTGAGTTGCCTTTCAACTTTCATGGCCATGTGTACCATGTCTTCTAATTCCACATAGTGTTGCAATTCAACCACGTTTGCTATGTCCCTATTTAGCCCTTGCAAAAATCGAGCCAGGGTTGCTTCTCTATCTTCTTCTACATTTGCCCGAATCATGGTAATCTCCATCTCCTTGTGGTAATCCTCCACACTTTTGCTGCCTTGAGTAAGCCCTTGCAGCCTTTGATACAGCTCCCTGTAATAATGATTAGGGACAAACCTCCTCCTCATGATAGCCTTCATCTCCTCCCATGTATCAATAGGCCGCTCACGATTCCTTCTCCTAGTCAAAACAAGTTGATCCCACCAAATAATAGCATAGTCAGTGAATTCAACTGCAGCAAGCTTTACCCTTTTCTCCTCGGAATAGTTGTGGCAATCAAAAACCAATTCAACCTTCTTCTCCCATTCTAGGTATGCATCAGGATCATTTTTACCTTGGAATGAAGGAAGTGTCATTTTAATACTGCCCAAATTATGGTCATAGGTGCCTTGCCTCCCAAATTCTCTTTGATCCCTTCTATTGTTAGCAGTTCAGACCACAGAAGTTTGATCATCAATTTCATCATCTTCTACATTATCTTCATGGTCATAGGCACGTCTCAACTGCCTTCTTATTTTCGGAGCCTCATACTCCCCATGCCTCCTTTGCAACTCTACTATAGTATTAGATTGCTCCTCCATCCTCTCCCTCATATCATCAAATCTAGTATTCATACGCTCAAATTGTTGTTGCATAGCTTTGATCATGAAGGACACATCACCAGCTCCCTCTTGAGCTGCACCTTTGTCTTTGGATGTCATAGTATTACTTCTACACAAAATAATAAGATACCTTACAGAGCACTCCCTCACGTGTTTCACTCAAAACAAGGTGTCACACTCTCTCGTGTTTACACTCTTTATGGCTTTTTCTTTATATGAACTTTCACTCTTTCCTTTTACCACTCGGATTTCTCCTTTCAGCTCTATAAAGAACTAAAGAAGGTAAATCAAGAGTATCGATTCTGAACAGAATAAGATAAACGGTGTAGAATTGAACAAATCAAAGAACAAGGAATCAAAAAACGAAAAAGGATATCAAGGCAAACGATTTTAATGAACTAAACTCACAAAAGAATCAGGATAAGGGAAGTTAAATTTAGAGGACAAATTTGGATAGCAAGATAGGAAAATGGATGACAGAATTGGAGTTGAGCAAGCAAACTTTGTTATTATTGTGGCCAATATGACCAAACTGTTAACTTTATCAATAACTTGAATTTGATGTTTCCCTTATTTTCTTTTTTTTTTTTTTTCAACACAAAACAACAGCAGAACACTTAGAAACAGCAATTGGAATTGAAATTAGCACGTTGAGAATGATTGCAAGCAAACAGATTTGTGCATTTGAATTGTAATGCACATAATAGAAAAATTGAATCGAAATAAATAAATCACAAGGTAGAAAATTGAAGAGTGAGTGGATTCAACCTGATTTAGAGCCAAGCTCTGATACCAACTAATGCGGAAAACCCCAAAAAGACGTGGCTTAGGGACCCAACGCAAACAATGAATCAAAGAACAACCAGGAAAGCTAAATCAGAGGTGAATGACACAAACCCTAGACCCAATATTCGAAGGAAGACGAACCTAGGGTATTCAAGATGGATATGGACGCCACACTCTAGAAAAGGAAGGAATTGGGAGTGATAAGTCGATTTGAACGCCACAAGAAGAATTACCTTTTGATAAGTTCTTTAGTTCTTGAAAGAACCGAGGGAGAAAAAAAACACCCTTGCTATTTATTTCACTCAAAGTTGTATATCTCCAAAGCTTACAAGGGGTGCCTATTTATAGGCTTAGATAGCAATCCTAAAGAGGCAAAATTCCTATTTAGGAGAAATCCCTATTTTGGAGGAATTTCGGACTAATTCCAGCACATATAATGAACTCCTATTTAGGAGTGAATGCTATCACTTATTTTGACCTATTTAAATAGTCCAATTATATTAAATAGGCCTGGGCTTCTTTTAAAACTTGAATTCGCACCATTTGAAGCCTGGTTGGCCTGAATGTCCAAAATCAGCCCATTTAGTGCTTCTTTGATCTTTCTGGCCCTAGCTCATGTTATTGGGCCTTCTGGAATTTGCAATGGACCTCTTGCATCCATTGAATCTCTAGTTCGTGTTATGGGGCCTTGTGGAATGTGCAATGGACCTCTTGTATCAATTGAAGCTCTAGCTTGTGTTGGATTTTTTGTATCTTTTGAAACCTTCCACCCATCATCTCCATGGTTCTCATCACAATGTCCAAACTTGCTTTTGATAGGTAAACTTTAGAAGACTCGGAACATGAAAAGATCTTGCCAAACCTTTAATGCCTTGTTAAGCAAGAAAAACAATCCATAACTGAAAAGGAGTTTGTTTAACTAAAGAAGTATCAAAATTGATTCCAATAAAATTGAAGGTATACAAGAAATATCCACGACTTTTACAAGGAAAAAAGTTCAAGAATTCCTAAGAAGGATTAATTGTATTGGTAGGTTCACATCTCAATCGTTAGCAATATGTGAGTCAATATTCAATCTATTGTAGAAAATTAATCTAAATCAATGGGACAGTAAATGCCAAGAAGCTTTTGGCAAGATCAAACATTATCTCTCAAATCATTCAATTTTGGTGCCACCAATTATAAAGAAACCACTCATATTGTATCAGTTTGGAAGCAATGTATATATTATGTCTTAGATCAATATGACAAAACTAGCAAGAAAGAATGAGAAACCTATTACCTTAACAAGAAATTTACTAGTCATAAAATCTAATACTCAACCATTGCATGCATATATAAAGGGAGGCAAATGGTAATTCATGGTACCATGACATCTAATGACATCCAACACTACTTAAAGACTCAAGAATATCCCTTAGGAGTATTTGAAAATGAAAAAAAGAAATTTATGAATAATGACATTGAATTTCTTCTTTAGCAAAGATGTTCTTTAAGAGCATATCCATGGCCCAATTTTACTACAATGCACAAATGCAACTGAGGCAAAAACCATAATGAGACAAGTACATAAGAGCTAATGATATATCAATGGCCTTTTTATGGTTGCAAGAATTTTAAGAACTAAATGCTATTGATCAACCATAGAATTAGATTATTTTTGGCACTCAAGAAGATGCCATAAATTTCGAATACATGCAACACCTATTTCATTACATGTTATGACATTCTTATGGTCATTCTCCATATAAGGTATGAATGTGTATAAAAATGATAATAGGGCAGGGTGTAAGGATTGCCCTTTTTATTTCTGCCCCCTTAATTAGAATTGATCATCATCCCACTTGAATGTTTGATGAGGATGAACTTTAATGGGTCATTCCCATCCTTATTAATGATTGAGGCACCCATCCTCACCTTATCCTCAAATCTTAAAGATTGTGCTGTCCATTATTTTCATGATCTAATCTTGAAAATGGATAATGATAAGGTGGATTTATTGTATTTTACATCTATAATTCATGTTTCATCGATAATTATTAGGGACTAGAAATTAACACAAACGTTCACAATTTTGAAATAATTTTATGAACCTTGTAGTGGTTAGCATTTAGTGAGTAAGTGAACTTCATTGTTACCAAGTTGATTAGCATTGAAAGCTTCTTGTAATCTGTTATTGTCACTAGCTATGTCATTATTCCCTTAAGCTAAATGTAACATGACATTTTGAATAAAAATTCAAACCATTTCATAACTTTAAAAACCAAGACTTAAACAAAATTGAATCACAAAAGTATGGAAAGAAAAAAATAGTAAGAGAGTGAGATTGACCTTAAGAATGGTATTCTTGCACTTCTCATAGAGCTTGTCAAAAAAACAAAGACTGTAATTATGAAAAGATCATCAACTATGACTCACATAACCACAACACATACAAACACTTAGCACACAAAAAAAAAGGCAAACACCAATCCCTCCCTCTATCTCGATTTTCATTGTTAAAAAAGGATTGGAATTTCTAATTGGAATAAAAATTGAAATCTAACCTTTTTGGTCAAGAAATTGATAAAGTTGAATTGGCTAAAATAGCTTTTTCAAAATATTAAATTATTGTTATATATAAAGGTTAAAATAGTCTTTAATAATTAGGGTAAGGTTAAGGGCAAAGGCTTTGTGTACCATCCTTACCTTCATCCCCATAAAAAAATTAGGGACTAGGGATTCCCGTACCTAATCCCTAAGTTGGTACCCACAGGGGTAAGGATCATTATCATACCTGTCGATATAATTGGTTCCATTGTACCATAAACATCCAATTGGCACTAATTCATTTTAGTGATAATCAACTACTTCACAAAAGAGGTTAAAGTGGTGTCTTACATAAGTGTTACCTATAAAGTAATCCTTAAATTCATTAATAAAGATATCATCTATTGAGACAACGTACTAAAATGGCTAATCATTAGCAATGTCATCAATCTAAATAACAAAATATTAACAAACATTTCAAGACTAAGATCACAACTCTATCTCATATAGACCAAAGATGAATATGGCATATGAAGAATTAAACAAATCATTTAAAATATCATAAACACAAACAAAGATTGGCAAGAGATGTTGTCATTTACACCACCTACCATACAATAATACCACATCCATAAGGGCAACCCCATTCTTATTGGTCCATGGGATCGAGGTGGTTATATTAATCTACATTAAAATCCCCTCCCTAAAAATCCAAATGTAATCAAACTTAAAGGAAGAAGAATGGATCAAAGTTAGATACGAATACTAAATCTCAATGAAGAAAATAAGATAAGCATAATTTGTTATAGACAATTATATTAGAGGTGAGTGATACGATCATATTAAGAAAAAATACACCCCATGCACTTTAAATAAAGTGGCCTAGTACTTTAAATAAGTTTACAAAACCAAAATGATCCATGAGGAAAATTAGGCACTATTATAAAGATTTTTATGTTCTAAAAAGAGTATTCTCAAACAAAGCATTAATTCTAGCCAATATTGATGTTAAAGATCTTTAAAATCTTGTCAAGTCCTATGTAATCAAAAAAATATTTCACCTAAATAATAGAGGGTGGGTGGAGGGCAGCCCATAAATTATTTTAAAAGTAAAATATAAGTTATGGTCTTCAGGACTAGGTTTGGAAGCAAAAAGCATACTAACCAAGCCTTCGTTAAAGTAGCCATTAAAAGGTGGCCCCATGAATTAATTTAGAAACAAAAGACAAGATGAGGTTTGCTCAAGAAAGGCATTCAAGCCAAACTCCTGTCTAGCCATTGGTAATGCACTCGATTTCCATCAATCCCTAGCCTATTAGCTAAATCTTTTTATACCATGCTAAAATCTTCTTTGTTTAAATTGTGCATCATTCCTCTCCATAAACTATTTTCCTTTAACTATGAACATAACATTTTATCTATAAACATCTCCAACCATATCATTGCTGACTTGGTTTAATCAAATTTTGTTAACTAAAATATGTCAACTAGCATTCAAAGTAAGCATAACATAGACTGCATCTCTTTGTTTAAAGCTTACAAGGGCATGAGACATCTGTCAACGTCACATCAATAATCTTCGGATGACATCAATAAGTAGGGAAGGACTAAGGGTCCTTAATCTGCAGTGAGTCAATGACAAAAAATGGCCAAGCCATTGACTAAGTATCCTAAAGCAGAGAAATCTCTAAGAGAGAACACACCTTTAGGCATGGGCATATAATCAATTGGCAATTCATAAGAGAGAAAATTAAGCGATCAAATGAAATGATATTAGAAGCATTCAAAGATACTACATGAAAAGGACATTTCACCATAACTCTAGGGTATCTATAAGTCATATGAAAGAAAATCTCAACCATAAGTTGAGAACTAAAAAATACAAAGTAAAATAAAAAAAGTGCCATAAAGACCATAAAGCTCTGGGATAACCATAAGTCACATGAAAATAGATTCTAAGTATGAATTAAGATCTAAAAATTAGAAAGTAAAATAAAGAGGTTTCACCATAAGTGAGAAAGGTTAGGGCTATGAACAAGCTAAATTAGAAGTTATGAAAGGCTTCTAAATGATAACATTATTTGCAAAGGCATTTGAAAAAAGCACAAACAATAGATGATAAAAGATGACAATCCTTTAATGGGTACATTATGTCACATTTCCAACAATTGTAAACTTTAAGTATACTTTGAGCAATTACAATGTTAACACATAAATTACATTGTCATCTCAAATTAGCCAAGTACACTTAATCATCACAACCCAAAGAATGGGTTGAAGGGACCATCTTTAGCAAGGTTAAGTATGCTTTAGTGGTCATGAATCGAGACCAAGGCTATATAGTCATCTAGAGCAAATTCAAATGCTTCCTTAAGCAAAAATTGGTAACTCTAGACATCTACAAGTATCCTCAACAATTGTAACCCAAACAATAAGTCGAGATCACCATTCTTTATCACATCAATTCAATAATTAGAAACTTAACTTGATGTAATCATGGTAGTCCATTAAGGCTTATTTTATTAGTTATGACCTTTGCAATCACTTTAAATGCAATTTTGGATGGATTTATCATTTGAAAATCAATCAACTCCTTCCTAATCCATAGAGTAATCTTAGACAAAATTCTTATGAGGAAGAAAACCCTTAGTAAAGACATCTCAACTTTTAGTATTATCAAGTGACTTATAGTAGGTCCTCTAATCAAGTTAAACTCAATGCAATCCTAGTGGTCCATTCACCCTTATTTTATTAACTGTGACCTTCATAATCATTTCAAACGTCATTTCAAATGGATTTATCACTTAGAAAGCAATTGGCTCTACACTAGTTGTGAAGTAATCTAAGATAAATTTTCACAAGGGAGAAAATCTCCAATAAAGAAATCTCAACTTTTAACAATATTGGGTGACGTATGGTAAGTCCTTTAATCAAGTTATACTCAACTCAACCATTCTTTTCATGTAGAAAGTCTATGATGAAATTGGATAAGCACATCATCTTCGTCTTATAAATCAAGGTGCATTCATAAGAAGTTTAGATTTCCTTTTGTATAGACATTAGTTGAGGAGAAAAAAAAATAAGAATTCAAAAGGGTCCTTATTCTTTCCTTTATTCAAAAGCAAGTCACAAAGAGAAAAGGAGAAAAAAGAAACAACAAAAAATAAATGAAGCAAAAGAATTAAAAATTTATAATTTTTATTACAAAATAACTTTAAAGTCCAAAATTATAATTCATGTACAAAAATAAAAATGATAACACAATCCATCTTAAGCTAAGAGGAGAGAGGCCTAACCCTTCTCAAGCCCTTCAACTAGCATTATTTGTATTTGCATAAGAACCTCCGATTGCTAGGCCTTATCATAAGTCCAAAAGGTTGCTCTTTATGGTCTTTTATAAGCCCAATTCAAAACATGGCATCATTAGACCTTTTCAAAAGTTCTACTCTTTTTTAGCCCATGACTAATTGAAGTCACATCAATGCGAGAATTACAAAGAGATGACTAAGGCTACACAATTACATAAAGGGACCATAATACACAAAGAAAGGCCTAAGACACATAGTGTGCAACAAAAGCCTAAGGCAACCATGACTAGTCTGCCAAGCCTAAAAAAGGGGACTATAAGTCAAACTCTAAGTCAAGCCACCTAATCAAGGGAAACGAAGAAGCATAAGGTGAGCCTAACATTGAGCCGAAAGAAGAAAAACATTATTAGTTCTAAAAGCCCAATCATCTTAAAAGTAAAAAATAAAAAATAAAAAATAAAGGCAAGCACATGCTATGGTGATATAAAGGTTATCCAATTTCACCAACATAAATCAATTTCTAACAAGCAAACAAAAAGCAAGTACAAGGTTATGGTGGCATGGGAGTCAACTAAACATGCAACAACCAATCAAATAGAGTTGAGAAGATTATATAAAAAGGGGAAGGGTCCTTTGTAAAAAAAAAAAAAAAAAAGCCTTAAAGAGAGCTTTCAAAGGAGTACATACTGCCAAACTAGAAGGCCAAGTTGCCATATTCCTAAGGAAAAGAAACCTTTGTGGGGACATGGAATCCAAAAGAAAATGTCAAAGTCTCCAAACATTAACATCAAACATTCACTTTATTGATTGGTTGTTGCATTCACTTTATACAAGGACATATCATCAAAATGTATACAAGGTAAAGTGTGCAGAGAATGAAGACATAGACAAGTACACTTCTTTTTTCTCCTTTGTTAAAAACCTTCAATATTCCACAAGACCATCAATGGGAAAATAAGCACTTATTAACTTCAAGCAATTACTTTCCATAAATCAAACAATCATATTAAAGGCATTAATTATGCAATCAATGATTGATGAACACCCCTTTCAAGGTTAGTAAACAATTAAAGAAAATTTGATTAATTAGCAACCAATCTAAGTAAGGTACTTTCTTTATCATTCTTGGCTTTTTAGCCATGTACTTTTCATGCAATTTAATTCCTCACAATTTACTTTCTTAATTTACATTTATGCTACTTATGTTCATTTTTTTAGAAAATGAATTGATTAAAATCCTATGGACAAAATAAGCAACCAAAGAGACTTTCTTTATTACTCTTGGTTTTTTAACCATTTACTTCCATGCAAGTTACTTTCTTGCAATTTATTTTCATTTTTCTAGAAAAATAGATTAATGAAAATCTTATAAAGGGGTGCCCTATATAAGTAAGGGACTTTAGCTTCATGCTCTTGGCTTTTGAACTTTTTACCTTTGTGTAATTTATATTTTTAGTACATTATCTTTCCTACCGTTTTACCACTCCTAGCTTTTATTACTACTATACTCGACTTTATTACTTTTATTGCTATCATTTTCTTTCCATCACACACCAATACACATTGCACAAGAAAAAAGCACTAGAAAAACGTAGAAAGGAGTAAGGATACTCATCTTTCTTACCTCTCCTTCAAATCTTCCTAGGATTGACCTTTTAGGGTCCTTACTATCATCTCTATCATCCCTTGTAATTAAGGAAATAAAACTGCTTAGCTTACTTTCAAGTTTTATAATTATAATATAAAAGATCATTATGGATTACAGGTCTCAACTTAAGAATATGAAACATTGGCCTATAATGAGCATTGCAACCTTTTTCAACAATTTCTTATTAATCGGCATAAAAAAATGGTCATCAAGCAATAATTATAACTACTATTAGCCATATTAGCCCTCTCCTTTCTCCAGCTGGTTATCCCAAATTCTAGTAAAGGAAAAGGATAAAAAGCCACAAAAATAAAATAAAAGAATTAGAAATAGAAAAATAAAAAGCACTTTGGCCAATCTGCGTCAATTTGACCTGGGACTTGATTCCATCTTCTTTTTCCTTGAAAATGGGATCCGTGGTGAAAGAAGGGGGCAGTGCAATAAGAATAGTCTAGAAAACTTCTCCTACTTGCTTGAATCTATTAGAAGATAATTGAATAACGAAAATAGCAAACCAAATAAATCATGCAAAAAATACGCTAATTTTTACGTATAAAACCCCTCCAAATCAAAAATAGGGAAAAAACCACAGATACTTTATACCCGAGTTTAACTCTACTATAATTAAATGAGTACAATAGAGGTACACATCCTCAATTACATCAAACAAATTGAATAAATTCAATTTAGATTAAATAAGAGACTAATAAGTTAAGCAAAATAGGTCAATCACATTCTATCAACTACAACTCAACAAGTAAATCTCAAGGTAGTAATCCAACTATTCAAAATAAACTCCCTTATGTCCCCTATTAGCTATCCAAATTTCAGTTCAGTCAGACCACATATCAATATACATCCACATGGTTTATCAACTCTGTCATAAATGAGAAAATAGAATGTTACCAAAATTAAGAGGTCTTGGCTCTAATTGAAAATCTACCCTTTCAAATAACAAAAACATAATCTAACCATCCACAAAAAAGATATATGAGTCCACCAACCACTAACCAAAAATCAACTTAATCGAACCATAAACAATTCTCCAATTATACGATTGATCAAAATTACACAAAAAAATTGCTTAAAATATAGACTTGCGAAAACTGAAGAAAAGCAAGACTAATAGTGCTCAAAATATGATCTCCACCATTTAGAATTTAGAACCAAATGTCCTCTATCAACTATCCAAGTTTCAACTTGATTGGACACCAAATTCTTTTCCCAACATAAGATCAAAGAACACTGCTCTTTTTTCCCTTTCTTTTAACAGCCTCCCTCTTTATTTTTTCTCTCTTTCAACAGCCTCCTTTTTTTTTTTCTCAACCAGCTAATTAGGTTTTTCAGCCAAACAGGTACTTATACTTATTTTAATTATTTTGGGTTGTGACCCTAAAAAGTTAAAATAAAATATAATAAAAAAATTTGGGCTATATATCCATATAGGAAGGAACCAATGAGTCCAACAATTCTCCTCCTTCCAACTATGTGGAGATATTGGTCATCCTGGCCAATGAATAATACAATTCAAATTTCCATCTTGGCAATGCCTTTGTCATCATATCACTAACATGATTATCTGTATGAATTTTTTCAAGTGCAAGTTATTTAGAATTAAAAACATCCTATATCTAATGATACCACACATTAATATGTTTTGACTTAGTATGAAAAGTTGAATTCTTACCAAGATGGATGGCATTCTAGTTATCACAATCAACACATAATTTGATTGTTCAAAATTGAGTTCCTTCATAAGCCTTTTAATCTAAAGTAACTCTTTAGATGCTTCAATTATTGTAATAAACTCTGCCTCTATAATGGACAATGCAACACACTTTTGCATTCGAGATTACTAACTCATTGCTCCTTCTACAAGAGTAATCATATAACCCGAACTAGACTTTCTAGAGTTAATGTTACTTATCATATCTAAATTTGTGAATTTAGTAAGAATAGACTTATTACTCTCAAAATAAAGTCTTAAATCAATATAGCCTCACAAATATCTCATTATCCACTTCACTACATTTTAATGCTCTCTACTAGGATTTGAAAGGAACTAACTAATTATGTCAATTACATAAGCTATATCAAGTCTTGTGCACACTACTATATACATCAAACTACCCATAGTTGATGCAAAAGGAACTATTTACATTTCTTCTTTCTTTTTCTTTATGGAAGGACATTGGTTAATGGATAATTTAAAGTGTATAGCAAAAGGAGTGCTCACCACTTTAGCCTTATCTATGTTAAACCCTAAAGTACCTTTTTAATATACTACTTCTGGGATAGATACAACCTTTTCATTTTCCTATTCTGAGTGATTGACATGCTGAGGATCTTCTTTGTTGGTCCTAAGTCCTTCATAGCAAAGGACTTGCTTAACTTTTTCTTCAACTTGTCAATTCTAGAAGTATTACGACCAACAATAAGTAAATCATTAACATAAAATAGTACAATGTTGAAATCATTATCAATGAATCTCTAAACAAAAGCACAATGATCAAAATTAGTCTTTTATAGTTTTGCTCCCTTATAATAGATTCAAACTTTTTATACCATTGTCTCAGAGTTTATTTCAAGACATACGAGCTTTTCTTTAACCTATACACATAATCTTCTTATCCTTTCACCTCAAAACCTTGTGGTTGTTCCATATAAATTTCTTCTTCCAAGTCACCATAGAGAAGAGTTGTTTTCACATCCATTTGCTCAATCTCTAAGTCTTGATTAGCAGCCAAACTCAACACAACTCGAATGAAAGAAATTTTCACCATTGGTGAGAAAATCACTTCAAAGTCGATGCCTTGGTTATGACTGAATCCCTTGACAACTAATCTAGCTTTATATCATGGATATGGAGTATTTTCTTCTTACTTTATCTTATAAATTGACTAATTTTTCAAAGTCCTCTTATCTTTGGATAACTTTACTAACTTATAAGTAGAGTTATCATATAGAGATTTCATCTCATCTATCATGGCATCTATCCAGTGCTGCTCGTACTCACTTTTAACTGCTTCTTTATAGCACTTAGGTTCTCCTCTATCAATTAGCATCACAAACTCATCAAAAGAGTACTGAGTAGAAAGTAATGGAATTTTATTAAACCTCTATGGCTGAAATGAAAGTAGAGGTATATGCGAATAATTTTCTATAAGAGCATTAATATAACTTATACCTTGCATATTATAATTTTATTGAACATTCTCATCATGTTCTTGAACATTGCCATGAACATCAATAGGATCACTTAGAGGTGTTTAAGGAAATGCAACAATATCAACAGGATTATCATTAACCTGAAGAGTTGACTTAGTAATATTTTCAATGTTTTAATTCTCAATGAATACATCTCTATTTCTTAAATGCTTTTCCTTAACTATATCATATAAATAGTATTTAAAGTCATCTTCACCATAACCAAGAAAGATACACTATCGAGTCTTCACATCTAACTTCCCTCTTCATCTTTTGGGACATAAACAAAATCCTTATATCAATGGTCATAAAAAACTTCCTTACCAAACCAAACTCTGTCTAGAACATCACCTTATAGTAGAACATCAAGAGATAGATTAATTACATGTATCACTATATTCAACATTTCACCCTAAAAGGATTTAGGCAATTTTACATCTAAAAAAATACATTTGACCCTCTCAATCAGTGTTCTATTTATCCTTTCTATTAATCCATTTAATTGTTGTCTTGGGAGGTGTTCACTAATGTTTGATCTCATACTTTTTGCAATACTTATCAAATGGACCACTGTACTCACCATTATTATCAGTATGAACACATTTTAACTTCTTACTAATCTATCTCTCAACAAAGGCATGAAATTGTTTAAATACATCAAAGACTTGATCTTTAGTCTTCAAAGTATAAATCTAAAGTTTCCTTAAGTGATCATTAATAAAAGTCACAAAATAAAGAATACCACCAAGTAAACGTACCTTTAAAGGACCACATACATCAAAATGCACCAATTTAACTCTGATTTCCATAAAGGTAAGTGCCTCTTAAATATAACTCTATTATATTTCCTAGCAAAATAATAAAGACATTTCTTTAAAATTACACTCTTTATGTTTGGAAGTTAGTTCTTTCTTACCTAATAATTCATCCCCTTTTCATTTATATGACTAAACCGTTTATGCCATAATTTAATGGAATTATCATTCTATATTGCATTTACAACATCTTTGAAGATAGCAACTTGTATAAGATATAAACTAGAACATTTCCTACCTTGTGCCATAATTGGAGAGCCTCTAGTAAGTTTCCACTAGTCATCACTGAAGGTATTACAAAAACCTTTATCATTTAACTTTCCTATCGAAATCAAATTCAAACAGATATCAGGGATATGTCTAACATCCCTTAATGTCAACTGTGCTTTAATATTGGTCTTTAAGTAAACATCACTAATGCCAATGACCTCCATTAAGTCACTATTACCCATCTTCAAAACTCCAAAATCACTAGGAGAATGTGTTTTGAAGAATTCTATTCTTGAAGTAACATAAAAAGAAACGTCACTATCTATGACCCATTCAATCTTATAAAATGTCAAGTTAATTACATCCTTATCACAAACAATAATGAGGTCACCAATACCAGAAGTGGATGTAGTAGCAAGATGATCATTACTTACATTCTTCTTCTTGTGCTTATCATTGTCATCTTTATTTTCTCTCTTCCCCTTATAGCACTTTTTCTAAATATGAACCATTTTCCCACAATAATGACACTGGACATTTTTGCACTCAAATTTTGACTTACTTCGACTCTTACTTCTACCTTTTTTATCATTTCCTTTTTCTTGACTTTTCCCCCCATTTTCAATAATTAAAACATCTTATTTGGATGATGATGAATCCTGAGATTTTCTTCTTATCTCTTTATTCAACACACCACCCTTTACAAGTTCCAATGATAAAACACCACTAAAGGCAAAATTAGCGAGTGAGATTTGAAAAGTTTCCCAAGAATCAGGTGAGGTAGTAAGTAACTATAGCCCAAGAACCTTGGCATCAAACTTAATGCCCATGTCTAACAGCTGATCAATAAGACCCAGAAACTCATTCAAGTGGTCAACAACTAAGCTCCCTTCATTATATTTTAATTGCATCATTTTCTTTAACACGAATAACTTGTTATTACTAGACATTGAAGTATACAAAATCTTAAGTTTGCTCCATAAAGTCTATGCATGTGTCTTATTACAAATGTGATTATAAACATTATCATCAACAAATTGCTATATAAAACCACAAACCTATTCATGCTTAAATTCTCATTCTTCATCAATCTTAGACTCAAGTTTCATAGTAGTAAACACCGACAAATGTAATTTTTTTACAAATAAGAGATCCTTTATTTTACTCCTTCATATATGATAATTCATGACATTCAAACAAATCAATTTATTCACATTTAACTCCATCATTCAAACAAACCAAATACACCAACTTGACTCTTTTACCATTCTAATAGGAGAAGGGGGTAGCACAATAAAAATAACCCAAGAAACTTCTCTCTTAGGCTTGAAACTATAAAGAGATGATTAAATAACAAAAATGGCAATCTAAATAAATTATGCAAAAGAGCACACTAGTTTTTACATAAAAAACCTCTTTAAATCAAACAAGAGGAAAAACCATGGGACACTCTGTGCTAGAGGTCAACTCCACTATAACCAAGTGAGTATAATAGTAGTACACAACCTTAATTACATCAAACAAATTAAACAAATTCAAATTGGACTAAATGAGAGACTAATGAGTTGAGTAAAATAGACCAATCAGGTTCTGTCAACTACAACTCAATAAGTAAACCTCAAGGTAGTAATCCAATCATTCAAAATGAACTCCTAGATGTCCCCTACCAACTATTCAAATTTTAGCTCATTTGGACTACGAGTCAATATTCATCCATATGATTCACCAACTTTGTCATAAATGAGAGGACAGAATGTTACTAGAATTAGGAGGTCTCAACTCTAATTGAAAACCTGCCTTTACAAATCATAAAAACACAATCCAACCATCCATAAAAAAGATATATGTGTCCTTTAACTACTAACATTTCTATAATCCATATATATGTGTCATATGTTGTTTTTGTCTTCACTAGCATTATTAGGGATGCATAAAAGTTAGAATTATTTGTATAATGTGAGACAAAATCATTTCCTCCACCAATTTTTCAAAGACAATCTTTTAAAAACCTAGATATCTGTATGGCTTAGTGTTAACTAATTAAGAACCAAGAATAAAAGGAATTTGATCATCTTCTTTATTATATAGTGGAAGAGTGGCAAGAGTTTAAAATATATCAAAAAAATCATCTAACAAATCATGTATAGCTAAAGGGTTTATTATTGCCTAAGGCTTTGTGGACAAGTCACTGTAAGTGTCAATACTCTTTCTTACCAAACTTATGCTACATAGCTATATAAGAGTAGTATGTATTGGAGTTTGCATAGCTTTGGAAAAGGTCTTAGTTGTAACCCTTCTTAACACCACTTTATTAGAACCTTATAGAATGTTTTTGTTCTCCATTGGAAAATTCTATGGTAAACTCTTTAAAATCCCACACAATCTTTCATAGTGTTGATAACCATTAAACCCTAGGACCATTTCACAACTTCCTATGGTTAACAAGTACTCATCAATAATAAACGTGTCTCTTTGAAACTTCCACTAAAAGTCCTTGCAAGCTTAGTTATAGGGAACTACATTGTCATTTATCACTTTTACTAACATATACCTTATATGTACAATTTCACACCCCAACTTCTTTACTAGTTAAGTATCCAAAAAATTATATGTGTTACTTGAGTCCACCAAATCATGTATAGATTTTGACCCCACATAACATGTCATTCTTATGGTTCTCACTCCCTATGACTACTACTAGAAATGGCATACAAAGATATCTATGGTTGCAAACTATCCTTCTCTAATTCCATGGCAATCAATTTTGTCTATTCTAACTTCATAGCTAAACTTCCATCATCTAGTTCAATAAGAAAAAGTTTCCTCCTATTAAATTTCCTTACCATTTTCCTTCCAAATTTTTCAAACTAAATAAAATAAAATTCTAAAGTCCTTTTTAGTCCAAAAATTTAGATTTTCAAATCTTTCATGTCAATTTTCCAAATTTTCAAAAAATTAAAAAATTTTGAAAAAAAATCCCAAAATTGTTCATATTATCCAACAAAAATTTCCTAACATTGAAAACTCTAAAAATGACCAAAAAATAAAATAAAATTCCCAAAATCCCAAACTACTAAAACTTTCGATAAGAGTTCACCACTAAAATCATTTCAAACCTTTTTTTATGTGGGGACCATTATTAAAAGTGTCTTAAATCCTTTTCATTAAAAAGCTTCCCATAAATTTATTACTTTCCCAATTAGAGTGTAAGGCCTTCATTAAAAATTTCCCTTCATTTCCAATCCTTAAAATTCAAAACCAAGTGACAAAAGTTTGAGTGGGAAGTAACCAATTAAAATAAATAGAATGAAATGATAATTCAAATAATTGTACTTTAACTATTTTTTTCAATAAATTTGCTTGAACAATATAATTACATTCATTCACATTATTAGCATTGCAGAGCTAGACGTCCCTAGATAAAATTCTTTATGTATTTTCTTTTCTTTCCTCAAGCTTGAAGAATTTTTGTCAAGTTATCATTCTCATGTATCCCCAGTGGATTGGTTCCACTCTAAGTCTTCTTCTTATAGTGTACATATTCCCTAAATCCTAATATGTTTACTTATGATAGATATTAGCCAACTACATGCCACTAACAAAGAAAAGTAGATAAAGTATTAATAAGAAAATACATAAAAATAAATTGAAGTGAACATATTAGTATTGTCTTGCAAGACAAGCATTTGAGTTGACTACAGCATTCAAAAGACTTAATTGAACTCCTAAACCCCAATGAATATTGAAAAAGTAAATGGAATCTCATTAGTTTAGAAGACACAACAGTTGATGAGAAGTTTAGAAATGATGCATGGAAGGTTTCAAAGGATATAAGAGATTCATTGCACATTCTAAAAAGACCAATAATACAAGTTAGAGCCAAAAAAATGAAAGAAGCATTAAATGGGTTGATTGATGACATTTAGGCCAATCAAGTTATAAATGGTGTAAATTCAAACTTGAAAGAAAGTCAAGGCCTTATTAATAAGATTAGAGTACTTAATGGGCCAAGACTAAGTAATAGCATTCACTCCTAAATAAGAGCTTATCCTAAATAAGTGATTGTATAAAAGTGAAAGTCTTATGTTTAAGAATTTCTACTAAATAGGAGTTCCTCCTAAATATGAATTTGTCCTATATAGAAATTTATGTCTCTTTATAATTGCTATCTTAGTCTATAAATAAGCACCTCCTTGTAAGTTTTGAAATATTAAACAACCTTAAGAGAAATAAAAAGTAAGAGTTTTCTCCTTTGGTTCTTTCAAAAACTAAAGAACTTATTAAGAGGTACCTTTTTTTTTAGCATTTAACTTGACTTATCACTCCTAATTCCTTTCTTTTATAAAATGTTGCGTCCATATCCTTCTTAAATACCTTAAGTTCATGTTCTTTTGAATGTTGGGTCTAGGGTTTGTACTTTGTGCTATTAACATCTAATTTAAGTTTCCTAGATATTTTTTGATTCCTTATACATTAAGTCCCTAAGCCACATCCTTTGGGGTTTTTCACATCAGTTGGTATCAAAGCCCATTCTGAATTAGGTTAGAACAACTAATTCTTCAACCTTGTGATTTATTTATTTTTATTTAATTTGTCTATTAAGCACATTATCATTTAAATGTGCTAAACTGTCTATTTGTAATCCTTCTCACTTTGCTCGTTTGTTTAAAACATAACTATCAAAAATGTGCTAATTTCAACTCTAATTTTGTCTTTTATTTCTTGTTATGTCATCCAATTTTTTCCTTTAGGTTTAACCCCTATCCTGATTTTTGTAAGTTTAGTTCATTAAATTTGTTTGCCTTGATATCCTTTTGCATTTTTTTTAACTCCTTATTTTCCAATTAGTTTAATTTTACATTATTTATCTTATTTTATTCAAAATCAATCCTTTTGATTTAGTTTGTTTAGTTCTTTAAAGAGTTAGAAAGGGAAATCTATGTGGTAAAAGGCAAGAGTGCAAGTTCATATTAATAAAAAACCATAAAAAGTGTAAACACAAGGGAGTATGACACCTTTTCTTTTGAGTGAAACACATAAGGGAGTATTTTATAAAGTATCTTAATCCTAATTATTTTGTGCAAAAATAATACTATGACTTCTAAAGACATTAGTGTAGCTTAGGAGGGAGCTAGTGATGTGTCCTTCATGATATGAGGGAGAGGATAAAAGAGCAAGCAAATACAATAATAGAGTTGGAAAGAAGGCATGGAGACTATGAGGTCTTAATGCAAGAAGGAAATTAAGATGAGCTATGATCATAAAGATAATGTAGAAGATGATGAATTTGATGATTGAATTACTATAGTTAAAATTGCTAACAATAGAAGGGATCAGAGAGATTTTAGGAGGCAAAACACTTATGACCCTAATTTAGGCAATTTTAAAATGACAATTACTCTGTTTCAAGGTAAAAATGATCCTAATGCATATCTAGAATGGGAGAAGAAGGTTGAATTGGTTTTTGATTGCCATAATTATTCTAAGGAGAAAAAGGTAAAGCTTGTTGCCGTTAAATTTACTAATTATGCTATTATCTTATAGGATCAACTTATTTTGATTAGGAAAAGGAATCATAAGTGGCCTATTGATACATGGGAGAAGATGAAAGCTATCAGAAGAAGGAAGTTTATCCTTAATTAGTATTATAAAGAGTTGGACCAAAGGTTACAAGGGCTTACTTAAGGCACCAAAAGTGTGAAGCATGAGGAGATAAGGATTGCCATGATTAGGGAAAATGTAGAAAAAAATAGAGAGACAATCATGGCTCTGTCTCTATAAGGCTCGATCTCTACAAGGGCTAAATAGAGATAGAGCCAATGTAATTGAGTTGCAACACTATATGGAATTAGAATACATGGTATACATGACAATAAAAGTTGAAAGACAACTTAAACGAAAGGTTTCCATGTGATTCGGGTAGAATTTGAGTTCTACCTCATCTTAGAAGCTGAATTGGAGTAAAAGGGACAAGAAGGTCAATTATAAGTCCAAAGCTGAGCTATCCAAGAGTAAGAATATGGTTTCTAGTAAAGAGATAGGTAATTCTAATCTCTAACCAAGCAAAAATAGAGATGTTAAATGTTTTAAATGTTTGGGAAAAAGTTACATTACATCTCAATGTCTAAATAAATGTGTAATGATTTTGAGAGGTAATTGTGATGATGAAACTGCAAGTGAATCAGATGATGATTTTATGTTATCATTAAAGGGTGAAAGTGATAGAGAGGAGTATCTAATTAATGGAGTAGCTCCTATCATAAGGCGAGTATCAAATGTGCAGGTGAAGGAAGAAAAAGAGATGTAATAAGATAGCATCTTTCATACGAGGTATCTCATCAAAGATAAGGTATGTAGTATGATTATTGATAGTAAGAATTACACTAATGTGGCTAGCACAATTATGGTTAAAAAACTGAATTTACCAACTATGAAGTATCCTACACCATATAAGGTTCAATAGTTAAATAAAAGAGGTGAAGTCAAGGTAAATAAGCAAGTGCTTGTGTCATTTTTTATCAGAAGGTACCATGATGAAGTTTTATGTGATGTTGTACCCATGCATGCAACTCATATTCTATTGGGAAAACCAGTATAGTTTGATAGGCGAGTTATGCATAATGGCTTCAAGAATTGATATTCCTTTGTAATGAATAAAAAACTCATCACTCTTATACCATTATCACCTCAACAAGCTTATAAGGATCAATTAAGGATTAAAAATGAAAATGAACAAAAAAGAAAGATTCAAAAAAGAGATATAATCAAACAAAAAAAGAAAGGAGAAAACTTGAGGACATAAAAAAGAAAGAAGAAAACAGAAAGTTCTTCACAAAAGAAAGTGATGTCAAAAGAACATTTTATACCAAATAACTTATGATTGTACTTTTGTATAAAGAGAATTATTTTAACACTAACAAATTTAACTCGTCTTTGCCTAGTGTTGTTATTTCTCTTTTGTAGGAATTTAAAGATGTATTCCCTAATGATGTTTCAAGTGAATTACCACCTAATTAAGTATCAAATTGATTTTATCCCTAATGCATCCATCCTAAACCGGTTAACATATAGGAGTAATTTAAAGGAGATAAAGGGACTTATTGTGAAAGGATATGTAAGGGAAGCATGAGTCCTTATATGGTTCATATCTTACTTATACTTAAGAAAAATAGGACTTATTGGATGTGTGTTGACTATTAAGCGATCAATAAAATCATTGTAAAGTATTGTTACCTCATACTTAGGTTAGATGATATGTTGGATTAATTACATGATTCATGTATTTTTTCTAAAATTGATTTAAAAAGTGGATATCACCAGATTAAAATGAGGAGGGAGACGAGTGGAAAATAATTTTTGAAACTAAATATGGTTTCTATGAATGGCTTGTTATGCCATTCGGTCTTATTAATGCACCAAACACTTTTATGTGATTAATGAATCATATTTTGCATCCATTCAATGGCAAATTTGTGGTTGTATTTTGATAATATTTTGATTTATAGCAAAAGCCTAAAAGAGCATTTTGATCATTTATATTTTATTTTAATTATTTTACATTCTAAGAAATTATATATTAACTTCAAGAAATGTTCTTTTGGTACTAATCAAATCATATTTCTTAGCTATGTTGACAAGGAAAAAGTTAAGGCAATCTATGTTTGGGCTACACCTAAGTCAATTAGTGATATACATAGCTTTCATGATTTAAATAGTTTCTATAGATACTTTGTCAAGGACTTTAACACCATTATTACACCACTAACTAAGGTTATCAAAATTAATGTGAGTTTTAAGTGAAGTAATGATCAAGACAAGATTTTTAATTGCATCAAGGAAAAATTAAGTTCTACACCCTTACTTTACCTGACTTTGTAAAAACATTTAAGATTGAGTGTGATGCTTCAAGTATTGGCATTGGAGCTATTTTGATACAAGAAAGGTGCCCAATTGCCTACTTTAATGAACAGTTAAATGGAACAAGTCTTAATTATCCTACTTATGATAAAGAGATATATGCATTGGTATGAGCTTTGGAGACATGGCAATATTACCTTTGGCCCATAGAGTTTGTCATCTATACTGACCACAAATCCTTGAAACATTTGAAGGGATAAGGAAAGTTGAACAAAAGGCATGTCAAGTGAATCAAATTCATTGAGACCTTTCTTTACATCATCAAATATAAACAAAATAAGGAAAATATGGTAGTTAATGTATTATCTCATAGGTATACCCTTATCTCTATACTCACTGCAAAATTATTAGGATTTGAATATATTAAAGATTTATATGTGGAAGATCCTAACTTTACTAGTGTGTATGGAACATATGGGAAGTTAGCCCTTGAGAAGTTTTATAAGCATGAGAGTTTCTTATTTAAGGAAAATCGTTTATACGTGCCTATGAGTTCTTTGAGAGAGTTAGTTGTGAAAGAAGCTTAGGGGGGTGGTTTAATGGGTCATTTTGGAGTTAGAAAAATCCTAGATGTCCTAATTGAACATTTTTTTTGGCCACACATGAAATAAGATGTTGAGAAGGTATGTGAGAAATACATAACATGCAATTAAGCTAAATGTAAAGTTTTACCCCATGACTTTTATACCCTTTTACCTATACCTAATCATCCCTTGGCTAATTTATCTAAGAACTTTGTACTAAAGTTGTCGTGATCAAAAAGGGGTAAGGATTATATATTTGTCATTGTTGATAGATTTTCAAAGATGACACAATTTATCCCATGCCATAAAACTAATGATTCAAGTAATGTGACTAATTTATTTTTTAGAGAAATAGTATCTTTGCATGGCATACCACAGAACATTATTTCAAATTAGGATACAAAGTTCTTCAACTACCTTTATAAGACTTTATGGGGTAAATTAGGTACTAAGTTATTGTTTTTAACTACTTGTCATCCACAAACTGATAGGCAAACTGAGGTAGTTAATTAAACTCTTTCTACTTTTTTGCCTGCTATTATTTGAATAAATTTGAAAATATGTGAAAATTGTTTACTGCATGTCGAGTTTGCATATAATAACAGTGTTCATTTTGCTACTGGTTACTCTCCATTTGAAATTGTATATGGTCTTAATCTATTGACTCCTTTGGATTTGGTGCCTATTCCTATCAATAAGTATGCTAACTTAGATAGTGAACGCAAAGCTGACATGTTGATAAAAATTGCATGAGAAAGTACAGCAACATATTAAAAAATGAACTAAGCAATATGCATCTCATATCAACAAAGGGCAAAAGAAAGTAGTATTTTAATTTGGTGATTGGGTTTGGGTGGATATGTGCAAATAATGGTTCCCAACTTAGAGGCATTCAAAGCTATAGCTTAGAAGAGGTGGTCCATTTCAAGTTATAGCATGAATTAATAACAATGCCTATAAGTTGGACCTTCCTAATAAGTATAATGTGAATACAACATTTAATATTTCTAATTTTTCCCTTTTTGATATAAGTGATGATTTGAGGGCAAAACC
Source organism: Bruguiera parviflora (assembly GCA_019804595.1). Lineage (NCBI taxonomy): Eukaryota > Viridiplantae > Streptophyta > Magnoliopsida > Malpighiales > Rhizophoraceae > Bruguiera > Bruguiera parviflora. Next base: position 9,002,357 of record CM034046.1, read on the forward strand.
TTTCAAGGAGAAAGGGAATAATGAAAAGCTTAGAGATGATGTGTGAGAAGTTTCAAAGGATGCAAGAGATCCATTGCATATATAAGAGATCCATTGCACATTCCAGAATGCTTAATAACATAAATTAGAGTCAAAAAAATGAAAGAAATACTAAATGGGCTAATTAGGGATATTTAAGCCAATCAAGTTACAAATTATGCAAATTTAAATTTAAAAGAAAGTCAAAATCTTATTAATATAATTTGAGTACTTAATAACTCAGAATTAGGTAATAGTATTCACTCTTAAATAAGAATTTATCCTAAATAAATAATTGTATAAAAGTAAAAGTTTTCTATGTGAAAATTTGTTGTAACTAGAAGTTCTTCCTAAATAAAGATTTATCTTATATAAGAATTTATGTCTCCTTAGAATTGCTATTTTAATCTATAAATAGGTACTTCCTTGTAAATTTTAGAATATCAAACAACTTTAAGAGAAATAAAAATTAAAGATTTTCTCCTTTATTAACTTATCAAAAAGTATCTCTTTTTATGGCATTCAACTCAACTTATCACTTTCAATTTCTTTTATTTTTTTTTCTAAAGTGTAGCATCCTTATCTTTCTTAAACACCTTAACTTCGTATTCTTTTGAATATTGGGTTTAAGGTTTATATTATTAAAGTCTGATTTAGTTTTTCTAAATATTTTTTGATTCCTTATATGTGTTAGATCCCTCAATCACATCCTTTAGAGTTTTCCACATCAACAATCGTCTAAATTAATAATTTATGGTGTTTTAATCACACTTTAAATAGTTGGTCGCAATCCAATAACCTATAGTCACTTTAAGATGGCAAGATATCTCACTCTTTCATTATTTGACCTTACAACATCGTACTAGTTAAACGAGTAATAAGGGTAAATTGGATAAGACACTCGCAAGTATAATTTGCCTCAGTCCCAAATATCCATCAGGAATATAGATACACCTGTTACTAGTGGCCCACCACCATCCTAATCAACCTTTAAGAGCTCAGAACACCTTTTGCATTTGACACACAACTATCCTAAGGGGACATCACGACAAGGTTCTAAGATATTATTTATCATAATATCAAACATTGATGTACCCTCTTGTCTAAGCTCATCACTCAAAGGTTTATCCTTTCCATATGTTCAATCTAATCATTTTGATCTAGTACTAATAGACCCCAATACTTGAGTTTGGCCTATTTAGTTAAAATTTCATAGTGACACATGCTAGTCTGGCCTACCACATGTGAAATCTCATGCCACTAAAGTATAAAGACTTCATATGGCATATAATATTTATGGGTTTCTCTGTCTAATAACTTAAATTTTTAGTAAATATGATATTACAAGATATTGTTTATCAATTATTGTATGAATCCAATCCTTGAAGGACTAGAAAGAGAGATTAGAGTTTAAATTCTCATCTCTCTTTAAGGAATTCACCTATCAACGAAGAGCGAAAAACAAAGAAAGAAAGCTAAAATGCATAATAGGTGCAGCGATTTTTAGTTTTTAAATTGGGATTATGTCTTTTTTGGTTTTTCCTTCTTAAGATCTTGACATTATGTATAATTTAATCGTCTTTATTAGATAAGTCCTATGCTTTGTGGTAGGATACTTATCAAGTTATAGAATGATTTTAAAAAAAAAAATTGTAACCAATATGGTAAATTTTCTCCAATTTATATTTTGGTTGCCTGGTACAGTGACGTAGGTACCGAGAAATTAAACCCATATTTACCTAAGAGAGACATTGGTAAAATTGCTAAACAACAAAACGATTAAGATATATTTACTAAAATGTAACAACACTCATAAAATATGATGTATTAACTTTTTCTTTTTTCATCGACCCCAAGAGCATTCTTCTTGTAGCTAACAAACTAAACCTACTTGGTTTGTACTAACATATTTATCGGAAGGAAAAATCTATTCGTCTATTAGATGGGTAGCTACATGAATGGGTTTCAAAAAAGCAACCAATCATAGAATTTCTTTTTTATCTACATTTGTTTAAGTAAAAGGGTTATAAGGAAAAGGCGTGCGGGGCAAAATCGGAAAAAAAGCATAAAATTAAAAACATTTTTTTAATTGCAAATAGATTGTCTTTCTGTTTATTATGTATTTCGGTCTGTTTTGTTAATTAACGAACCATTTTTTTCATGCATTTAGGAAAGGCCGAAAATAAAATTTCTTCTATTGAATGAAGAGGATTTAGTTTCTTCTACTAAGGTTCATAGAATAAAAGAAGTGAGTGACTTAATATGGAAAACATACATAAAGTATTAAATAAGATATAAGTAATTTCTCCAAAAACAAAAGAGAGATAAATAATTTTCCGAAATAGAACTTTATTTCAAAAAGATATGATAGGTAAAAATTGAGAATCAGGATATTTGGTCAACCACAATGCTCGATTGAAATATGCGAGAGCTATTAAAATTTGCAACAATTGTAACAGTGGCCTACCACAACAACAAACCAAACTTTGGCTGTGAAAGGTGGTTGAAAACATGCAATGATAAAGCTGTGTCTATTTTATACAGACGTAAAAAGTATTTTTAGTCTTTGGTTCATGTATCATTCTCCTATAATTGAAAGAGCGAATCAAAACTAGAGAGAAATGGACATGTGAAAGCACCTCTCTTACAAAAGGTGTAGTTCTCGTACGAGTCAATTTGGAAGTTATAGCAGCCTTATTTTTCTGCTATAGTTGACAACAATTTAGAGCTTAAGTGGAATGGTGCGCGGGTAATCCGCTGCCTAGCGCGGGTAATACGCTGCCTAGCAATGTTTGACAGCTAGCTCAATTTCTTAAGAGGTAATGATATACAAATTATTTATAAAGTGATGCCATATATTTTTATCTATAACGGTATTATAATAAAATAAGGAATAATTAAGTAAGGATAAATAAAATGCAAAGTTGAATATCGTGTGTTGTACATGTGGATGGTGGGGAAAATAATATTTTGTCTTCTTTATAAATTATCATGTATCGTATTAAATTATTGGACTAAGGTACCTAATATGCTAACTATCCTATTTAAATTAATGATGGTGTCTTATAAAAAGTAGAATATAGCCTAATACTCTATGAGATTGTCGCATGTATAAGCTGGTGTAAGATTTTGTGAAAGTATCATATTAACTCTTTAAGGTGTCGTATTACTTTAAAATATATATATATATATATATATATATTCTCAAAGGTATCATAAAATTTGGTGTAATTGACCTATAGAATTTGTTTGGTGCCGTATAGTTATATGAAGATATCATAATATCCTGTAAAGTTTTAAAAGTTTTATATAAGATTATGCAAGTTTTGTATATGGTCCAACAGACATTGTATAAATTAAGCCAATGCCGTGGATTATATCTAATCTGACATATAGTTGTAGTTGCAAGTATCATATATAATGCCAAAAGTAAAACAAAAAAAAAACTGGAATTGGAAATTATAACAAAAAAGATTATAAAATGAAATTGCCTTATGGGGCAACCTAGTTGAAACAATTGGGTCAAACAAGTATAATTTGGAACATAATATTACGAAAGAGACAGATTCACGTTCGAAAGGCAGATGACGTAAAGCGATCGATATGAGTTGGTGACCAAATGAAGTCAAACATAATGAAAAGGCATGGGTAACAGCCAAAGTGGCCAACCACACCAGTCGAACGAAGTGAAACAGAATAATGAAAGAATGTGAGAAAGCTTGAGCGGTGGACCACTATGGATGACCTTAGTAAGACAGGATCAACATTTGGTTGTTGTACCCCTGAAGGTGCTCTTGTCCCTCCATTAAGTTACAACAGCCGTGGAAATATGTGCTTTGCAGTTTGTCTAGATCAATGTCGGGCGAAGAAGTGTGCTCTCACCAATGAAGTAAGATACCTTCTAACACATTCGCACAGAGTACGTGGAGCAAGTATTTCTCACTCTTATGTTTCATAGTTGGAATCACCTATCCAAGAATGCACCAAATTTTACCAATAATAGTTGAGTGGATTCAAGAGAGGTTTATGCTAATTGTATCAATGACCATGAATGACAGTCGAAAGGCTACTTCAACTAACCTTAGGTTTAGGTCGACTACAATATTAGTGCTCTTGTTATGGTCTTCAAAAACCAACACTTCATGGAAGCTGTGTACAATGGGGCTTCAACAATTTTAAATATAGTTTCCTTAATGGTGTGATTTACTTTTCTTAATGGTTTAGGATAATCAAACTAATCGTGGTGTCGTGTTTGTGTGTGTGTGTGTGTGTGTGTGTGTGTGTGTGTGTGTGTATACACACATTAATTGTGTCATACGATTTTCTTAATGGTGTCATATAATTTCCTCAGAAGTATTGTATAGTTTCCTTAATGATGTCATCTAGTTTTTTTAAAAGAGTCATATATTATTTGCAAAATATCCTATATGTTACTTAACAATGTCGTCTCGTTTTCTCATTGGGAGAACATATTATGTACAAAGTGTTGGATAGATTCATCAATAGTGTGGTATATTGTCTAGAAAGTAGCTTATAGTTTACTCAATAGTGTTGTATATTATCTGCAAACTGTTGTATAATATCATTACTAGTTTCAATATAGACCTAAAGTGTTGTGGTTTGTTTCGTAGAACCAAGATTTTGAACACTTAATTTTGACAAGGTCTCTTCTATTGTTAGTAAGTTTAGCGTTTGTTTAATTATACTTTCAGGGAGGTTGATTATTTTCCGCCATTGTGTTGCGTTTAATTATACTTCCCACAGGGAGGTTGTTTAATTATACTTGTAGTAACCCTGTTGTCTAACCACAAGACTGCCTATATTAATTTGGGCCTGTTGCTGTCTTTGCGCAAGCATTGACAAAAACTTATGCATATTTCAATCTTTTGAGTTGGCACGAAAAGTGGTAGCAAGGCCCCATAACAAATGCTTAAGTTTAGTGCTGAATTACTGTGTCTTAAGGTCTAGGTTTAAAGTGGAAATTATAAAGGAGACTCAGGGTAATAGAAAATAGTAAGGGGAAACGGCTGTAGTTGGCCACCCACACCGGTCGAATGAAGCAAAAACAAAATAAATAAATAAATAAATAAATAATTTCAGACTGTGGGAAAGCTTGTTGGGTCGACCCCCATGGGTAGCCTAAACATGTTAGAAGCACAGAGACAAAAGCAATTGCTAGGAAGCAATTGACCACGGCCGCACCGGCTAACCGTGGTTAGGCCAGTATGCTAGGAAAACTTGATAGGTCAACAAATGTGGTAAACCCGAGTTAGACAGAATGTAATACTGAATCAATGCAACCAAGGGGGTCCAACACGATACCCAACCAAAGTGATAGAGAAATAAGTTGTCACCTGTTAAAATGCAAAATACAAAAGATGAAAAATATTCAGCTGCAGGAGGGGTCATACTTTCTCGTAATTTGGAAGTAAAAATTATAAAAGAAACACAATATATTATAAAAGCTTAGGCTCAAAGGGGTCGACCAAGCTGACCAACAAGACTAGGGTAGACTGCTTGTGAAATGCTAGAACTTTTTCCGGTCGACCACTAAGATACACCAATGAAAGAAAGAATCATTATTGAATCAATAACTTGACGATGGTCCGCCACGCTACCCCCTACAAAAGTAATTGTGAATCTCATGTAGAATACAAACGAAGACAGCAATGAGGGATCAAACTTTCATTGGTATAATTGGAAATGCTTTAATCCTCTTAAATGAATGTAATATATCATAGGTAATATATCAATATGGTGCTAACGAGTGCAAATGAAATTGATCTCCTTAAATGAATATAATTTATCAGACATAATAGATAATTAAATTATTAAAACCAAAATAAATTTAATTTTACAATTTCAATTTATTTCTATTATAATTATATATAGGATTATATAGATTCTATTCTTCTTTTCCTCATGTTTTCTGCTTAAAATAAAGTTACTCTACTATTAAGGTGGCATATACAACGATCAATGTATCGTATATAGTCAGTAAAGAGTCGTATAACTTGAGTAAATGTTGCATTTACAGTATTAAAAGTTGTTGAATAGTCTTATTCACTCAAGTTTACTAGGTGAATTATAACCTGCTAATAAAGGTGTCTTTTCTATTAAGTAAAGTGTTGCATATATCCGATAAAATGTTGTATAACTTGAGTGCAAATGATGTTTATTGTATTCAATGTCGTTGGATAATGTTTCTCTTTCAAGTTTACTTAATCAAATGTATGATGGGAAAGGTTTAGACCCAAAAGAGGTCGACCACACCGGCCAACAGTAGTAGGGCAAAATGCTTGAGAACTTTTTTGCTCAATCATTAATGGTCAACTAAATACAAATGAAGAAAACATCAACCAAGGGAGGGGTCAGACTTTCTTCTAAAGATTAAAAGGGAATTGATACATCTTACTTGAATATGATATGGCATCTATAATTTATTAATTTCATTTTTACATGTATAAAAAATGTTTAAGTAAAGCAAATGAAAATATTATTCAAGCTGAAATTATATAATTAATACCATAATCAAATTTAAAAGGAAATCATATATGTAAAACCATCGAGATATATATACACACACACAGACAACCAATCTTTTCATATTCAAACCCAATTACATAACCTACATAGATAATAATTAAAAGATTTGTCATTAAAGAGATATAACCTAAAGAATGAGGTATATTGTTATTAACAAAAATATATATATAAATTTAGAACAAAAATGATACAAGAAATTTATGTGTCAAAAAAGATTAGTTATGTAAGTTAATTATAATTATAAATAATTATAATTATAAATCTATATAGAATTATATAGATTTAACTCTTTTTTCCTCATGCTTTGTGCATAAAATATTAATATAATTTGCTATTAATGTGTCATATGCTATGAGCAAAGAGTCGTATATATTCATTTAAGTGTTGTATAAATTGAGTGGGAGTGGTGTTAATTGCATTTAAAGTTGTTGGATAATCATTTTCACTCAAGTTAATTATTTCAAATTTATAATAGTCTACATTAAGGTGTTTTATACATTCATTAAAGTGTCATATCTGTTCCCAAAGTACCATATAATTTGAGTGGAAGTCACTTTTATAGAATTAAAATTTGGTGGATGCTCTTTATTCCTCATATTCTCATTAAAATATAGGATAGTCTGCTATCAAGGTGTGGTATACAATGAGCAAAGTGTTGTATATAATTAATACTGTTTCATAAAATTTGAGAGGAGGTGGTGTTTATTGTAGTAAAAGTTATTAGTCTTTTTCACTTAGTTTTACTATTTCAAATATATGTTAGTCTACTATTAAAATGGTGTATAATGTTAGTAAGGTGTCATAAATGTGTGATAAAGTATTGTATAATTTGAGTGAAATTAGCATTTATTGTATCAAAAGTTGGTAATGAACTTTTTTAAATAAAGCATGCATCTTGACACACATCCGGGGCTTATTAAAAGGGGTCATATATACTATATATTTGGTGTCGTATCATGTAATATAGTGTAAGTTAGGATAAGTTTACATTTAGGATACTAAGTTTTTTATTGCTTACATATAAATCAGTAACTTAAAAATTGTGTATTTAAGGGAACGATCATTGTAAAATGTCTATTAACGAGTCATTAACATTAGTTTTTTTACAATTGTCGTTAAGTCATGACAAGACATTCACATGGCATCTGATGTGGCCAATAGTGCAAAGCTAGGTCAGAAAAATGTGCCACACGTTGAACCACTTTCTTTCTTTTATATGGCACCCGCTAAAACTCTCCTCTCGTTTCTCTCTTCTCATCTTCTCTCGCTATTGTCTCTCTCTCTCTCTCTCTCTCTCTCTCTCCTCTCGTTTCTCTCTTCTCATCTTCTCTCGCTATTGTCTCTCTCTCTCTCTCTCTCTAAATTGTTCTTCCCAACATCTTTCTTTTCTCTCTCTTACTTTTCAAGCTCAAAATTAGGTCACTAAGTATTGCATAGATTTATAATTAAGGCAGTAGCTTACATTTTAGTTTATATTTAAGTTAATAACATTAATTTCATTTAATGATGATGACTTGACTATGAACAAATAGGGATATTTGTAGTAAATAAAAGGATAACTTTAGGTATAGAACTAAGAGAAAATTAAGGATCGGAAGAAAAGAGTGCTTTAAATGTAAAGTGATTCTTAATGGTATTAATGGGTATGAGATAATTTATAAAAGTGTTAAAGTAGTTATAAACTTATAAAAGAGAACTTGTTCACACAAAGAGTGTGATGTGTTTGGCATATCTTGTTATCATACTATTCTACTATCATGCATAAAGGAGTAGAGCTGGTAGTTTATCTATAATCTTTGTTGACTAAAGAAAAATAGTTTTTATGATCTAATTAGTTTTTATAGATATTTTATTAAGTATTTAAATACTATTATTACACCACTCATTGAGGTTGTTGAAAAAAATATGAGTTTTAAGTGAAACAATAATTAAAGCAAAGTCTTTAATTTGGTTAAAAAAAATTAGTTCTACATTTTTATTTATTTTACTTAATTTTGTTAAAATTTCTGAAATTAAATATGATAATTCAAGTATTGATATTAGAGTTGTTTTGATGTAAAAAAAGTGTCAAATTTTCTATTTTAATGAAAAGTTAAATAAAGTAAGCCTTAATTGTCTCACTTATAATCAAAAGATATGTGCATTAGTATAGATCTTAAAGAGATGGCATCAATACTTTTGACTCAAGAAATTTGTCATTTATATTAACTATAAATTCTTGAAGTGCTTAAAAGAATAAAAAAAGTTGAATAAGAAATATGTTAAATTGGTCGAATTCATTAAAACTTTTCCCTACATCAAATATGAGTAAAAAGAATACAATAATTAATGTATTATTTCGTAAATATACCATTATCTTTATATTTAGTGTAAAATTATTAGAATTTAAATATATTAAAAATTTATATATAAAAGATTTTAATTTTATTATGTATAAAGCATGTAAAATTTTATCCTTTGAGAAATTTTATGAAAATAAGGGTTTCTTTTAAAAAAAAAATCTTTAAGAGAGTTAATTGTTAGAAAAGTATATAAAAATTGTTTAATGAATTATTTCAAAATTAGGAAAACTCTAAATATCTTAACTAAGTATTTATTTTGGTCACATATAAAACAAGACATTGAGAAGGAGTGTGAAAAGTACATAACATGCAAATAAGATAAATTTAAAATTTTACCCATAACTTGTATATTTCTTTACTCATACATAGTCAACTTTTTGTTTATTTATTTATGAATTTTGTATTAAGATTGTTGTGGTAAAAATAAGTAGAAATTTTATATTTGTTATTATTAATAAATTTTCAAAAATAATATACTTTATCTCATACTATAAAACTAACAATGTAAATAAAATAACTAAATTATTTTGAAAGAAATGTGGTTTGCCTATATGGTATGCCTTAAAATATTGTTTTAAATCGAGATGCAAAGTTTTTAAGTTACGTTTAAAAAATTTTATGAAATGAGTTAGATACTAAATTGTTACTCTCAACTATTTGTTATTTATAAATAAATAAATAAATCAAGATAATTAATTAAATTCTTTCTACTATATTACATATTATTATTCAAATGAATTTAAAAATATGAAAAAATTATTTGATAGATATTTATTGAATATTCAAGAAAAGTCAATGACATATTAATAAAAAAAAAGTACTTAACAAGCGAATCGAAAAAATTTGAGTCAAAAAAAAATAATATAAACTTAAAAAGTAACAAAATTAATTATAATATAGGTTAATATTTTATTAATTTTATAAATATAGTGAATAAATTTATGTTAAATGATCATAAGAAATTTTACAATAACTATTAAAAAGGAAATTGATCATTATTTCTAAAATTATTAATTTATCTTATGAATAAATTTAATTTTACTATTAAAAAAACAGATTATTAGGTAAAATAAAAAAATTTAACTTTTTTAGTTTTGTAAAAAATTAAAGAACTTACAAAAATTAATTTTTTTATTATTTAACTTAACTTATTACTTTTAAATTCATTTTTTTAGAGTAGGACATTTATATCTTTTTTATAAATTTTGTGTTTTTTTAAACATTAAGTATAAATTTTATATAATTAAAATCTAATTTAATTTTTTTAAGTGTTTATTTGATTCTTTGTGAACATTAAGTTCCTAAATCACATCTTTTAAATTTCACGTCATCGTGATTCATTCATTACGGCTTTTTGGTCGATAAGCATGTCTAGCCGATTCGAGACATCTTTTATTACCAACAATCGTCATTTCATCGCATACTCCGCACCTCCCTCCCCCTCCCCCCCCAAAAAAACCAAAAAAGTAAGAAAATAAAAAAAGAATAGCGAAAGAAACAAAGGAAAAAAGAAAAAAAATGAGGTTACCGAACCTTTATCAGTTTCTCCCCTGGGTTGCTGGAGTTTCATTCCTTTTACAACATTTTTGCGGCATGTAAATCCTCCCAGTAATGATAAGGTGGCGCTATCTTTTCGAATGAGTACGCGTTGACGGTGATATTGATGGCTATTGACTAGCTACAGGAATTGCTGCATCCTGCATCATCTTCGTCGATCTCTTAGAATGACAACAATTTCTATTTGGATATTTGTGTCAAATTCTTTGATTATTTTAGCCCCATGATCTTGGATTTAAAGAAAAAGTTCAACCAATGCTACAGTCAACCAAAACAAAATTAAGTTATAATATTTTTTTTATTTTTTTTATATAAATTACTTTTAAATTATTTAATTAAATCATTCTTTTTAATATAATTATTTTATATAATAATAAAATAATTTAATCAACGAAAAACATAAATAATTTTATTTTTAATAAATAAATTTAACCTTTTTTTCATATTAATTTTATTAAAATTGAATGAAAAAAATAATTTTTTTCTAAAGAATTGGAGTTTTAACAGAATTTTAGTTTCATCATACAACATGAATCAACATGAAAAATAACAAGTAGCTTCATAAAAGAAAGAAAAATTAAATAAAAAGTACAATATTTCCAGTTATTTTGTTAAATTCATGGGAACTCTTTTTCTTTTTCTTTTTCTTTTTTTGCCTTTTTCTTTTTTTGGATTCATCGGAAAGGAAATCCACGGTGAACTTCGTAGCGAGAATAACATATGGTTTGTTTTTTCTGAGCGGTTTATTTATACTTAGCTATAGTTGTTGCCATATACGTACCCGCTCAGATGGAACGTTTGACGCTGTTCCAATTGAAGATAAGATCGACTTCAATTTCATCCTCGGCTTTGCCATTGATTCAGGCTCATCAGGTAACCCTCAAAACGGCAGTTTCGTGCTATACTGGGCCGACACGTTGACCCCAGAATCCGACGCGGCCGTCAAGAATAGCCACCCCAACATGAAAGTCACGGCCAGTCTCGCCGGCTTGAGCGGTGGTGAGAAAGTCTTTCATTTGTACAAAATCCAAAAGACCATCATCTGTGGATATCCACTGCTTTCAAGTCCCTGAAATCCATTGCTCAAAAGTACCATCTTGATGGCATCAACATCGACTACAAGAATTTTCCCAGGAAAAATACCAACAGCACTTTTGCTTACTGCATCGGCGTGCTCATTACTCTCCTGAAAAACCAAACAGTTATTTCTGTTGCCACCATATTCCCATTTTGCACCACCGTCAGACCCTAAATGGAGCTGTTCCAGAAGTATGGAAACATTATTGATTATGCTTGATGGTGTTATTGATGCTTCTAAATTGCTAAGTTTAGCTATTTCTGTACTGTTGTAATTACTGTTGTCCGTAAGCAATACGTTCAAGTGGTGACCTGCAATTTTAATAACTTTTGAATGTTAGCTAAATTAGTTATAAAGAGGAGGCTATTAAATAATTCTTCTTAAAGGTTAAATTTTTTACAAATTATTTTTATTGATACAATTATTATAAATTTAAATTTAAAATAATAAAAATATTTTATAAATAATTTGTATATATAAATAAAAAATATTTTTTTTTGTCTCTACACATTGACTACCCTTTCAATGTTTTTCTTTCAACTCTTTCACATTGATCCAATTATATCACCTATGCAACTTATGTAACAAGTTATACTAAAAATATATTAAAAACAAAACTAATAATACATATCAAAATCACACCAAATCAAAGTCCAACAATAATGGTATCAAAGTTTTAATATCATGTGAGGTCCTATTTGATTAAGTAAAGAGCAAACACAAAGAGTGAAACATGTGAGGAAGTAAAAAGGGAAGGAAGGTTTTTAAAAACTTATACCAAAAACCCAAGTCCAACAATTAAGATGGTTTTCACATCCTTTTCTCCACTTCTACCAATAAAGTTCAATCAAGAAATTATCTCTAATGGACTATAATGATAAATGCCTACTTAAGGGTCTTTTATCTTTAGGAAGTAATAAAAATAAGAGTTGTGGTTCCCCCTTTGCCAACCAATCCCACTACAACATAACTCAAAAACCATAGTGAGATTATGTCAAAACAATTTAAAACTCTCACTTGCATTCACTCTACTATTGCAGAAGTCATTTTCAATAGAATTATGACTTGTGAGATAGCTAAGGAAGAATATGGAGGTAATAACAAATTTAGAACCATGCAACTTCTTAACCTCAAAAGAGAGTTTCAGTTACTTAACATGAAAGAAGCAGAGATTATAAAAGATTATAGAGATAAATTGATGAAGCTGGTGAATCAAATTAGAATCCTTAGAGAAAAGCTTCCTAATTCCAAGATTGTCCAAAAACTGCTACTAAGCATACTTGAGAGGTTTGAAGCCAAAATATCTTCACTTAAGGATTCCTGATGAAAATCATATTGTACCAACTCAAATCGACAAGGGAGTAAATACTCTACAAAACCTTAGAGGACCAATGATAAGTGCAAGGTCAAAGAAAATAAAGGAAACTCTCAACAACTTATTGTGCGACATTTACTATCAGGAAGTTGCCAAGTACGAGTTAAGAAGGATGGAGTCTTCATTAGGGCTTGCAAATGTGTCATCTATAGAGGAATTTGCGAACCATGGCCTTGGGAAGGAAGTTGGATTTGAGAGCCCATGATTGGGCCTTTTAGGTGGGTTATTTTCATGTGTTTTTATTATTATTTAGTTGGTTGGACGAAATTCCTTATTAAGCCCAACATATTTAGTGGGTTGGACGAATTTCCTTATTAAGACCAACTTATTAGTTAGGGTTTCTGGGAGTTAGCATATAAAAAGGGCAAAAAGGGTGGCTGGGAGAGACAAACCCGTTTTCATGAGTGTATGAGCTATTTTCTTTAGTTCTTTGAGAACTAATTCTGAACTTTCATACTTGTGTGTGTTGGTTCACTAGACTTATCTTCTTCAACATTGTTGTTGTTAGGAGTGGTGTCTGAATCTTGTAATTCTGGTTCTTGGTTGTTTATAATCATTGGCTCAAAACTCCAAATCCCTTAACCTGTGTTAGAACGATCCTATACCAACATTGGTGTTAGGTTCTGTTTACATATAAACGGAGTTCATATCATTTGGTATCAAAGCCTTGGCTCTAACTCAGCTTAGTTATATTGTTGTTATCATATCTTTCATGTATTCTTCGTTGTTGGTTGAATAATCAAAAAGAGAGGAAAAAAACGCAAAAAAAAAATAAATAAATAAATAGAAATAGAATCATGTATTTTGTGGGTTTCTTTTCTAATATTTGTTTCTTCCACAGAAATACTCATTAGTTAACTGAAAAAAAAAATGGGTTCATTGTTCAATTGGTCATTTACTCAATTATATTTGATAATTGATTGTTGTCCAATTACACTGCTCATATCATTGAATTTCTTGTCATTCTGTTTGCTTTATTGCCCATCTTCTTGGTCCTGTCACTTTTCTGAAGAGGTAGGTCTAGGATTGATATATTCAAGTTTTGTTTGTTCTAAATTTAGTTTGCTTGGGACTACTGAAAGAGCTCTTAGAGTTTTGCAATTTATTGTGTGAAACACGAGAGTTGAGGACTATTATAGTTGAGTGGAGAGCAAACACACAAGGGAGTGAGTTTTGTGAGGCATATTCTTTATATACTAACAATCTTGCATGTATGATGTCTAATGATAAAGAAGGCAGTTTCCCACATAGAGAGGAGGAAGTAGTTGTTCTAGATTTCAAATTGCTTATGAAATCCTTAAAACAGAAGTTTGATAGGATTGACCAAGCACTTTGGGAAGTTCGAGATAGGATGGATCAAATAAAAGGGGAATCAAGTGTCAATCCTAAGAGGCCAGCTGTGAGGGTTATAAAGGAGCAATTTGAACATGACCTTAGTGAAGATGGTGATGATTATTATGATGACGGTGATAATGCTAGTAGAAACTTTAGAGGTGGTTTTAGAGAAGAACGTGATAATAGGAAAGGTAGAGGAGCAAGAGGCAATGGAAATGTTTATGATAGGTACAATGGAGGTTGGGATAACAAAAATAGAGAAGAGGAAGGAGTAAACAAAAATCTTAGTAGTATTAAAATAAAAATACCTTCTTTCCAAGGAAAAGCTGACCCTGATGTCTATTTGGATTGGGAACAAAGAGTGGAATTAATATATAAGTGCCATAACTTCTCTGAGGAGAAGAAGGTGAAGTTAACTGTGGCAGAGTTCACTGATTATGCTGTAGTATGGTGGGACTAACAAGTTACCACAAAGAGAAGGAATTTTGAGAGGGCTATAGAAACTTAGAATGAGTTGAAGATCGTGATGAAAAGGAGATTTGTTCTCAGCTCTTATTATAGGAATTTGTATAACAAGCTGTAGGGCCTTACACAAGGTTCCAAGAGTATGGAAAAGTACCATAAAGAGATGAAAATTGCTATAGTTAGGGCAAATGTAATGGAGGATAGGGAGGTAACCATGGCTAGGTTCCTCCAAGGGTTGAATAGGAGCATAGCTGATGTGGTAGAGCTGCAACACTATGTAGAGCTTGAAGACATAGTACACATTGCCATGAAAGTTAAGAGACAACTTAAGGGGAAGAGCACTTCTGGTCATAAGCAGAACTTAGGTTCATCTTATTGGAAGTTGAACTAAGGGAAGAAGGAAGAGAAGATGACTTTTACGCAAAAAAGCAATTCACATAGACCTAAGACTAGTAGAGGTAGCATGGAAAGGGGTAAATTTGAAAAAAAAAACTTGAGGGCACCCAAGGAAAAACTAGAGACATCAAATGCTTTAGATGTCTGGGTAGAGGTCATGTGGCTTCACAATGTCCTAACAAGAGAACCATGTACCTTCAGGAGAATGGTGACTATGTGTCTGGCAGTGAAGCTGGTGATGAAGACCAAATGTCACCATTAGAGGATGCTAGTGATGTTGATGAAGGGATAAAGTATTTGGAGCATGGTGGAAGGCTTTTAGTAGCAAGGAGAGCCCTAAGTGCACAGGTTAAGGAGGAGAATGATGCTGAGATTCAGTGGGAAAATATTTTTCATACTCGATGTTTAATTCAAGATAGACTATGTTGCTTAATCATCGATGAAGGTAGTTGCACTAATGTAGCAAGTACAGAGTTGGTGGAAAAATTGAACTTGCCTACAACCAAACATCTTAGGCCATATAATTTGCAATGGTTGAATGACAGTAGAGTGGTAAAAGTGACTAAACAAGTCATGGTTCCATTTTCCATTGGTAGATATAAGGACAAATTGTCTTGAGATGTTGTACCTATGCAAACCAAACATTTGTTATTGGGCTGTCCTTGGCAATTTGACAGAAAAGTTTTGCATGATGGTTACAAGAACCATTATTCATTCACCATGGATGGAAGACCATTTACACTGGCACCATTAACTCCAAAACAGGTGTATGAAGACTAAGTGAGACTTTATGAAAGTGAGCAAAAGAGGAGGAGCGAAAAGAAAGAGAGAGTCGAGAGAAAAGAAAGTGCAGGAGGGAAAAAGAAGATAAATGCATTTGAGGGTGCTGAGAACGAGAGTGGTCAGGTTCACAAAAGTGAAGATGAAAGAAAACAAGTGAGTGTGTTTGCAAAAGGAGTAGATGTTAGGGTTGCCTTCTAAGCTAGGCAACAAATGATCTTAATCCTATACAAGGATTCTTATTTCTCTAACACTAACCTTGATTCATCTTTGCCTAGTGCTATTTCATCTTTGTTGCAGGATTATAATGATGTGTTCCCTCAGGAGATCCCAGATGTTTTGCCACCAAGGAGAAGGATTGAACATCACATTGATCTTATTCCTAGAGCTCCCATTCCCAATAAACCAGCGTATAGAAGTAATCCTGAGAAGACAAAGAAGCTTCAAAGGCAAGTTGATGAGTTGATGAAGAAGGGACATGTAAAGGAGAGCATAAGTCCATGTGCAGTGCCAATGTTGCTTGTGCCAAAAAAAGATGGATCTTGGAGGATGTGTGTCGATTGTAGAGCTATCAATAAAATAACAGTTAAGTATCGACATCCTATACTCAGGCTTGATGATATGCTAAATGAATTACATGGTGCATGTTACTTCTCTAAAATTGACCTTAAGAGTGGATATCATTAAATTAGGATGAGGGAAGGAGATGAATGGAAAACTACATTCAAAACCAAGCATGGTTTGTATGAATGGTTAGTTATGCCGTTTGGTTTGACTAATGCACCTAGTACTTTTATAAGATTAATGAATCATATTTTGAGGCATTTCTTAGGAAAGTTTGTTGTGGCTTATTTTGATGACATATTAGTATATAGTAGGAATTTAGAAGAATGTTTGCCTTTTGTGGAGTTTGCCTATAATTGTGTTGTTCATAGTGTTATAGGTTATTCTCCTTTCGAGCTTATTTATGGTTTTAATCCATTGTCGCCTTTAGATTCGATACCATTGCCTATACAGGATAGGGTTAATTTAGATGGGAAAAAGAAGGCAGAAGTGGTTAGGCAACTTCATGAGAAAGCTAGGCTTAACATTGAGAGAAGAACCAAACAATATGAAACACAAGCCAACAAAGGTCGCAAGCATATCACTTTTGAACCTAGTGATTGGGTTTGGGTACATTTGTGGAAGGATAGATTTCCTAAGCAAAGGAAATCAAAGTTGCAACCAAGGGGAGATGGTCCTTTTCAAGTGGTGGCAAGAGTCAACGATAATGCATATAAACTTGACTTGCCAAGTGAGTATAATGTTAATGCAACATTTAATGTTTCTGACCTTTCTCATTTTTCTCTTTGATGATGTAAGTGCTGATTTGAGAACAAATCATTTTGAGGAGAGTGGGAATGATGGAAACCATATTGTACCAACTCAAATCGACAAGGGAGTAGATACTTTGCAAAACCTTGGAGGACCAATGACAAAGGCAAGGTCAAAGAAAATAAAGCAAGCTCTCAACAACTTATTATGCAACATTTACTATCAGGAAGTTGCCAAGTACGAGTTAAGGAGGATGGAGTCTTCACCAGGGCTTGCGAATGTGTAATTTGTGGAGGAATTTGCAAACCATGGCCTTGGGAAGAAAATTGGATTTAATAGCCCATGATTAGGCCTTTAAATGGGTTATTTTCATGTGTTTTTATTATTATTTAGTGGGTTGGACAAAATTCCTTATTAAGCCCAGCTTATTTAATAGGTTGGACAAATTTCCTTATTAAGACTAGCTTATTAGTTAGGGTTTTTGAGAGTTAGCATATAAAAAGGGCAAAAAGGGTGGCTGGGAGAGGCAGACCCGTTTTCATGAGTGTATGAGCTATTTTCTCTAATTCTTTGAGAACTAATTCTGAACTTTCATACTTACATGTGTTGGTTCACTAGACTTATCTTCTTCAACATTGTTGTTGTTAGGAGTGGCGTCTGAATCTTATAATTCTGGTTCTTTGTTGTTTATAATTATTGAATCAGAACTCCAAATCCCTTAACCTGTGTTAGAACGATCCTATGCTAACATTGGTGTTGGGTTCCGTTTACATATAAACGGAGTTCGTATCAATTCCAAAGACCTATCTAAGATATCCTTAAATGAGCTAATATATGCCCTTTAAGCTCAAGAGCAAAGAAGGTTCCTAAAACAAAAGGAGACTTTAATAAAAGGTGCTTTTCTTATCAAGTATCAAAGAAAAATCAAACCAGAAAGAAGCAATAAATGAAAAGGCAACAAAAGAAGGAGCAAGAAGCATAATTACTGGCAAACAAACCTTTCCTCCCTGTGATCACTACAAGAAAACCAATCAATTGCCTAAGTATTATTGGTAGAGACTTGATATAACATGTAGGCACTATAACGAGAAAGGGCATAGGGAGAGGGTGTGTTTAAAGAAAAAAAGATCACCTCAGAACCAATTACAAGCACAGGTTACAAATAGTGGTCTTGAGGAAGTACAGGAGAAGCTATTTGTTGCCAATAAAAGCTCTATTAAAAGCAGCAAGGCTTGGCTAGTAAATAGTGGATGCTCTAATCATATGACTCCCAATCTTACAATCTTCAAGGAATTAGATTAGTTAGTCACCTCCAAAATTACAGTTAGCAATGGTTAACTCATACATGCCAAAGGGAGAATAATAGTAGTTATCCAAACACCATCAAGTAGTAGGCTTTTGTCAGATGTCTTATATGTGCTTGAAATTAATCAAAATATCCTAAGTGTGGGGCAGTTCCTTAAGAAAAATTACTCCCTGTAATTTAAAGATAGAACATATGTGATTTCTGATGCAAATGGCAAGAAGATATTTGTTATTCTTATTAAAAGCAAGAACTTTCATTTGGATTTAAGGTAGGTTGATTGTATGGTTGTAATAGATTTTATAGATGAGATAACATTATGGTATAAGAGGCTAGGGCATATGCATCATGCCAAAATGTTGAACCTGTACAAAAAACAACTTGTAGAAGGCATACTTACCTTTGATGAGAAAATGATGATTTGTGAGACATGCCAATAGGATAAGCAACCTAGATTGCCCTTCCAATCCAACTAGAAGCTAAAAACAGCACCAAAGTTACAGCTTCTTCATAATGACATCTATGGTCCAATGAGCCTAACCTTTTTGGATGGAAGCAAGTACTTTATAACCTTCATGATGACTTCACAAGGTCTTGCTAGATTTTCCTTTTAAAACAAAAGTCAAAAACAACAATAACATTAAAGGAGTTTAAAGCTTGGATAGAAATCAATCAAGCAACAAAATCAAAGTTATAAGGATAGATATAGGGCAGAGTATAAATCAACTATATTCAGCCAAATATGCAAAGCAGCAAGTATACAACAATAACTTTCTAATATTTACACACCCCCAACAAAATGGGGTGAGTGAGAGGAAAAATAGGTCTATAATGGATGTCTCTAGGACTTCGTGACAAAAGAATGCCTAAAAGATTTTAGGGAGAGGCTATTACTACTATTGTCTATTTACTAAACAAGCTTCCAACTAAGGCCTTAGTATATATAACTCCCTATAAGGCCTAGTTTGAGAAGAAGCTCTCTCTGTATCATTTAAGAATTTTTGGCAGTATATGCTATTCATATGTACTTGAAAGCAAGAGAGACAAACTAGATCTAAAAGCAAAAGTAAATGTGTTTGTTGGTTACACAAACACACCTTACAATTATAAGCCCTTCAATCCTCAAACAAACAAAATCTCTATCAGCTGAATTGTTGAGTTTATAGGGGAAGAAAGTTGAAATTAGAAGGAAGCTAGTGTTGAAACCACCTTACCTCAATCCATCCTTGTGCAGCAAATACCATAACAAGATACTGACTCCTTAAATATTTATCAAGTAGATCATATACCAGCAAAAGGAATGAGGGTTCTGTCAAATGTTTATGAAATGAGTCTTGTTTCTTAGTTGAAACCAACCAACTATGAAGAAGCTTTTAATGATCCAAATTAAAGAAAAGCAATGAAAGCAAAAAATCAATGTCATTAAGAAGAACAAGACTTGGAGTCTTGTTAAAAGGCCAAAGAATAAAAAAGCTATAAAAGTCAAATGAATTTTTAAACAAAATTGAATCCAAATGGCTCCTTAAATAGATTAAAGGTAAGGCTAGTAGCTAAAGGTTATGTGCAGCAATATGACATTAACTATGCTGAAACTTTTGCTCTAATAGCTAAAATAAGCACCATTAAGCTACTTCTAGCTATAACTACACAAAAGACTAGGTTATCCATCAACTTGATATCAAATTAGCCTTTTTTAAATGGTGAACTAAAAAAAGAGGTCTACATTGAGCAGCCAAAAGGCTTACAAAAGTAGGGGCAAGAAGACAAAATCTATCTACTAAAAAAGCTCTTTATGGCTTAAAACAAGCCTTAAGAGCTTGGTACACAAGAATTAATGACTACCTACTGGAGTTATCTTTTATTAAAAGTAGCAGCTCTTGGTGTTCTCTCTCTATGTTGATGTCTTATTAATCCTTAGAAATAACTCCATTTTGGTAAATCAATTCAAATCTAAAGTGATGAAGCAGTTTGAGATGATAGATTTAGGTCTCATAACCTTCTTTCAAGGCTTACAAGTGTAGCAAACATTTAAAGACATTTTTATGGTACAAAGTAGATATGCAAAAAATTTTTTGAAAAGGTTCCAAATAACTGAATGCATGAATTGCAACACCTCTTATGGTAAGACTAAAGCTAATGACTAATGATGGTGCTACCAAAGTTGATCCAAGCAAATATAGAAGTTTAATTGGGTGCTTGTTTTATTTGACTGCATCAAGGCTAGACATTATGCAAGCTATAAACTCACTATTTAAGTACATACATGAACCAAGTAAACTCTAATACAAAACTGCAAAAAAAGTTCTTAAATGTGTCAAAGGCATTACAAATTATGACATACTATTCAAGAAAACAGAGAAGTTTGAATTGATTTGATACACTAATAGTAGTTAGGGTAAATGTAAAGATGATAAGAAGAGTACTTCAGACTTTGTCTTTACTTTAGGATAAAGAGCTTTCTATTTGAACTCAAAGAAATAGACTATGGTTACACAGTCAATTGCAAAAATTGAGTTTTTAGCAATTTCAGCAACAATAAATCTAGTTATATGGTTGAGAAATATCTTGACAAACTTAAAGCAGGCTTCATGTGAAGGTATATCAATCCTTTATGACAACCAAGCAATAATAGTCATTTCAAAAAATCTCATCCTATATGAAAAAACAAAATATCTTTTTTCAAGACTCATTATGTCAGAAAGCATAAGAGGAAAATGAAATAGAACTGATATTTTGCAATTCAAAAAATCAATTAGCAAATATAATGACTAAATTATTGCAAAAAGGCAAATTTTAAGAACTGAGAAACAAGCTTAGAATGCAACTCATCAGCCCTAAGGAGGAGTGATGGTGTTATTGGTGCTATTGGATTACTAGGTTAAATTGTCTTTGCACTGTTGTAACTGTTGCTGTCCAGAAGCATCATGTTTAAGTGGCAACCTATAATTCTAGCAACATTTGAATGTTAATTAAGTTAGTTGTAATAAAGGGGTTGTTGAATAACACCCTCCCAAAAGTTGACTTATTCAAGAAGAAAAATCAGTTTAAAATTAAAAATTTGTAATTTAAATTCATCATAATTATTTTTGCAGATATAATTATTATGAATTTAAATTTAAAATGATAGAAGTACCTTATAAAAAGTATCATTTTGGTTATAAACACTTATTGTCTTTCTAGTATTTTCCTCTCCACTCTTTTACATTGATCTAATCCTATCACTTATACAACTTATGTAGCAAGTTATACTAGAAATATACCATAAACAAAACTAGCAACACATACCAAAATCACACAAAACCAAAGTCCAATAACAATATTAACTAACAATTCTACACAGATCGCGAGCCCGGCAGCATATTTGAAAGCGTTTCGTCTTCAAGGCACCCAGCTCGACAAAACAAGTTGCTGCCAAGCAAATGAAGTCGATGGGAGAGGTATACAAGGAGAAGCCTTTTTCTGATGCTTTGACCCTGATAGAGAAAAGTGGCTTCGCGGTTAATGGGGTGATGGTCTTGTCAGCTGATACTTCTTTCAAGGATAACTATTACCATGAAAGGAATTCTCAAGCTTTCTTGCTGAATTAATTCTAAATGTGTTACGAGAATAAGTGGCCTTTTAGATTGCATACCTAAACATAAAAAATAAATAAATAAAACATGTACATGTTATATACTTGCAGTCCAATGAAGGGGACTAAGACTAGAAACATTAGCTCGGCTTCACTGCTCCATTGCTGTAATGGTCTTGACCCCATTGTACCCAAAAAGAAACACGTAGACCTGCAGAATCTGGCCGTTTGCATGATTTCAGGTCAATGAAATAAATTGATTTTAATTTTTGTGTAATTGGAAGAACTGGAATAGATTCTTTAGATTGATTAAATTGTTCAAATTTGAACTAGTGGCTTTAGTTTTCGTCTCTTGCCTTGCAAGAAGTTGGTGGGTAATATATGGATGGAAATAGGCACATGAACCAGGTAAACCCTTCACACTATAGATATCTATGTTACTTTAAAAAATAAAAATAAAAAAATAAAAATAAATATCCCAAAAATAAAAATTAAATATGCACCAAGACTAATAAAATATGTAATAAAAATAATTATATGCAATTATATATACAATAAACTATTAAAAATTATAATAACATCTTATTAAATGTCATATTATAATTATTAATCAGTTTTATTACATATTGAATAATTTTTTAATAAAAATTTTAAAATTTAAAATTTATTTTTATTTTTTTAATAAAAATAATTAGCAGACCTCATTTTTGTGCAATCTTTATCTGAAGACTTAGTACATGAAATTGAATTAGCCAGAATCTTGTTATTTCAAAAATTACGGGTTAGATTTGAGATTGTGGCATGAGATCAACTAGAGTACTGATGATGACGAGTAAGTAATTGCAATTTTAATAAATCTTGACATTTCTCGGAATGAGGCATCCGGTGGTTAAAATGAAGATAAAACAAAAACAGAGAAAACAAATCCATGAGGCCATAGTCCATCTTGCGAGAGGCGCAAAGCTACGTGAACTTAGAGATGCATTTGAAGCAACAAATCTAATCTACATTGCAACTTAAACCGTAACGGCCGAACCAGAGATAAGACTAGAACTGTGAAGCACCAGTCAATTGGAACTGGGATCGGCATGCCTAAGGCGGGCCAGTCTGATGTTCCTTCATTCCCGTGACCCTGTACCACTAGTTCAAACTGGCAGCTGGAATCGCCCGGCCAGAGCTCATCTCTAAACGTACGTGATGGTCCTTGCACAGTGGGAAACTAAGTCCAGGCTAAACAATGAGAATGGCTTGCCTCCCTATCGTGAAATGGTGTCTCATCCAACCATAGCAAATGTGAATTTAACACCTTCAGTATGGTTTTCGAGTTTCTAACAGCTTGGTAGCTCCCCAGGGACAGTAAGAGAAGTAATCTAACACCGCCGTGCCAAGCGGCAACATTACCCACTTGGATCTAAGGACATTTCTTTGTAGCAACTCAAGTTGACTGATTATGATCACCATCGTTCTGCCTGGCTAAGTGCTGGCACGCCGGCTGACTGCGCAAATTTTCAATTCGGGTCTATTGGCAAGCATAATTTTTTTTTTTTTTTTTAAAAGAATAAGCTGGTCGTAAGGCATTCAGTTTTTCACTTGTTCTAAAGTGCTGAGGCGTTTGGTTCTACTAAAGCATATTTTCAATTTTCGCCTAACACAGGAGAAAGTAGAAAAGCATAAGAAAGTTGATAATTATAAATATTCTTTTAACAATTTGAGAAAATTGTTTTCAGTTTTCCTTTTGATGAAGTCCTCCACAAGAATTCAGATGTTCAACACAACTCCACTCCTATAGTTGTACTTCGAACTTGTAGTTGCGCATGTCAAGCTAAGCATATTTTAGGCTGAGTTAGCATCACCAATGAAAATTTAGTATATATAATACGTAGAACCACTAGGAATTAGACTTGATGTTATAATTCAACATAGGGACAATCAACAGTTGATAGTAATCACAAGGTAAACGAACACACGCACCCATTTATGAAGAAAACTCAAGCGGACCACATCAAATGAACGCATACCTCAATTAGACTACCATGCTCGGTTGGGTAATACCTAATTGAGCGCAGCTACAGGGACGCGGAGGTGCCACTTTAGTGTAGGGGCCCATAAAATTATTTTTTTTTCTTTTTTTTTTCGAAAAAATGTAAAAAAATATTTTTTTTTATTCGCTGAACAGTGAACTGGCACTGTGCCGTCCCCACCCCGTCGGCCTGCCCCATCCGTCTAAGTTTTTCGTAACTAATTAGACCGTAGAACGTTTGCGTGGGCTACAAGTCATGTAATCTTGAGTTACGTTGTAAAAAAGCTCATAACGTGGAGCCAATTAACTACTTTGGAAATTAAAAAATTTCCTTTTCTTTTAATAAAACAAAGAAAAAACGAATATACACACCCAATATTCAATCACCAAAATATACCAAATTATGGAACTTATCGCTTGATATGAGGAAAAAATAAAATTATTTCGTCACACTATTTTCACCATCCACGTGAAAGAAAAAAGAAAAAGAAAAAAAAAAACATTCTAATCTTCGTCAACGATTCATAATGGTGCAATATATTTCCCAAAGTCCAAAAGTTTACTCATTAAGAAAAAAAAAAATTACGTGTACCCAGTTGCACGTCAAGGAGATTAGGTGGGGTCCATCCAGCATCCCACACATGACGCATGAGGGAAGATACCGTTTTTTTAGTTAGAGCACAGTCAAACTTCAGCCCTAACCGTTTTGACCTGGGGGAGAGAATGCTAAGTATAGACCAAAAGATTTGAAAAAACCAAAGAAATCAGAGAAGGCGGAAAGAAAAGGACAAGAAACGGACCTGTGGTCATTTGTGGAGGAAAGACCCGTTCCAAAACGACCACTGTCCCTTCCGAAAACGGCGCTTCCTCCCTTCCCTTCGTCACTCTCTCTCCCTCCCTGTCTCTGAAATTTCCACCTCACACTCCCATCGCGAGCATCCGCGTGTCCTACTCAAAACTGTACGACACCCGCTCCCTCTGTCTCCACCATTCTTACCCAAAAATTTCTCTCTTGCTGTCCTTCCCGCCTCTTTTCTTTCCACCTCCTCATTCTCCTGATTCTTCGCTCTCTCTCTCTCTCTCTCTCAACAAACTGTCACTAACTTTCTCGCTCCTTCTCAAACTTACCTTCCTTGATTTTATTTCTCTCTTGGTGTCCTTCGATCCTGTTTGCCTCCCTCGTCTCTCCTCGCGAAGGTCGTACTAGGAAACCATAAACTCGCTCTTTTATCTATGATTCTGCTTTTAGAAAAGGAGAAAATGCGAGTCTCATTGCTGTTGCCAAGTGTGATTCGTTCTTGATTTTCTTTTTCGTTTGTTTGTTTGTTTTCCAACTTTCTAATGTTAACAGGCGAAGACGGTGATCCTCAATCGCTAGCTCTCCTTCCAGATTTCATAAAAAACGTAAGCCTCGACTTTACTGCACGCATTCATTTTTGGACCGTCCGAAAAACAAATCTCTAATGTCTCTGTTTGATTGACAAGAAACCAAAGGAAAACGCAGGAAAAGACTTCTATTATGTTCAAAGGAACCAGAGAAAGCGAAGAAAAAAAAAAAAAAAGGAAAAAGGAAGTTATGTGCATGTGCTTGCAAATTTCCTTCAAGCAGCTGCAATTTCATTGCTTTGTTCGGCTCTATTCATTTGGTTTCTATTATCTGTTATTCGTTTTCTCGGCTGCCAAACATACCTGGAAAAATATTTAGCGTTTGTTTTTCCGTTGCAGGGTTCGAAATATACGGATTAGAGGAAACTAGGTTAAAATAGAGCAACCTGGACCTAAACACGAGGGAGCGAAGCTTAGGTGCATATAAAGAGCTAGCGAAAAGGGAGAGTGCTAGCTCGCGAGCTAGCAAGTGATTAGATTCGATCGACAATGTCGAATCTGGAGACCGGCCCACAGTTGGTGAGGCGGCCGTCCCGAAGTGCCGCCACCACCACCTTCTCCACCGAGGTCTTTGACAACGATGTTGTTCCTGCCTCTCTCGGCTCTATCGCTCCCATTCTCCGCATTGCTCATGAGATCGAACAGGAACGCCCTCGTGTCGCCTATCTATGTAAGTCGTGTACATTTTTCTTTTTTTTTTTTTTTTTTAAATTCTCGTTTTGGACTCGGTCCCTCAAAGCAAATTTTATGAAAAAAGAGCTTAGAGATTATAATTTTTATATTCTCTCTCTGTTTTTCTTTTTGTTTTTTTTCTTTTTTCCAATTTCGGGGTTGAAATTGGGAAATAGGCCGATTTTATGCGTTTGAAAAGGCACATAGATTGGATCCGAACTCCAGTGGTCGCGGCGTGAGGCAATTCAAGACAGGTTTGCTACAAAGACTAGAAAGGGTAATTCTGTTTTCCATCTTCTACATCAGATATGGTGCCTTTTTTCATTTTTTAATCATACCCTTACTTTTTTCACGATCTGATTCTTCATTTCCGCTCAATTAAACCATTGATTTGCACATAAATTCATAAGTGTGTGGTCGTTAGCAGGAAATTATTGTCCAATTTACAGTAGATACCATACCATACCATCCTTGATCGAAATTTACACGAGCTAGCGAGGAATATATCCAATGAATTTTATGCTTCCGAGACACTGATGTAGGTCATGAATGTTTGGGTACATGCGCATCAATGACCAATTGTACGACTCTTAAGTCTTAGCATTTAGTCTCCTGGTAATTCGGGAATGACTGCAAGGAGCATATAATTTTACTAGTAAAGTTTCGACCACACCTGAATCTCACTTTCACAGTCACGCACAAAAAAATATAAATTGAACGTGCCATTGAGGTATAGTGTGATCGATTGGTGCTTTGAGTGTGTGTGCGCGTATGTGTATAATGCTGGGGTTGGTGTATGCAAGCGAGTGACTCCCAAGAAAAAGAAATATGGTTTTCAATTAAAATACAGGTACGTATATTTTCACCACCTTTTGACGTCATGAGTCTGATAGGAAAGAGATGGTTAAAAATGTAGGAAAGCCCTCGTGAAAAATAAAAAACTTCATAATATTTAACATTAATTGCGAAAAAAAAATAATTAACTTGTTGACACAACTATAATTAATCAAATTAAAAGGTTAATTTGGAAGGAAATGTTTACCCAAAAATAAAAATAAAATAAAATGGCGAGTCACAATTGTGGAACAGGGGCTTAAAGTTGTGTACGGAATAAATAGTCGACCGACTGTGCTTTCTCCATCGTTTTCTTTTCCCCCTTTTGATAAAACCTCGGAAGATCACATCAAGATCCGTCTTCAATAGTAGGCAGTCAATCTCTGATTAATCTTGTTGCAGTCTATGCGACTGTTTTGCTCAAGCTGTAAAATGTATGTTTGGCCTTCTCCTTGTTTGTAGAAATGTTTCATTTGTAATTTCTGAAGGTCAAAACTAATTGGGTTTTTTATACAATATTCCAAAGGTTTGTCACAAAGTTCATATGGCCTTTCGCCACAACTCGTACTGAATGGAAATTCTAACGTGAAATCCATTTGATCAGGACAATGCGTCTAGTCTTGCCTCTCGAGTTAAAAAGACTGATGCACGGGAAATTGAGAGCTTTTATGACCAGTACTATAAACACTATTGTCAGGCTCTTGATCAAGGAGAGCAAGCAGACCGGTAATCTTACAGTCCTTATCATATGTTACTACCATTTGGTGTCCAATTTTCTATTTATTATGTTTATAGTGAATGTGCATCGATGAACTTTGTTTGATTTTGTTTGGTTGAACCCTCGGCTTCAATTTACTTCGCAGAGCTCAACTTGGCAAAGCTTATCAGACAGCAGGTGTACTTTTTGAAGTGCTTTGCGCTGTTAACAAGTCTGAGAAAGTTGAAGAAGTTGCTCCTGAGGTTATTACCAATTTTCATCAGCTTATTCTAATTGCATTTTGACTAACTATTCTGATGCATTTGTCATATCATGGTTGCAATGTTGAATACTGAAGGTTACTGCTATTTTTGCTGTGATCAGATTATTGCTGCAGCTAGAGATGTCCAGGAGAAGAAGGAAATTTATGCCCCATACAATATTCTTCCCTTGGATTCTGCTGGTGCTTCGCAGTCCATCATGCAGCTCGAGGAGGTAAGGCATATTTATAGTTCTATTAGCTATGGTTGCATGTTGTTCTCTAATCATACCTTCTCATGCTGTTCCTTTCAATTTACACCAGGTGAAGGCTTCTGTAGCTGCACTCTGGAACACTCGGGGATTGAACTGGCCCACAGGATTTGAGCAACACAGGCAGAAAGCTGGAGAGTTAGACCTTCTTGATTGGCTACGAGCAATGTTTGGGTTCCAGGCACGGTTTTGACCCCAAAAATTAAAACCATGAAGACCAAAATTTAACAGCTTGGAATTAATTTATGATTTTCAGTTAGCTAATTAATGTGTTTTTCATTCATATGCAGAGAGACAATGTCAGGAACCAGAGGGAGCATTTGATTTTATTGCTTGCCAACAGTCATATAAAGCTTAATCCTAAGCCTGAACCTCTTAACAAGGCATGCAATAATCTTTCTTTTGTGTACTTAATTTCATGCATATCTGATGTTCCTATTTTTACCACATTATCCAACCTGTTGATGGTTGCAGTGACAATGATGCATTCACAATTCACTGCTTCTAGTTTTTAAGTGTGTATGTGGACTGAGTTAGTCCATGTGTCTAGTGTAGTGCTTAATCTGCATGTCCTTTAATCCTCACCTCTTGTGCAGCTGGATGATCGAGCCATTGATGCAGTTATGAACAAGCTATTCAAGAATTATAAAAACTGGTGTAAATTTTTAGGCCGAAAACACAGTTTACGGTGAGTTAAACAGTTTGTAGAGCTACTCATGTCAGTTAAATTTTTAACATGTTGACACTTTTCAAATTATAGGAGGCATAATATACATCTTTTCATGTTAAAATTTGCAATCTTTGCTCCACATGTAGGCTCCCTCAAGGACAGCAAGAGATCCAACAGAGAAAGATACTGTACATGGGCCTATATCTTCTTATCTGGGGTGAAGCAGCCAATGTTCGATTCATGCCAGAATGTCTATGCTATATTTTTCACAATGTATGTGCCAATGATTTACATAGGAGATGCTGAATTTCCCTTTGTTACTTACTTTCTAACAAGGATGTTTTCATATATGTTCAGATGGCTTATGAACTCCATGGCCTGTTGGCTGGAAACGTCAGCATAGTTACTGGAGAAAATATTAAGCCTTCTTATGGTGGAGATGATGAGGCATTCTTGAGGAAGGTTATAACACCAATTTATTGTGTGATTGAGAAGGTATGTTGCACAGATGCATGCATTGTAGTAAAACTTTCAGGTTCTCTGTTCTGAACTTGGACATTGTCATTTTGTTACAGGAAGCCGCTAAGAGCCGCAATGGAAAAGCTTCCAACATAGAGTGGTGCAATTATGATGATCTAAATGAATACTTTTGGTTAGTATACATCCATACCCTGAATCTGAATGTTGAGTAGAAAGTAGGAATAAAAGCTTAAATTAAAAATTAGAATTCATTCTTGACTTATTTTGGTTAATACAAGTTTGTGGGAAAACATTTAGGTCATCTGATTGCTTCTCTCTTGGTTGGCCTATGCGCGATGATGGAACTTTTTTCAAATCAACACGTGGCATGGCACAGGTAATATCATATCCTGAGCTTTTTACAACTATCAACACTTACTGCCATTGGTTTTAGAAGCTTAATATGATCTCCATGACAGGGAAGGAAGGCTTCTCCAAGAATATCTGGAAGCACAGGAAAATCAAATTTCATTGAAACCCGAACCTTTTGGCACATATTTCGAAGTTTTGACCGCTTGTGGACTTTTTTTATTTTGGCTCTTCAGGTATTCAATTTGCTGGAGTAGAAATTCTGTTTGCTGCTATGTTGCCAACAATCTGGCTAAGTTATTTTTAACTATCCAATAATTCCTGAGCTGTTTATTGCAGGCAATGATCATCTTTGCTTGGAGTGAGGTCTCTGTTTCAGATATTATCCAAAAGGATGTCCTATATCACCTATCCAGCATTTTCATTACAGCAGCTATTCTTCGTGTTCTGCAAAGTATGGCATTAATTACCTCCACCTCTAACAAGTAGTCTCTCTCTGGTACTCTCTTATTTAAGGGGACAAGAAATAGATGCATTCATATGGTGATTAACCATGTAAACTTTTAAGCTTTTGAAGTTACCCTCATTCCTTTTTTCATCACAACAAGGATAATCTTGGAAGGTTTCCCAACTTAAGATATTTAAAATTCTTGCTGGACAGACATTTTGGGACGTCCCCAAATGGAAACATGGACTAGGAAGGCTCCCAGAAAATGTGCTTGGGATTCTATTTCATAGCATTAGCTAGGTTTTTTTGCAGGATATG
Source organism: Bruguiera parviflora (assembly GCA_019804595.1). Taxonomy (NCBI): domain Eukaryota; kingdom Viridiplantae; phylum Streptophyta; class Magnoliopsida; order Malpighiales; family Rhizophoraceae; genus Bruguiera; species Bruguiera parviflora. The sequence continues at coordinate 9,032,841 of CM034046.1, forward strand.
CTTTGAGTGGTCAGGATTGGAAAGTATAATGGTGCTGCAGGGAGCAGTTGAGACCCCTGTTTTAACTACCAATTGAAAGTTTTTTGAACATAGCCTTGCAGCATTTGTGTGGTCCCTTCCTTTGAGGATCATTATGATCCATTGGAAAATTCCATTTAGTTATCGGTGAAATCACATAACTTGCCATATGTGGGGGGGGGGGGAAAGCAAACTGATTGGTGATTAATTAAATGGAAAATCTGAAACCAAGTAAATTTTTACATATATTTTGGGCATTATTTGAATGAGAGGTGCAATACTGTTTGTAATACATGATTAATTTACATCAAGCTATTTTCAGAACTTATCAGCTGATGGAGAACAGAAAGTAAATATTAAACAAAATACGAAAAATCTGAGAATCTGAATTGTGTTGTCTCTACAGCAAAGAGTTCTAGACATTGTCCACAATCAAAGTCAGAACTTTTAAGCTGTCATGTGTAATTAAGAGTCACTTAATCTCTTGCTTTTATCATTATTTAGTTTTGGAAAGTATTTACAGAGGTTGCTCTTTATTCTATTCATTGCTTGCTAAAAGTATGGAAAGCATAAAGGTAAAGTTAGGCCTTGAATTTCCAATTCTAGAAATGTTATTTCATTGAACTTGAGAGATTAATATGTTCACCAATATCCATTTCCATCATTTTTTTTTTTTTTTTGAAGTTTTACTTTGGCAGTTTGGAGTTAATATTATTCAGTTTGAGCTGGTTTTTTGGTTTCTTGGGATCACTCAGCCCCTGCTTTTTTCCCCGTCAAACACTCTCTCTTCAAGTCTCATCCATGTCTCATTTCTTTTTTGCTTTCTCCCTTGCAGGTTTTCTGGACTTTGTTTTGAATTTCCCAGGATATCACAGGTGGAAATTCACTCATGTGATGCGAAACATTCTGAAGATAATAGTTAGTACAGCATGGGCCGTACTTCTTCCACTGTGTTATTTGAAGTCCTTCAAGTTTGCTCCTAAACAAATTAAAGATTTGCTCTCTTTTCTTGGAGAAGTAAATGAGATTCCTCCTTTGTACATTGTGGCTGTGGCTGGATATATGCTTCCCAACATATTAGCAGCTGCTTTGTTCATCTTTCCCATGCTCCGAAGATGGATTGAAAACTCAGATTGGCTTATCATTAGGTTCCTGTTATGGTGGTCACAGGTATAATTCTATCTTGTTTGTTTTATCTGCTTTTCTTTGTTGCTGTTATAAAGTATTTGTAGGATTCAGAGACTGAAGAAAACAATTTGCTTTAGGCCAAAGGATAGAACATAGCTGAGAAATGTCTGACTAGGTGCTGTGCTTTCTCGCAGTCCTCAAATTATCCATCTGTAATTGTAGAATTTTTAAATGTCAATGTTATATTGAACAATGTAGAAAATAATTTGCATTCCAAGTGAATATGCTAATAACCATATTAGTACAGTATATTGGTTCATGAAGGCACTTTTTAAGCAATTATTAAACTCCTAGTCTGGCTTCCAGGCAATGTTTCAGTAGCATAAGTTGATAAATGCTTTGCACTCCAATTGGAACCCTTTGAGTTTCCTGGGAAATCATAAATTAGCAAGAGTTACCATATCAAATGCAGTTATAATAAAACAAAAGGAAAGCAAAGGGGAAGGATAATCTAATTGCAGTTGAATCTTAGTGACAGTTTTTCCCATTCACAAAATGTTAAGTTATTTTCGTCATCTCCAATTAAGCCACTGAAATTAATCATTTCGTTCATTTTTTGTGTGAGACATGCAATGTATCTTCCAACTCTTGAATTTTACATGTTTAACAATAGTTAGTCACTACTAGAATAATCTTAATTTAGTGGAATTTCTAACTCCTATTTTTTGATTCCCAATAATGAGAACCCATTTTCTAATTTTAAAATGGGATTCCCTTTAGGCTAAATATCAGTCATCTTAATATACTTGGATATACAAAGCTAGGGGCAAGATGTGAATTAGACAAATTTTCTTGATAGTCCAATGATGAAGCTCTATTGTGCAATCTTAATGTATCTAGTTGCTTTCTTAATTCTAATTAACAGAACAAATTTTCAGTTATTAAGCTTTCTTTACATCTTTGTAGACATTTGTTTTGCTCATACAAGTTGGGACATTTCCCTGAAATTGCACTCTTATCTTGGATGCAATTACATGAAAACATTTTCCATTGCTTTTTCCTTTTTCTAAATATCCTCGGGACATAAGAGATTCTTATTTTTTCTTCCGGTTGACATACTTTTTGGCAGCCAAGAGTTTATGTTGGAAGAGGAATGCATGAAAGTCAGTTGGCACTTCTGAAGTAAGTTTGACAAGTTTTGCATTGCGTGATCCAAATTTGTTTCACTACTTAAAATATATTTTTGATTCCAGGTACACTGTTTTTTGGGTGTTGCTTTTGTGTTCAAAGTTCACATTCAGCTACTTTGTCCAGGTTGGCTTATGTTTTACTGTTCTAGTTCATTTCGTTGGTGTTGCTTCCTGATATGATCATTAGCTGCAGCATAAACTGAATATGGATAACATATATGGTAAGCCCCACCTTCAACCTCTTTGGTTATTCTTTTATTCAGATAAAACCTCTGGTCAAGCCAACTAAAGATATTATGGGCATAAGGCGTATAAACTATACGTGGCATGAATTTTTCCCAGATGGTATGCAATTGAACTCACTTCCAATTTTAAGGCTTTTACCACTGTTTTTCTGTATCTGTTAACAGTTATATTGTAAATTGCAGCTAAACAAAATTATGGAGCAGTAGTGTCACTCTGGGCACCAGTAATATTGGTGTGTCTCATATCTTATTTCTATCATAGATTATTAAAGATTATTTTGCTTATTAAGCATAGGAAGAATTATTAAAATGACCATGCTGATTTATGTCATAATACATCTGCAATATAAATGCAGGTATATTTCATGGATGCTCAAATTTGGTATGCCATTTTTTCGACTATATATGGTGGTTTTGTTGGAGCCTTTGATCGCCTTGGGGAGGTGAGTATGATTTTTAGCCCATCCATCTTATTTTGGGTTTTATCATTTTTTTAACTCTTAAATATGTATACCTTCCTTCATTATCATATCTTTTCCCTTAATGAACTAGCTTGAATGCATGCTTTTATTTGGGAGATGAGAATTTTTACTTCCTTTAAGAAATGGAAGTTGAAAAGTTAACAAAAGGCCATCATATAGTCTAGAATGGTGTGACAATCTATTGTTACAGAATTATTACTTTCTTCTTAAAAAAAAACCCTATCAGGGTGTGTAGTGCCCACATTTATATCGCCCAAAATCCTTCTCTTTCTATCCAATGTAGGAGTCAGGTCATATTTAAAAATCAACCTATTGCTCTGATATGCCTGTCCATCACACTATGCTGTCAGAAAGTTTCTACCCAGTGAATTTACTTTTTACAATTTAGAGAACTGAAAAAAGAATCTTAGTTGTGACCAAAATTGGGAACAAGAGACACAAAAATGGCTGATTTGAGTGCCATACTTCTCTACATTATTACTTTTCTTCAATCAGTGCAAGATATTTTCTAGCTGTTGTATGCATAATTGGCATAAATTGCTTCTGGAGGAACATGGAAGCAACTTTTGATCTTCTCTCTCTCTCTTTTTATTTTATGATCTCCCTGCTAAATTACTGTAGTGTTCATCCTTATGTTTAGGTAAAAAGAACATGACATAGACAATTTGATCTTTCAATTTTACATTTTGTTCTTTTTACAGATACGAACTCTGGGCATGCTAAGGTCGAGGTTCCAGTCCCTACCTGGTTCTTTTAACACATATTTGGTGCCTACTGATAAGATGAAGAAGAAGGGATTCTCATTTTCAAAGAGATTTGCTGAGGTTTTTGCTCATCCTTTGAAGTTAGTTTATGGCAATTCATGGCCACATGTGCTTGCTTTAGTGAATACTATGTTATGTGTCTCTAGGTTACAGCAAGCAGAAGAAGTGAAGCTGCAAAATTTGCTCAGTTATGGAATGAAGTGATATGCAGTTTCCGTGAAGAAGACCTCATCAGTGACAGGAAAGGCTCTGTGTGCAAAATATACTGTTCATTTATACTGCCTCATCCTTTTCCTACGCACAAGCTGTTAAGATTGAATCTGGTATTTCTTGTAATCCAGGGAAATGGACCTATTGCTAGTTCCTTATACATCAGATCCTAGCCTCAAGTTAATCCAGTGGCCACCCTTTTTGCTTGCAAGCAAGGTCTACTTATTCCCTTACCAAAATTTCAAATTCATGTTCCATGATCTGTAATAAATGATTATTTGTCTTTATTTTCTGACTCGCAGATCCCAGTAGCTTTGGACATGGCTGCTCAATTCCGGGCAAAAGATGCTGACCTTTGGAAGCGTATATGTGCAGATGAATACATGAAATGTGCAGTGATTGAATGTTATGAATCCTTCAAACAAGTCTTGAGTGTGTTGGTAGTTGGCGAAATTGAAAAAAGGTTGTTTACTTTGGTTATTGCCTCTGATGATCTGTTTCCATGTCTACACCTTAACCCCAGTTAATTAAAACAATTGAATGTGTTACTAGACCCCCCAGAATTGTCAATAAGCACCCAAATGAGGGAAATCTTTGATCTTGATGACTTAATCAAAAGGTCAGAAGGTGATAGCTTCCTTTTTTCTGTTCTCTTTCTAGTTTTCGTTTCAATAAGAGCTAACAATCTAGCTGGCAATCCTTCATTTTTCTCTCAATCACCTTTACCTCCTCTTCTTCAGTGCTTGTGATTGAAGTTTAAGATCACAATAGTCCAATTCCCAAGCCTTAACTTGATTCTTTCTTACTATTCAAATTGCTAACCTTGGTGGGCTGTTCTTGATATGATCTATGTGAAGAATTTTCCCTTTTTAATTATCTGCTTTAAGGTTTATTTATTGCATAAACTATATTAGGCTAAAGATCTAATTTTGATTATTTTGGACAATTACTTGATTCTTCATTTGTTCTACCCAATCTTTTCTGGTTCACCAATTCTTTTAAGGAAAATAATTTTGGCAAAAAATTTTCCTCTTTTTTTTTTTAATGGGAAATAATTTTAATAGAATTATTGTTTGTTTCCAGACATTTGTGGTTGAAAATTATTCATTTTATTGTTTTAAGTTGCAATGCCAATTTCTCTAACTTTTAATTTTTATGTATCAGGATAATTGGCATTATCATAAAAGAAATTGAGAGTAACATTTCGAAGCATACATTTCTTGCAAATTTCAGAATGGTTTGCTTACCTGCTCTCTGCAAGAAATTTGTGGAACTTGTGGAGATCTTGGTGAGTCATTAGAAAAGAGTACCAATGGCATCTCCAATTAGCACCTTTAAGATCTGATATCTACGTCAGTATGAATTCAAAACTCAGGACATGTTTCATATTGCAGAAAGATGGGGATCCTTCAAAGAAAGATTCAATGGTTTTGTTGCTGCAGGACATGTTAGAAGTAGTTACACGTGATATGATGGTGAATGAGAATCGGTTGGTGAAGCCTTATATCATATTCAGACTTAGTCTTGAATCCACTTGGTTTGTTTATGAGAACTGACATGTACTTTTCTCTTTTGTGATAACAATCAGTGAACTGGTAGACCTTGGACACAGTGGCAAAGACTCTGCAAGGCAACTTTTTGCTGGTATGGAGACAAAACCTGCGATATTGTTCCCTCCTCCAATTACAGCAAAGTGGGAAGAACAGGTACTGTTATGTAAGCTGAGCCATCATTCATTTTTAGGAGATTAGACAAAAGTTCTTTTCTCTCTATCTTTCAGAACTTGTCATATTTTTGTTTCTTGTTCTTTTAGATAAGGCGCCTTCATCTCCTGCTAACAGTAAAAGAATCTGCCATTGATGTACCAACAAACCTTGAAGCACGTAGAAGGATTTCATTTTTTGCAAATTCCCTGTTCATGGATATGCCACGTGCTCCTCGAGTCCGAAAAATGCTTTCATTCAGGTATGAACATCTAGTTCTTTCTTCAATAATTAGGCATAACAATGAGTTATTTCTTTACTTTGATTCTTTGTGGATTCTTTGTGTGGTCATTGATGGTTAGAATATCATCCTGCCTAGTTGATATTTGTCTCTTTCATGAAATCAGTTTGTGTTACTTGTTTTGTGAGAGTCCATCTGAGGCATCTAGAAAGGCTGGGTCCTGAGTCAAAGATGAAAGTTTAAGGGGATTGAAGTTGTGTCTTTCTTTCAGCCAAGGATTATATATAGAACATTGGTTGTCACATAATCAAGAATAATTTTCTTGTTGTCGGCAGTGTAATGACCCCATACTACAGCGAGGAGACTGTTTATTCTAAATCTGACCTTGAAATGGAGAATGAAGATGGTGTTTCGATCATATACTACTTGCAAAAGATCTTCCCAGGTGCAGTAGTCTTGCAACTCCTATGGGATGCTTATGGTAATCCTTGTTTTTGAAGTAGGTTCAATGTGATTCATTCCTCTGATCTAGCAACCTTCGTGGAACTTTATCAGATGAATGGACCAACTTCATGGAGCGAATCAATTGCAAGAAGGACCATGAAGTTTGGGAAAATGAAGAAAACATCTTGCAGCTTCGTCATTGGGTCTCCTTGAGAGGCCAAACCCTTTGTCGTACTGGTATTTTTGGAATTTTTCTGTTCTTCTATGGCTTATCAATGTTTACTTCCACTAATACTTGGTCATGTTGCAGTTCGAGGGATGATGTACTACAGACGAGCTTTGAAGCTTCAGGCTTTCCTTGACATGGCTGATGAAGAGGGTAAGAACATTTGTAGACTTTACAGGAAAAAAGGTGCTTCATTTCCTGCAATGAGGCCTTTTATGAAATTTATTAGACGTCCAAAATCAAAGGATGATCATCAAACTATCAGAATCTCTTTTATGAATGAAAATAATCAATTGCCTGATCTTTTAAGTCAAGCTTTTAGCTTTTGGTTATCTCCTGTGTTGTTGAACTATCAGAGTCTTTCTCTTATAAATGGAAATAATTCATTGGCTGCTCCTTAAGTTAAACTTTTAGCTCTTGGTTATCTCCTGTGTTGTTGATTGGGGCTAGACTAGAGATGATGATGTCAAATATTAGCAATAAAGGTCTGCATGAATGGTGTCAAAAGGATTCGTCAGCCAATAAAGTGATCACTTCTCCAGACAAGGAGAGTGACAAATTATTGGTAAACAGAGATTAGAATTTGTATGTAAGTCTCAAGAAGAAAACTAGAATAGCCATAAAAGAAAATATGACATTATTTTGTATTGCTACAGAATATATGCAACCTTCTTCCCCAGCCTTATGAATTATTATGGTACTATTTTCCATTTTTCTTGTCTTTCAAACAACTCAAGCATGTTTAAATCAGTGTATAGATTCAAGAGAACAAGTAGATCAAACAAGTACTAGTTATACATTAACTTCCCTATCCATTTTGCTGATGTACTACCAGAAAGTCTCACTGCCTCAGAATTTTGTTCAAAGTGGCATTTTCTGTATCCATTTTCTGCTTCACTTAGGCAACACAGAAATCTATTGAATTTAAAATCATGAGAACAAAAATGTGAATCAGTTTAAAATGCCATAGATGAATTGTTTTGTTCTGCTGATTTACTACTAATCCTGAGATAAATGCCTCAAGGCTTAAATCAGTTAATTTTTCACAAGCATTAAAATTTGTGAGAAATGAAGTTAGTGTGCCTTCTACCTTGAACCTGCACTGTTTGCTTATGCATTGTTTTTAATGTAAATATTGCTTGTGTTCAAATAAGATGAGAGGCTAGTAAAATTATAATATTTTGGAGGTATGATTCTGACTACGTAGATCTCTTGTGAATCCAGAAATATTAGAAGGCTACAAAGCCATTACGGATCTATCTGAGGAAGATAAGAAAAGTCAAAGATCTCTTGTTGCTCAACTCGAGGCAATGGCTGATATGAAATTCACTTATGTTGCCACCTGTCAGAACTATGGAAATCAGAAGCGGAGTGGAGATCGCCGTGCAACAGACATCCTGAATTTGATGGTTAAGTAGGTTCTCTGACCATGAGGCCATGCTGCTAAACATCTTGAGTAGTTTGTTGCAGCTCCTACGTTTGGTTTTTGATTCCCTTTCCTTCTTTCCAGTAATCCATCCCTGCGTGTTGCATATATCGATGAAGTTGAAGAACGAGAAGGTGGAAAGGTCCAGAAGGTTTATTATTCTGTGCTGGTCAAAGCTGTGGAGAATCTTGATCAGGTGATTATCCACTAAACTGTACATAGAATTGCTTGTTGATGAACTTTATCCAATAATTGATTTCTTTTCTATCTTCTTCAAAGGAAATCTACCGCATAAAGTTACCAGGTTCTGCAAAATTAGGAGAAGGAAAGCCTGAAAATCAGAATCATGCAATAATTTTTACACGAGGGGAAGCTCTCCAGGCCATTGACATGAATCAGGTAAGCCATGATAAAGCTTCAATAAATGAATTTGCTTGAAGAATTTATGGGCAGATTCTGATGACTTGTTTCTGCCAAATCTAATAGGATAATTACTTGGAAGAAGCACTCAAAATGCGTAATCTACTTGAAGAGTTTCATGAAGACCATGGTGTGCGCCCACCTACAATATTAGGTGTTCGTGAACATATCTTTACAGGAAGGTTGGATGAAATATTTTTTCTGTGACCTACGTGTTCCTTTGCAGTGAAATCACATTTGTTGAACTTCTTCTCACATGGTGTCACATCTATGCTGCAGTATATCTTCTTTGGCTTGGTTCATGTCAAATCAAGAAACAAGTTTCGTAACCATTGGTCAAAGAGTTGTAGCACGACCATTGAAGTATGATTTCTTCTATTTTTCTTTACTTGATTTATTATTGCGTGACAAATCAGTGTTCTTTTTCAAGCACATCACCAAGATAAGATTTTAAGGGAATGTTCATGCAGATTTTTATCTAAGAAGTGGCTTTGTCATAGCCCTGCAGTTATAGTCAAATGATTGATTGTCATCCAAAGTAAATGTTTAATTTGGGTATAACAGAGTACCTTAACAATCCCTGCTCTCACAAAACACACAAATGCACCTGCCCACACATATCATGCACAAAGATTCTATTCATTAATCCATGCTGAGTCTCAAGGCATCAGCTTGGCTCATAACTTACCATCTAGGGGTTATGTTGTGCTCTAGTTAGATGAAATCCAATAAGATTGCCCCATATCTATTTTGTTAACGGAGCTGCTCTGAATGCTAATGTTATGCCTCAAAATTATATTGGCTTGTTTTAGGGTTCGGTTTCATTATGGGCATCCGGATGTCTTTGATCGGATCTTCCATATAACCCGTGGCGGCATCAGCAAGGCTTCCCGTGGCATCAACTTGAGCGAGGACATCTTTGCGGGTAGTGATCTTTAAGCATCTGTTTTACCATATACCCTTCCAAAAAACTTGAAAAATAGTGAATAAAAATGTTCAAGCATGTATTTATTGTAGGAAAATGGTGAAACATCTATTTATCACAGGAAAGTGCATCATTTTGTTCGCTGCTTGATGTATTGCTATGTAGGTTTTAACTCAACGCTTAGGCGAGGCAATATTACTCACCATGAGTACATTCAAGTTGGGAAAGGTCGAGATGTAGGTCTCAACCAAATTTCACTGTTTGAAGCAAAAGTAGCATGTGGAAATGGAGAGCAGACGCTCAGCAGAGACATCTACCGATTAGGCCATCGTTTTGATTTCTTCCGCATGTTGTCCTGCTATTATACAACAGTTGGATTTTATGTCAGCTCAATGGTAATCCTCTTCAAGCAATTGAACTAGTAGCATGGATGAGATAAATTGATAATTCTAGGAGTTGTCCTTCTCCGCTAGAACTTAATGGAGACATAGAATAAGCCTACCTAAAGTAGATGGGGTATGTCTTTGTTGTCATAACTCCAAACACATATCCATGCAATCACTCATTTGTCCTTGTGGAGGAGAGGGGGTGTAAACAAAAAGGCTAAGTATTCCATTTCAGCAAATTATGAGTAACTCATCTCTCTCTCTCTCACATTTGGAGTATGTGTGCATGAGACTGGCAATATTTAATGGATTGTGTATATTTTATACCTCATAATCATCTTGTGATTTCATAAAATATTTGATGATCTCTAATGGTTGCTAAGAAGCAGTAAGTACCTTCCCTTCAAATTTTTATATCCCAAGTTTAATGACCATTCCCTGTTTGAGAAGATGGCATCTCAAGGAGATATTCAGAAATGCAATTTTGATCGTTAGTGTCAGGGAAACTTTTTGTCTCAATTGCAGGACATTTATTGGTGTGATTCGTAGCATATTTCTTATCAGATGTCCTAACTCTGTCTAGTTAACTATCTCCTTTTAAGAAAATAGGCTTCTTTTGTGTGTTAAAGAACATTCTCAGAATATGATAGGGTATTGAGTATTCAATTGTCAAGCTGAAACCACTAGTATTCTGCTCTGCACAGGCACAGATATACTAATTCATTCTTACATGCATTTTATGTGAATGTGTGAAGCTCTTTTCATGTGTGGATTATTTTTCTTAGGGGAAACGTTTCCTGTTATCATGCAGATGGTTGTCATTATACTCTATGTTTACTTGTATGGCAAGCTTTACCTGTCACTAAGTGGACTGGAGGGTTCAATAATGAAGTTTGCAAGGAGTAAGGGAGATGATCCTCTAAGAGCAGCCATGGCTTCACAATCCCTTGTCCAGATTGGTCTTTTGATGACCTTGCCAATGGTCATGGAGATGGGACTCGAGAGAGGATTTAGAACTGCATTAGGTGACATTGTAATCATGCAGCTTCAGCTTGCTTCTGTGTTTTTTACTTTCTCCCTTGGGACAAAAATTCATTATTTTGGGCGTACCATCCTGCATGGTGGGGCAAAATACAGAGCCACTGGCCGTGGTTTTGTGGTTCGCCATGAGAAGTTTGCAGAAAATTATAGGATGTACTCAAGGAGCCACTTTGTTAAAGGGCTTGAGCTTATGGTTTTGCTTATATGTTACCAGATATATGGAAAGGCAGTAACTGGTTCAACTGCTTATGCGCTTCTCACTGCCTCTATGTGGTTCTTAGTTGCTTCTTGGTTGTTTGCCCCATTCATTTTCAACCCTTCAGGATTTGAGTGGCAGAAGATTGTTGATGATTGGGATGATTGGACAAAGTGGATAAGTAGCCAGGGTGGGATTGGTGTACCAGCAACCAAGAGCTGGGAGTCATGGTGGGAGGAAGAACAGGAGCATTTGCTATGTACTGGCTTACTAGGACGGTTTTGGGAAATTGTTCTTGCTTTGCGCTTCTTCCTCTATCAGTATGGAATTGTGTATCAACTGGAGGTGACGAAGGAGAGTGCAGCTGGTAGAGGCCAAAGTATTGCTGTAAGTACATGAGCTATTCATTAAGCTGCAAACCTTAGTACTTAATACCGTGTATAAACTTCTGTCTGGATTTCACAAAAATTCAAAAATTTGGTCTTAACAACAATAGCCCTAAAAAATTGCACACCTTCTGTGAAATAAATTCTGAATTTCAGATTTACTGAACAAGAAGTGAAATTGCTACTACAATTTGATGTTTTGAAGCATGAAGTACTAACTGAAGCATGATGACCTATGGGAAATTTAGTATGGCAGCATGTATGTTTAAGAAATTACCAATCCTTTATTAGGGAATTTTGGGACATCCACAGATATACTTATTCAGTGATGAGGAGAATAAAAAGGACTAGAAAAAGAAGAGAATTTCTGCATCATGTGATTCATTCATTAGCTTTATACATCCATCCGTCTGACTTGCATTTGTAAATTCAGGTTTATGGTCTGTCCTGGCTTGTCATTGTTGCACTAATGATCATCCTAAAGGTTAGTGTTCAAATCCATGTAGCTCTTCTGAGCAAAAGTGGATTGGGATTTCTGATTGTAACTCATTGAGTTCGCATACCTCTCAAAATTCAGATATTTATTCTGAGCAAAAATGAACAGATTTCTGATCGTTGATTTATTCTCTGATTCTTCATTAAACTGTAGATTGTTTCCATGGGTAGAAAGAAGTTTAGTGCAGACTTCCAGCTGTTGTTCAGACTTATAAAGTTGGTCCTGTTTATTGGGACCGTGATCACTCTTGTCATTCTGTTCACCACCCTTCATCTGATTGTTGGAGATGTCTTTCAATGCCTGCTGGCATTTCTGCCAACTGGTTGGGCAATTCTACAGGTACTTGAATACCAAGCCAAAAACATTATCTTCCATGTGCGTTTGGATTTATGTGGCCAGGATATCTTTGAGTGACATTATCGATATCCTTTTAGGATCCTGCATATCCTGGAAGTGTTCTTGTTATTAGTATTATGAACTTATAAGATTTCTGAATTTCCTGAAATAAATAGCACTTCCACCTACAGCAACATCTGAATCAATAAAATCTATGTTCCTTTTCATTTATTTTTTTAAACTGAGAACTTTTGTTGATGGTGTAGATAGGGTCAGTTTTCTGGAGTTGTCTTAGTAGAAGTCTAGTTTGTTAACAAGCGTGCTGTTGACTGTTCAGATTGCACAAGCATGCAAACCGCTGGTAAAGGGTCTTAAAATGTGGGGGTCAGTCAAAGCTCTAGCCAGAGGGTACGAATACATGATGGGGCTGGTCATCTTTTTGCCAGTGGCTGTCTTGGCCTGGTTCCCGTTTGTCTCGGAGTTCCAGACCAGACTGCTGTTCAATCAAGCTTTTAGCAGAGGGCTACAGATCCAACGTATTCTGGCTGGTGGAAAGAAAAACAAGTAGTCAGAATTTTGATGGACTATGGAAGAATAATGAAAAAGAAACAGCATTTATGGTCATGGAAAAAGAGAGAATGTCTACAACATGTAACAAAAATTATTAAAAAAAAAATAAAAATGTAGGATGTGCACCTATGCATGCACGTTAGATGTTGTCGCTGACTCTCACTCTCTGATCCATTCACTTGGAATGTATTAGTGCCCGATGTTTTTGTACTGATGCAAACGTACCAGATTAGTGTATTGTATAAGTAATCCATAAAGCTTAATATATCTGTTTCTTTCATGTTTACAGTCTATGTATCTGCAATCTAAAACAAATGCAACACCTTAAGAAAGAAAGATGCATTTCTATTCCACAATTGACCAAGCTTCGTGACATATTAAGTGGAATTTTGCCCTATTCAGTTTATTCGGAATGGTTAGCAAGTTAATGGTAATTTGTACAAAAAAAAAAAAAAAAGAAAAAGAAAAACAGATGCAGAAGTTTCTAGTTTTCTGCTGCAAGTACAACCAACCCTCTCTCGATAACAAAGCCTGTGCCTAGCGACCCATCAAAATTAGGGCCGCAGCGCTCTTAAACTGACTCGGCATCCAACCAAACGACTTGGCATGCCGGATATTAGCCCTACGATGAAATTTTTGAGTGCGAAGATCCTTTCAAGTTGGACGTTAACTTTTCGTTTGTTTTTTTATTAAAAAACCTCGAGCTTTGCTTAATTTTATAATTTTTATTCTAGAAAAATTAGCCTTTTTCTCCTTTCTTGCATCATTGCTATTATTGAAGAGAATTTATGGAGCCTCATTGAAAAAAATCCATGATGATGTTGGAATTGAAAAATACTGCAAGTTTAGGAACCGTTCATTTCAAGAAAAATACTTTCATGAAAAATATATTTTTATTTTTTTTGCATTTGACAAAATAATAAAAAAAATAATGTATTGATCAAAAGAAAAAAAAATGAAATACTGTTAATAAAAATATTATAAATAAAAATACTGAATGTAAAAACAATATTAATCAAAGTTACATGTTGTTTGTTAATAGTAATAAAAATGCAGTAAAAAAAAAATCTAATAAAACTATAAGTATTTGGAGAAATATTATTAAAATAGTTGTTAATATGTAAAATGATTGTAAAAAATAATTATTATCTTATTTTATTTTTAAAATTTTAATTATTATTTTTATATTTCAAATTATATATTTAATATTAAATGTATTAGTTATCTTTGTTTTATTCTATTAAATTTATTTATTCTTTCCACCACGTCTCAGTGGTAAGAATTATTTTTTCCATAGGATTTCAAGTTAATTTGGCTTCTTTCTCGACTAAATCCTTTTATTACTTCTGATTTTTTTTCTTAGTACATCTCACATATTTTTTGATTAATATTTGTCAGCATAAACCCATCCTAACTTATAAAATGAATTTCAAATCTTAACCCTTTTTCAATAATCCTTACGTTAATATCACAAAAAACATGAAAAAAAAAATATGAGTTATATCCTTATGTCACATGATCTTGAATATTTTATTTATACTGTTTTGAAATAACCAATTTTCATTATTTTTTATTTAAATAAATTTAATTTAATATTTAGTTTATTAATATATTTGTCAAATATCATACAAATTAAAAAATCACAAAAATAATAAATAAGGCACAACCAAATCAGAATACACATGTGGAGCATAGGAAAAAAAATTCACATTCGTACGTCCATAGTCATAAAAATTAAATTATATATAAATATTAAAAATTTAATATTCAATTTAATATATTGACTTCATAATTTAATTTTATTTATTCGGTGTGTTGGTAACAGAAAATTATATTATAATATCATAAAAGTAAAATATTTTAATAAAAAAATAAAAATAAAAAAAGCTTGAGTTTTGTTTTTATGGATGAATCTAACAGCTCTCGCCGTGCTGCCGTCACAAAGTGATTATGGTAGAGGCTGTAGGAAGTATGAAGATAAAACCCACCATCAACGTTATTTTTGTTTTCAGTCTTACAGCGGAAGACACAAAAAAAAAAAACAAAAAAAAGAAAAAAGAAAAAAGAAAAAGAAAAAGAAGCAAGTTGCATTTGATTGGAGACGTTGACTGAAAAGTAATCAATTATAAGATAACCATGCGAGGGGGAATGAAAAACAGAAAGAGTTCATCGTATGGCTTAGACGAAAAAAATCAAAATAAATAAATAAAATAATCTCAAATTAAAAAGAGGAACCAAGCGTGAGGATGAACAAAAGAGAAAAAAAAAAAACAAAAAACAGACTAATCTCAAAATAAAAAGAGGAAGAGGAAGTAAGATGTGCTTGTCAGAAATTTTTTTAAAAATACTAATCATCAAAAAGAAAAATTAAAAGAAATAACGTAATTTATAAGGAATTGTTATATATATATATATATATATATACACTAAATTTAGAGATTAATTCTCTAATAACAGAGAGTTTTTCTAGGGTAAACAGGATTAAAAAAAATAATAACAAAATAAAGATCTTGCATAATGACAAAAAGAAAAAATTACTTTAAATATTAAAATATTTGTATTTATTTTAAAAAGATTATATTGCTTTTTTTTCAAAAGTTTCTAAAAACACTAAAGTCTTTTTTTGTTTTTTTTTTTTTGAACCGTTAATTTTGAAGAGTGCAAATTTTTAAAATATAATTATAAAAAATATTACTAAACGATATTTTAACTGTATTTAATTTTAAATTAATTTTTATTCACCTCAATCAATGTAAGTTAAAAACACACACTGCCGAACAAGGCTCAAGTGGTTTTTCGGAAAAACAACTTCCGCTTCCCATGAGCGGGAGTCACACCCTACTTCTTTGACGGATCATTTACGAATTCGGACACTAAACTGTTTTTGATAGCTTTTCCATTCTTCTTGTTGAAGGTTTGCTGCTGAGATGATTTTGCGCGAAGAAGTGATGACAACTGCAGCGAGAGGCCATCGCTTGATGACTTGCGTTCGGCAGCTCAGGGCGGAATTTCCTTCAATTAACGTGTTTCTTTCCTTCCGAAGATAAAAGTTGTCAATTTTTCGCGAGAAAAGATGTTCTAGTTGAAGCAAGATTCTACTCAACATTGCCGCCTGCCGGCCTTCATTTTTGGATGCTTGGCAACAAGAAGAGGGCATCGGTCCTAAGAATTAGGATTTAAACTTAATAAAAATATTGTATGCAGGGAGCACAAAGCAGTTGTGATTCATGTAGTCAAAAACAACTCCTTTACTATGAGAAATCGATGATAACTCTTTTGTGGTCTCGAGGCCTCTGCCCCGCTTGAACCTAAAATATTCTGTGGTATTTAACGTTTAGGTTGCCGGTTGAGTGTGGATGAAATTTTAAGATTTTCAAGCTCGGGTTCGATGATGTTTCTACCTTTAGTTGTCTGTGCTTCAGTGGCATCGAGTTCGGCTTTATTTGATCCCTCGACAGGTAATTTCATGGCGGGAATGAAAGAGTTTTGAAGTTCTGTATGCTTTGTTGAGCTGGTCATGTTGGTACTCTGGCATTTGCACATGGCCCTCGGCTTCTCACACAACCCCACGGTATAAAACACAAAAGCACAATCTTTTGCTCGGGCGTTCTGATTCTACTTTTAAAGGGTATAATTTTAGAGTCATCAATCTAGCAAGAATTGTGAAGATAACATCTTTGAGAAGGTTGTCCTGCTTATGGGTTTGAGAAAGAGGAAGAAAGAGAGGAGGGTAGAGAGATACAAAAAGGAGGAATAAAGAGAAAAAAGAGAATTTAAGAAAAATAATTTTTTTATAATAAAAAAAATTGCAACTTTTTAAATGTATTTATCAGAAAAATATTTTTTATATATTTTTTTCAAACAATAAGAAAGAAAATGTTTTTTCCCAAATAAATATTTTTTTAATAAATAAATTGACTCTCAATATTAAATTTTCGCTCCTCAACCCAACAATTAGTGTCTGTTTAGGGTTTAGGGTCTGATCTTAGCTTGGGGTCTACACTACTCCACCCTAATCATGTCTATGGTGTCTTGCACCCTACGTGTCTCGCGTTGGGTTGGGGTTACTAAAAATTGCGTGAGCCCCAATTCCTGTGAAGAAGAATGTGCCAATTAATAGCAATTAGTTAATCTTTGAACTTCACCAAAACAATTTTTTTCTTTTTATAAAAAAAAAAAAGAAAACAGATAATTTTATCTTTATATATATATATATATATATATATATGATTGAAAAGAATTAACAAAACGTTTATATAATAATATTTATTTAATTTTTTAAATATTTTTTATATTTAATTAAATTTTTATTCTTTTAATAAATTTACATAATTTATAATAAATTTAATTTAATAATTAATTTATAATTTTATTAACAATTTAATAAAATTAAAACTTTAATGTGTATTTAATTTATTCAGTTATAATTTAACTTGTATTACAGTATACTTAAATCATATTAATAATTTTTTATATATTTTTAAAATCTATATAATGTAAATACTTATAATTTAAAAAATATATTTTCAGATAATTGCAATAATTCTAAACTCTTCTTTGTGTTTTTTAAGAGAGGAAATATTTTCAAATTTACTTTTTTTTCTTCATAATTAAAAATATTCATAATTAAATCTTTTTTCTTAAAAAAAAAAGCTCTTAATTTATTATTTTTTTAAAAAATACTTATAATTTAATTTTTTTATTATTTTTCATTCATATAAAATAGAGATAAAAATATAAATTTTAATAAATATGATAAATTTGTATATTATGCAAATCTCATACTATTGTATATATATATCTATATTACTGAAATTAAGAGAAAATCTTAATTATCCTTTCTCTTACTTTTTATTGATTCATAACTTTTAAAAAAAATTATTTTTATTTTCCTAAAATAAGAAAAAAATTTCAAAATTTTTGTTCCTTTTATTTTGTTTTCTTTAAAACGAAAATAATTAATTATTTAAGGATTATTTTCATTAATCCATGCTTTCCTTTTTGTTTTCTTAGAAAAGTAAAAAAATACTCATTTTTATTTAAATTTCTCTTATTATGTATTTAAATGAAAAAATTATTCTTAAATAAAAAATTAATAAGATTAGTCATTCTTCTTTTCTAAGAATTAATTATCAATTTAAATAGTATCTTTCTACTTTTATAAATAAGAGATTATATTTTTAAAAGGCCCATTTTATCCTTAATTAATAAAGATTTGTTCTTTTAAAGAGTTTGAATAAATAAATTGACTAAAAGAGATTTTTGTGTATATAATTCTTACTCTATATATTTTTATTTATGATTTAATTAAGCATGATATGTTTTAATTTGCTAAAAATGTTGAAGAGGTGATTTGCATGAAAGTTTATGACAATTTGCAAAAATGTAAAATATAATTTAGTTCTAATTTTATATCTTAATTACAAATATTACATTTTTTTCTTTACAAAGAAGTTGTTTTAAATTATAAATTTTGTGACAATTATTTTTTTTATTTTTTATTTTATAATATTTAGGCACAATATAGGTATATACTAATTAAGAATCTTAAAACAAATTAAAAAAAATATGAGCATTAAAACTCAAAATAGTAGAATCAAGAATACAAATAATTTAAATTTAAATTTTAAAAATATTAATAAAGTTAATTTTATTAACATTCATTCACATTAATTAGGAGTCAAATATTTTAAATTTATAGTAATTTTATTATTATATTATTTAGAATAACACAATAATTAAAATACAGTTAAATATTAAATTGAACTAATATTAACATTTCTTAAAAAAAAATCGTAAAGTCACACAACATACTGCTTCAAATCTAATATATATTAGCATTGTCAAAATTAATATAATAATAATAAATATATTCTCCTTTCACCATCGTATCACTGTTATTTATGCGGTAGATTCTCTCAAATTTGCAAATCAAGGAAATTGAAAAGAAAAAAAAAAAAACTCAAAGTTTCTGTTTTTTTTTCGAGAATGCTTCCCTTTTTGCTCAGGTAAGGCAAATATTGTATTTCTTGTTCCGTTAAAGAAGTAAAAGATTATTTAAGTTTTTTCTTTTGCCCCAGTATTAGGTCTTAAACAAGTAAAATATCTATTTAAGCTTTTTTTTTATTTTCTAGAATTTCGAAATTGCTACCCTTTTTGTTCAAGTAAAGCAAATATTGTGCCTTTTCTATTCTCTTAAAAAAGCAAAAATAAATAAAAATAAAAAATATATATATTTAATTATATATCTTTTAAAAAATTCAATTAGCAGCCAATCAATCAATCTTCCTAAATCATCCAAAATGACACAGCGGTTGCAAATCGATTACGAGTGGTTTGAAACATGTAAAACCCACTATTTTTTTAGTAATCTTCCATCGTGGTTGCGGAGAATTATTCCATCATTCGCAACTGTCATACCATTCTATAACGGAATCAGAAAATAGCAGATATAGTTGGAGTCTAAAAATCATGCACAGTAAGATCACAACTCGATATCAGTATAGAAATATATGAACTTAATCAAAACTTAAAAACTTTCGGTAGTCTGAACCAGCAAGGTTGACAAGAAAAATTTTATCATCCATTGTTTCTTTTCTTTCCTTAGGTGACTTGTAGCAATAAACAACAAATAGTCCACAGTCCAACTTTCCAGGCAACAACAAAACCATGATAATGGTTTAAATGGCATGGAATTTTGTACAAAATTTTGACGGATTAGATCAATTTTTGGTAGTTTTCCTAATTTTCCATTCGTGTCCAAACTGCCTTTTGCTAGTTTTTAAAAATTCAATACCATTAAGTCTTTGTTTCCTCTTAAGTTTTGGCAGATGTCGATTGAGTATTTTTTGAGCACCACTATCTAGTTTTCTCACACATTATGTGTTTTTTTGCTAAAATAAATTTCAAAAAAGCATATTTTAGTGCACCCCCATCCTCAAACCCCGTCGCCTGCGTTTTCCCTTATAATTATTACAATGCATGCACATTACGCATTTTTTAAGAATTTTTATTAGCACGCTTAGACAAACTTTTTACTCGATAATTTTAGTAACCATCTTTGTACAAAGAGAAGAGTTTTGCATGTAGAAAAAGAACACTCGTTCTTTAAAAGAGCATGTAGTCGCGGAAGAACAACCCAACAAGTTCTCAGACGAAAGTTACAGTTTAACACGCCATCGAACAAGAGGTAAAATCAATCCAATGTTTACCCAAAGAAAGACAAATGACCAAAGAAAAAAGGCAAACATCCTTTCCATCACAAGTAAGAGATTATGAGTATGAGTGTTGTCTTCTTAAAAAGAAAAGGGAGAAGCATGCATTGAGAGGTGCAATAAACTAAGAACTGGTCAGTATAATCAGAGGAATCAATGTAATAAATGATGGCACGGTATGGTGGATTGATTTTGATACTAGCTGATATGTTTTTAAGAAAAAACTAATAATAATAATAATAATAATTCGATCAATACCGTGAAACTAGTCGATGATGAAACTATGGTAATTATGGAAAATTCTGCAACAAAAGGAAGTGTTTCATCATCAACAAAGGTTCATTTCCGGAAGAGTTATTATTCTTACAAACATATTTTGATACGAATAATTTGGTTTTGGGTAATTTTTTAAACAAGTTGATGAAACTACGATAACAACCCATCAATTTGCATTTGCATGCGTAGAATGTAGACACGATTATCAAACGATTTGTGAATGACGTCGTTTTGTTTTTGTTTCCCCCCCCCCCCTCTTTTTTTTTCAGAACATGCATACTCAATTCAAGTAACTGGATTGTTTTGCATTTTCATTTTGACAAAAAAGAAGTAGAATACTCAGACACGGAGATTGAACGTGATTATAGATAAGATGATAGCCAAATTATCAAATAGGATAGACTTTGATGATTGAGTTTTTTTTTTTAATTCAATTCAATTATTGTTTTTAATCAATTTTTTGGTATTGCTTCCGTAGTTATCTCCATTCTCCATTTCTGTGGAGTAAAACTCTTTGGTGTATCTTTTATTTATTAATTATTGAGAATATTCTTCCTTGTTAGGTAGAGTTTGAAATTTTCAAGATATTAAATCAAATTCATATTTGCTGCAGATATTTGAAACTAGTATAGTTATCGACTTGATTGGACAAGAGACAAGGTTACCGGTCTCATTTCCTTACAACTGGAAATGAAACTTGACTTATTAGGATTTTTTTTTTACATGTTCCTTTTATTATTATTATTATTATTATTATCATTATTATTATTATTATTATTATTCTTTTGGTTCTCTACGTCAGTTACAGCTTCGAGTTTCAACCATGCCGTTGTTCAATTCTGACGAGCTCATTAACCTCGATTACTAGAACGTCGGCCATAGAAGTTCCGGGATTGTAAGCATGTAGATGTAGTCATGCAGTCATCACCTTTTCTTTTGCCAGCAAAGCAATGTACGAAACAATAATAGATGATAAAAGCTGCCACATGTTCTCGCCCTGACAGACTCCATGCATCTTAAATCCCATTATGGCCCTGGAAAGTTGGAGGATGCCCACCAACACCCCCGCCACCCCCACCCCCCCCCCCCAAACCCAGAATCTATAGTATCTTCTTTTTCTTTGCGGTGGTGAGGTAACTTGACAGCCTGCATGAAATCTTCGCCATCCATCCAAGAAGGAATAAAATGATGAAGATACTCATCATGTTTCAACAAACTCAAATACTCAACGAATGAGTCCATAGTGGAAATGTCACGGCCCGGATATTCAGACAATTTTCTGAATAAAGTGCGGTGCTAGACAGCATTGAGTTAATATGAGGCCTTCACAACCTTTTCCTCTCGGCTGTTATACAAGGAAATATGTCCCATTTCATGCTCTAACTACAATTGCAACTATTCTATATAGTTGGTCTACTTTATTCAGTTCTGGGTATTTCAGATCCTTCAACCTACAAACCTCAAAATGTTACACCGGTAGTGGTAGAGTAGTACGAGAATGCCACTGGTTACCTGGATTCAAAGGTATAAGTTTCTGAGCCTTTTGCAGATGATCGGCGCCACCAAATCTGGAAGGCTTTGCTGAGATTAGGGCACTCCATTCCACGCTTGGAGAAACACCTAAACCATTCCATAAAAAGCATATACTGCTGCTTTAGAGGAAGTGTAAGAAGAGTTTGGCCCATGGCTTCTTCCAATGCCTTCGTGTCCAGCCCTTTTTTGCACCTCTGCAACCAACCAAAGTCCAACAGCATCGGCCCAAACCATGCCTGGAGAAGTCCTGCTCTTGCTTCTGAGTGGCACTGCAGCTTTCTAGTGCCCATTGCAATGAACAAAATTGCAGAAATCCGGCTGAGCTCATATCTGACCAGTGGAGATGCATTCCTATGCATTTTGAGCAGTTCTCCTTGGCCTGCCCACATATCCACAAATTCCTCGCCTATCTGCCTATCAAGGAGAATTTCTAGCAGCCAATTGATGTTGTCAACCTGCTTAGAGATGCGTTCAAGCAGAGGCTCGTCCGTTTCTTCTTTTTGCCTTTTCCCATCTGGTGTCATGTCAGATGCCTCCTCCAAGAGGCTGGTCAGTGAACCTAGGCAGGATTGGCAAACAAAATAAAGATCCTCTTTCTCGAGATCAGGTTGGTCCTTCTCATAGACTGAGCTTTTGCAAAGAAGGCCCCTAACTAATGATTTCAGTTCATTTCTGGCATTAGCATCAGAACAAGCAGTTATGGCCAAGACAAGTTGTCTAGCTAAATTTTGTTGGGAATCTACAGAGCTGGACAAGTAGAGTCTTGCCAAAATGTCTTCAGTGGCTGTCTCATCAAACTCATGCATTGTAAACAGGCTTCTCAATTTATCTTGTCCTTCCTCCGTCCAAGGAACAGCCTCCAGGTATTTCAAACAAGAATCAACACCTTTAGCAAACTTGATGCCAGCAGATACCTAGAATAGTTCCAAAAGATGTTGAATCAGTAAACAAATCATTAAAGGCAGACTGAAAAAACTTGGGGGAAAAAACAGGTCTATTTTCATTTTTCAAATCATGGTTATACTAAATAGAACTGAAGCCCCTGTGTATCATTGGTGCCACAAGCTAAGTTACACTTACATCCAGTACCTGATTCTGCGAGAAACTGAAACAGTGACACAAGAAAGCAAGTTCTCAACTGGAGCCAAAAATGATGTTGCAGAGTCGCTTTGCAGGACAATTAACAAATTCTGATATTCATTCGTGGGTAGACAGCTACTTGCTTAAGCCCCTCCTTCAAGGTGATTTCAACCTTATAAGAGCCTAAATTTTTATTTAATGGAAGTGTAAACATCCCATCATAATATGGACCAATCTTAATTAAAACGAGATCAGTCACACAAGCTTGGAAAAAGAACATGTGAGGGCGACACACATTTCATCAAATAGGCTTATAAATGAAATACTTTGACGTGGGGGTTCCTATGCTTAGAAAAAAAAAGAAAGAAAGAAACGGAACATTCAATGAACGAATAGCATGCGTGCATTACATGAGAACGCATCAAATCTTGATCTTGGTGTTGCGCAACACAACAATTCGCAATGCCACAGCCATTAAAATCTTTGTTGCGTATTAACTCTCTCTATATATATATATGCAAATGCACCAAAATAATCCATAATAATAGTCAATAGTGGGAGAGGCAGCCAGCAGCAATAACTAACCTCAAGTATATCAATGGCCCTGTGAGCCCCAATTTTCAAGAGCCTTTTAGGAATATCCTCCTCAAACATCAGCTCAATGGTGTCCTTGAAAACCCCTAAATTCGGCACATCCGGCACCTCTATTCTACAATTACTACTATTGCTGCCATTGGACGACCCCAAACCTTTTCGATATTCTGAAATCAACCCCGCAAAAACCTCCGAGTTGGCAATCAGGACTTCCGAGCTCATCTCCAACACCAAGCTCCCTCCCTTCCTTCCTCTCAACTTCAGCCTCACATCACCCGAATGAGACTCGTTGCAGGCCAGGAATGAATTGGATGTTCTCGATTTGGGTGCCGGGGCAGAACCGGGGCCCTGCGATGGGTCGGGTTCAGAGACAAATTCTTCAATGTAACCGGCGGCAGTTGGATCGGAGTCTATCGGGGAGACGCGGCCCGGGGAGAGGATCCGGCGGGGGTCCATCCGAACCACGAAGTTTAACCCGGACCTGGAGCTCTGTGGCGAGCCAGGGACCGAGTTGGGTCCGGGGGGCTTCGAAGCGGATTGAGCTATCTTCTTGTGACGGGTCTTGCGGATTGTAGAGGGGTTATCGGGGCTCGGAGGAGGAACACTGAGTGGGCAGCACCATAACCCACGGCGGTTCCTGGAAGCGGCGGGCGTCCGGCGAGCGTAATCGGACATTTGGGCGAGGGTGAGAGAAGCTGAGAGTTCTAGAGGGAGAAGGTAAGAGTGGCAGCGCTGGTGGTAGTAGTAGTAGTAGTTGTAGAGAGCACAGACTCCATTATTATTATTATTATTATGATTCGGCTAGCCAGTACGTAGCGTGCGTGCGAGAAAGAAAGAGAAAGGGAGCGAACGTGAAGAAGTGCAGTTCAAGCATTGTTGTTGCTGAGGAAAACAGAAAAATGTTACTTTTATTTATAGTTTAATTGAATTATTGTCAATCATTCGAGAGGGGAAGGGCCAACGGCCGAGGCCGAGGAAGAGAGAAAGAGACACACAGAGACCGAGGGAGATGGGATGCAGAGTGGGCCGTCCGATCTCCCTCTGCTTTTGCAGGGTTCTTTTTTTTTTTTTTTTTCCGTTCTCGTTCACGGCTCTCTCCGGAACGGCGGGTTTATTCTTATTCAGCTGAGTTGCTTTATTTATTTTTATTTTTTCTTCAGAATGCCGTTATTATTATTATTATTTATTTATTTATTTATTTTGTTCAGTCCCAACAAGAAACTTGCAAGTTTATTTTTAAAGGTTTTTTAATTCGGTGGTTACCATTGCTTTTCAAAAATGTGGCGTGTACTGTTGATGGTTGCATCTCGCGAATCTTTGACCACCGCCCCCACACAACAGCACACGGCCTCCAAAAGCTTAGGTCAATTATCGTATTTCTGAACTTTAGTTGTCACAATTAAAAGCTGACATTACACTATCATCAACTACTCGATTGATTGAATGATTAGTGTTATAAAATAATTCAAACGCTCGTCCACACACTTAATTCTTTTGATGAAGGTTGCAACCTGAGCATATATAATTAATATGCAACTCGATGCTTTAATTTGCATTAGATGTTAGTGCAGCTGGCTAGACCGTCAATTGTGTGAAAATTCAATGCTCGATCTAACTCTCACGCCCACAGTTGCTAGTTCGGGATGAGCTACCAAGAGCCAATGTGTACTCACTGTTTCAGCCACCTGAAGCGGGGAAGGTAGAGATTGACAGCATTCTCAATTATTCTCACTTTGAACCAGTCTAAGAATTTTCTAATGATCTTCGAGACGAACTGTAAAATGTTGGTTGAGGAGTAGAACTGTTGATGTAAAAATACATACTTTAAAATGTTCACGCCATGTTTTTTAAGTTTAGTTTTTCTTTTCTTTTTTTTTCCTCGTGAGACTCAGACAGCTCATGTACGCAACATCTTTTTCAGAAAAACAATCGGATCACTCTGTCAGCCTTTCTCCCAAAAGTCAACTTATTGGAGTGTATAATATACTTACTTATAAGACCTAAATAAGAGCTAAATTTTCTCTTTTTTTTAATAATATAGGAGTGAAATAATCACAACTCATTATATTTTCTCACACCAAATTTATTATTATTTTTGATATTCTTAGATACGCACCAAGTTAGTGAGATTGAGAGTTCTCAGCATTTCGCGCTAAGGTCTCACGATGAGACGGGAGTAAATTTTGATAATACTCTGTTAGTGGGTCATTACTTTCTTCCAAATGGGAACTTACCCGCTTATAAGACCCAAATTTCTTCTTTTTTTTGATAATATGGGAGTAAGACGACCGAGACCCGTTACAACTGGCTCGAATTGATGAAATCAGTAGCTGGAGTTTGGTTGAACATCAGAATCGCTGGTCGTAAAGACTCGGGAACTGGTTGGTTGGGCTATAAAAATCATTGAATGGCTCTCGAGTTCCCGGTTGGGACGGTTAGTTTGCTGGTGACGTAGTGCGTTCTGAGCTTGGCATGCGACCCGAGTAATCGGGAGCAAAGTTAACACAAAATGTTCTCCAGCGCCAGCTGGGTCACGTCACGGGAGGGAATGAATTGAATACCGCAGAGCACCACCAACCACCGAGCCAGTCTCACAGGTGCGCTAAGTAAATACTATTCCATACACTCCACGAGATTATTACATACGGGACATCACGAGATTCTCGGATCGCGAGATGCAAAACGCAGCCCGGATTCTTTGTCGTAAATGCCCACCATTTTATATATACATATAGTGTTAATATTTATTAAGAAATAAATTTTTATTTATATTTTATTTAAATAAAAAATAAATTTTAGAATATTTTCTTATTTATAAAAAAAATTAAAAAAAATTATAATTATTTTTTATTTTCAAAAAATTATTTTTTTATATTTTTCTTAATTATGAGAGTTTGTATTGTGCAAATTTTTAAAAATTACATATACGTTGCATTGTATTCTATATTTATGTTTTTAATCTATGCTATCTTTCTTATATTAAAACATTTATGACGAAAATAAAATATAGATATATATATATATATATATATAATATACTTTATCTTAATATTTTGATTTAAATTATTTAATTTTTTTAATATATTATATGTTTTATTTTTTAACCTTATCATATATTAATTATAAAATATTATATATATATATATATATATATATATAACACTTATATCATCTTTATTATTATATTTTATATATTACTATTTTATGTAAAGTATATAGATATTATATTTCTTATTTTTTAAAAATTGAATATTAATTTTAATGATTAATTTTAATTAAATTGGTTAAATTGATTAAATTTTATAATTTTTTTTTAATTTAATAACCGATTTGGTTGCTTTGTACCATCTTAACTATGATTTTCTACCTACACGTTGGTTTTATCTTTCTAATGCAGTGAGTGAGCATTGAACTTACTGGAAGCACAATTACAACCCATTTCTTGAGTCGGGCCCAAAGTTGGGCGTTAGGATTTCCTAAATCTTGACCTCTGTAATAAAAACTCTAGATTGTTTATGCACCTGTTTGATTGAAGGCTGGTTATGATCAAAATTTGACTGAATTAAACAGGCTCCTATTGAAGCCCAGAAAAAAAAAAAAAACAACCCTTTTCGGGGTTAAGGAGAGCTCGTTTCTGAACCTTGTTCATTACTTCGGGGAAAAAAAAAAAAAAACTAAAATTTGCTTCTTTCATTAAAATAACTTAAAAAACTGTCCTTTCGTACTAGATTCATTTGAAACACATTTATCAACATTCAAAAAGATGAATGTAAAAACAAATGAAATTTAACTTAGTAATAGGGTTAATCTCGAAAAAAGAAAAAAACAAAACTGTGAACTTTTTTTTTTCTTAAATCTATCATGAATTTTTACTTTTTAAAAATATGTACTTAACCCATCGATTTGTTCTAAGTCTATTGCACTGTGATGTTTAAACAATGGATTCAATTAACTATGTGACGTGGAGGTTCAAGGTGCCACTAGAAGATTGCCGAAATGGATTTTTTTTCCTTTACGAAAAACTAAAACTGTAAGTCAAAATGGACGATGAAGTGTTTGGCCGTTTAGACCCTTCTAATTCCCAACGGACAAAATTTCTCTGAGAAATTGCATCTCTATCCTCTCCCAGCTCCAAGACGCCGACCTTAGATCTGTATCTCCAATACATTTCCATGAACTAATCAATGGGGCTCGAAATTGGAAGATTTTGTACCCGAATATGACCAAAGTGTATGACGTTGACTTCTCTGGTCATGCCGACGATCAGTGTTGCCGTGGATTTTTTCGGTGGGCATTTGCTTGGGGGTATTTCCTATTGTTCTTGTAGTTTTCCAGTTTCTTGCTGGGAAATTGTGATTTGGCGGTTAGCGTCTTGACCGTTGGTGGACGTGTTGGAATTTTGATGGACCGTGATTCAGAGAAGACGGGGGGCTTTTTCAGCATTAGCACAGAGACTAAAATATACCTTCGGCCTGAGTGATGATGAAAACAGAGGAATCACCTATGATGCCGTTGGCTTTTGATTAGCCTAAGATGAACATTGTGCTTTCTACGATATATCATTGGGAATTATAAGCCCTTGTTGTCGTTGTTCTAGACATAGTAAGCTAGAATTTCTCGCCAAACGTACACCTGCATGCTGCGGTAAATGATATCGCTGCTCTGGTTCCTTTTCTTTTCATTATGTTCTCTTATATCATTCGCTCAGTCTTTCATTAATATTTGAATGCAAAACCATGTCCGCGTGCATTTATCATGCTGACTAGTGTACCAGTCATTGCAAGTGGAAGCTTACCAGATTGTGGACCAGCAATATCGTACACACAGAGTATCACTCGGCAGCATGTCATTCGCCATTACTCTTCCTCCCCATGTGAAAAGCAGGAATCACTGTGGCTTACCGTATGCCTTGCTACCGGAACTGCAGAGGTGCAAACTAGTAACTGCAACAGGGTATTTGACAAACGAGGTTTGCACGCTTGTTAAATCAGTTTTAATAAAAAAAAAAAGAAAAGATCCTAAGCCTTCTATTACTGTCCAACAACACTATTGTCCTGTTTATTAGCAAACCGGGATAAGTGAGATAAGTACAAGTGGAACGCAGAGCACAGAATCTTGGGTCCTCAAAGGCAAAATACCAGCGAAATTAGAAACTAAAAGGTTTTGTTTGGTCCTCAAAATGTTGAGGTCCATCATTCAGCACAGAAGACTGACTGAACCCGGCCACAAACTGAGAAGAATCCCAGAGATTGGCAGGGTAATAAGACTGCTCTGATCCCTTGTCGTAGTTGTCAGAGGATGCACCCCCCATAAGGATTTGCTTGTCATTGTCAGATCCAATTGGGCAATTCAACGGAACATCAAGATCCATCAGCTCCAAATAATGTAGGTTATCACCTTGAACCACATGGTCCATTCCATAATTATCATAATGATAACTGGTGATGTCATCTTCAACTTGAAGTAGTCCTTCCAGGTGTTCCAGGTCACCCAAGCCATTGTAGATATCAGTACCGTCCAAACAACACTTGGCCCCTTCATTGAGATCATCAGCTCTCTGCAAATCCACATTTAAAGTATACTTCAATAAACAGAGTAGCAACAATAGGAACCCTGAGGGGATATGAGGCCAGTACAACAATTCCTCAGGAGGAAAGAGAAACAAAATATCAAAAGAAGAAAGAAGTCATTATAGACCATGAAAACAAAATCCAAAAAGGTAAGGAATATGCATGGAAGAGAAAATTAGCCATCAAAATTCTGGTCTCATGTTTGACAGCCTTGCAGTTTTGAAAACTTCGCATTATTATGATTTCAGAACCAAAGGCTTAGCATTCCAGTCAGAAAACGACAAGAAATTTTTTTAAAAAAGAAAATTGTGAGACTGTTTTATTTAATACAAGCAAGACAAAGGTGACAACTGATAAAATTGTCATAAAATTTCCTCTATCAGCATATTATCTACAGGCTTTGCTTAATAGAATAAGGGATTTATATGTGGCACAATGAACCAAGAAAAAAAAATTATAGAAATCTTGCTCTAGATGAGCTTATTACCTGGCCAAAGTTATGCATGACCAGAAATGCGAAATACCAAGCTCAGTTATCAGCACATATGGCTGTAAAAGAGTTCTGCAATTTTACCAGGTTAAGTGCAATTGTAAAATTAAAGAAATGAGATATGAAATTTTTTTCCCATAAAAACATTGGCAATGACAAAGTTATAAGGTTTTAAAGAGAAATGCACACAAATTATATCTCTTCCTTCTAATACTTCATTCGAATGACCAAACCAACAGCTTGAAGCAAAGTGCTATATGGTTCACTGAAAGGACTGTGTAAAATTGTGAATGTAGTGACATAGAGACTAAAAGAACAAAGAACAAAGAACAAACAATTGGCTCAAAGACAAAATAGAATGGAAGAATTTTTACCAGATAACCAAACAATGTCCAAATAGTTTGGAAATTGAAATGGAAACAATGAGCGTCAGACTGGAGATTTAATTATAAGTCAATCTCCAAATCAAAATTAGCTAAAGCAGAAGGACAGACAAGGTTACACACCTTGTTATTCTCATTTTCATCTAGATAGAATGCGGTATCTTCCGAGAACATAGACAACATTGCAGAAATATCATCCTCCTCATGCACAAAACGAGAATCCTCTGCAGGAGAAATGTCGGTATCAGAGATAACAGGAGGCCAATGAGCAGATTGCAGACTCTCAGACGGGCAAGGCGCAGATAATCCAATGCATATTTTCCCAGGAGCATAAGAACAAGACGCACTGGAATTATTTGGGTTAACAGTCTTTGCAAAGGCTGGAACAGCTTCTCCACCATCCAATACCTCCTCCTCCTCCTCCTCATCCCATTCTTCCTCCTTGAACGGTTTTCCATATTGGGCACCATTTTGTGGACCAGGTCCATCCTTTTTGAATACCACGCAGAGTGCATA
The DNA here is from genome assembly GCA_019804595.1 of Bruguiera parviflora. Taxonomy (NCBI): domain Eukaryota; kingdom Viridiplantae; phylum Streptophyta; class Magnoliopsida; order Malpighiales; family Rhizophoraceae; genus Bruguiera; species Bruguiera parviflora. Next base: position 9,063,330 of record CM034046.1, read on the forward strand.
CACATCCTGAGCAACTCCTCTGTCAGCCAAATCTTTCTCTTGTAGTCTGTATTCATGTATAACCCAGTCAGTTCTGTCCCCCTTTGGTGCCTTGCCTGTGTGGAAAACCAAAGTTTTTTTCATCCCAACAACCTCAGCATTGTAACGTACAGATCTATCCTTGCCTGTGGTTTTCCAATACCCTATACCAGTAGACCGATTCATCCGAGCCCCACCAGCATATTTCTTCTCTCTGGGACAAAAGAAGTACCACTTCAAATCCCCACTTTGCAGAGACGATTTATCAGGCAGATCCCATGGAGCATATTTGTAAATGTCGACCTCTGCAATGCCTTCAAACGGGATTCTCTTCCCCAATACTTTTCTCCTCAAATAGTACTTAACAAGTTCAACATCAGTTGGATGAAACCGAAACCCAGGAACCGGCAATATTTTAGCCATCACGAATGGCAACAGAGAACCTCAAAATTCCTCAACCCAACCAGTAAACAGTACAGTTCTCGTAATGACACAATATGCTTTGCGGTAGTATTTCCTCCCCACAGACAAAATCAAGAATTTTTTTTTCTTTTTTTTTTGTTTGCTTTTTTTCTATTAATTTCCAAAAATAGAAAACGTAACTTTGGCCGAACAAAAAGAGAAAGAAGCGAAGCAGAGATAGAGAAGGTCAAGTCCAGTGTCTAAACAATATCCTCCAAGAACACCACAGCCTCCCTCCGTTCATAATCCCAAAATCACACCAAAAAAATGGGTTTTGCTCGCAGAGCTGAACAGACATCTGGTGTGCAGTATTTTCTCTGTTTTTGTATCATTAGGGTTAGCACCAAAGTGGAAAAAGGTAGTAGTAGTAGTAGTAATAATAATAATAATACCGAACAAATTAAAATTAAAAAAAAAATTCAAAACAAAAACAGACTTCTTTCCAAACAAACCCTAGGATGATCGACTACTTTCTTCGATATTGAAAATATCGATCGACTTTTAATCACATAAAGAAGGAAGAACAAGATTAAAGAGAAAACACAGAGAGAGAGAGAGAGAGAGGGAGAAAGAGAGAGGCCCTAGGAAGACAGTACCCTATCGGGAGGCCGCGGGATGGGGTGAGAGAGCGCGAGCGAGACCGCCGGCGCCGAGAGAGAAACAAATAAAGAAAGTTTACAAAGTGAAATTGAGAGGGTAAGCGAGACGCTGTAAGGGCTTCTCATTGCTATTTATAGCCTCCAAATTCCCATTCGACTTTAATTTTAATCTACCCAAACGAATTTTATATTTATAGTTATTTTATTTATTTTGTAGCTTTACAATTTTACCACGCGCGCTTGTGTGTAAGTAACCGAGGTAATTTCTGTTTTTTTTTTCTTTTTTTTTTTTTTTTTGAGAAAAAGTCGGTCGGCCGAAAAATGTTGTCTTGGGGAAAACAGAGTAAGTTAGTAAGCGATACAAATAGAATAAAAAAAAATTTACCATAACCTGAAAAATCAGTGTTTTTTTTTTTTTGACAGAAAAATGTTCAAAATTTTCTTAAATAAATATTTTTCAGTCTATAAAATCTATACGCTAATTTATCTATAACTTTTTTTTTTTTATAACTCGTGGGTTTAGATTAGAGGTTTTTTTTTAAAAAAAAAAAAAAAGAATCGGACGATAACCAGCAAGACGAAAGTTGGCGTGTCCGCGAAGCTAACAAGAAACCCTCACATTCCTATTGGTTGGGTTTCTTCACAGAGTTGACCTTTTGGTTCTCTGACTTTGCTTTTTTTTATTTATTTAAATTTCCTGATTATGTACAAGTCAAAAAGTTGTGTTCACCACAACTTTAGGTTAAATTGTATAGATTTCCGTTTGGATTCTCTCAACTGCCCTCTGCGCCTGACCGTAACAATGTATCTATTTTGTATCGTAAATCTACAAAGGCTACTTTCGTCAATTTGTTACCCAAAAAACAAATCTTTATTTCTTTTTTTTTTTAACCACACTAAAAACAGATCAAATACCATAATGAAAGAAATTTCATAAATCGTTATAAATTAAATTACTTATTTTAATTGTGTGTATATACACACACCTCCCTCTATCTATCTATATATATATATATATATTATATCTTTTTTGAGCAATAAAAATTAATATATAAATTATACTGATACATAATTACATTCTCAACCTAAATAGAAATTAATATTATCGCCAAATTCCATGCTGGGAAAAAAAGAAAATTTCGTCATCAAAGGTCTCGTAAATTGGTGCCAATTATATAATGCATGCATCTCTTTTTCTTTTTCTCCTTCCCCTCATTCCTTTTAAAGATGGAGAGCCATAAATTTTTTTTCAGGACAACAAGTTATATGTAAAAATATAATAATAAATAAATATACAAAAAGTTAAAAATTATTTATTATTCTTCACAACAAACATTAAAATTATTCTTTATGAATTTTCATATTTGAAAACATTTAAATGATCGGTTCATTTTCTATATATATATATATATATATATATATTTATTTATTTTTTGATATACACATAACTATAATAATTCGTCTAGCATATATAATCACGCTATATTGGACGTATTTTAGTTATCTAAATTTTCTTTTTTTATCATCAGCCTTTCTTGGACAATTACATGACAGTTAGATTAATGAAACGACGTAATTGATGACTAACAAAAGTTACAATCAAAAATTTGTTCACAACGTAATCTTTTGTTGCTGTTCATAAACAAATTTCTTTTGTCGCTTAAGATAAGTCTTGCCTTTTCGTCTCTTCTTCTAAATTTTTGTCATTTAATTATTTATAATTTATTCATTTTCTACTTGTAAATAAAAGTTAATAGTTTTTTTTATAAAAAAAAAAGAAAGAAAAGTGAACTTGTAATAATAGGTTCACAATTTGTATTTGAGGTTTTACTTTTATTGTTATTATAAGCTTATAATGCGTCTTGGATTAGGGAAAAAAAATTATTACAACAACTTAAAAATAAAAAAGAAGGTGCGTTGACAAAATAAATTGGTCACTTTGAAAGAAAATAGGAACAATTAAAAATTTTAAGGGTGCAATTTTATAAAGTTAAACTAAAATACACATTTTAAAGTAAAGTCAATAGAGCAATTACAAATTTAAAAGAAAATAAAGGCAATTTGATCTTTTATGGAGGCAATTGAAAATTTTAAAGGGATAATTAAAAAAAAAAAACTTAAAATCCATACTTTTAAGGAGTGACACAATATTGTTAAGTGGGGTCAAGGGAGCAATTGTTATCCCTTAAATTCTAAGATAAAAAAAATGTAAGTATTGGTGATACTTTATACCAATACTTGATATGAAATTAATGTGAGAGAGGCACGTCAAAAGAAACAAGGTAAATGCAAAAATCAATGTGCATGGCAGCAAGTTAGGAGAGATAGATGCAAGTTTTGATATTGACACCAAGTATACACATGTTATAATCATGAAGAAGTATGAGCGAGAGGTTCAAGTATGAGAATTACAGAAAACCATTGGAGGCATGCTGGCAGCACTTGGGGAGTGTGGCAGTTAGGGGAACAAGGGCTGTGATTACTCAGACACATCAATGTTTTCTCCTACCACATGACAGGATTCCCCAGTGCACTATGGGAAGGCAGTGCATGTCTCTCAAAGTTAGCAAGACTAACACCATGACCTATGGCTCTGGCAATGGCAACATGTTAACATATGGGCACAGGCTTGGGCTAGCACCAAACCAGGATTGGTTGCGGCCAGCAAGAACCAGGAAGGTAATGGGGCAGATCATAACATTACTGGCTCTCCATGGGCCACCAAAATAGGAAATAGTGGGTGGTTATCTCCATTAACATGTGGCAGTGGCAAAGGTGGTAGTTTTGTAGGATTCCAAAAGTCTTATTCAAACCAAATGTGTTGGCAGGACCTCCTTAAAGGAAGGAGAACATGGGTAGTTGTAAAAAATGGAGCAAGAAACTCTTGATGAGGTGTCAAGCTCTCCTTGAATAGAGATGCATAATCTAGTGAGTTAGTGGGGAGGTTATCCTGAAATGGAGAGCCCTACTATGCATGATTGGCTTGGTATCCAAGTCATGCATGACCCTAGGTAGTTAGGGGTGTCAACTACCAACACTATAAATAGGTGTAGTATGGCAACCAAGGATAACAACTATAAACACACAAAGAAGTATTAAGAGAACACTTGTGTGAGAGGCTTTAGCATCCTTTGTATACTTTGGGGAAAGTAATAAAGGTTGGGAAGTGTTTCCTATAAATGCTGTGTGTGCCTCGTGTGAACAGTTTGGCTGAGACTAAGTGAAACTTAGTGACATCACAAGGTCCGAATTTTGAGTGAAAATTTTGGCCTTGTAATAACTGGTATTAGAGCGGGTTCAACTCATGACGGGTGGATCGACTTGATGCTGTTCGTGAGTGGGTATCCAAAATTGAATAGGTACTTGGTGGTGCCTTTGAGGAGCGGGTCCTCTTTGTCTTGGCAAGGCTGGACAAACTAAAGAAATCAATAAGTTCCCTGCAAACTCGTTATGATAGTCTTGATGGTGCTTGGGCACAATCCTTTAGTGACATGGAGCAGGATGTTACTATTTTTAAGAAGGCCACAGGTAGCTAACCCGATGGTACTGCCAAGTCATCTAAGAGGATGAAGGTTCTTGAACCTAAGGCCTTTGAGGGAGAACAAGATGTCAAAGCAATCAAGAACTTTTTGTGGGACATGAAGCAATACTTCATGGCAGCAAAGGTACTTGAAGAGGAAAAAGTGACCCTTACTAGCATGTACCTGGCCAAGGACCCCAAACTGTGGTGGCGAATAAGGCTTGATGATGATGTCAGCTCGGATAGGCCTCGGATCAAGACATGGGATATGCTAAAAAAGGAATTAAAGGATTAATTCCTACCTTGTAATACATCATGGCATGGTTCAATTTCATTTAGAATTTAGCTCCTTGCTACTGGACATTTAGAATATGTTGGATAAGAATAAGCTGTTCAATTTCATTTCAGGACTACAACCTTGGGCGCAGATTGAGTTTTGGAGGCAAGGTATGAAGGACTTACCCTCTATAATCGCTATTGCTGATGGTTTGGTGGATTTTTGAATCAACTCTATGGATTCTTCAAATGGAAAACTGTCCAAGGAGAAGGGCAAGAAGAAAAAGGAGGACTCTCAGGAATACAAGCAAAGGGACGATAGCAAGGAGAAAGGCAAAGTTGTTATTTCGGACCAAGGTAAAAGCAAATTAAACTCAGGTTGTTTCATTTACAGTGGTCCGTACAGGGCAAGGGAGTGCCCACAGAGGGAGAAACTGAGTGCCTTGGTGGCTGAGGAGGGGGATAGCAATGGTGATAGTAGTCCTTCTCGAGTTAATCCTCTACAGTTGATCAATGTTGTGCGTACGGAATGTGCTCCATTACCCAGCCTAATTTTTGTCAAAATTGGGCTAAGAAGGCAAAAATTGTTGGCCATGGTGGACTCTAGTGCAACCTACAACTTTATTGCAGAGAGGGTGGTGGGCTCATTTGGGCTGAAGGTAGTTAATTCAGTGGCACATGATGTTTTGGGAATGGCAAAAGGAGTTGAGGTAACTCTAAATCAATGGATTGGTAAATTTGATTTCTCTATAATGTCGTTGGACGACTTTGATGTGATCCTAAGAATGGATCTATTTGTGCAAGCAGGAATTGCACTAATGTTTCATTTGGGTGGGTTGCTAATTATGGATGAGAGGTAACCATGTTTTGTTACTAGTGAAAAGGGTCATCTTACCAGCAAGAGTAGGAAAACTTATGTTGTGCTATCTTCCTTGTAAGTGCAGTAAGGAATGAAAGAGGGAGATGTGAAATACTTGACAGCATTGAGAACTATTGAACCTTAGAAAAAGGGAATACTAGCCAAGCCTCCTTCACAACAGCACATCACAAACCACAAGCTGATTTTATGCAATCAGGTAAAGGAGCAACTGGTGCTGAACAGTCGTGTAAGTTCAATGGGAGTGCCATTTGACAGGGCCCAAAATGGTATGAACGGGGCAAGGAAGATTGTGGGAGAGAGCCGAATGCTACATTATGGATTATTTCCAAGGTATGGGTTTTACCATGGAAGAGTTGATGGTAGGGGTTATGCTGCTTATAGTTACTAGCAACCAATCGGTAGGACTCTTACCCTAAGAGGCAAAGTTAGCTAGAAGTTGGGGCGGCAGGAACGTGATGGTTGGTCTACTCCACCAACGAGGATGTTGGTTTCAACGGGTAGGGGTGGTTTGTTAGCCCCTTAGGTTCCGGGATAAAGAAATGTAAGCATTGGTAATGCCTTGTACCAATGCTTGACATAAAGTTGGTGTAAGAGGGGTACGTCAAAGGAAACAAGGTAAACGCAGTAGTCAATGTGCATGACAGTAAGCTGGGAAAGGCAGATGCGGGCTTTGGCATTGATACCAAGCAGGCACATGTAACAGTCATGGGGAAGTATGGGCGAGAGGTTCAAGTATAGGAATTACAGAAAGCTATTGAAGGTACATTGATAGCACTTGGGGAGTGTGGCAGCTAGGGGAACAAGGGATATGATTGCTCAGATATATCAATGTTTCCTCTTACCACATGACGGGATTCCCTAATGCACTATGGGGAGGTAGTGCATGTCTCTCAAAGTTAGCAAGGCTAACATTATGACCCACGGCTCTAGTAATGGCAACATGCTGACGCATGGGCACAGACTAGGGCTAGCACCAAACTAGGATTGGTTGCGACCAACAAGCACCGGAAAGGTGATAAGGCAGATCATAGTAGAATTGGCTTTCCATGGGCTACCAAAATAGGAGATAGTGGGTGGTTATTTCCATCAACACATGGTAGTGACAAAGGTGGCAATTTTGTAGAGTTCCAGAAGCCTTATCTAAGCCAAATATATTGGTAGGACCTCCTTAAAGGAAAGAGAACATGAGTGGTTGTAGAAAATGGAGCAAGAAGCTCTTGATGAGGCGTCAAGCTCTCTTTGAATGGAGATGCATGATTTAGTAAGTTAGTGAACAGGTTATCCCAAAATAGAGAACCCTACTATGCATGATTAGCTTGATTGCCAAGTCATGTATGACCCTAAGTAGTTGGGGGTGTCAATTATCAATACTATAAATAGGTATAGTGTGGCAGTTAAAGGTAACAACTATAAACACATAGAGAAGTGTTAAGAGAACACTTATGTGAGAGGACTTGACATCATTTATATACTTTAGGAAAAATAATAAAGGTTGAGAAGTGTTTTCTGTAAGTGTTTGTGTGCCTTGTGTAAACAATTTAGCTGAAATTAAGTGAGACTTAGTGCCATTACAAAGTTCAAATTTTGGGTGAAAATTTTGACCCTGTGACAGCAACTGTCCCCTTCATCCCGCACTAGATCCATTTATGATTCTCTTAATGCAGGCACGAAGGACTTGATACGAACTCCATTTATATGTAAACGGAACCCAACACCAATATTGGTATGGGATCGTTCTAACAAAAGTTAAGGGATTTGGAGTTCTGACCCAATGATTATAAACAACCAAGAACCAGAACTATAAGATTCAGACGCCACTCCTAGCAACAACAACGTTGAAGAAGATAAGTCTAGTGAACCAACACACACAAGTATGAAAGTTCAGAATTAGTTCTCAAAGAACCAGAGAAAATAGCTCATACACTCATGAAAATGGGTCTGCCTCTCCCAGCCACCCTTTTTGCCCTTTTTATATGCTAACTCCCAGAAACCCTAACTAATAAGCTGGTCTTAATAAGGGAATTCATCCAACCCACTAAATAAGCTGGGCTTAATAAGGAATTTCATCCAACCCACTAAATAAGCTAGGCTTAATAAGGAATTTTGTCCAGCCCACTAAATAATATTAAAAACACATAAAAATAACCCACTTAAAGGCCCAATCATGGGCTCTCAAATCCAACTTCCTTCCTAAGGCCATGGTTCACAAATTCCTCCACAGATGACACATTCGCAAGCCCTAGTGAAGACTCCATCCTCCTTAACTCGTACTTGGCAACTTCCTGATAGTAAATGTCGCACAACAGGTTGTTGAGAGCTTCCTTTATTTTCTTTGACCTTGCCCTTGTCATTGGTCCTCCAAGGTTTTGCAAATTATCTACTCCCTTGTCGATTTGAGTTGGTACAATATGGTTTCCATCATTCTCGCTCTCCTCAAAATGATTTGTCCTCAAATCAGCATCTATATCATCGAAGAGAAAAGGAGAAAGGTCAGAAATATTAAATGTTGCACTTACATTATACTTACCTGGCAAATCAAGTTTATATGCATTATCGTTGACTTTTTTCGCCACTTGAAAAGGACCATCTCCCCTTGGTTGCAACTTTAATTTCTTTTGCTTAGGAAATCTATCCTTTCGTAAATGTACCCAAACCCAATCACCAGGTTCAAAAGTGATATGCTTGCAACCTTTGTTGGCTTGTGTTTCATATTGTTTGGTTCTTCTTTCAATGTTAGGCCTAGCTTTTTCATGAAGTTGCCTAACCACTTCCGCCTGATTTTTCTCATCTAAATTAACCCTGTCCTGTATAGGCAATGATACTAAATCCAAAGGTAACAATGGATTAAAACCATAAACAAGCTTGAAAGGAGAATAACCTATAGCACTATGAACAACACGATTATAGGCAAACTCCACAAAAGGCAAACATTCTTCCCAGGTTCTAGAGTTCTTACCAATAATAGCACGCAACAATGTACCCAGAGTTCGATTTACTACCTCAGTTTATCCATTAGTTTGTGGATGGCAAGTTGTAGAAAACAACAACTTTGTTCTAAGCTTACCCCACATTGTTTTCCAAAAATGGCTTAAAAATTTTGCATCACGGTCTGACACAATACTCTTCGGCACTCCAACATGACCCCTACCCAGACATCTAAAGCATTGGATGTCTCTAGTTTTTCCATGGGTGCCCTTAAGTTTTTCTTCAAATTTGCCTCTCTTCAGGCTGCCCCCACTAGTCTTGGGTCTATGTGAATTACCTTTTTGCATAAAAGTCATCTTCTCTTCCTTTTTCCCCCATTTCGGCTTCCAAAAAGATGAACCTAAGTTCTGCTTATGACCAGAAGTGCTCCTTCCCTTAAGTTGCCTCTCAACTTTCATGGCAATGTGTATCATGTCTCCAAGCTCTACATAGTGTTGCAGCTCTACCACATCAACTATGCTCCTATTCAACCTTTGGAGGAACCTAGCCATGATTGCCTCCCTATCCTCTATTACATTTGCCCTAACCATACCAATTTCCATATCCTTATGATACTCTTCCACACTCTTGGAACCTTGTGTAAGACTCTGCAACTTGTTATACAAATCCCTATAATAAGAGCTGGGAACAAATCTTCTTCTCATCACGGTCTTCAACTCATTCTAAGTTTCTATAGCCCTCTCAAAATTCCTTCTCCTTGCGGTAACTTGCTGGTTCCACCATACTACAGCATAATCAGTGAACTCTGCCACAGCTAACTTCACCTTTTTCTCCTCAGAGAAGTTATGGCACTCATATATTAATTCTACCCTTCGTTCCTAATCCAAATAGGCATCAGGGTCAGCTTTCCCTTGGAAAGAAGGTATTTTCATTTTAATACTACTAAGATTTTTGTCTACTCTTTCCTCCCCTCTATTTCTGTTATCCCAACCTCCATTGTACCTATCATAAACATTTCCATTGCCTCTTGCTGCTCTACTATTCCAATTACCACGTCCTCCTCTAAAACCACCTCTGAAGTTTCTACTAGCATTGTCACTGTCATCATAATAATCATTACCACTTTTACCAATTTCATGTTCAAATTGCTCTTTTTTGACCCTCCCAGCTGGCCACTTAGAATTGACACTTGATTCCCCTTCTATTTGATCCATCCTGTCTCGAACTTCCCAAAGTGCTTGGTCAATCCTCTTAAACTTCTGTTCTAAGGATTTCATAAGCAATTTGAAATCTGGAACAACTACTTCCTCCTCTCCATGTGAGAAACTACCTTCTTTATCATTAGACATCGTACATGCAAGATTGTTAGTAAATAAAGAATATGCCTCACAAAACTCAATCTCTTGCGTGTTTGCTCTCCACTCAACTACAGTGGTCCTTAACTCTCGTGTTTCACACAATAAATTGCAAACTCTAAGAGCTCTTTCAGTAGTCCCAAGCAAACTAAATTCAGAACAAACAAAACTTGAATATATCAATCCTACACCTACCTTTTCAGAGAAGTGACAAGACTAAGAAGATGGGCAATAAAGCAAACAGAATGACAAGAAATTCAATGATATCAGCAATGCAATTGGACAACAATCAATTATCAAATATAATTGAGTAAATGACCAATCGAGCAATGAACCCATTTTTTTTTTTTTTTATAGTTAACTAATGAGTATTTCTGTGGAAGGAACAAATATCAGAAAAGAAACCCACGAAATACACGATTTTGTTTCTTTTTTTGTTTCTTTTTTTTATGTTTTTCTTTTTTTTTTCTTTTTGATTATTCAACCAATATCAAAGAATAGACGAAAGATATGATAACAACAATATAACTAATCTGAGTTAGAGCCAAGGCTCTGATACCAAATGATACGAACTCCGTTTATATGTAAACGGAACCCAACACCAATATTGGTATGAGATCGTTCTAATAAAAATTAAGAGATTTGGAGTTCTGACCCAATGATTATAAATAACCAAGAGCCAGAACTATAAGATTTAGACGCCACTCCTAGCAACAACAACGTTGAAGAAGATAAGTCTAGTGAACCAACACACACAAGTATGAAAGTTCAGAATTAGTTCTCAAAGAACCAAAGAAAATAGCTCATACACTTATGAAAACGGGTCTGCCTCTCCCAGCCACCCTTTTTGCCCTTTTTATCTGCTAACTCCCAAAAACCCTAACTAATAAACTGGTCTTAATAAGGGAATTTGTCCAACCCACTAAATAAGCTAAGCTTAATAAGAAATTTCGTCTAACCCACTAAATAAGCTAGGTTTAATAAGGAATTTCGTCCAGCCCACTAAATAATATTAAAAACACATGAAAATAACCCACTTAAATGCTCAATCATGTGCTCTCAAATCCAACTTCCTTCCTAAGACCATGGTTCACAAATTCCTCCACAGATGACACATTCGCAAGCCCTGGTGAAGACTCCATCCTCCTTAACTTGTACTTGGTAATTTCTTTATAGTAAATGTCGCACAATAGGTTGTTGAGAGATTCATTTATTTTCTTTGACCTTGCCCTTGTATTGGTCCTTTAAGGTTTTGCAAATTATCACTCCCTTGTCGATTTGAGTTGATACAATATAGTTTTCATTAGGACTTAAAATCAATAAATTTAATTTTTGGCCAATGAAATTAGCTTTTAGACTTTAATGAAAAAATCAAATCGCTAGCCAAAATTACACAAAGTTTCTAGTTCTAGTTTTGCATCTTTTATGCGTTTGCTTTTATAAAGGAGGGAGGGTTGGAGTGTTTTATCATCTGTTTGTGATAATATTGAAATCCCCCTTTTCATTTTGGCCTCTGAAGATTGTAATTGTGCAAGGTACGAACTCGTTTGCATTTTTCCTACTTGCATGTATAACATCCTATTATACATTGATAAAACCTAATCCTCTAGGTCTACGCGCTTGGTGATTCATGATAGCTCGATAAACTGTACGATAAACACAGTGACAACGCATCATTCAAATGAAACCTAACCCTGCCAAGTGATTGCAATATGGGGAAAAAGGAAAAAGAAAATAAAGAAGAAGACAATACACTAGAATGAGAGAACGTTTCAAAAATTGATTATATTCTTCAAATTACAATAGCGTACTCGTATGACATGTCAGTTACATCGCAGAAGTCATGGATCGTTTTCGGACGGAGCCTATGGATCTCCATGGCCAGAGTCTTCCGGAGCCTCTGGCAGATCGTTTTCGAACGGTGTCGGATGAAATTTGTTATTTGGGCCAATGGCATGCGGCGGCGAGTGGTGTTGGTGGTGGAGGGAGAGAGAAATGTGTTTTATAGAGAGAAAGAGTGTGTGTGTGTGAGGTTTTAGAGAGAGAGAGTTTGGATGAGAAGAGAGAGAGTGGAATTGGAAAGTGAAAGCAGAGGCGCGAGAGAAAGCCATGGATTAAGGCTCTCTGTGAGTTGCAGAGAGAGAGAGAGAGAGAAAGAGACTGCTGAAGAAGAAGAAGAAGAAATAGTACGTGAGTCAGGGTTTTACTGTTAAAATTCGCAGGAAAATAAGATCAGACCGAGTCAACAAGCGTTGATGACTCAACATTACCACATCAACAACATCAAGTGCAGATGAAGAGATAAGCATTTGCCGGTTCGGATGCCACTTCGGCGAGAAATTAGAAGCTCACCATGACACATCAGCATCCCTGGCGGACGAAGAGAGAAGGATGTGCCAGCTCAGATGTCACTTCGGCGACCAATTAGAAAAAAACGCTCGATTTAGCAGAATTAGATTTTTAACCTAACGGTGAACTTTTATTAACAAAACTAACACCCATCGAACTCGTTTACGCTTATTGACTTGAATTTATCAAATTGAGAAATTAGAGCCTAAAACGTATTTATCCCCACATGCTTGGAAAGGCTAAAAAGTATGGAATGGATATCAGGTTTGTTTTTAAGTAAGATTGATTGAACAAAGCTCAATGTATAAAAAAAAATTAATAATATATAATCAAACGGAAAATCACGCAATGAGCAGGCACATGCATACCACGAAATTTCCTTCAACGCTGACGAAGATCTTATTGTTACCAGAACCCAGATACAAGCCAGTATTAAATATGAAAATTTTCTTCGACGTTGACAACAAATAAATAAAAAAAGAAAAAGAAAAAGGAAAAACTGATATCCTATGACTTTGAAAACATTTCAATGATACCAAAACCCGGCCACGAGCCAAAATATTGAATAAGAAAATTACGTCCAACCTCACCAAAAAAAAAAAAAAAAAAAAAAAAAACTGATATAACATGAATTTTTTTTTCCAAGAATGTTCGTAACACAACTTTTGGTACAAACTATGGAAAGCTCAAAGCGGAAGGCCAGCCTCCATACCAACACTATCTGAGGTAGCTGCCCAAGCCACTTCTATAAGAATAATGAGACTTTTAATGGACCCACAAACGGAAATATAAAAATAAAAAATAAAAAAACAAAAATGTAGATACAACTTGTTAGGAAGATCGGCTGCTCCGATAGCAACAAAGTGTGAAATGTAGTCATTTCAGCGCCAACCAGCAATTAAAGCCAAAGAAAACCAGTAACTTCATGGAGTGCAGTGTCTGCATAGGTATCATCTGTACGGTGTATGCTGTCTAAAGATGAATGCAAGTGTAGTATATCTCCTCTTCAATGACCGTATACCCCTCCACCCAACAGAGCCCTAATTTGAAGGACAAGGGGAAACAATGGAAAAGGAAGCCTCCGCCCAAGTAAAATGTTCCTGCTAAGTTCTTAAAGGTATTTCAGCCAATACAACCACAAACTCCTCGTGAGAAGAAAGGGCCAAAAACAGTCACCACTCGGCTTCGCCTCCAACAAAATCTAAGATACCATAATGCAGAGACCCAATTGCACACGCGACACAGCAATTCACGTTCATCTCCAATTGAAACATCTCGTTGGACTGGTTTACTCAAAAGGAAGACAAACCATCACACCAATCAAATCCAGCATCACAATATTCCATTTAAAACCCTCTGATAATAATCATACTGCCGTGTCCGCCATGCATCTAAACTGCTGCTGATCAGAGAAAGCACCAAGGACACACATTGCTGCTAGAAAGCAATAAAACCCTGCTGTGACAACCATGGAGCTATAATCTGTGCTGAATTATATGAAGTGAAACTGAAATGTTACCTCTTCTGTCAAACTCAAATGGAATCGTTTTCTTAGGTTCTGTATAGTCCGTGGACCACCTTTAAAGCAAGGAAAACCAGAATCCTGATCCAAAGTATATGACTGAAATCATTAGTGAACAAAGCATCACTAATCATTAAGTGATTTAGAAGGCAGTAATAGAATCTAAAACCATTTATTTTGTTTCTCCCCTGTTTTACTTAGTATAAACTTTTGGCACCCAACAGAGACCCTTTTGCGTTTGGAACCCAGGAAGATTCCCCTTCCCCCAAAACCCAAAAAAAAAGAGAGAGAGAGAAAACCCAACCTCAACAGCAAAGAAAAAACAAAGATAAAAAGAAAGTGGGGAAAAAAGGAGACACTATAGAAGAAATAAGGGAGCCTTTGGGAAAAGTTTAGACAGGTCATCAAACTGATTTCTGAGCAATCCGCTAAAAGTTCAAACAGACCAGTTAGCTGACCAGACTTTGGGATACCCTACAATCATAGATGCCATTGGCTAAGTCACACAGAAATATGTATGCGTGATCTCTTTGGGGATTACTCCACACGAGAAAATTTCAGAAAGAAATTGATAAAGTTAGAGACTTGTAAAACTAAAGAGAAGGTCCTTAGTGGGAATATACGTGTTGCATGTGTTGATAAAAACCTGGGAATTCTGCAAGAGACAAAGATGATGGAAGGGATGTGATTCTTAGTTAGTAAAGGGCAACCATTGGCAATACAAGAATATCTACAGCTAGCAGAGCAAGTTCCAGAACCCAAGATATCAAACCCAACAGGCTGCATTACTTGTAAACATGTTGCAAAGGCACCATATCAATGCCAGAGGACTCACTTAAAGCAGATCATTCCCCTTTCTAGCACAGGGTTAAAATATGAGGCTATTTGCTTGCTGAAAAATACTTTATTCACCTTGATGTTTTCTTTTTCATTTTCTCCACAAAAATTTTAAAGAGATGAAGGGGGAGGGGGAAGAAAAGAAACAGCACAAAGGATCAAGCAACAAAATGTTGCCACCTTCAGAGGAGGCCTTTGAAGTGGGCATCCCTGGATTAGGAACTTATCATTTGTCATTCTTAATCTCAGCAGAAATGGTTTCATCACATGCTAAACAGAAAGAACTGAAAACCTCTTCTAATAAATGGGAGAGAAAATCAAAACCAAAATTGAATTCTAGCTAAGTCAGTGATACCTGCAACATCTCAACAAGGAGAATTATACGTTCTGCATGCTTCCGACATGTTAAAAACCCTTGAATGCATAAAACCTGGATTGAAATGCAAAAATCATAAGAGGTGTCCTAAGACTGATGAACCAAAGAGGAACAAGCTAGCAAGAGCATATTCAGTCCTACTTTAAAATAGTCAAAAAACTCGCTTGGAACTCCCTCAGCATCAGAATCCATGACCTAGAACAATTGCCAAAGTTCTCATTAGATCTAAAGTAGATTTGGAAACACGTAAGATACTAGTATATCAGCAGATGACAAGGTCATAGAACAATAACAGGGGCACAAAATGAAAACAAATGCTTCACATAGACACATAAACAGATATAATCATACCTCAAGAAGTTCTCGGGTAAGCTTGAAGGGTGCGCTCTCAAAATTTACACCACCAGGTGAGTTGGAAAGCATGAAGCCAAAATCAATGTGTATAATGTGACCATCTTCATCTAGTAACAAGTTTCCATTGTGCCTGTCCTTCACCTAAGTGACAAATGATCAAATAGTTTTTAACTGAAAGGAGGTACATAAGAAGTGGAGGCACCAAATTCAAAATGCTTTAAATGACCCAAGTAGAGGTGCAAAAGCTGATCCAATCCAAAGAATCTGACTTAACCTGTCCGAAACCCTACTGCACCTAACCCATGTTGACTGAAAAAGTCAACCTGTAACCCAAATCACCCGAAACCAAAATAATCCGAATCCAAAAAACTTGAAACTCAAATAATTTGAATCCAAACCAAAAATTTAATATATCTAAAATCCGATGAACACCCAATTAACCCAAATCCCAATGAAACCAAAATACCTGAAACCCAAATGACCCAAAACCTAAAATAACCTGACTCAAATTTGACCCAGCCCTTACCACCTATAGGCCTAAGGCTTTAAAAATATTTCCATGTTTCTCATAAGAAAATGGAAGATAAATATGATGACCAATTAGATATAATTTCCACAGACGCTCATACTAGGGTTCCAGCAAAAAAAATTTTGCTCTGTTTGACGAACCAGATTTGAATATCTAGCAATTGGCACCAAATAGTCTATGGTAGTAATGGTGGATAGGTGGAGAGGAGCTCCAAGGAAATACACTCAATTCAATGGAAATCACAAACAAGTTCAACAAGAAACTGGCATCACCATTTTTTCTAGGTTACAAAATGGAAAACTATCGCCAACTCAGAGTGTGCATGTGCGTGTGTGTGTGTGTGTGTGTGTGCGTGAGTGAGAGAGAGAGAGAAAGAGAGCATACCTGTAGAAGATAGCACACTAGAGAATATCCAGCCATGCTTTCAACAAAGTTCCTCTATCAAAAATTGACAAAAGAAAATCATTAAAATATTCACACAAAAGGACCAGAGCTACTAAAAAGACAAACGTCAACATCATCCAACAAACAAATACGTATATGCATATTAATAGATCCTTGAATTCATCTACTTGCTTATGGATCTTCTTTCTGCTCCATGAAGGATGTACCAAGCCAATATTCCTATTTTCTTTCTTGGGGCTGATTCAGTTGTTTTTTCATTAAACACCTTTTTATTTTGATGGTAAGAGGGTATTGTTACAGTAATAATATACTGAAGCACACAAATCTCGTCAACCACAATACCATCAATGCAGACCGGTACTATTGCAATCTCCATTACCTGTGCAAGCTTAAAACTTTGTGAGTTCTCTTGATATTTAACAATAAAGAAGTCATGCAGACTTGTGATGTTCGGATATCTACTTTTGATTGAATGGAGCGAAGCCTACATCCACAAGAACATTAACTGAGATGCCTAAGATATTTTGTTGTCAAGTCATTCAATGGGCAAAAGGCATATACTTACTGTATCTGGAATAGTTTCTATAAGAGCAGTGTAAGAAGAAGTAACTAAAACTTCGTAGGGACGTAACCAGAGAGGGAGACCAGCTTCTTGGAATATATCTGAAATCAAAACACCAAAATTTCAAGCTTGAATCACATATAATTGAAGCATATGGTACAGAAAGCTTGATCATATTGCTACCACTTCATTTTGGCTAACTTAATCAAGTTTAAATGGAACAATATGAATTTAGTTCACAAGGGATACATCCAGTTACAAAGATCTAAGAAATGCTGAGTTGGACAGAACATTTTACTGGACATGATCAAGAAAGGAAATAGAGTCTGTTTTCAGATTATCCAAGTCATCTCATTTGAAGCATTAAGCACTTTGCTACAAATACCTTGGATTGTCCAGAAATGCCAAGGAGCTTTTAGCCTTGGGAAAGTTTCTTTTTTTTCTCAGAAATAATTGATTAGTCAAAGTAAGGGAGAAAAGTTCACTTCTATCAGACAAAATTAACCAGTGTAATATCAGATATGCAAATACAAACACCTTAAATGACATTTTCAGTATTTCTAGTTTTGGTAGGTGAATACAGAATTTTAAGAGCCAATGTTTTCATCTTATGTTTTATTTTCTAAAGTAAAGAAGATGGAAATAAATAATGAGTTTTTAGCTTTTGAATTTGATTTGGGTAGGGTCCATTTCTGGCCATACATACTTTTTCACAAATAAACTGTCCCAGGCTAATTACTGTGAATCTTCACAATTCAGTGCCCAACTTCAAGAAAATAACCAAGTAGATGTAAGAGAATAGCTAACACTACATTTTTTAATTTTTTAGCACCTTGTTGACCAAAGCAAAGCAATAAAGCTCTACATGTTGTTTTAAGACTAGCAACACTTTCCAAAATACCAATGAACACTACAATTTATCCCACAGGTACCCACCATAAAAATGAGAAATAAGTTGCACAGCGAGGTGCTCCTGCCTGCAATCATCACCACTTTTGACAATAACCTACAAGAGAAACAATAAAAACATGAATATAAATATCAGCAAAATCCATCCATATATCATAACAAACATGATGACGAGCATTAAAATCATTCAGTTGCTATCTCACCCAGTATTAAAAATACTAAATTTGCAGCAAGTAGTTCTCATTACCAGCATGTACTTCATATAAATGTTTATTCTGCATAACTTACAGATTGTAAGTCCCAACCAGGCAATTTCCCATATATTGAAGCTTTCCGAATTCTCTGTTTCTTTTTCTCCCAAAGTTCACTGCATAAGGGATCTGTGGCCTTTGGAGCACCACCATTAACCTGTTTGGAAATTAGAACATCTGAAAACCCAAACTTCTGCAATGAAAACAAAGGGCTATGAATTTCTATTATTATGAATCCTCACCCTTGGTTGTGCATCAGAAGAATCTTGACCTGCCCCTTTTAAAGGGAGTCCAGGAGGTGCTTCTCCTTTAGCTGCTGCTGCCTGCAAAGAAGAGTTAAAATTTTACACCACCTTCAGAGGAAACAACAGTAGACTTAGCACATGTCACAGTAACTACACCTTCACTTCTTCTATGGCAATTGTACTGGGAACACGGCGATGCTCCTTTCGACGTGATGGACCTTCATCCCCAATGTCTTCCATCCTGACAACAGGATCTGCTGTCATCACTACCCTCACCCATCCAATATCATTGTCACACTCTAACCCTTGATGCAGACTACTATTGTTGATGCCAAGGTCTAGATCACGTACTTCTGTGCCCATCGATTGGTCAAATGATTTCTTCTCCACAGAAAGATCCACTTTAACTAATTTCAATTTTGCCTCTGATGAATGGGACATTGCCTGGTCAATAGCTTGAGCTGTAGATATGGACATCCTATCACTACTATTCCGATACACTTCCTGGGCAGTCCATAGAGGATAGGCCCATGGAGGAGGCTTTGGCAAAAATGCATCTCCATTTGCCAGAGGAATTCCTCCTCTTGAAAGTTTTTGAGCACCAGATGAATCCTTGGAACTGCTGGCAGAAAGAAGACACAATATTTTGGAAAGAAAATCTTTTTAGATATGTAAGTAAAACATGCAACAGTAAGTGCACATTGATATCTCTGTTAGCTACCACCAGATATTTGACTGCAATTACCTTGGCACTTCACTTTTCAAGATTTCAACACAAATCAGGTAGGGTGCCTTTTCCCTAGAATTCAAAAGAACAGCTTCAGCTTCAGGTATATGGACCACACGATACATACCCTTTCCCATGGGAAAGCAAACACCTAATAACAAACAGCAATGCACTGATTAGAGGACCAAAGCTGCATTGACTTTACTACATACAATCATACACCAATCTGTCACGAGAATCTTCAATATCTAGGTGGTAAGGACTGTTTGGTTCACACATTTAAAACCTACAATCCCTTTAGTTTCTAGAACAGCACAAGTTACATGATAAATAAAAGTGTTTCACATAAAACTTAAAAAGCAGAAGACCTGTTTATACAGAAAGCTAAGGCCCAATCATTGGAAGCAGAAACTAATAATTCAACCACTAGCAAGTTATCTCCAGCAGCCCACTACTCCCAACAATATTCATTCAGCTTTTAGACCAATACTCTGCCATTGAATACCACCATGCGACAGACAGATTACAGCTGCAACCACCACCACCAGCCCAAGCATGTTGCTGCCGCTCCTGCCCCAATTTGGTCAGCACCATAGCACAGACAGTAGTTGCAATGGGGGCAGTAATGTTAATACTTAATACCGTAGGTTATACAGAGGCAGAGGCAGCACTGGTGGAAGTTGCAATATGGTGGCGGTGGAGACACCATTGAAAGACATCAAATACAAAAATCAAAAATTAAAACTTCACTCATATAATTTTGATCAGTTGCATTTACCTTGCAGCAAAATCCAAAATAATTAGATTTTCCAATTCTAAAAAGCCCAGCTTAAAAAATAAGAACAAATAGTATCGACACTGTTATCCCAAAAAAGCAGGGTTCAAAATGAAATCAAATCTTCCAATTTCCCCCGCTCCCCTTCCCCCAGGGCCTGAACACCCAAAAAAGAGCAATTTTTCCTGGGCCAGACATACAGCAGCACACACTTAAGCATGCTTCTTAGACTACAAGAAAAGGCATAACACACAAACTCATTATTGCTTTAATGGGGCCATCTATCAACTAAAATCCACCATGATCACAAGGAATACCTCCAGTACTTTGAGCTTCAGTTAAATGCAAATTGATCTCTGTGAGAGACTGAAAACACAACGACAAAGCAAAAGAATTGTCAGAGAGACTTCAAGTAAATATGATGTACTGCATGCTAAAACACATAGAAGTGTGCACGCTCACATATGTTTCTTGGTAGATGCAGCTTTGTGTGTGCCTGAATTTGTGCATTGGCACAAGCCAATGTGCATATTTAAATATATAACCACCAATGTGCAACTCATAAAAAAGGAAGGTTAAAGCAGAGGGCACCCATATCAAATCCCAAAAAATGAGGTTCAAAAATACAGAAATGAAAAGGAGGCAAGCACTAAAAGTGTATTGACAGACCTCACGAAGTGCACTTTTGCGATCTTCAACAGGAAATACATCTACTAGACCATATGAAGTCTCACATAATGTCAGCACAAAGTCCAATGATTCATGATATGCCCCTTTCCGGTATTGGGATGCGGTATTATTTGGACGTGGAGGTTTTATATTTGACTTTTCATTTCGTTGCTTTGGTGAACCAGGATTCCTCTGCCAAAGTAAGAAAACGGAAGTCAGGAAACAATAAAATTTATTCGTAGGTAGGTGCCAGTAATGGAAGTTTTCCCAACAGCTCCCATCTAAGACAAAGGGCACAGCTTGTTGACCTAGGTTGTCCCTGAACTATGTTGTTCCATCCGCTACATGAATAACCTTTTTGTCCAACACCGAAATACATTTGGCTCATGCTTATTAATCAAAAGCTGTCTCAAGATACAACCAAATTTTATCTAATTAGAAGTTCATGCAAGTTCTAGGCCTCTTTCTTAAACAAAACTAGTTGTGTTTGAAAACTAATGTTATCATATAGATTTTCATCACTTACAAATATTCAACACAAAAAATTGTGTAGAACATTGCATGGCAGGTGCACTGCACCCCAAAACACATCTCAGTTAACACAGGTTCCCTATCACCAATGGAAATCCAATCTCTTTGCCAATAACCATATGCCTCTGTTGCCTCATTTGTCAATAATATAGAGTATGCCAAAGATGTTATGGTAAGTACAACTTGTTGTATGTTGAGGTTAAGGTTAGCAAACCTATGAACTCAAAAGTGCAAGTCTTCTACGACCTGCCATTTTAACTTTTTCACCTTAAAATCACTGCTATGGCATTCAGAACTATTTACTCTTTAATGTTACAAGTAACGTGCAGCACTGAAACATAGATAGGAGTGTCCACCCACATTTTCTCTTTTTGTTGAAAAAAAAAATTGTCTTAAGAATGAGAACATTGAATCAAATATCAAAAATGGAATAACATCAGCTTAGCGAATAATAAATCAAATTGTTGAAATGCTAAATACCATACAAAGAGAATAGCTAAAACAAAGAGATAGACAGGATTAGAATAGTTGCTGCTTGTTAGAGAATCCAATGTCATAACTTAAGCTAGTATGTCCAATGACTCATATCCAATTTAAGGAGATAACAAAAATTCATTACAACCTATATGATATTACCGAACACCTATCTCCAAAATGTTGAGAGAGCAAGAGAGAGAGAGAGAGAGAGAGAGAGAGAGAGAGAGAGAGATGAACAACAAGAATAACAATCCCAAGTAGCATGAACACAAATATTTAACAGAAATTAATGATGGCCAACTCTAATATGACAGAGTGTCCAATCAAAATTTTTAAACAGACAAGACAGGCCAGCCAAGTAAGGCCATGCTAATTTTAACTTCTTATCTTCAAATAAAGTAAGAAAATTTATGAAAAATACTATATTCAAGATTCCCCAGATGGCAAGCCCTTTCTGTCCTCTCTGCTCAACACTATCAAAAGTATTCAACCTAACAAATACAGAGCATTAACTCAATATCAGCAGCTTTTCCAAAATCCTCCCTCCATAACTTCCTATAATGACTGCAACTGCATCAATTATCTTCTTTTTTTTTCACAGGAAAATATAGAGTGACCAACATAACTCCTTTGCCTATGCAGACAACCAAAAGTACAGGGCACCAATGCCAATAAATGAAAAATAAAATTTAATATTTTCAATAGTTGCAAGTTACACAATTTGACAAGTCCATGTTAGAAAACTAAATCACTCTAAAAGGAACAAAGAATCTGTACATATTAGAGCAAATGCATGATGTACAGTGTGGTGAAAGTCCTAAAAGGAAGACCCAAATAGTCAGCATACCTCTTTGCTCTTCTTTGAAACAAATAGCTCTGAATCTTCAATTGAACGGTCACGATCTCTAAAAAGCTTGCGGAAAAAATTCTCAGTCCCGGGGCTGCTCTCAAACAAGGTGCCACTGTTGTTATTTTCATCTGCTGCACTATTTTTAACTTCTTCTGGGTGCACTCGAAACAATCTTCGAAACAATGAAAAATCTGAAGGTTCTTCTTCCTCTCCATTTAAGTTGCTCTCATCAACTTTATTATTCCCATCTTTCTTGTCCTCAAACACATCTTTAAATATTTTCCGGAAGAACCCCTCCTTTTCATCTTCCTCCACAGTTTTTGAGCATTTTCCTCGAGAGTTCCTTTTTTCCTCATCGTCATTCTTCTCTTTCCCTTCCTTCTTATCCTCAAGCTTCTCCTTGAAAAACTTTTTAAAGAATCCCTCTTTTTCATCATATTCCATCGACTTACAGACTGATTTGTCATCACTGTCACTCTTACTATCCCGAAACAACTTCTTAAAGAAGCCTTCTGAACTTGATGCCAATTCTTCTTCCTCCCCTCTGTTACTCTCTCTTAAAAGCCTTTTAAAAAATCCATCTGAGCTTGATGACAGCTCCTCAACCTCACCTTTATTTCCGTCTCTCAAAAGCCTTTTGAAAAATCCTTCAGAGCTTGATGTCAACTCCTCATCAACTCCTCTACTGCTGTCCCTTAGAAGCCTCTTGAAAAATCCATCCTTCTCAATTTCTTCCTCTTCCTTATCAATTGACTTCCTAAATAACAATGCATCTCTCACCTTTTGACCTGGAATAAACCTCTTAAAAATCTTACTCTCCTCTGGTGACAAATGACTCTTGTCCTCCTGCAAATTATTACCTGATGAAGGTGAGAATGACACAGACTTCTGTGTGGGTGGCGAAGATGTCAATGACAGCAACCTCTGCTTTGAAGATAGGATTTTATTCAAAACCTGATTCTTACTCCCAGGGCTTGAAGACTCATTGTGAGGACGTATGAGGGGAGGCCACTCTCCCGTTAAGGTGGCTGCAGTCTGGCACTTCTCCTGAATCCTACTGATCCCTTCATTATCATCAAAATCCTCAAGTTCAGCCAACAAAAACCAATGCACCTTCAGAGCTAACTTTAGTGATTTTGAACAAATATCAATGACAAACTTATCCAAAGAAGGGCTTGGTTTATGTATTAACATATAACATATTTGGAACAGATAACTCTCAATACCCGACAAGGGCAAAGTGTACATTCTGTTGCACAGATAGTCGCGTACACCGGCATGATCGTGCTTGTATAGGTAGCTCACTGCAATCCACTCACAGAAAAAGGCTGAGTCAAAGAACCTGATTAGCCACCCATTCTCGCTGGACTCACTTGTCAGGTTAGTCCGAGAGGTAATCTCACGTGGTGCCTCCGATTCCCCGAGACTCAGTCCCAGAATCCGCACCATTGTCAATCCAACATCATAAGCCCTAATTTACCCACTAGAAAGCAGATCGACCAAATCCTATCCACATTGGACTTCAATATAAAGAAAAACGATCAAAATCTAACAGAGGACCAAAAAAGAGGTCTTCTTCCGAATATTAAACCCTACAAATCCCTAAAACCTTCACCACAGCGCTAATTTCAACGCCAGTAAAAGTTTTCGCCTCGCTTGACTCGATTCGATTCAGATGCTCGCTAACGCCAATGATAAACCCGTTAACTCACCAGCGACCCCGATTCTGTACCGAGACGCCACGTAGCTACAATCTGCTGTTTCTTTCCCCCGAGAAATAATTGTCAACGAGTGCACCGCAAATGATCGGGACCTTCTCGAGAAAATGAGTTTTGGGGATAACAGAAAGAAACAAGAATTTCTGAATCGACTACCAAATGCGTAAGAAAGGGAGAAAACGAAAAACTATAAGAAGTTATACAATGGATCTCGCCCACCTGCTTTTCATGAGAACGACGCCTCTTGCGCCGCCGGCGGTGGAGGTTATTTCTGTTGTGGTGGCGGAGGTTCTGCGTAGGGAGAGAGAGAGAGAGGCGTAGGTGAGGTAATTATTGGAATGTATTCAAATTTTTTCGAAATTATTTTAATTTAATGCGAGAAATAAATTTTTTCGATCATATACGCGTGACACGAAATGTAAATAAAATATTGGGTTTTCGCGACCGTCCGCTGGCACATTATAAATTGTTGATTTTTTTTTTTTCTTTTCAATTTTTGCCCAGAGAAGTCATCGCTTCATTCCATTAAACGGCACAGAGTATCGTCTTCGCGTCTTTAAAAATACTAAAAAGGACACTTTTATTAGAATTTTTAAATTTCATATTCCAATATTAATGATTTTATTTTATTTTAATGATCTTTTGATATCCCTCTTAATTTAAAAAAAAAAAAAACACCATAATATATAAATTTTGTAATTTTAACTTATTCGAATTCAAGATTCAAGTAGAAAGTATCACGAATAAAAATTTATTAAAATAATACTATAAAGTAAAACTCAAACTGGGTTTTTATAGTTACATGAACAACAATATTTTGAATTGCAACTTTGTCTATTCTTTATATGAACAAGAATGTCGTAAGTCTCAAACGTTCTAATGTAGCTTTTATGACGAACAAATGAGTCTCAGCTGATTAACTATAAGTCTTGCATATAAATAATACTATTAGCAGTTCTTAACGCCAAAATATAGAAATGCATATTCAAAGTAAAAATCCATTTAAATCTAATAAATAAATTATATATATATATATATATATATATATATATTTATTTATTTAATTTTATTTTTTTTATTTTTTTTTTCATCTTCGTACATATATAATTTTATCTTTGTTAATGTGAATATAAATCATACTCTTAATATAGCAACTCACTTTTATGTTTTCAACAAATCACTAATTAATAAATTTCCCTTTGTAGATCAACTTTTGTTTTTACATATATCCACACGTCAAACGTAAATTATTTTGCAAAGAGCATAATTAGAGTTAAAAAGTTCACTAATATGGACAATCAAAACGAAAATTTCATTCCCATAAGATATAAAATTAAAAATTTACTATGTTATGAATATTCTTTTATATTCTAAAGGCTAATCATCATTTTAATACTTAATTATTACAAAATTATAGTTCTTTATATGTGAATTTCTCCAAACTCCACCGGTGCATAACTCTCACTATGACGTTAGATTCCTCACCATAGTATTTTTAACATCCATATTTTATTATATAGATAATTATATATGTCAACACATTATAACAAAAATAATTTATTTAACTTTGCTAGTCATTTAAAAGAGCATGATCTCTTTCTTCAAGTTTTTTTTTTCATTTTTTTGGTCTATTAGAATATTCATTAAGTCATAAGCTGATAAGTTTTTTTTATTTGTATAAATATAACAATTTCATATTTTTTTCAATATTAGAATTCATAACCTCTAAAAAATAATTTAAATTTTTAATTATTATAATATTTATTAAAAGACTTAAACTTTAAAATTTATGTATTATGACCTTTTTAAAAGTTTTATTACTAAAACGTTGCAACAAGCACAAGAATACTATACTACATACTAAAAGAGCATTAATGTCATGATAACACTAATTCAATGTAAAAAGAGAGATGTAAAGAGAGTTTCAAGTGGCAATGTAGAATGGGATGGTGACTTTGTTGGTTTAAATGTATGTAATTAAGCTAAACAAGGGTACTAACATATGGTGTTGCTCAAATTTTTCATAGATGCAAAAAGTGTTAAATCAAGCTCAAAGCTCCAATTGCTTGTTTCATTGACTTATTAGGTATTATGTGCACATTTGGATGCTGTTTTGTGTTTTAAGTAAATAATTTAAGTATTATTTCTTTATATTTTCTTCTTTTTACGTTTTATGTTTTAATTTTTTTTATAAAATTTTAATCAGCCAAAATAATTAAATAGACAAAATCAACAAAGATGGTTAGACGGGTACAAATTTCAATTATTTTATCTATAATTTATGTATGGTTTGTTTATTGATTTTGAAAATATGTTATATAAATTGAGAAAAGTGTAACATGTGTTATGTCCTAATTATGTAAATTGAATTTCTATCTTTGATTATTGTGTTAATTAATATGAAAGTTTTTTTAAAAAATCAAATTTATTAAGATTTATAGAATTTTAATTCTAATTTTATTAAACTTTTAAATTAATGTACACTACTATTGAATTTAATTGAATAATTAAAAATAACAATAATACAAAATATCAAATTCTTTTATATTTTATACTTTTTATTTCATTATTTAATAATAAGTTTTGATCTTAAATCATTAGTTACAAAGAATTTTATCTATTTAATATTTTCTTATAATAATTAATTAGTTAAATAAAATTTTATTTAATTAAATATTTTTTTAATTATAGTGATTGGACAAATTAAAATTAAATGATGAATGTAATTTAAATTTCAAGTTATAATCATTACTTTAGTTTATATAAAAGTCTTATAATTTTCCTAAAATTAGGATAGAGCTCACATGAATTTTAAATATATATAAATAATTATTAATATGACTTAGATAAAGTGTAATGTGTTAAATTTTAACTAATGTATTTTAATTATTGAAAATGTTAGCATTTTAGATTAATAAATAATTTTCATGTATAAATTTGTAATAAGAATTTAAAAGGAACTTAACTTTATTATAAATTTTGTGTCATTGATGATTAAAATACTACTATGGGCAAATACCTAAAAAATATTGGACTCGCAATAAATAAAAAATTAAAAAAAAACATTTGTATCTTGGTACCATTGGAATATTGACAATTATGATTTATAATTTATTATAAAATACTAAAATAGTAAAAGAATAATTGGAGAATATAAATATAAAATAATTGTTAGGTTCTCATATTACTTCTATACATACTTCGCTAACATTTTTTTTATAATTTTCTTTGTAAAAGAGGATTTAACGGTGTAAATTGAACATTTTTAATTTTATAATATGATAAGAAGAATTAAATGTATATTAAAATTTCAATTTAATGAAAAATATAAATTAGTGTAAGAATACAATTGAACTAAATTAAACAATTAGAAATAATAAAAATATATAATGTCAAATTTTTTATATTTTATATTTTTTATTGTATTATGCAAAATTTTTGATAATAATTAATTGATTAAATAAAATTTTACTTGATTAAAGTTTTTTTTAATTGTAGTAGTTATATAAGACAAAAATTGAGTAGTTGGACTAAATTTAAGTTTTTAACCATGATTGTTATCGGAGTTTTCTAAAAATAAGAAAAAAAATGTTATAATTAATATGATAATCTTTTAATATTCATAAAATTAAGTCCTACATAAACTTTTTTTACCTAAAATTTGTTAAAAATGATTGATTTTTTTTTTCAATTTCAATTATATAAATATACATATAAATATATATCCTGATTTTTTTCCTCATATTCAGATTAATTAGATTTTGACATGTGATGAAATATAAACCTAAATGTGATATAGTATAACTTTTTAACATTATAACTTATATTTAGTATAGCTTGTGTTACATTATAAATTTTATTTATCTAATAATTACTTGGTGAGAAATTCTAATAAATTACCATGGAAGCATTTTATCATAGAGGGAAACACTAGTCTTAACCTCAAATTACAAGTTATTTTTTCTCATCATAATTGCTAAAATTTAAAACTAAATTAAAATATCTTTCTTTTGTTTGTTCTTATAATATTCATTCAATAAACACCATTAAATAAACTAAAAATAATTTTGTTAATATAATAAATTAGAAAAATCAAATGTTTATTATTCAACAACAACTAATAATAATTTTACTAAAACATATATAGTATCTTCCATAAAAAGTAAGAAATTTGGAATATTTTAACCAAATCAAGGGGAAAAATAAGCTTGCCCCCTTAACAAATTAAGATAAAGCCAAGCTCAAAGATCTTAATTTAAGATAAATTCATAAGGAAGTGGAGTCTCTTTAGCCAATATTTAATTTATAACATAATAAATAAATGAAAAATCATTCAATACAAAATAATTTCAATATTTCATTTTTACTTAAAATATACATATTAATTTAATCACTAGGAATATTAATTAATATAACAAAGTAAGGAGTATGTTTTCAAAATAAAAATAATTCTCTATTACCTTTGTAATATATATATATATATATATATATATATGATGGTGAATAGAAGCAACAATATATGAAGTGTATATGAGCTAATTTTAGAGTTTTGGCATATTTAATTTTTGTTTGTTTAATACATTGACCTAAATTTTAAGTTTAACTTTGGTGTCATTTAATTAACAAATTAAGTAAATATGAGTTTAAATTATTTAAAATAATGTTCATTTTGTAAATGATCTTTAATAAGTGACTTTTTAGTGACTCAAACTTTTTAACTCTTTATGAATATCTTATTTAATTTTAGAATATTAACATAGATAATTACATTTATAAAATTTGTTGCTATAAATGGAATTATAATAACAAAAATGTCAATTTTAATAGAATTAATGAATTAAACAACAAAAAAAATTAATTTTAGAATATGATTGTAAATATATAATCAACCTAACATAAGTAATGCATTTTTTAATTGAATTTAAAAAGAAATTTTAAATAAGTTATTCATGAGTTCAAACGATCTAACCTTATTCTTATTCAAGTTGAGCTTATAAATAAGTTTTGAAATTAGGTTATAATGTTAGTCATTTATGTAATTGAACAAAAATATTTTTGAAATTTTAAAAGGTTAAATTTGCATTAATACTTAAGTGTTATCAATTTTATATTTTTTAATTATTTACATCATTATTTAAAAAATTTTCTATATAAACATGTCAATTAAATAAAAGTAAATATAGTGAGCTTAATTGTATAAAATACATTCTTTAGCTAATGAATTTTATAATTTCTAATTTAATGGCATGATAAAGTGATTACATTAAAACAAAATTAAAGTTAAGTGGTTAAAATGTAAGAAATTAAAGTCAAGTGACAAAAATGAAAAGAAATTGAT
The DNA here is from genome assembly GCA_019804595.1 of Bruguiera parviflora. Taxonomy (NCBI): domain Eukaryota; kingdom Viridiplantae; phylum Streptophyta; class Magnoliopsida; order Malpighiales; family Rhizophoraceae; genus Bruguiera; species Bruguiera parviflora. The sequence continues at coordinate 9,092,789 of CM034046.1, forward strand.
AAGTTTAGTACTAAATTAAGTACTTTATATTGAATAAAAGACATCACTAGTAGTATAAGTCTATTGAAAAAAAAAAGAGAGATTCAAAAATTGAGTTTATAAAATCATTGTACCTTATAAATTTTTTATGTAGCAAAAAGAGTTCTTTTTATCATAGTTATTAAATTTAGATCAAATTGACCAATCAAACTTATTAAATCAATAAATTGGACATTAAACTAGTTTGAATTAACTATTTAATTGGAAAAAACATTGACTTGAAGTAAGTCAATTTAAACTAGTTGACCAACTTAACTTTAAAATCCAAATAACTTAGAAAGATCTCTTTTTTTTGTTGCCACATTAGCCTAGGTTGTTTAAGACACCTAGACAATGGCCCTAAAATGTCAAAAGGGGTAAGACAAATCCTAACGTTAGTGAAAATAAGTAAAGACCCATAAAGTTGGAGAAGATAAAAGAGGTAACTTTTATCTTAAAAAACTCCTTTATATATTATGTTTACCAATGATTTAAAAAAATTACTACCTAGTGTAACAAAGCCTTAGTGTTATGTTGTATTTTTGTGCTTTTGTTCCACATCAATTTCTTTTGAAAGGAGAGAAAAACTCTTTATAAATGAAAACAAATTATCCCTCTTTACATTTAAAAGATTATTAGATGGACTAAAGTTTCTTTATATCATTTAAAAAACAAGTCTAAGGTTTTAGCCCTTATTCACATATATTTAGTTAAAAAACTATTTAGTCCAACTATTGACCCAATGGTTTAGTTGATGATATAATCATTTGACTTTAAGTTAGGGTTAAGTATTAGGTCGAGTTTAATAACTATGCTTTTTTATACTGTGTTTTTAAATTAAATAGGTCAAAATTATTTTTTAGTGAGAACAAAAGTCATTTTTCTGTGGGGATAAAATAGGTTTTTAGTGGAATAATTTAAAAAATTTTATTCTAATTACTAAATATTTTTTACTTTTGATTGGAGCACTTGTACCCCACTTAACTATATGTGGCTTTATTGTTTGGAAACTTTATATATGTATATATGTATAATGAATCATGGAATTGAAACAAAAGTTCATTTTATCAAATAAGTTGATTTATGTTGCAAAGAGAAAATTTCTTTAAAAGTTTTTATTAGTTAGATTAAGATTTTAGTGTAAACATGTATTTACTAATCATTAATCATATATATAAAACCTTGGTCCCATATTTTTTCAAATGTCAAAATCTAATTAGTACAAGTGATAAGGAATAATAAAGATATATATATATATATATCTTTATTATTCCTTATCACTTGTACTAATTAGATTTTGACATTTGAAAAAATATGGGACCACAAGTGATAAGGAATAATAAAGATATATATATATATATCAAAGTAAAATTATGAGATAATATGTTAATTATTCGAAGAGAAAAGAAACAAAACAAACAAAAAATATATATATTCCTTATTCTCTAATATCTCTTTTGCTTTTATTGTTTGACTTGAAAATAATAATAAAAGAGAAAAATATAACTAGATTTGTATTTATTGGTTTTTAATATGTAAGTTATTTAAAAACTACAAATTAAGTAAATAAAAAGTTTTTCTAGAGCAATATGAATTTTAAATTTAAAAATTTCCTCAAAAATAAAAAGAAAAGATTCTTGCTCACAAAGCAAATATAACCATAAATCAATAACAAAATTTCAGCATAACACCTAAATGTTTAAGTGGTAGTTTGGTAAAGGTAGACATAGTAACATAAGGGTATGTAAAATAGCCTTTTTTGCAATTTAAAATGTATAACATAATTTTTTAAAACACAATATTTGTTAGTGATTGCTTGCTAAAGGGAGAAGAGGAGGCAAACTTGCAGACATTACAAAAAGGTGCAAAATGCCCCTAATTAAATCTTACATAATGTAGAGAGTGAAGAAAGGCGAAAGGATTTGATCTCTTGATAACTTAGGCTAGTCAAGTAATTCAAAACAAAAATATAACATACTAGATTTGGTTTTGTGGGTTCTAGATATTTAATAAGCAATGTAAAAATAACAAAATTTTAATTATATTTTTAATAATAATAAATTAATTTAATTTGCTTTAAATTTAGATTTTATAAAAATAGTTGAGTAAAAAAAAATTGATTTATTTGTTAATCATGATTAATATCATATTTAATTTAAGAGTTTTTAAGTTTACATTTTGGTTAAAGGAATTCAAAGAAATTAAAACTAAATAATTAATTAAAAGGTGAAGTAAATTTCATTATTATATACCGATTATAACTAAATTCATAATTAAAATTTTAATCAATAATATTATTATAATTAAAAGTAAGTAATAATCTTACAAAAAAAACTCCTTAAGTTTACAAAATTCATGTATAAAATTGAATAAATTAATTGCAAGAAAAAAAACTATAAGTTAAGTGTATTTAACTTTTTAGTGTAAAAAAGAAAATTAAATGTATATTAAAATTCTAATTTTATTATACTATTAAAAAAAACTATAAACAAGTTATTAAATTAATGTCAAATTCTAAAATTAAGCAAATGATGATACATAGGCATTTTTTTACTTAAATATTCACCCTAATCATGTGCTACTTTTTATGTCAACAAGTTAGCAAAACATAAAAGAGGCACTTTCAAGTTAGTTTTTAACTATAAACCCCTTAATAAAACCTTTAAATGGATTATGTATCTTATTTTTAACAAAAAGGATTTGCTATAAAAATTTCATTATACCTATAATTTTTCCAAATTTGACATGAAGTTTGAATTTTGTCAAATTTAGATTGATTCAAAAAATAGTTACAAAACTGTCTTTACTATTCCATTTAACAAGATCAAATCTTTAAAGCCACCTAAACTATAAAAAACGACATACCTATTCTCGATAGTTCAAGTAGTACTATATGAGATGTAGTTTGTCTTATCCTGACCATTTCTTTACATTTTATAGGAGACCTCTCTTATCTGAAAGACAAAAACTTTGAGTTACTTACAAATCTCAAATGTAAAAAACTTAATGAGTTCCAAAATTACAAAAATACTTTTCTTATAAGAGTTATGTTTAAGGAAGACTTAAACCAACTTTTCTAAGAAGAAGAATTTCTTACAGGACTCCCAACCTTATTAGGAGAAAAAACTAGGCAAACTCTTAAGATCATCTATGAAAACCTCATTCTTTATGATTAATAAAGCTATGGAATATTGATCAATTTTACCTAATAAGAAGGATTTAAAATTTACCAAAACCTCAAACTCTAAAAACATCTTAAATGGGAAATGAAATAATCCCATTTTGAGGTTGAGACCTTCTGTCAACAATTTCATTAAGGAATTTCAAAACTCTTAAAATTTGATAGGAAAAAGTATACCAAACCCTATACTAAATCTTACCGCACTTTCAAAAAATCTCAAAAATTAAACTAATAAACAAACCTATTATAGTAAACCCAAGAAAATTGAAACACTTATGTTAAAGCCATAATCATAAACTTTCTCCTCTAAAACCCCTTTTGAAGATATTACTTGCTTTAAATGGAAAAAGAAAGGACATATAGTTAGATATTGCAAACTTAACAAAAAAAATTCAAGAATTACATTTAAAACTAGAAATTGTTTCCAAATTAAAAGCCATACTACAACACATTTCTAATTATAGTTTTGATTCTAAGCTTTCTTATGACTACCTAGCTGAAGAACCCCTTCAAATAGATGAATTCCAAATCTCATCCTCAGAAATTGAACCATAATTTAAAGAAATCAACATGCTTATAAAAAACTAGCCTCGTTAAATATATAACTAATCCTAACCTTTAAAAAGAATACTTAGAAAATCTTCTCAAAATCTTCCAAAAATAGGGAACAAAATCAATCATTATTGTACCATCAACCTCTAAACCAACATATAATCTCACTACAAATTTTATGTAAAAAGAATTCTAGAAAATCAACCCTTTTTATACGAGAACTTTAAAAAAAAATCAAAACTATAAAGATAGAAATTTGATTACATTTGGTGGGTTTTACTATTTGGTGGGTTTTCCTTAATATTTGTAAAATAAAAGAAATTTATTAATATTCCTAGGGTTAAGGGAAACCCACCAAATAGTAAAATAATAGTAAAAACTTAAATTACGAATTTTTTTTCTTTACTTTTTTTTTTCCTTTTTAAAACAATAAAAGAAAAATATAGGTATAGTTTTTTTATTTTAAATGATTTGGGGATAATTTTTTTCTTTTTTTTTTTAAGAAAACGTAAAATGGAAGTCTATGATTAATTTTATTTGTTAGTATTTTTTTTATTTTATCCTCTCAAAACATAAAAGGAATTAGATTTTGAGTGTTCAAGAGAAGATATTTTTTCTTTTTTTTGCTGTTTATCTTTATTGATTTATGAATTAAGAAGAAGACGTCATATAAGTAAAATTAATGATATTGCTAAAAAAATTATTTAGGCTAAAAGATTAAGATAAGAAATTGAAAAATATAGTTAAGATAAAATGAAAGAATCATAATATAAACTAAGGCAACTTGATTTTATAATATGAAAAAAATGATTAGATATAGTTAAAATTTTAAACTTATTAAATTATTGTGAAAAGCTATAAACTATCAACTAAATTAAAAATATACAAAAAAAATTTAAGATTAAACAAATGTCATTATATAAGCAAAATTGATGACATGATAAAAGGAGAACAATTGAATTTTTCTTTTTTTTTTTAGTTTTAATAATATATACTTATATTAGAATTAGACTAATAAGATATATGAGTTTATCATATTTGTTGATAAATGTAGTTTTATTTGTGTTTTATTTAAATGTAAAAATAAAAAATTTAAATTATGGTTATTTTTTTAAAAAGGAAAAATAAAAAATAAATTTGAAAGTATACTTTTTTTTCTTTTTTTAAGAAAAAAATGAAAATATAAAAAAGACTTAAGTAAATTTTTTAAAAGAAAAAGGTAGATTTAGAAATATTTTTTTCACTTTAAAAAAATAAAAAGAAGAATTTAAAATTAATTCTTAGTTTTGAAAATTTATTTTTTTTATTTTTTTAAATTATGAATATTTGTATTACATAAATTTTGAACATATGTGAATAATTGTTAATAAGAGTGATGTGAATTATAATAAATATTAAATCATAATTAAATAAATGAAATTTATGTGTCAATCTCAGTTTTATTAAAATAATATGAAAGATTACAAAGTAAGTATTAAAGTAATTTAAAATGATCCAAATCATAATTGTGTATTAAAAAGATTAAAATTTAACTTAAATATTTAAATTTTTCTACAATTAGCTAAACACTACGAAATTAATATTTCACTAATTTTCTTTAAAATTTGGTAATATTAATATAACTAGAATACATTAACCTATTTCATTTATTAGTGAGCCCTTTTTTTAACTATTTTGGGTATGTTTAGTTATATTGTAAGATTTTTGCTACTAATTTCTAATTTTGATATTTGCTATATATTTGATGATGTTTGTTGTTCACCCTTTGATTTTCATCACCAATAATTATTTTTATTAATATTAAATTCAGACATTACACTTTTTTATCATATTTATTGAAAAATAAATTTTGCCTATCTTTTATTTAAATAAAAAAGACTTAAATTATAAATAATTTTTCTTCTTTTTAAGGGAGTAGAAAGGAAAAAAAACAAAAGGAAAACTTAAATTATAAGCATTTTTTTAAAAAAATAAATTTGATAATATTTTTTATTTAAAAAATAAAAAGAGAAACTTAGGGTAATTTTTTCTTTTTTAAAAATTATTTTCCTTTTTTATTTTTCTTAATTATTATTATTTATATTATGTGAATTTTAAATATATGTAAAAAATTATTACCATGAATTGAATAAATTGTAATGTATGTTATATCATAATAGAAAAAAATTAAGTGAATTAGATGCAGATTGAAATCTCAATTTTATTAAAATACTAAGAAAGTCTATAAAGTAATTATTGAGATCTCAATATTGAAATCTTAATATATCATAATAGGAGTTTTTGTAAGAATTTCCTAATTGATAGTGTTTGAATATTTTTAACCACATTTTTCTTAAAAACTTAATTATAATGTAACATAATTAATAATGAATAATCTTATATATTATTGCACTATTAAGGACAATAATCTTAAATTTAATTGAGATATTGATAAATATATTTAATTTAAATTGTAAACTATATATGCATATATATGTATGTGTGTGTGTGTGTGTGACAATCCTTTATCTTTTTAATATACATAAAAATTTCATATAAAAGTATATAATTATAGTAAATGTCGAGAGAGGAAAATTGGTTATTAGATTAAGGCAAACTCTTTAAATGTATCAATAGTTTTAGTTTTTTATAAATTTAAATATATCATTTACAATATTATCGATATAAATCTATTCAATTTTAAGATACAAAAAATTAACATTTAAAATATTTAATTTATTAAAAAATCTAATAAATAGTATCAAAATATGTGTTTTGAAACTAAATATTTTTTTTGTGTATGAAAAATATACAATTAATTAACTTATAAATGTTAAACAAATGTCAAAAACCTTATATTTTGTCATATTGTTGAAGTCTTATTAATAGTTAGTAGAAATAAGGATAGTTGTTGCACTATTCATGAATTTTAACTTATAATAATTTTGGTACCAAATAAAATAGTATAGTTAATGAGGTTTACAAACAAATTATATATAATGGTATTGAGTTTAGGTATTTTCATGAGAAAGGATGATGTAAAACCATTAAGTTGAATCTAATTATATTAATTTAAGATAATAATGAATGATATATATATATTATAATTAAAATTTGATTGTCACTAAAGTGACCAAATTAAAATTTTTGAATCAACATATGTGCATTATTATTATTATAGTATATTAGTTATCAAAATGGTTAAATTAGTATATTTAATGATACACACAAGTAAGTCATTTATTTATAATTTTAATAAAATATCTATAGATAAAAAATAATTAAATAAATTAATTTTAATCATTAGAACTTTAAGACTTATCCAAAGTAAATTATTATTTCATTATTAATAACATAATTAAGGTATATCAATATTTTTTGATTACATATATTGATTTATTTAAAAAATTAAAAATATTTAATTATCTATTAAAGTTAATAATATTATTTTGGATAATATATTTATAATTGTCTAAAAGAGAATTATAATATACTCTAATTATTTTATCTAACTTATAATTAATTATGAACATTTACGATTATACAGTTATTAAAATTCATTTACATGTTTCAATTTTTGTTTCATTTAATGATTAAACTTCATAAAATAATATAAACTAGTTAATATTTACTTAAGTATTATAGATGTTAACTTGTACTATTAATGAGTAAGTTTATGACTATTATAGATTCAAATAGTAAGTAAGAGAAGTTGTATCAAAAAATTTGGGAATAAAATAACATATTGAATTTTATATTTTTAAAAGTAACTTTTACTAATAACAATAAAAAAATTATTTCACAAACAAAAAGTATAAAAGAATAGTTTTAGTTTGTGAAAGTATGATTTTATTTTAGGAACAAGTCACTTGCTAGTGCTTTTATGACAAAATTCATGACTATAAAGTTTCTTGTGTTGCAAATTATGTAAAAGTACATTATTAAGATAATTAATTTTGCAGCAAAGTTTAAGAATTTAAAATTTATAGTAGATGACTCTTTTTTTGGTGTAGTTCATTTTAAGCTTTCTATCTCCTGAGTATAAGTCATTTTAGATTCATTACAACACTATAAAGGAAAAGTGAAAAGTTAATGTATTGGCTAGTATGCTTATTTAGGAGGAAATGAGACAGAAAAATTAAGTGAGTCATTTTATTAATCTTACAAACATGAAAACTAAAAAAGGAATGAAAGTGAAAGCTAACTAATTAAGAAAGGAAAGAGCCTACTTATGTTTTGTAGGCTAGAAAGAAGGAACTAAAAAGGCGATAACATCCACTTTTGTAAAGAAAGTTAGATATTATTAGAAGGATTACATGAAAAATAAGGTTTGATTAAAAAAAAAAAAACTTAGTATGTTTCAAATCAAATTTAATTAAAATTACTCATAATAATTAGTGGCTTGATTCTAATGATATTATTCATGTATTCATAATGATACAAGGATTCATTATACTTCAATTGTTTCAGTTAATATAAGAATATAAATATTTTTCTAATGTATTCTTATTAATGTTTTATGTTAATTGAAACATGATAAAGTTTAAAAGAATTTTTATTTATTATGCATCATAATATTAGAATTAAGTGTAGTACAATAAATGAAAAATTTGCTTAGTTATGGTATAAATATTTAAGTTATATAATTAAACAAATGTAAGCAAGATTTGTCAATAATAAGATTCTTTCAAATTCAGATTTTGTTTATCTTAAAACATGTATGAATTACATTAACTATAAGCAAACTAAATATAGTATGACAAAAGCCACAATAAACATATAGTTTCTTAAAATTAAATACACCAATATTTATAGACCATTCAACACTGTAATCTTTAATGAGGAATTGTATTTCATCAACTTTATAGACATTTTTCAAGTTATAATTATGCCTATTTGCTCGATGAAAACTTAATTATTAGATACCCTTGAAGTATATATAAAAAATGTTAAAAGCAATTAGATAAAAAGTAAAAATCATAAAATCCTGTAGTAGTAATGAATATTATAAAAATTATAATGACTTATAGTTATGTCCAAGTTCATTTATGAAATTTCCTTAAAAGTCATAACATATATAGACAATAAATTGTATTAGATATATCTTAACAAAAGATGTGACAAAAAAGTACAACCAAATATTAATGAATATGATTAAAAGGATAATGAGTATTTTTTTCTTACCCAAATTTTTGCGGATGTATGCATTATTTATTAAATAGGGTTCTCATAAGGAAATTCAAAGTACTTTTATTGAACTGTGAATATGAAGGAAACTTAGTTAAGGCAACTAAATGTTTAAGGTTGCTTAATGAAAGTAAAGTTTCACATAAAAAGAAATTAATCTTTTAAATGATTAGTGATTACTTTATTGGTTATCTAGAAAATTTAAAGGGTATAAATATAGTCTAAAATTTTTAAAAATCAATAATGTAAAATTCATTAAGAATGATGAAATTAATGGAAATAATAAATGTCAAATGCGGACATAAAAGAAATTAGGGTAAATGTTTCTTTATTCGTAATAGTTTTTTTCCCCACTATAACACCAAATATTATTCTAAAAATTAAAGAACATTTGGATGAAAAAACACTTTTTGAAGAAACTAACTCATAATTGATTAATGTGAAAGAACCATAAGAGATAGTATCTCAAAGAGAAAATAAAATTGATCAATTATTTCAAATAATTATGTTGTTTATTTTTAAGAGTCAAATTATAGTATTCAAATTAATAAAGATATAGTTTAGTTTTCATAATCATAAAAATATTAAATTTGATTATGGTTTCAGTAGGTTAACATAACTTAGAGTTATATCAAATGGATATAAAAATCACTTTTTTTAATGAAAATCTTGAAAAAGAAGTTTACATGAATGAACATAAAGGTAAAGATTAAATGTTGCATATATTAAATGATAAATATATACTAAAATAACTTTCCTTACAAGATATATTAAATTCAATGATATCATAATATCTTTTAGACTCAAGAAAGAACACTATTAATCAATGTTATGTACCAAAAGATTAATAGGAATAAGTTTGTGTTTTGATCATATATGTTACTTACTGCTCATATTTTAAGTATATTGTATGAGATTAAAAAAAATTTTTTAAATAATTTTATAATAAAAATATGAGATATTTTTGTGATAGAAATAGAAATTTCAGTAATAAATCATAATAAATGATAATTATCTTAAAATAAAAATATTAAAAAAAATTTAGAGAAATTCTATATGATTAAGTATTAACTTAGGGTTATTCTCATATAAAAAGACAATTAATTCAATTCTATACACATTTATTATTGGTAACTTAATGTATTTATTATTATATATTAGATTAGATATCAATTTTGCAATTGAAATGTTACATAAGTATAAAACTAATTTTATTATAGATTACTAGAAAGTTGTAAAGAAAGTATTGAGGTGATTAAAAAAAAATAATTACATACTTATATATGAAAAATCCAACCATTTAGATGTAATTAGATATTCATATCCAAATTTTGATAGGCACATTAAGAGTAAAATTCCACTTTTAGTTATTTGTTTCTATTAAGAAAAAGAGTAAGTTTATGGAATAATAAAAAATTGTTTATCATTATTTTATCTATTATAAAAATATAGTTTGCTTTATGATTCAAAGTTGTTGACACTATTATCAAATTGTTGAAATTTGTATAATAATTTCATAGTAGTATTCTCTTTCAAAAACAACAAATACCTAAAGGGTACTAAACTTATGAGAATTAAAACATTTTGTCATTAAGAAAAAAGTTGTAAAACAAAAGGTGTATAAAATACTAATTGATCTTATGATTATAGATCAATATAAAAGTTCATAACCAAAATCATGTAAAGAGTGCATTCTTAAAATTAACCTTAGTTGTACTAATGATAATTAATGACACATAATTTAATGATATTTTAAGTTTATTAATGTGTTTATGACACATAATTGACACATGTATTTTTTGTTATATTATGATTATGTATATATCATTATTTTTAACAATAAAATCTTTATAATATATTATTGTGAATTATCATAAAATTATATATATCTTATAAAGCTTGTATAATAGATTATAAGTCTTGGAGTATATGGAAAGGAGTGGTTTAAATAAATAGATATAACCATCATAATTCACATTTAATAGTTTATCATACTATGATATTGTTATAAAATTGTAAAAAATTGTTTCATTTATGTATAATGATTAATATAATAGATTTTAATTGACTTAAGTTAGAGAATGTTAGAATTTTTTAGTTAATAATATTAAAATATTCCTAAATAATATTTTTAGTTAAAATTTAATTGTAATATGATCCGATTAATAAAAAATAATTATGTTGATTATTGCATTATTACAGATAATAATCTTGAACATTATTTAAGTATTGATAAATATGTTTAATTTATATTATACAATTATATATATATACATATACACACATAAACTTTATCTAGAAATATGTGATTACAATTAAAGTTGAGAGAGATTATTAAAATAAGACAAATTTTTCAGATGTATCAACGATTTTAGTTTTTATAAATTTAAGTATATCATATACAGAATTATATATATGAATACATTTATTTTTAACATTTAAAAAATTAACATTTATTAGGATAGATTTATTAAAACATCTAATAATCTTTTTATTGATTATACCCAATAATTAATTCCCTAAATTTTACTTTGACTCTTGAGGATAACACATTATAATGCTCTTCAGTACCCTATTATCTCTATTAATTAGACATTGTTTTGATTATACCCAATCTTTTTTTTTCTTTTTTTTTTTTAATTCTCTCTTACATTAGTAGTTATTATCTATGGGTGACAATAATAAGAAAAAAAAAACAATTGGTATTTAAGATAGTAATTTTTAAATCAACTTATGTAATTGCATACTTTCCAGAATTGATATTTGTGGGAACTAAGCGCCTCCTCTTCTTTTTCTTATTTAGAGAAGATTAAATTTAAGGACTTTATAAAATAAAAAATCAATTTCTTTATTTCCCTCTTATATTTCATTTTCTTTTGCCAATTTTTAGTTTTCATATCCTAATTCTTTATTTCCTATAAATAATTATGTTCTTAATTGTTCTTTGTTTTGGGCTTTTGTTAATTTTGTAAGAGGGGAAAAATATGGAATGCGTTAGTGGTGTTAGATTGGAAAAGGGCCTTATTGAAAATGAAAAAATTGCTTTAAATCATGTATCCCATGTTATTCTCTTTAAAACAAAATTTGTCCACATAAAAGTACAATCAAATTATAGCGAATTCATTTATAGGATAAAATAAAGTACGTTGAATTATAATTTACACTACTAAAATCAAATCATAAAAAATTTTATGTATTTTTTAGAATTATTTTATTAGAAAACAATATATTTTTATCTATTCTCTTTTTTTCATTAAAAGACAATTATCATATATATAATGGTCTAATGGTTATTTGGTCAAAAGAAATATTTCTTAGTAAATCTTTATCCACGTGTCTTTTCATAAAATTACATCTTTTATAATTACTAAATAAATTAAAAGACATGTTTTATTTTCATTTTAAAAATATTCTAACAATTCCCTACTATTTTCAAAATATTGAAAATATAATTGACCATTTACAATTTTGAAAGTTAAATGTATAAGGAAAGGTGTTTTACATATTAAACTTATATAAATTTGAATAATATAATAGATAAATTTTAAATTAACTATTTTTATTGATAAGTTATAGAACCAATTTATACAAATAAATAGGCAACATTATTCTTTTTTGTTTTAATTAATTAGCACACAAAAAGTCATTATATCCATATTTTCACGAATATTTTTAAGACAAATCTTTTAACTTATTGAAATAATTTAAACATTTCATATTCATATGGATAGACTAGAGTTCCTGTTATAAAGTACTCTTACAATTTTGTTAAAAGTTTTAATGATATATTTTGACTTATTAAACTCAAAACTTAATGTTATATTAAGCATTGAGTTGAATTTTGATCATGAGTGATTTATAAATATGAGTTTAACTCATTCCTTTTAATGTCTTATTCACCAAAATTTTTGTCAATCCTTTAATCTTATTGATTAATCAGTTGACATGAATATACTTGTAATCAATTAGTTAATGATTCATTTTTTTACTAGAAAGGACATGAGTTCAAAATTTATTATGTGTAATCCTTTTCCATATCTTTTAACTAAAAGACATCCATAGTAATTAATTATATTAGATATTAATTTACTAATAACGGCTAGGTGACTTGAATTAGCAATTACCAAAGTATCGTAAGCGTTCATCATGTTTAAGTTTCATGAGTTTGAAATCTCTCTCTTAATATATTGTTCATTAAGATTCTTGTCAATGCTTTTAATTCGGGGAGTAGACCAATTATAGACCATGTTTATTTCACATGGAATCTGTCTAGTCCTTGGTCTTTCTTTTCGTGAGATGAGCTCCATATAAAGGTGTTTAACAAAATAATTACTACTAGGACACAACTTTTGTTTATTGACAATGCAAAATACTAACACCCTAAGGCTAATACAGGGCATTTTGATGACTTTTGCTTGCTTGTGACCAAAAGCCATCTTTATATTGCACTTGCTGTAAGTGCCAAAAGGTGCCTTAGTTATGGAGTTATCAATTGTCCACAGGTGTTTGTCAAAATGTCATATTTTAATACCCTTTTGAAAAGGCAATCTTTTCCCCTTTTATACGTGCACGAAAGCTTTTCATGCACACATATAAGCATCCTTAGGTGCCTTCCTTTGCCTTTCAAAGGCGCCAAAATCACAGGCTCCCCCAGAAATAATTTAAGACTCCATCCAACACAATCCTTCATTACATATAACAATTTAATAACCACTGGGTCAGATAGCGGTTTCCAAGGCCATGGTAAATGCATTTGACCTTTCCAACCATCATTGGTTCAAATACGAGGGAATCCGACTCTTTTTTTTTTTTCTTCTTCTTTTTCAATTATTTAACTGGCACGTCTCTATTATCCGCACGCAACAAACAATTACTAAGGCGTTTGGTCAAGCCCTCATGACCGAGGAATCAATTAATTTCTTAGTCATGGCTTTTCATGAATTCCACACAATTTTGACTTATGTGATAGGTCAAAACATATACTAGACATAGTAAAAGCCGCAAAGGCCAAGCATCACGTCCGTAGTATCCCAAAAGCTTTAATAGGATTAACCATTCTATTTTTATTTAACCTTAAATGTTTCCTAGAGCCCTTTCAAAAAAAAAAAAAAAAAATGAAACCATCAAAGAACACAATGCTTCATGCAAAGCATAATAGCACCATATGTAAGTAGCTATCATGCAAACCAAAATATATGTGTGTGTGTGTAAATAACCACCATGAAGACTAAAATCAAAGGTCACATATAAACCAAAAGTCATGTAATGGTTATGGTCTTTATAATCATCACCATGCAGATTATCCTAGGGCAACATAGGACATCATCACAACCCTTTTTAATTTTGTGCAGTCGAACCTTTTTAAAAGTCATACATATTGGTGAGGGTTCAAGTGGTAGTCGATAACTAACATGTGTTGTATCCACAAATCACAGCTAAACAAGCAGTTGCATTATTACAACGTTTGGGTGTAATCGCCTTTCACACAGAAAGGGCGTCACCGCCCAAAAAGTACAATTCAATGGCCCTAATTTTCTGACTCTATAACGAGGTGCCCTTAGACGAATCATCGTTGTACATGTTATCAGGCTCTTAGAGAAGGAATTATATTATTCCTTTGTAGGTGCCTTAATGGCCTAACGAGGACCAAAGATCTTGCGTCTTCCGTGTGAATGAAAAGGCATACAAAATTTTGTTAATAACCGCTGGCCTAAACTAGGGACAATCTTCACATCCTGTCTAGTGGGTCACCTTTTGTTTTAGGAATCAAGCAATCATTTGCACAAGTTCATTGATGCTTTGTGTAATTTTAACACCCACATGACTTGTTTGTCTAATAGTCATACGACGGTTAACAAATACCTTAAAAAATAAGGGTTTTGTAGTTCTTTAAAGGCATGACTTCTTTAGCCTACATTTCTTCTTGCATTGAACCTAATATTTTCTAGTGTAAACCGAAGAATTAAGACACAAAGAACCATGATAATTGTTCAAATATTGGACTACACAATTACATGTCCCAAACACATGTAAAATATAATCATGTTTATGCAAATAAAGTAAGACTTATGAATTTTAAAACTTCATATTTCACATAATTAGAAAAAAAAAAAATTTAATTCATTCAAAATTTTAAAAATATACCACTAGAATCTCACAAAATTGGGAGCCAATTCCTTTAACATTTAATCCATGTGAATTCTATTTTAAAATTGTTAGACAAAAAGAGAATTCTATTAAAAATGAAAAAATTACTTCAAACCATATGTTTAATATTATTTTACTTAAAAGTAAAATTTATACCCATAAAGATGCAACCAAGTCAAAGCAAATTTTTTTATTGAATAAAATGAAAAATTTATATTATTAAAATTAAGTACTAGATAAATTTAAATATTTTTTAAAATTATTTTATTAAAAATAAATAATATATATATATATATATATATATATATATTAATTCAGAGATTATTAAATAAGAAATATCTTTAAATACATAGTAATTGAGAAATTATTTAATAAAAATATCTTTAAATATCAATAAATATGTTTTTTTATATTTTTTTATAAAATAACATTTTGTATAATTATTAAATAAATTAAAAAATATATTTTATTTTTATTTTAAAAATGTTCCGAACAGGTAGTTAGGCATGAAATTTGAAAAAGGTCGGCTTTACATCCTATCAGTCTCCTTTTCTGATCCATTTGGCCGATATTTATGTTGTTGCTATGCTGCGAAACGGCAGAATTGCTGATTTTTTTTTGTTTTTTTTCCTTAAATGTAATCCTTCTCTCATTAATATTAATAAAATCTCAGAGTGATCAATGAGTCGCGATTTATAATTTCCAGTTTGCTGCTACGTTAATCAGACTTCAGCTAATTACAAAAGAATCAAGAATTTCGATGCTTATTCGATTGCTGAAGTCCCACCACAGGAGGAGGCAGATGTTTGCTGACAAGGCATCTGGGGAATGAATAGAAGAAGCCATCTCCCCGTTCCCTGACTCCCACAAGGCTGCCGCATTGATGAATGAATTGGTTTATGTTAGAAGAGATTGAAACTAGACAACCAGAGTTTGCCGTAGAGAAAATGTGCTCGCAACATCCTAAATTGACTATGGAATAATGATGGTCGGCTAGCGTAATTTCATTGAGAAGTTACGTTAGCCTTTTGATATATTTGCATTAAAACTATGAATATGAAATTTGTCACCAATATCTTTTACAAAATTTTTCTATATTAAGATTATTGTCGTTTGAATTTGCGTTGATAATCTTAGATTTCACAATTCTCCCGTTATAGGTACCTATAGTTACCTAACAAATTTTTTAATTAATATTTGTGCTTGAGAAAAAAAATTATATATTTGAAATATAATATTAAATTTTAAATTTATTGATATTAAAATTAAATAAAAGAAAATTTATTTCATTTGATATTAATTATCATTAAAATTTTTATGATGCTTTTTTTTTTGTTTTACAAAAAATAAAAGAAAAAAAATTACGAGTAGCTCGTCCATTAGGAATCGATTATATGTTTATTGAAATTAGTGAGTATTTACACCAACACTTTTTTTTATCTTTGACGATAATTATATAATTTAAATTATTATATAGCATGCTGTTATTTTTAATATTATAATATAAATAAAGAAAATTTGCGCGTCGTGTGGGCTCACAGGCCAGTGGATTGCGCAGACACATATAGATAGATAGATAGATAGATGGATTTTATAATAAGAGAGAGGGAAAATGTAAAAGAAAAAGGCTTCCGGCTGACTGCCCCTGCACCCGCCTCTCTCTCTCCGACGGGTCAGCCACGTGCAAACCAGTTAAAAACCCTAGTTTCATTTAATGCATTTAAAAAAAAAAAAAAAACTTTTTTTTTTTAATGTTTTTCCTCGGTGGCTGTCTTTAGTCTTTTGTTTTGTTTCCGAGCCCTGGTTGCTCGGTATTCCTTCTGCTTTGGACGCCGCTCCTTGCCTCTTAGCTTGCTGTAAATTGCCACAGTGAAATTGGGCAGTCGATAGGCTGTTCAAAGATTGTGCCAGGGAAGGTCCCATCCATCAATCCACTCGAAACCGATACACAGCAGAGTGCGCGCATTAACTAGTCGTGGGTTACGGCTACTCCCGAAGCGACCCCGAGGAGTTCACGTCCGGTTTGGACCGGACCAGACCTTGTTGAGTTCTCGATCATTCGCCAGGTATTTTCAGTTATTCTTGGTCTTTGTTCTTGTTCCATGTTGATAGAAAGAGCTGTGAAGTCTAAATTCCTGTATTGCCTTTTTGTGTTGTTGTAGGTAATTAATTAAAGTAAGCACTAGAAGGAAGAAGAAGAAGAAGAAGAAGAAGAAGAAGAAGAAGAAACAAAAGTAGATTAAAAAGAAAAAAGAGCATGAGGCAGGCAATAGCAGACCGTTCGACTCGTATAGCCATAGTGAGTGGCGATAGGTGCAAGCCCAAGAAGTGTCGCCAGGAATGCAAGAAGAGCTGTCCCGTTGTTAAAACTGGTATATTTTCTGTTTTTTTTTTATTGTTTTATTATTATTATTATTATTATTATTTTTAATCTGACTGATCAATGCGGGCGTCTCTTTTGTTTAGCGCGTCAGAGCCTCTGGATGGGAATAGTAATGGAAGGAAAGAAAAGAATTTTATGTTGCTGTTTGTAAGGGAAATCTGCCATCTTTGATTTACTACCAAACTGAGAATATTTTTGTCTTTTTCGAAAGTGTGACTTTTTGTAGATAATTTATTACCTTTCCTATTGTGTCAATTTTTGAGAGGACGAGAAGGTTGATCTACCTGTGCTATACTTGGCAATTCCTATATACTTGAGCCCGAAACATCTGCCTTTCTTATTTCATTCAATAAATCCACAGGGAAGCTATGTATTGAGGTTACTCCTGCTTCTAAGATAGCTTTTATCTCCGAAGAGTTGTGCATCGGTTGTGGTATTTGTGTTAAGGTTAGTTATTCTCATTGTATTCCTCTCTCTCTCTCTCTTTATTTTCAGTCTACCATAACCGACTAATTGACGTCCTGATGCAGAAATGCCCATTCGAAGCAATCCAGATCATCAACTTGCCAAAGGACTTGGATAAAGATACAACCCATCGCTATGGCCCCAATTCTTTTAAATTGCACAGGTTAGTTAATGTCATGCTTTGAGGGTTCATGGGCCTGCACCTTTTTGAAGTTCGACGTGGCTGATTTGTTGCACTTGCAGGTTACCGGTCCCAAGGCCTGGGCAGGTTCTTGGCTTAGTTGGAACGAATGGGATTGGGAAATCAACTGCTCTTAAAATTTTGGCGGGAAAATTAAAACCGAATTTGGGTCGTTTCAATGTAATGCTCTCAGCAATCTTTTCTCTTTCTGCTAGGTACTACATCCATATTGTTTACTTTTTCGTTATTCTTTTCCTCGCAGAACCCTCCAGATTGGCAGGAAATTTTGACCTACTTCCGAGGATCTGAGCTGCAAAATTATTTTACTCGCATACTAGAAGATAATTTGAAGGTAGCTGTCTATCTGTACATATTATTTTACTTGTGCTATTGAGTTGGAAAACCAATATTTTACCCTGTCACTACCAAGCATATTTTTATGTTATTTGTTCTTTCTGACCTTTTGAAATGATTTTTGCCTTAAGAAATGTAATAGTTGACCATACCGTGTGGGCAATGAGTGTAAGATACAAATTGATTTGCAATCTGATTTAGTTGTCTGATGTGTGATATGTTATGCATTATATACCAGAACTGCATTGCAGGCATAATATGATTAGTTAGCCTCCTCAACAGTTGTGACTTATTCAGTTTGTCATGCAGTTCCCTTCTGCTAGACACAAGTCACTTTCAGTTCTATTATTTGCTCAACTTCTGGCTTCATAGGAGAGGTGTCTCACTCTTGATTGCTGAATTGCCATCATGTCACTTGTGATTAAGTGTTTCTCAAGTTTCTGAACAGGGACAGCTTTCAGATATTTGTTATAGCATATTATTTTATGTCCTAAAACATTTATAAAAGTGGATTGTTGCATTATTGTGTTCCACACACTCATATTTGTACTTTAAGATTTCCTACATCTGCTGTTGTAAATCTGCTTGAATTTTATCTCATGATTAGCTATATTTATCATCTTCCAGCTAAAAACACATGTAATCTTTAATAGGCTATCATAAAGCCTCAATATGTTGATCACATCCCAAAAGCTGTTCAAGGCAATGTAGGACAGGTGCTGGACCAGAAGGACGAGAGAGAGATGAAGGCTGAACTTTGTTCTGATCTTGGGCTGAATCAAGTAGTAGATCGTAATGTTGGTGATTTGTCAGGTGGTGAGCTCCAGAGATTTGCTATTGCTGTTGTTGCAATACAGAATGCAGAGATATATATGTTTGATGAACCTTCAAGTTATCTTGATGTAAAACAGAGGCTTAAAGCTGCCCAAGTTATTCGATCCTTGCTCAGGCCTAATAGGTTTGGCCATCTTGTTTATTGCATTATTGTTCAACCCTTTGGAAAACATTCTGTGGAATCTAACTAACCTAAAAGCATATTTCTTGCAGCTATGTAATAGTTGTGGAGCATGACCTCAGTGTCCTTGATTACTTATCCGACTTCATTTGCTGCCTGTATGGAAAGCCTGGTGCTTATGGGGTTGTGACCCTTCCATTTTCAGTTAGAGAAGGGATCAATATATTCTTAGCTGGATTTGTGCCCACAGAAAATTTACGATTCCGAGATGAATCTTTAACCTTCAAGGTAAAGGTTAAAAGACTCGTGTTTGTTGACCTTGCACTTGATGTGTTAATTATTTCTAAAATTATTGTTTTCTATAGGTTGCTGAGACTGCACAGGAGAGTGCTGAGGAGATTGAAACATATGCACGATATAAGTACCCAACCATGACCAAAACTCAGGGCAATTTTAAGCTTCATGTGGTTGAGGGTGAATTTACTGATTCTCAGATCATTGTGATGTTGGGTGAGAATGGGACAGGGAAGACAACTTTTATCCGTATGCTGGTATGCCTATGTATTCATGTCCCTTTTTTTTGTTGTTTGCAACAAAATTTATCTTGCCTTCTGACAATAATTCATGTCTAATTGCAGGCTGGTTTACTGAAACCCGACACTGTGGAGGGTACTGACGTGGAGATACCTGAGTTTAATGTTTCTTACAAACCCCAGAAGATCAGTCCAAAGTTTCCATCAACTGTCAGAAACTTGCTACATCAAAAAATACGGGATTCTTACATGCATCCTCAGTTTGTATCAGATGTCATGAAACCACTTCTTATTGATCAACTAATGGATCAAGAAGTAGTTAATCTATCTGGTGGAGAGCTGCAAAGAGTTGCACTTTGTCTGTGTCTTGGAAAGGTAGATTGCTTACATTTCATGTCTTCTGATTCATCCATTTCAGTTGAGTGAAGGCACCTAATAGCCTGCATTGTCAATGCTTTTATCAATTGTACTGGTTTCTATGGAAAATCTCATTTAACTGTTGGTTCCACTGCTACGGTATGAATGAGATAAAATTCAGTCTGAAAGGTGCATACAATCATCCGAAAGTTTTCTGGCTTTACAGTTTCATCTTAGGTTACTGGTTCAATTGCGTTTGTGTTCAAATATGATTCACATGTTTTGATGGAGTAAATGTGGTAATATTATGATGAGTGCTTAGTGGCTAACATTTTCTCCACTATTTTTGTGATATTCCTTTTCAGTGTCTAAAGGTCCTTACTAATAAGCTGAAGGTTTTGTCTGACATTAAGAAGCTGATTTTAGTAGTTTTATAGATGTTTTGGGATTTAGAAGCACTGATATATTTTGTTTTTGCTACAGGAAAATTTCTTTGCTTTTCAATTTATAGTTTTATTAATCTTATTATTTTAGTGGTTTTTGTATTTCTATCATAAATTTTGTTGCATCTCAACCTGGGCTTTATCAGACACATTGCCAGATGGAGCCCCCCCCCAAAAAAAATAGAAAAAAAAAATTGCAGAATCTGCTTTCTGATGTGCATACTGAAGTTTGTCCTTGATAATGCATGCATACATATATACATGAGTGTGACTATTTTACAATAAAAGTATTTGATTGCAGTATGGCAGATATAGAAAAAAAATTGGGAAAACTAGGTTCGCAAATGCATTTTGCTTATAGAGAGCCACATGATTGAAATGGTTAACATTAGGAACTCTCATCCAATGGATTAGTTGGGGAGTGACTGTGTCATTGGTAAGAACTCCAATTTGAATTGCCTTCAGAATAATTATTGTCAAAAATATGATAAGGCTAACAGGAATTATGATGTGGCTTTGGAAATCCAGGAATTTTGAGAATAAGAACAGGCCTGGTTTTTTGAGTTTAATGGAGTTGAATGTGGGAATTAAATGAAACAAAGTAAAGCAATTAGCCTCACAATAGTAGGGTTTTGAGAATCACTCCCTACAAAGAAAGAATAACACTTTCAAGGAAGGACAATTCCACTTTAGAAGCTGAAATACCGCATTCATTAAAATTGCAGAAGTCAGAAGGTGGCTTTAAATAAAGGCTTGTGACAATACTAATCCCATAAAAATGATCCATGTCAATAACAATCCCATCAAAAGGGCTCTTGACATTACTCAAGAAATTGACCCCTTCTTGTCCCTCTTCTAGTCTTTTGAGTTGATTCCCATCAAGAAAATGAAAAGCTTCTAAAGAGACAGAAAATGTTAATTATCTTTGAGTTTTATGCAAAGGTAATTTAGTTCTTTTCTGTTTAATTAAGCATAATATAAATTTTTTTCTTTTGTTTTTTTGTGTAGCCTGCAGATATTTATCTGATTGACGAACCAAGTGCATATCTTGATTCTGAGCAACGTATTGTTGCTTCAAAAGTCATAAAGAGGTTTATCCTCCATGCAAAGAAAACAGCTTTTGTGGTGGAACATGATTTCATAATGGCAACTTACCTTGCTGATAGAGTTATTGTGTATGAGGGAAAGCCATCTATGGCTTGCATTGCAAATTCTTCCCAATCATTGTTGACTGGAATGAATCTCTTCCTATCTGTAAGCCCAGCAAGCTCTTTCTTTTGTGTGTGCTTTAAATAGACAATCACTAAGAAATGATTGAAATATACACTGCAAGTCAGTCAAGTTATAGGTAATGTGATATATAGCTCAGTGAAAGTACTACTATTTTTAAGAACTAAATGCTTGTTCTTGTGCAATTCACTCCAGATATAATAACAGCTGTCCTTCCTCTATCCTTTTTTGTCTTGGTTTTTATTTTAGGATAAGCCGAAAGGTAGTCCTAAACTTTTATGGATTTTTTCAATGTTGTTATTTATCTTCAAACTTTGTCAATTCAGTCCCATAGCTTTTACCTCTTGTTTCAGTTGAGTCTATTTTGAGATGGAATTTAGTCAACCTGTTTAAGACTAGAATTGACCAAACAGAATACACAAAAAATGAAGAGAAACAGAAAATTTATGAATTATTCTGTACATTTTGGTGCTTCACCTTTAAATATTTTTTCAATGTTGTCCTAATTTATTTTTACTTGTCAAAACAATAAAAGTAGAGGACTGCATTGAAAAAATATGCTAAAGTTTAGAATAAAAATGAACAAAACCATTCATGTATTTCTTGGGTTATTTATTTATTTTTTTTATTTTTTGGGTTTTCTTATTCTGTATTCTGTTTGAGTCAAATATGGTTTTTTATGGCGTGACTGATTTCCCTCAGAAAAATGTACTAGGAGTAAAACAGGAGCATAATGTATAGGACAAAAATGACAGTGAAAAAGGTTTTATTTTATTCATTGGCTTTTGGGCCTTCAATGGGTAACCTAAGAAGGCATATCTTGTGAGGCTCTGGTTCTGTTCAAACCACATTTTGCTAAAAAGATCCTGTTTGTGGTGAAATGAATCCAGGCTTTACTTCAGTGAGTCAGTGCATAAATAATCTTTTTTTTTTTTTTTCTCTGTTTTTGCAAATAATCTTTTTTTCTTAAAGAAGTTGTTGCGCTTGTCCTTTCCCTGCCTTCTTTTTCATGTTCAACTTTTTTCTTTATGCAGCACCTTAATATTACATTTAGACGTGATCCTACTAACTATCGTCCGAGAATCAACAAATTGGACTCAACTAAGGACAGAGAGCAAAAAGCTGCTGGTTCTTATTATTACTTGGACAATTGATTGTACCGATAAATAGTTAGTTTTACATCATTTATTCGTGGCTGCCGATTCTATTCTAGCATTTTGTAGAATCCACTGGATTTCTAATTTTGCTAGTCATTGCTGGTCATGAAGAACTTAAGGGCATAGAACTGAGTGATTTTGTGACTCAGTCGGGTCATTTGTCTCCACTTGAGAAATGACTTGAGCTACTCTGCCCGGTGAGGTGGGCCATGTTTGACATTTCTTTGCTGAGATGAGTATAATGGCCATGTATGATGTCATTACTTAATGTCCTTTTAAGCTTTCTTTGTTTGATACCAATTTTGGTTAAATAACCTCAGACAAGGAGACCAAAATGTTCGATCTAATTTTTACCTTTTTTGGGCATTTGCTCTAATAACTGATGTATCTAGCTAGATTTGCCAACGTTGGAAGAAATTGAGGTACAGGCATTTTGTTGTCTAGTTGTTGGAATATATGAATATCTATCAGTTTGACCATGTATGGATGCCAAGGGATAATCACAGTTATGCTAAGTTTCATCCATATTTGGAATATCTGGTTGAACCAAAGTACTCGGTAACTAGTGCACTGCTTGATGGTAGATTGAAACAATTGCCTTTTGATGTGCCACTCTAGATCCTTGTATCTTGTTTTGCTGTTTAATAGTCAATCCGATATGTTATATTCTAGTTGGTTTACTCTGCCCCTTGATGGATAAAATATTGGTTGAAAATTTTTGCTGTATAAGCGTATTCATGGTAATTGTCTTGGAGGTTTTATGTAATAGTTTTCAACTGCAAGTACCGCCATCATATTGAGATATAGGCGGATATTGCAACTGCATTGTCATCCTTTATTTATATGCTGGAACAGTGAATTTCGACATTATCCAGTATGACATTTACATTTTATTTGATTCATGTTCTTATTTAGCTGCACTTTTGAAGTTTTAATTACATGCGCAATCGAGAATTAAAACCATCTGTCCTGAACGTGGAGTTGCCCTTCACTAATTGGGGGTTCAGCAAGAAAGCTGGGGATTTCTTCTCAAAGTAATAGTTGTTCTTGTCCGAAGCATCGGCCGAGAAGATCATGACCCCATTAATGTTGAATCCACTCTTCTTCAGCAGACCTAGAGCATCAAAAAACGCATTCCCTTAGATTCCCCTTCCATAGGCTTCATAGCTTGGCAGCAGCTTCTTTTTATAGAACTGCATTGCTCGAAGCTGAAATGTTTTCAAGTAAGCTGCAGGTCTAACCTTGTCGGTGTAGAATTGATAGTTGACATAGTCAATAACATGCCCGTACTTATTGAAGAGGTCGATGTACGGCTGCTCGGTGGCGTGAAATGGCGCGATGGTGGCTACAGAAATTACTCGTTGCTTTTTCCAGAGGGAAATGAGCTTGCCAATGCAATAAACGAAGCTGGTTTGGTTCTTGCTCTTGCCGGGGAAGTTCGCGTGGTCTACGTCAATGCCAGCGAGGTGGTACTTGCGGGGCATGGATCGAAGTGAATTGAAGGCGTTGGATATCCAGAGTTGAGGGTCCTTTGGGTTCTGCCAAATTATAGAATTTTAATTTATCATTGATCGATGATATCACCAACCGCTCCATTCTGTGTCCTCTTGGAGGGTTTATCCAATTGTCGCTGATTACAACCTTCAACACCAGGGTTGGCAGAATCTTTATTTTATCATCCCCTTGGTGTCCACACCCACAGTTGGTCGATGGAGAGATAACAAGACAAAAGTTCAAATAACTCTACATATTTTCTTTCTATAATTTAATGGGAACTAAATTACACCAGTGATCCACTCTCAAGAAATAACTATGGTTGTTCGACGGCTACGCTGTATATTCTTCTACTCCTGCCATGGGAAAGGCATAAAAGATTTAAATAAAGAATGGTTGTCCTTGTTGCTTGGACTTCTCCTCTCCGGCTTTTCTTCTTTAATATCATTGTTACTGTCAAAAGATCAACAGTTTTTGAGGTTAAACCCAGGTGGAACTAGAATTTAATTGAAATACATCTAAATTTTTAACTACATAGATATCTCCTAGGAAACAATGTATGCAATTAGTTCTTTGATATGTTGCATCCCACGACACATTTCACTTACTGTTTCTCTTCTTTTATTTCAAATTTACTTTTTAATTGCCCAAAGTCCATTTTGGATGCATGTATATCTAGGCCTCTATTTGATATATTGGAAAATAGCGAGAAAGAATCAGACGAGAAATAAAAAAGGAATAGAATAGGATAATCCTTTATATAGATATAAGTGGGAAAGAAAATGTTTAGAAAATTGATTGAAAAATTGGTGTGGATCTCGGGAAAATATTTTCTCACCAAAACGGTGAGAAAGGCTAGAAAACATAGTTGTTGCCAATAAGTTGGATTTTGAAAATACCATATTGCCCCAACTCTATTGTCATCATTAAACGCCCACCGCTCATCCCTCGTTACCCCCACGATTGGTGGAGGGTAGGTG
Organism: Bruguiera parviflora; assembly: GCA_019804595.1. Classification (NCBI taxonomy): domain Eukaryota; kingdom Viridiplantae; phylum Streptophyta; class Magnoliopsida; order Malpighiales; family Rhizophoraceae; genus Bruguiera; species Bruguiera parviflora. The sequence goes on from CM034046.1 coordinate 9,118,385, forward strand.
TGATTGGCAATCGACACTCTCTTGCACACCTATTCTATTTGAACGACCATCAAGATACAACATAGATTTTACTCAAAAAGATACTGATCTAGACTTTGTTTAATTAATCATCTTCCATCCTTGTCTGCCTATATTTGGACCTTTTGTTTTGAGTGCTAAATTAAAAGCCTCAATTTTCATGTATTTCCATGCATGAGCATATTGCTTTGAGTCCAAGTCACTCAATATTACCTTTATTAGCCTTCACTGTATCAGCAACTATCCTTGTAAATCAGTACGCTTAAATTCAAACCTAAAATCCAAGGGACTTGGGAAATGCTAATTCGATTTCAACCCAAATCCACTTTTTTGGTCTAAAAATTTCAGGTTTGAAACAGTAATCAATTTAACAATGATTTTTTTTATTTTAATAATTAATATAAAAGCATTATTTCTCACTAAAAAAGCTATCCACCTAAATGTAAACAAAAGTATAAAAAAATCCTTCAATTTTTACATAAGGACATAATTGTAATTTTATAAACATTAATTTTCTATTTTTCTACTCTCTCATCATAGTCAAATAATTTTTTTCAATTTATTTTTTTTCTCATATAGTTCTAATTTGTCCATACGACTAATGAGAAAGTCATTTTTTCTTCCTTTATTTTTTTTTCCCACAACTTTCTTACCTACCCCACTTTAAATTTAAACAAAGTATAAGTCTTCAGCTAAGCATTTGGATATAGAGAATTTCATTTCATGCTAAGGAGTTTCTTTCCTTTTAACTAATCAAGCCATTCAATGATTACCCCTTTACTTCAAGTCTTCTTATTGATCAATGCTACATGTAAAAGCATGGCCTTGAAAATGATATATGTAATGTGAGGATAAACTAAAAAAATTAGTGTAGCAAGTACTAAGTCCCCACCTTTCTACTTCTTGGACTCCTTCACCCCTGTTGGTGTGGCCACAATTCTACCACAATATGGTGTCTGCCTTTGAGAAGGAAGCCTTATGTTTTGATTTGCCAATTCTTAATTCTTACATCACTATTCTCTCCTTTCATTAATTATCTCTACATTTTTTTTTCTTTTGATCCATCTCATGAATTTAACTTTGTTGACATTGGACCTTGTGTTTGGCATTGCTAATTTAATGTCAGATAAAAGCAGAGAGTTACAATAGGTTGGCAGCCAATGTAAAACTAGCCAAACTTTTATGATATGGAACTTTTAAGCAATTTTGTTAGGGTGTCGTCCAAACACGGCATGCTACATTGGAGCACATGCATAGCAAAGAGTGAGCAGAGGTGTGGGACGTGCCTCATAAGTGACACACCATACTGTTGCTTAAGTATGATAAAGAGTATGAAAGTTGATGAAATGTTAATACCCTTATAGGCAAGTTGATGGAAGTCGTGAATGTTATGAGTAAAAGGAGTGTACATATAACATGCATAAAGTGGATTAAGAATAAATGTAGGAAAATAGAAAGTATAGATTTTAAGCTTTAGTGTGCAAATAATGTCTCTTCTAATAATAAGGCAGGGATTATTATTTATAGTCAGTTGAAAGAAAGAGTGGTGAAAGTAAAATGGGTCAAAGGTAGGATTATCTTGGTGAAGTTAATGCTAGACCAAAAAAGAAAAAAATGATTAACATTATTAGTGCAAATGCCTTATAAGTAAGACTAACTTAAGCTAAGAACAAGACCTTTTAGGGTTACATGGATGAGCTCTTATAGTGAATTCCATTAAAGGAAACGATTTTCATTAAAGTGGACTTAAATGGGCATATAGGAAGTGATATGAAAGGATTTGAGAGAGTACATAGAGGACATAGGTATGGTTATGAAACAATGATGGCAAAGCCATTCTTGATTTTACTATAACTTATAAGTCAATACCTACTTTCTAAAATAGGAATCACATTTTATTACTTTTAAAAGTGGACACAACAATAACCATATTGACATTTTCTTAACAATAGTGCAAGGCCAAGTGGTGGAACCTATAAAACCCACAAGAAAAGCTAATGTTCTTAAATAAGATGTTAGAGAAAGGAGATAAGGATCATCATACAAATGTTAATACTGTGTAGTTGGGAATGGAGGACTACATGCATATGGTAGTGGTAGAGACCCTAAGAGGGGTTAAGAGAAATAGTCCACTAGCTAAGGAGACTTGGTGATGAGATTTAAAGATATAGGATGCCATTAAAAGAAAAAAGAAATGTTATAAAAGACTCCTTAAGTGTTAGGATGAAACAATGTTTACGAAAGATACAAAATAGCTTTGAAAGTGATAAAGAAAGCTATTATGGTGGCTTAAGCAAATGCGTTTAATGATTTGTATAGAAAGCTTAAAGTTAAAGAAAAATAGAAGGAAATTTGTAAGTTACCTTAAATCAAGAAATGACCGAGTTGGGACCTTAACAAAGTAAGGTGATTTAAAGATAATAGGCAAAATGTCCCAATAAGGGAGGATGAGATTAAAGAGAAATAAAAAGCATACTTTAACAAACTTTTTAATAAGAATAGTCAAGTTAATCTCGGGGAGTTTAATGGTTTTACATATAAGATGATTTACACTAAACATATTTGTCTTTCAAAAGTAAGAGTAACTTTAAGGAAGATGTAAAGCAAAAGAATATATGGACCAAATGGACTACCAATTGAAGCTTGGAAGACCTTAAGGGAACGACGAGTAGTTTCGTTGATGAGGCTCTTTGATAGAATTTTGAAGAAGGAGAGGATGCTTGATGGGTAGAGGATAAGCATACTCATGCCAATTTTTTAGAATAAGGGGGCATTTAGAATGGTTCTAATTATTGGGGTATAAAATTGATAATCCATATTATGAAGTTATGGGAAAGGGTTATAGAGTAATGCCTATGAAAGGATTTTAGGTTCATGGAAAATTATTAAGAAAAGAAGTTAGGTCTACATATGATTTTTATTGATTTAAATAAATCTTATGATTGAGTTCCAAGGCAAGTGATGTGGTGGACAATAAATAAGAAGAAGATCCTCACATTATATATTAATTTAATGAAGGACATGTATCACGAAGCAATGACCCTCATGAGGACAATAGGATGGAAGTTATTAGATTTCCCAATCATGGTTAGTCTACATTAGGACTCAACCCTAAGTCCTTTTCAATTTGTAACTTGACATGTCATATCTAAGATGATGTGTTATGCTGCATGTTATTTGTAGTTGATATCATCTTGATAGATAAAACTAGGGAGAGATTAGATTACTAATTAGAAGTATGAAGGGATATGCTAGAAAGGATTTAAGGTTAAGTTGTACAAAAACAAAATATATGCATTGTAATTTAGCAATGTTAAGATTGTAGTAAGGTAGAGTAGACTATTAGATTAGATAAATAAAAGTCCCTTAATTTGATCAATTTTGATATTTAGACTTTATTATTTAGAATGTTGATAATATAAAGGAAAACATACTTTATAGGATGAGGGTAGGATGGGCAAAATAGAGACATATTACTAGAGTTTTGTGTGACCACAAAATTCCCATTAAGTTGAAAGACAAATTTTATAAGATGAAAATTAGGCCAATGATGCTTTATAGGTAATGAGTGTTAGGTTGTGAAAAAAAAAAAAACATGCATAAAAAATAAATGTGACAAAAATGAGAATATTTAAATTGATATATGGTTACACTAAAATGGATGGAAGTATTTAGATTTCCTAATTATGGTTGGTCTACATTTGGAGTCAACCCTAAATCCTTTTCTATTTATGACTCGACATGTCATATTTTGGATAGTGTGTTGCACTACATGTTATTTGCAGTTGATATCATCTTGATAAATAAAACTACAAAAAGATTAGACTACTAATTAAAAGTATGAAGGAATATGCTATAAAGGATTTTAGTTTGAGTTGTACAAAAACAAAATATATGCATTATGATTTAGCAATGCTAAAATTTGTAATAGAACCAACGATCTCTACAAGTAATAAGTGTTAAGCTATGAAAAAGGAAAATGTCTAAAAAATAAATGTGTAAAAAATGAGAATATTTAAATTGATATATGGTTACTCTAAAAAGGACTAAATGAAAAAATGAGGATATCCATAACAAAGTAGGTTTAGCATATATTGGAAATAAATTGGGGGAGTGGTACAACGTAGATTAATAAATGCACTAATTACGAGGGATACCATGCTAAGGTGGAGAGACAGAGAGAGACCTATGTTAACTTGAGAATCATTAATTAGGAAGAATTTAGAATAGTTAGGTCTCCTATTTAACCTAATGCATAATAGAATGAAATGATGATAAAAGATTTATGATTAGTGATAATTTATTATATTTATTTCCTTATACATTTAGTTATTTTTAATGAGTTTTATACTTATGTGTGTTAATTAGAATATGTTTTGTGATTTAGGTATATTTTGGGGAAGTTTTGAAAATATATGCTTTTAATAGGAAAAATTCTAGCATTTTATTATTTTGACCTTTGTCATTTATCTCAGATTTTTCATTAACTTAGAGGTTCATATTGGAAAAGTAGTCTTCATTAAAGTTGTAGTTGATATCTCAAATTTTTAGATTAAAGTTGTAAGTCTAAATTTGAGTTGGTTTGGACCTTGAGATATTACTCCAAAGATAGAGAAAAAAACTAAAGTTTAGTCCTAATTAAAGAAGGAGTCTTAATTGGAGTAAAATTCCTATCCAAGTATTGAGTATTTAAATGGGCATAACTTAAGTTTTCAAATGTCTAAATTATGTGATTCAAAAGTTGAAATTGAAATAAACATTCAGGCCTACAATAATAGAGAAGTCATTATAGAATTTGTCATGGATTAGACTAAGTTAGTCTTAGTGTTTATCTGATAACATGGGCTTTGTAGCTTTGTTTTAAGTAAGACTTGATACATTGAAAAGTTGGAGAGGAGGACAAAAATTTTCATGAAGAATTTTAACATTAATTCTGACTATATCTAGTTTGAAATAAGCTTAAAAGTCAATTTAAGAATTTTAAAGGATTAAGAAAACAAAATCAAGATGTCTTTAAGATTTTCGAAAAGTTTTTAGGGCTTATTGGTGGTTATTATGTACATTTTTAGAATATAAATAACCATCTTTTGAAAATAAACATGTGAGAAGAGATAGACAGAGAACCAAATAATCACTCTAAAAGGAATCCAGTTTTTTAGCATACATAATTAAACTCTTTAATAATTTTAGGGAATTTCAAAATTTTTAATATTTTGATAGTATAAATTGTTCTTGTATGTTTTTCTCTTTTCTTATATAATTATTTGAGTTATTCTAATTTAATGGATGAATGATTGTTTATTCAATTAATTTGGTTTAGCCTACTGAATTTATTAAATGAATATCAATCACTAAAATTAGAAATTATTATCTATTTTTATCCTTTTCCTAATCACCAAGTAACAAATAATAATAAGAGATTATGAATAAGTTTTCATCTTATTATTATGAATAACTCAATATAGGTTAAACAATCCAATCTTGTGTGATTATTGCTTATGTTAACCTATTTTCCTATTTCTAAAGGTTGCCATTATATTACTTTAGAGAGCTTATTTTAGGAGTATAATGGTTAGAATCTAACTAAAAAGTTTGTTTTAGTTAATGAATATTTAAGGAAAATTTTGGTTAATAAAGCTTTTTATTATTTGGGGTTAATAGTTTCATTAAAATTGAGACAAAATAGTGAGTGATCAAAATCATTGAATATCATAATTGCAGATAAACATGAAATTAGATTTTTAGTATTTGATCTTTCTATAATTTATTTTATTTCATTAATTTGTTAAAAAAATTAGAATTTAACTTTTCCTCTTAATTACATTATTGACTTCAATTTTTAGTTAATTAGTAGTGAATTAATTGTACTCTTTATAAGATTGACTCTTACTCACACAATTTATTATTAAATAATCGAGAGTAAGATATTAAATTTTTGGCATATTAATGATAATTACCAAATTTGGTGTTACTATTGAGGAGTGCTTTTTATTATTATTTTTTAATTTTTTTAAATTTCTACTAAGTTAATTATGGTATTATCACCCCTTTTGTTTGTGAAGTTTTGTGTTTTTTAGAAGTTTTTGGCGTTGTTGATTGTGATGGTACTACTTATTAAGAAACTTTTGGTTGAATTAGGCAATAAGACTATACTTTTTCAAGGGAAATGATGTTTTGGGTTGAAACTGTTGCTATGCCATTGGTCCCACCCTCTCAAGCCTTAAAAACACTATTTGATTGGAAATTAAGAGAACTTTACATAGGTTAAGGAGATAAGCTCATCAGAATAAAGAGCAATTTGTGGTTTTGTCACTTGGCATCAACATGACCTTTGATTTTGTATCTAGTAATTCATTTAATGATTCAGAGTTTGAAAACATGGCTTTGAATAAGCAAAGTTTGAAAAAGCTTGCTTCTCGTAACTTTAATTTACCACCTTTGTGTATAGAATATCTTAAGTTAATTATAGCTTTTGAGTTCAAATTAAGACTAATATATTTGTTACTCATTTTTCATGGTCATACAAGTAAGGATCCTAATAGGCATTTAAAGGTATTTCATATTGTTTATTCAAATATGAAGCTAATAGGTGTGAAAAAGGAGCAGATAAAATTGAGAGTTTTTCCATTCTCTTTAACTGATGATGCCAAAGATTGATTGCATAATTTACTATTAAGGTCAATCATAACATGGAATGAGATGGAGAGATAGTTCTTAGAAAAGTATTTTCTAACTTCTAAGGTTACAAATATAAAGAAGGAAATCTATGGTATTTGTCAATACATTGGAACAACCTTTTATGAGTATTAGGAGAGATTCAAGAAGTTATGTACATAAATATTAATATTTTTATAAAGGCTTACTCCTTATGTATAGGAACATGATAGATGTAGCAAGTGGAGGAGTTTTGGTGGTTAAGACACTGAATGCTACAAGGAATTTAATCTATAATATGAAGACAAATTCCTAATAGCTTAGGATGAGACAAAATACCCCAATCATAAAAATCATGTAAAGAGCTTGAAAAACCATGTAAGAAAATATCTAATATAGTTATTAAGGAGGAAATTGAGAAAGAGGCAAAGATTCCTCTATCTAAGGTAATTCTTAACCCTTTTATTTAGATTAAAATTAATCCACTTCCTTTTCTAATTAGGTGCACAAAATCTGAGAAAGAGAAGTAAGAGAAAGAAATCATTAAAACATTTTACAAGATAGAGGTAAATGTACTATTACTAGATACAATCAAGCAAGAACCAAGGTAAGAAAAATTTATTAAGGAATTATATGCTAATGAGATAAGACTAAGAGATGATAAGAAGATCAAAGTAGGAGAGAACATATCCATAGTTCTTTAATAAAAGCTTTCCTTTAAGTGCAAAGATTTAGGTATGTTCACCATCTCACATAAAATAGATTATATCAAATTTATAAGAGCTATGCTAGATTTTTGAGTTTTTATCAATATGATGCCATGATCCATTTATCCTTCTTTAAATTTATGATTTTTGAAAAATACTATTATCATTATACAATTAGTTGATCATCTTAATGCTTACCATAAGGGGTAGTTGAAGATGTGTTAATGTAGGTGAATAAGTTAGTGTTTCCAATTGACTTTTATATAGTTGATATGGATGATGATGCTTCTCCTAATGTTACACCTATTTTATTGGGGATACCATAGTTAAAGATAATTAGGGTAAGGATTGATGTACATAAAAATACCTTAATGATGAACTTCGATGGTGAATAGATTCAATTTAATATTTATGAGGCTATGAAATACCTTAATGATGTCTACTTAGTTTATGCCATTAATGTTATTGATTTTTTAGCATAGGAAGTTTTTAAGTTAAGAAGGAAGGAAAAGTTAGAAGTAGCCATTGTAAAACATCTTGAGTTAGGAAATCAAGGAAAGGTTAAGTAATGCGTGGAGTTGAAGAAAACGATGGCTAAATTACATTCATTATTAATGATTCTCAATAGGTTTGTAGTTTCTTTTATTCAATTACCTTTTTTTCAAAAGAAAATTTTACCTTTTATTTTGTAAACTTCAATATTAGAATCAAAACCATTACTAACACATTTGAATTATGTATATTTAGGAAAGGATCACACCTTGTCATTTCTTAATGTAAGGATTTAATACATATGTAGGAGGAGAAGTTAATTTATATGCTAAGAGAGCAACAGATGATGATTGGTTAGAAGATTATAAATATTAATGGGGGTAAGTCTAGCCATATGCAAGTATTAAATATTATTGAAAAAAGAAGCCAAATCAATTAAGGAAGTTCAACATTAATTGAATATCCTAATAGTGGAGGTAGTCAAAAAGGAGGTTATGAAACTCCTTGATATTGGCATTATATATCTAATCTCAAATAGCAAGTGGTGAGTTTGGTGTAATTGGTACTAAAGAAATTTAGTATCATAATGGCTCTAAATATTAGCAATAAGCTAGTACCTGCATATGTGCAAACAGGTTGTAGAGTGTATTAATTATAAGAAGTTAAATTTTATCAATCACAAAGATCATTTCCCTCTTCCTTTTATTGATCAAATGTTAGAAAGATTAGTTGGTCATATTCATTATTGATTTCTAGATGATTTTTCAAGTTATAACCATATTGTGATTGCATTGGAAGATTTAGAGAAGAGAAATTTTACATGTTCATTTGGTATGTTTATTTATCATTATATGCCATTTGGAGTTTGCAATGCTCCAACCACATTTTAGAGATGCATGATTAGTATATTTTCTAATTATATAGAGAACATTATAAAAGTATTTATGGATGAATTTAGTATTTATGGTGATTTTTTTGATAAATGTCTAAATAACTTTACATCAATTTTGAAGAGATATCTAGAAACTAAGTTATTTTTAAATTAAAAAAATGTCCTTTTATGGTTAAGTAAGGTATAATTTTGTGACATGTTATTTCAACTAGGAGAATATAAGTAGATAAATCTAAAATAGATATTATTTCTACTTTACCTTACCCTGCAAATGTATGGGAGGTTTGATTTTTTCTTGACCATAAAGGTTTTGATTATAGATTTATTAAGAATTTTTCAAAGATAGATTTGCTCTTCTGTAAGTTGTAAAAGAATATGTTATTTCAATTTGTTGAGGAGTTAAGATAAGAAGCTTAAAGGCGAACAAGGTGATTAAGGTGAATGGTCAAGAGTTCAAACCTTTTTATTAAAGTTTTTGAGTGCAAAATGTGAAAGTGATGAAGTTGAAAGATTTAATTTATATAGATTAAGAAAGCATGTCATTTAGGTAATAATGTTAAATAAAGAAACTATTTAGGAAGCAATTTAAGAATAAATTATATTTGATTTCTTTACTTTTTTCTTTTTATTTATATTTCAAATAACCTTCCATTATCTTTGGCCTTATATTAGGGATGATGTATATTTTAAGTGTAGGGGAGAGGTTTAGGTATGATTTTTTTTTTTTAATTTTCATTCAATAGTGATTATACATTAATTATGCTTTAAAATACTTTGTAATACATAAATACAAAATTAGGTTATTTTTATGATATACTATCTTAGGATGTCAATAATATCTTGTAAAATAGGGATAAATATGCTAGACTTTTTAATACTTAATTAAAATAATATTTTTTGAGAAATTGTGTAAGTTTTGTGACAAAATGGGTTTAAGAAATGTGTGATTTTTCTTAAAACTATTTTTCTTAAACTAGTCCTAAACATAGGTTTTAAGTAAATAAAGTGAAAAAGAGAAAAAACAACAAAGTTTAATTTTACTTCATTATTGAAGTTGCTTAGTAATTAAGAGTACTTCACTAAATGTATTAACACTCATGTCAAACAGTAACTTGAACATAAGTATGCAAAGCTCCTCAATGTACATTTCCTAATTTATAAGTATGTTTTAAGGAAGAATATTCATTTTCTATTTCACTTTTCTACTATAATAAAAGATATCTTAGTTTGCTACCTAGTTTATAGTAGTAAAAAGGAATGGTTGATAAGTAAACTATACATGACTAAGTTGTGTTAGTTATGAGATTTGCATTAATTAATTAAAGGAAATTATGAATAAAGAGGAAAAGGGATGAGTATGCTTACTGTTATTTTATTTAACATTGTTGCATTTTAAAATTAGGTGGCTATGTTGGTTAAGAATTAAGCATAATAAGCTTGTGCATTGTATTGGTGTTTTAAAGTATAACTAGTGTATGGTTTATTATTTCTTTGAGTTGATTTTGTTTTACTTGAATACATCTAAAAGCTATGTTTAGGAGAATTTGATGAGTGAGAATTATCTTTTATTTTTAGTTGTTTTTAAATATCACAAGTGTTAATATATTTCCTAACATTACTTCTAACGCCCTAGATAATACCTGATAATGCTAATATTATAGATACCACACATATTGATAGTGCTCTTAACATCAGGGACCTTACTGATTTGATATTGCTCTTGACATCATGAACCTTGCAAATTTTGATATTTGTCCTAACATCACAGACCTTATTGATACAAAGTTATATGTACTTGAATAGTTCTGCTAGCCACCACTCATTCATTTGCCACTACTAGCTAACGATGAGAATGAAAATGTCATTGATATTTCTCTTCCTGATATCATAGTTGTTGTTAATATTGCAAAATAATAAATTAACAAGAAGAAATTTGGTGGTAATTGCCAATAGGTATTTTATATTTTATAGGTTGAATTTTGTATATACTTTTTGTCATATATTGATTATGTAGTATGATATCTTTTTATAGTGCAAATTAAGATTATATTATTAATATGAGATATAATCATAATCTCTTTTTTTTTTGGAAAGAATGAATCTTGATTAATGGATGATTGGTGGAGAGATTTTAGCTAATGAAGATTGAGTAATTGATGAAGAAATTGAAGTTTATAGAGATTCAGTAATTGATGTAGAGATTGTAACTAACGCAAATTGAGTAATTGATGGAGAGATTGTAACTAACAAGGAACGAGTAATTAATGAAGAAATTGAAGTTAAATCTAAACACATCATTGTTTCCTTTAACACCCCCCTCATAAGCTAATATGGCAAAATGCATAGTAAACTTAGATTGTAAAAGTTAAAAGTGAGTTGTAGAGAGCCATTCAATGAAAATATTGGCATGGTGATCTATAGTGGAGATGTGCTAAACATACAGTTGATTTTTGGTGACCTATTCTCATAATAAGTGGTAATGAATTTCCATGTTTTTTATTTAAGTATGAAAGATGAGATTCCTTGTCAGATAGATGGCAGAGATGTTGTCACACCAAAGACCTAAAAGGCCTTACTAGGAAACATTGAGATCATGTAAGAGAGCCTTAATCCAAATAAAGTCAATAGTTATATTGGCCAAGTTTTTGAATTCAACCTTTATGCTAGACTGTGTGACCAATCATTGCTTGCGAGAACTCTATAAAATGAGATCAGAGCCAAGGAATATGCCAAAGTTGCCAATTGATCATTTAGTGTTATGGTTTCTAGCCCAATTTACATCTAAAAAAACATGAAGATGGAAATTGTTGTTATGGGTGAAAAGTATGCCATGGTACTGTATGTCACAAACAAAACACAATTTGCATTTGACCAATTGCTAATGGACCTCCAGGATGCATGCATGAACTTACAGGCAATATTGATAGTAAAGGTAATGTCAAGCCGAGTGAAAGTGAGATACTACAATACTCCCACGATATTATGATAAAGTGGCAAATCTGAGAATAGCTCACCATAGTGGATAAATGGAATATTTGAGCTAACAATACAGGGTGTAGTCATAAGCTTTGTATCTTGCATTTTTGCTCGTGCAAGAAGATCTATTGCATATTTTGATTGATGAAGAAGAATACCATCTAAAGTACATTGTAGTTTAATTCCAAGGAAATAATCGAGTTCATTTAAGTTTTTTATAGAAAATTCTTTTTGTAAAGTCTCTAGAAGAGTAATTAATATTGTTGTAAGGGATCTTATAAGAATTATGTCATCAACATAGATAAATAGAAAGATATTACATTATAATGTATGCAGTATAAATAATGATGAGTTGACTGAAAAAGCTACAAAACCAGTGAAAATGAGAAAATTACTAAAACATTAGTGCCATGCAAGGGGTGCTTGTTTTGAGCTATAAAAAGATATTTTTAAATGGCATATAAGATGAGGATGGTGGAAATCAATGAAACATGATGGTTAATCCATGAATATTTCTTTAATTAGATGACCATGGAAAAAGACATTCTCAACATTGAATTGATGAAGTTGTCAATCTTAAGAAAATAGAGTTGTGAGGATTGTGCAAACCATGACATATTTATCACCGAACTAAAGGTTTTATTATAGTTGATTTCCTATTATTAATGAAAGCCTTTTGTGTTTAATCTAGTCTTATATTATTTAAGAGAACTGTTTGCACAAAGTTTGACACGAAAGACCCATTTGCAACCAATAGACTTATAGGTTGAAGAGCTAGTATAAGGTCTTATGTCTGATTTTTCAAAAGTGCAATGTATTCTTTAGCCATAGTTGCTCGCTAATTTAGGTTTTTTACTACTTGGTTGTAATAATATAGTATGGTTGGGATTGTTACCAAAGTGGTAAATGTATAAGTGTGATCCTTTTTTATATAATAGTAGGGAATGGCACTTTTTCAAAGTCTAGTCACCATAAGGTGGGCTAGTGTGCCTATTGTGATAGTTGTAAAATAGTTTCAGTGATAAGAGAGGACATTATAAGTTACAGTTAGAGAGATATGAAGTGGGAAGTGGTGGCATTACTTTTCACAGGTGTTAATATGTGGGATACCGCAATGGGACAATATTCTTAATGAGGTCTATTGGTTTAGCTACGTTTGAGAAATATAGGGTAATGGGTGAATCTAATTAGTTTGACATTTATACTTTCGCAAAAAATGACTTTGATACCATGAAAAATAATAAACTAATAAGAAGAAATTAAGTGGTAATTGCTAATAAGTATATTGTCTTTCATAAGCAAAAGTTTGTATATATTTTTAGTCATATATCAATTATACAATATGATATCTTTTTATAATACAAATTAGGTTTACGCCATTAATATGAGATATAATCATGATCTCTTCCCTTTAGAAAGAATTTATCTTAATTAATGAATGATTGATGGGGATATTGTAGTTGATGAAATTAAGTAATTAATAAAGAGGTTGTAGTTGAAAAAGATTGAGCAATTGGTAAAAAGATTGTAACTGATGGAAATTGAGTAATTGATGGAGTGATTGTAATTGATAGAGATTAAGTAATTAATAAAGAAATTATAGCTGACATAAATTGAATAATTGACAAAGAAATTATATTTAACAAAAAATGAGCAATCGGTAGAAAAATTGTAGTTAAATCAGGATATGCCATCATTTCCTTTGACAAATGTCTCTCCTGACATCACTCCTAATACCACCTTGGATGATACTTCTTCTAATAACACTAATATTATGGATACCATACATATTAATAGTACTTTTGATATCAGAGACTCTATTGATATTAATATTGATCATAAGATTATAATCACTACTAATATTGATATTGGTCATAACATCGCAAACTCTACTAATATTGATATTAGTTCTAATATCACGAATCTTACTGATACAAAGTTATATCTATTAGACCAATTTTGCTAGCCACCACTCATTCATTTATCACCACTACTTAACGACGAGAATGGACATGTCATTAATGTTTCTCATCTTAATATCGAGGTTATTGTTAATATCTTTCCCAACATTACTTTTTAACTTCCTGGATGATACATTTTTTTAATAATATCAATGTTATGAATACCACACATATTGATAGTACTCCTAATATCATGGATCCTACTCATATTAATATTGGTTCTAATATCATAAACTCTATTAATATTAATATTACTCCTATTACTCCTAATATCATGAACATTGTTGATACAAAGTTATATGTACCAAAGCAATTCTACTAACTACACTTATTCATTTACCACCACTTAACGACAACGAGGAAGCTTATGATAGCAGTTTCGTTTGGATTATGTTGTTGGGTTATGTGATTGTTTCTTATCTTTTATATATTATCTAGCTTGTTTTTATTTATAGAAGGTTTGCCACATTGTAATTAATCTAGGAACCATGTTTAAATGCAATCCCATAATTGGGTCGATATTTCAGTTAGCTCCAAAATTAGGTTGGCTGAGAGGGCAGCGTATGCGGCGGCTCATGTTTTAGCCGTCTTTCCCTACTACCTCCAAACAAGATATCGATACTTTCCAGATAGTGGAGTTAGCTTGTTCTTATTTTACTCTATGATTAAGCTGCAAGTTCGATCATTTTTCTGTCTCCTTGGTGGTGGTATGGGAAAAGATGTGGTGAGTTAGGCGGAATCATTAGCCAACATCATAAACCAAGCATTAGCGCCCCACACAAGATGAGTTTTTTGTCATTCAAAGGTCGGGTTATGTTATTGTTTGCCATATGCTGTTGCCTTCAATTGGAAACAAACCAAACTTGATAGGTATTGTCCTGCCAGAATGTAAATGTGAACAAGATAGGTATTGTCCCGCCAAAATGAAACTATGTTTCAAGTTCTTCTTACCGCAATTTAGTCGTCATAATTAAAAAAAATAAATAGAAAATTTGTTAAAAGTTTTGAACTTATTTCTACTCAACTAACCAAAAAACCAAGCTTTGAAATGATAAAAGCTGATCTCCTTTGTGCTGATCCCTGCCCGAAGCAAAAACTTTGTGTATGAAAATGGTGGGAAAATTATACAGATGACACAACCACAAATAAATTGCTGGTTAGAAGTATTAATTTACTCGAGTGCTAGTACTTTTAAGAGAAAAACAGCTAATATGTTGAATCAGAAATCTAACATACCATGCCCTTAGCATGTAGAAATTCACAAACGGGTACGAACAATTGGCAGGTTTTAAAGGTCCTGAATAAGAAGCAGAATGAGGACCTATACCCCTTCTATTTCGTGTATAAGAACCAACTTACCTTCTTGGTTCCAGCTGATGGCAGAGTTCCATTGTTATCTTGATCCACCACTGGATCAACATAAGAATAAAAGACACACCGTGCAAGAAATTTGCTGCTGCCCCAGTCCTGTTTTCCAATAAAACCATTTAAACTCAATTCCATTGGCTCGTCCCCTTCTCTGTCACGCTTCTCTACATTTTTAGTTTGAATGATCATGATCTGAACCCCATTAGTAGAATAGAATTAATAGAAGAAAACAAATTGAATGGATGTCCTCATATACCTATGGGTTCTTTTGTTTGCATTATGCCATAGCGTGCATATGTAACATGAGCAGGGTCCATAAGGTTTTCGATCAAGGTTTCACACCTCAAGTTGCACCAAAGAAAAACTGAAAGCAAGTCCATAATTTAATTAAATATAATTCAGTCAGCAAATGCTACCTTCTTGAAATTGCATCAGATGAAAACCCCATGTAATCTTTGCATACCCGTAAAGAATATCTCTGTTTGAAGATAACTTAACAAATGACGAGTCGTCCAATTATGGAATGAAGGAAGGTTTTTTTCTTCATAAAGATGTCTTTGTATAGAGGATCTGTGCTTGGCCAAAACCACTCAATGTCATGATGCGCTGTACTCAGATAAATTGCTGCACTTGTTTTCTTAAATGTGTGGACCTGCATCAGTCGAATGTTCAATGGAAGGATAAATGAAATTCTCATTTAACAAAGCTACCACTTCTGCCACAGGAGGATCATGATGAGGGCTTTAACAATAATAAGCTATCGAGTGCTTTTAGCTTATTTGTAGTTAAAATTTTCCTGATTATGATACAAATAAACTCAAATGCATTAGAATAAGAAAAAGTAGATAGCATGCATGATACAATCGAACAATTTGCACGTCAACAGGAAGTAAAAGGTGCTGGCGGTTAAAATATTTATGCCCGTACATTGACCCGGGTAAAGGATTTTTGTCGGCTACTAAGCCTTCACCAGTAGAATTTGCCTACGGTAAATGTGTTCAGCCGTGAGACTCTATTAATTAAAAAAACAAAAAAAGGAAAGGGACTGTTAACTCAGCGAAATTGGTCCGGTTAAAAGATTTTTGCTGGCCATTAGAGTTTTTGTCGGTAGAATTTGCCGACGTAGAATTTTGGCAAGCACATTTTCTCAGTCTCCTTAATTTTACTGTACTAACTTAGCCGCAGGACTCTGTACTGCCAAAGCTTGTCAGCATAGAACATGAGTCAGCCACTGGCAACTATGTCGTGGGTGGTTGTCGGCGTAAGATGTAAGTTAGCTATTAGAATAATGTATCGCCGGTATATTGGCTAGTACCGACTCCCACAGAATGTAAAATCAAATTTTAAAAGTTTGTTAGTCATCAAAGTGGCCTAACTTAAAAGGATTTGAATGTTTGACAATGAATTTCAATTTTTCATTTTGATGCTAATAAAATATTATACATGAACAATTGTAGTTATTAATTATGAGGTTAGAAGATCATCCAAAGATAAATTATTGTTAATAATTAATGACACTAAAGGGGATTAATTAATATACTAGATAAATATGATTGTATATCCAAAGATAACATTCATATTAATTTTAGTGTGATTGATTAATCTATCAAAGTATATCTAAATTAACATCATCATTGATTAAAATCATGTATTTGAGGATCACCCAAAGGTAAACTTAAATACATAATCAAAGTTTGTAATGTATGCATCTGAATCCATTAAAGTTTACTCAAAGCATTAATGTGTAAATTTGGATCATGTTTGCAGCTTTCAATAATGTTTTCGCCTTGGGCAATGCGATAATCAAATTCAATGGGTTGAATTATGTAGAATAGTCTGAGCATATTCAGTTTCATTTAGGTGTTTTAGGATTGGACTTAGCAGTCATCTCAGACAAAAAGCCTGCAACCATTACCGAGACTAGTATAGAATCCGATAAGTCTCTTCATAAGGCTTGAGAACGATCTAATAGGTTGAGTTTGAATTTGATGCGAATGACGATAGCTAAAAATGTCAAGCCATCGATGCTTAAGATGAAAAATGCAAGGAAATTTATGATGAAAATTAAGGAATACTCTTAATCAGATATAACTGATAAATCCATTGTAGGAAGCTTGATGAGTAAGTTGACGACTAAGAAATTTGATTGGTCACAACCCATTTATGATCATGTGACTAGTATGGCTAATCTAGTGGCAAAGTTGAAGACAATAGGTATGGATGTGAGTGAATCCTTTTTGGTTTAATTCATCATCAACTCACTGCCTCCTAAATTTGGTCAGTTCCAAGTGAATTATAACACTATTAAGGAGAAATGGAACCTTCAAGAAATTAAGGCCATGTTAGTTCAGGAAGAAGGGAGATTAAAGAAGATGAAGGATCACTCTATTCATCTTGTTGTTTATAATGATGGTAGCATTAGCAAGTCTAAACCATATAAAAGAAACAAGAAGAAGGACAAAGCCTCCACGAAATTCGCTGGAGGTTAGATCCAAAAGGATCAGAAATGCTTCTTTTGCAAAAGGATAGGTCACTTCGAGAAAGATTGCCTAAAAAGAAAGGCTTGGTTCAAAAAGAAAGGTATGTATTGTATATCAGTATGTTTTGAATCAAATGTAATTGAAGTACCCAATAATACTTGGTAGATAGACTCAGGAGCTACTATTCATGTGTCACATATTATGCAGAGATTCCTTTCAATCTAGCCCATAACAGGAACTAAGAAGTTCCTTTATATGGGAAACAGAATGAAGGCATAAATAGAAGGAATTAGGACGTACAGATTGATCTTGGACACTAAGTGCCACCAAGATTTGGAAAAGTGTCTCTATGTTCCTGAATATGCTAGGAATTTGGTTTCTGTTGCAAAGTTGGATGAAGTAGGATTTAACTTTAAGATTGGAAACGATGCATTTTTCATTGTATAGACATTCGTACTATTATGGATCTGGTACTTTGGTTAACAATTTGTACCATTTCAATCTTGATGCTATATATGCTAACTCTTTATTTCTTATTAAGCATAGTATGGGTAATAAACGTAATATGCATAATGATAGTTCTGCTTTCTTATGACATCAAAGATTGGGTCATATATCTAAAGAAAGGATATTGAGGTCATATATCTAAAGAAA
>CM034046.1:9136596-9213041 GCA_019804595.1 Bruguiera parviflora
GGTCATATATCTAAAGAAAGGATATTGAGGTCATATATCTAAAGAAAGGATATTGAGGTTGGTGAAAGGTGTGTCTTGCCTCAATTGGATTTTACTGAATGGGAGGTGTGTGTTGATTATATAAAAGGGAAACAAACAAGACACACATCCAAAAACCCAGCCATGAGATGTAGTGAACCTTTAGAATTGATACACACTGATATTTGTGGCCCCTTTGATATTTCAACATGGAGTGGTGAGAAATATTTCATCACATTTATAGATGACTACTCATAATATTGTTATTTATATCTACTGCATGAAAAGTCTCAGTCAATAAACACCCTGAAGGTGTTTATTAATGAAGTAGAAAGGCAGTTAGATAGAAAAGTGAAAGTGATTAAGTCAGACAGGGATGGTGAATATTATGGTAAATTCAATGAAAGTGGACAATGTCCTGGTCCATTTGCAAAACTTCTTGAAAGTCGAGACATATGTGCACAGCATACAATACTTGGTACACCATAACAGAATGGTGTAGCAGAAAGGCGGAATCACACACTTATGGATATGGTTAGTAGCATGTTGAGTTACAGTATTGTACCTTTATCCTTGTGGATGCATGCGTTAAAAATTGTTGCATATCTGCTGAACAAGGTTCCTAGTAAGGCTGTCCCTAAGACTCCTTATGAGTTATTGATAGGTAGAAAACCTAGTTTAAGACACCTCCATGTTTGGGGTTGTTCAGCAGAAGTAAGGATATATAATCCACATGAAAGAAAGCTTGATGCAAAAATCATTAGTGGTTACTTCATTGGCTATCTTGAAAAGTCCAAAGGGTATAGGTTTTATTGTCCTAATCATAGTACTAGAATAGTTGAGTCTGGTAATGCTTGGTTCATTGAAAATGGTCAATTTAGTGGGAGTGGGGAATCACGAAAGGTGGATATTAGAGAATTACAAAGTGAAAGATCCACAGTGAGCACTCCTACTCAAGTCGTTATCCCCATACCCAATGTTTCTTCTCAAGTTGTTGTTCCTTTTATTACATCACAGTTACGCAACACACAAAGACAATAAATTGATATTCGAAACACATAAAGTGAATACATAAGAGATGAACCGAGTGACAATGTACAGGTTACCAATGAGTAAGTGATACCACAAGAAATGACATTACGGTTGTCTACAAGACAGAAAAGACCAATTATATCGAATGATTATGTGGTTTACTCACTTGAACATGAATTTGAATTAAGCATTGATAAAGATCCAGTCTCATTTAAACAAGTCATAGAATGTATTGATTCTGAAAAGTGGTTCAATGTCATAAAGGAAGAGATGAAATCGATGGATGTAAATCAAGTCTGGGAACTAGTAAAGTTGCCTGAAAGATCAAAATGAGTTGGCTGTAAGTGGGTCTTCAAGACCAAGCAAGAATCAAAAGGTAACATTGAAAGGTACAAAGCCAGACTTGTTGCCAAAGGTTACACTTAAAAGGATGGTATTGACTATAAAGAGACTTTCTCTCCAGTCTCTAAGAAAGACTCCTTAAGAATTATTATGGCTTTGGTGGCTCACAATAACCTAGAGATCCACCAAATGAATGTAAAGATAGCCTTTTTAAATGGTGACTTAGAAGAGGAAGTGTAAATGGACCAACCTGAAGGTTTCATAACCACAGGGTAAGAAAATTTGGTGTGTAAATTAAAGAAATCAATATATGGACTAAAACAAGCTTCTCGACAATGGTATATTAAGTTCAATAATAACATTACATCATATGGTTTTGTAGAGAACACCGTTGATCGGTGTATCTATATGAAGGTCAGCAGGAGCAAGTTCATTATATTAGTCCTATATGTCGATGACATTTTTTTGGCTGCTAATGACATAGGTTTGTTACATAATGTCAAGAAATTTCTCTCTGAAACTTTTGAAATGAAAGATATGAATGAGGCATCCTACGTGATAGAAATAGAAATATTCCATAATAGATTACAAGAATTGTTAGGATTGTCTAAGAAAGGCTATATCAATAAAGTATTAAAGAGATTTAGAATGGAAAATTGCTCTACAGGAATAGTTCCAATTCAGAAAGGGGACAAGTTCAGTGAATTACAATGTCCAAAGAATGATTTGGAATGAAAATCAATGGAATCCATTCCTTATGCATCGTTGGTTGGAAGTTTGATGTATGCTTAAACATGCACCTGGCCATATATTAGTTTCGTTGTTGGAATGTTAGGCCGATATTAAAGTAATCCTGGAATAGATCATTGGAAAGTTAGAAAGAAAGTACTTAGGTACTTATAAGGCACTAAGGATTATATGCTTACTTATAAAAGATCAAGTCATCTTGAAGTAGTAGGCTACTCGGATTCAGATTATGCTAGATGTGTAGACTCGAGGAAGTCTACATTTGGTTACATGTTTCTGTTGGCTGGAGGAGCAGATTTATGGAAAAGTGGGAAGCAGTCTATCATTGCTGCTTCCACTATGGAGGCTAAATTTGTAGCATGCTTTGAGGTTACTGTTCATGCATTATGGTTGTGAAATTTTATCTTAAGGCTTAGTTTGGTCGACAATATAGAAAAATTGTTAAGAATTTATTATGATAATTCCGTAGTTTTTTTTTTTTCTCTAAGAATGATAGGTATTCTAAAGGTGCGAAATATATGAATTTGAAATACCTATCTGTTAAGGAAGAAGTGCAAAACCAAAGAGTGTTTATTGAGTATATTGGTACTGAATTGATGATAGTGGATCCGTTAACTAAAGGTTTGCCACCAAAAATATTTACTAGACATGTTGAACGAATGGGCATTTTGGACAGGTCCACATTCTCTTGAAAGTCAATGTCTTGTACTGCTCATATCATTGTGACACTTATGAATTCAATTAAAACTATGGTTTTTTTTGCGCTCTGTTATCTCAATTTAGTTGTATACAGTTATAGTTCATGAGATAACTAATAGCATATTTGGAAATGACAATTAAAGTTCCAATGTTCCTTGGTTATGTTATTTTGAATTATGATGATTATGTGATACATGGAAGGAATCATGTCACTAAAAGACATGTGACCGCCATAATCCAATTATTCTAATTCAATCAAGTATTATGATTTGATGATCTTTAAGGATTGTGCACACTTATTTATTATTGATTCATCAAATCATAACATGGGCCAAGTGAAAGATTGTTAAATTAATTAACATGAGTGACCCATGTTATTTAAAGTATGACCCAATATAAAAGGTCTAATATAATGGTCGATTGGACATAATGGTAATTTGAGTCATTGGGTTTAAAATCCCTCCACTCTCCTTATTCAAAGATAACTATTACAGAAAAAGATAATTGTTACAGGAAGAATAACTGTTATTCGAAAGGAGGGGTAATTCGTAATTAAAAATAATTCTCACAAAAAAGAGGGTAACGTTTGTTATTACGAATTTTTTCCTTCTCTTCACCATCAGAGAAAACAAAAGGCAGTAAAAGGGAAGAGTAGGAGAAAAGAGAAAAATTTTTCAGGAATAAATTGAAAGAGGATTCTCATTTTTGTAATAGAACCCCAATATCATGAACAATGGTACGTTAATTTTATTATAATTTATGTACTAATATTTACGTAAAAAAAATAACCTACATTGTAAAAATATGAATTTTTCATAAAAAAAAAATTTTAGAAAAGTGTGTAGAAGGATCATGACGAGGGCTTTAACAATAATAAGCTATTGAGTGCTTTTACCTTATTTGTAGTTAAAATTTTCTTGAATATGACACAAATAAACTCAAATGCATTAGAATAAGAAAAAGTAGATATCATGCATGATACAATCGAACAATTTGCACATCAACAGGAAGTAAAAGGCAAAACATATATGTGCATCCATGTTTCAAGTAGGAAACGGTGAATGATTCGTGCCAGCAACCCCCGTTTGGCCGAAAGGATTCATTTCCATCAAAAAGGTAAAACATCTATGTGCATGATGGGACATCCAAGAATTAAAGGGCGAGTCTGGGTGTAACAGCATATCCAACATCCAGGAATTCTTACCGGAGCACCGTCTGGTGGTGCCTGAGGGATGAACTTGCAGTCACCAGAACCATTCAAGCACCAGCCATGGTACACACTGCGACCTACCCCATTGGTCAATTCTACCTTTAGATAATGGGGCTAACCTGTGAGGACAAGCATCATCAAAAACCTTCCATCCACCCTCATTCCTATCCCACCATACCACAACATCAAGACCCAATCACTGGATACCACTGTGAGTACCAATCAAACTGCTCTCCTTGGTTGTCATTAGCTTCAAATTCTAGCTCGCGTGAGTCTATGGACTCAGCGAATGGTGGTGATGATGATAAAGTGGTGGACACCTTGAAATTTTCTGATTTGATTGTGTAAATTCTTGAGATGGATGGACCTGCAGGTTTCGATTTAAACTGAACATACGAGAACCTTGGATTGGCGAGTTGAAACGTGTAGCATGAAGTTGGGCTATGGACTGATGGGACCAAAGAAGCTCTAAGGATTGCCATGACTGCTTCGTTTAGATCTCAAGCTAGAGAGAAACAAATTGAGAGACTTGGTTAGACTTTCCTCGTGGGTTTGAAACTTAAAAGAAGTGCGAACACATTGACCACACCCCAAAAGTTTTGTTAATTTGTCCATTTTTTTCCTAAACAAGGGTCACCAACAAGGGAAAGGGATCCTTTCCTCCCGTCAATGGAAGCCATGGGCATTTAAGTTATGGATAGTTTACTATCATTGAACATTGATTGGTGGCTACTTTAAATCTAAATAAAATTGCTGTGAACAGGGCATATGGTTCAACAATATATATATATTTTTGATATAATTCTTTGTTTTTTCGTAAAATAGAAAAATAGGAAGAAAAAATTATACTTTTAGAATTAAATAATAATTTAAACTATTATAATGAGTTTATAAGAAAAATAAATTTTATAATATTTAATAAATATTATTCGTCTTTATTAAAATTTTACAAAATATTTGTTTATATAATTTAATTACTATAACGAAATTATTGTAATTTTTAATTATATAAGTCAACGTTAAAATAAAATAAAATAAATATTTAATTTAATATTCTATATTTGAATATTTTTTACTTTATTACTTTGGCCGTATCCATCTACTAAAATTTCATAAGAGTAACATTAAATATATATATATACGAGCAAAAATCTCAAATTTCGGGGGAATCAATGAAAGCAAAACTACAAAATGCTATTCAGCTGCGAGGACCCAATGCCAATGCTACATGTGACATGAAAGCGCAGAGCAATCGCCTAGAAAACTTATAACAGACGAAAAGCGGGAGCGCGACGGGTTTTATTTTACAGTGCATTTGTTAAACAAGTGGGAATAAAATATAGAATTGTTTGACCGAAAAAAGGAAAAAAAAAAAAAAAAACAGAATTGTTGGAGGAGGGGAGACATTTTGATCCTCTGCCACTAGAAACGTGCCAATCGATCTCTTATTGGAGCGGGAGCAACAATAGTGATTAATTTTGGACATCAGTACGTGCAGACTCTGGAACTTTGGTGGTCGCCCGTCGGCCTGCGTTATATGGATTGTCCACATTGTGCCGCGAAAGTAAAGATGTACGTACTAGTTTACGTTGTAAAATTATTTAAATTCCTCGTTTTAAATTTACATGTATAGATACCGCGACAACAGGGAGGGATGTGCTACTTTGGGCTTTAAACAAGTGAGAAACATAAAAAAAAAAAAAAAATGCAAATGGCTTGATTGTTCGGCATGACCAAGAAATTAGATCTCAAGCAAGCATCCTTTGTCTGGTAATGCATGCTACGTTCTCTTTCTTTTTAATGTAAATGACAATTCAGATTGCTTGTAAGAAAATTCAAAGAATCGGAGCACCTGCATCTCAAGCCCCCAAGCCTTCCCGGATTCCTAATTTAATGAGTCTTCCTTAGATGTTCTTGAATTTTTTTATCTTTTTTTTAATTCAAAATTTTGAGTGGGAGGTGAATGATTTATTTACTTGACAGTTTCTGTTCAATTCGAGCATCGATTGTAAATTGAAGATCATAGTTCAGAGCATAGAATCAGTCTCTTTGCCAAAACACTCTTGTACAATTATGAGAAGTCAGCTCCGTGTGGACAATTATGAGCTCATCGCTCTTGTACTTCACCGTTTGAACGTGCTTCTAAGGTGGGTGGCAGGGGATCACAGGATGAATTTTGGAAAGAATGTCACGGGTACGACGGGCGATCTTTTTCCACGTCCTTTGTGACGGATGGGTGTATGCGACCCGTCTTTCACATCGGATAAAAAAAAGGGGATTTTGAGACATATAAACGTGAGTGCTGTACACTCTAAAAGACACTGTCGAGAGCCCAATAAGGCCCACTTCTAAGTAATGGTATTGGTTGGGCCAGAGATGAATTGGGCCTCCCTTCGTGAGAATAGGAACTTAAAAAATATCATTTTAAATCAGGAAGAAAAAGAGCGTCGCCACGCTACTAATCAAATCATCGATATCCTTCAACACGGTCCCGGGACGCAGGGGGCTAACAGTCGATGTGCTGTCAACCCTTGTAGACCGATCTTCGGATTCTTGAATAATTCTTGCATGGCTGATGTAATTTTTGACTGGATTAAAAAGAAAAATTAAACTTACTATGTTAAATTCAAATTATTATTTGACTTGATCATCGTAAGAAAAAAATAATTCTAATATCTCATTGAGAAATTATTATCACAATTTTGTAAAACAATCAGCAATTATGAATGCATCTTTTCAATTTTAATTATATATATATATATATATATATATAATTATATTTATTAGTGATTAACAAGAAATATTAATTTGTGGTCATAACATAATACTAAAAACATTATTAGAAACCTAATGTTGTAAATGTTTAGAAAATTACTGCTAGAGTATAGCTTTTTTTTTTTTTTTTTCTTTTCATTTTTGATAGAAAATTACATAACATATTCTCTCGTTTTTTATTTCCTGCACACAAATAGACAGATAAAACAACAATACACGGTTACACGAAACAGGAGCCATTTTCCTCCAACACAGCTTTAAGCCCAATGCCCAAACTCTGCCTGTTCACTATTCAAAAATTTTGCCGGTTGATTCGCGATTCGCGCCTCAACCACATCCTTGTCTCATTTCACAGTCCCAAGTCCCAACCCCACCGAAATCTTCATCTTCTTCTAGAAAAATGCTCGTCCACGGAAGAATTGAACCAAGTCCGAGCCCAAATGGTGCCTCCACCCCATTTAGACGGACCCTCACGCTGGGAATGTCAGTATCTTTCTGAGCCGATTCCGAGGAGGGCGATCGGGGGCTACACTCTGCTCGGCTCGTATTTAACCACATACCCAAACCCAATGAGTTCACTTACACTAGTCTTTTGAGGGCCTTCTCTCCTAACGAATCCACTCCCCCATTTGTAAAAGTATGAGCGTGGCGGTGGTTGTTCGCGGTAAAATTGGGAATTGGGTACTACTAATTCTGTGATGCGCGTGGTTTCGTCCGATGGTTGGTGGATATGCCAAAGTGGGTTGTTGTAAAAGAAGTACTTTTTTTTTTTGGTTGTATGAAGAGACTGAGAAAAAGTTCATCTGTATTATAATTGTTTTTAAAATTAAATGTTTTGAGTTTGAATTTTAGTTAGAATTAATTAGTTAATTTTTTTTTATAAAAAGAGGGAGATGAAAGAATTGGGGGTGGTGGATCCTAGTGAGCTTACTTTGGTTAATTTGCTTTCAGTTTGTTCACAAACGTGTGATGCAGATTTTAGTAGGTTTATGAATGCATATATTGAAGTTAAGGGGGTTGAAGGTTGATTTCATTGAAATTAAAGTTTTAAGAATATTTTATTAATTTTATTTATTTTTATTAAAAAAATAAAAATTGATAAAAAATATATTAAAATAAAATTTATTATTTTTTAAGAAAATGTATCTAGATTTTTTTCTTTTTGAAATCTTATTTTTTAAATACCTCTTAATAAGTTAAAGATTTTTCTTTCAATAAAAAAATGAACAGAAATTAAATATGGTCGGAGATCACAACATAACCATACATAATAATACGGTGATGATCCGATGTATCACTAGTCACTGGTAAAGACACTTCACGACAATAGCGATTGAATTGCCCCGGGATTGCTTTTCTTTTGGTCGGAGAATTACCAGGGGATCTTCAAAAGTTCCACATAAGTGGCATGAAAAGTATGATTGTAGTCGTGGTAATGGAAATTCTTGTGGATGAAGTGAGCCAACCACCTCGAAGCTGCAAAGCATGCTACAGCAGTCCCAACTACAGCGTTCCTTGCAGCCGCTGACATGAAACCCTGCTTGGTTGCAGCAACAATGCCAATTGAAACTATGGAAATGGCCTGCAGGATGACCTCTAGTGTATTTAGGCCTTTGTATGCAGCACTGCAACTGCTGCAGTTTACCACATGTGACCAGTACCTGCAAAATTAACACACAAATCAACTCAAAATTAGCGGTCAGTAAGGATATAATAAGGAAGTTTAGTCATCAAAACTAAATCTGGTGAAACAGCAATATGTGTATGTACCTGTCCATAAGCTGTTCTCTGGGTGGAGTTGGAGGAAGAGCCCCACTATACTTGCCTCTCCAATCAACCTGCCCACCAGCATACCTTTTTAACCATCTTCTGTAACCAACCACAAAGGCATCCGACTTCGTTGGCACAAAACAGGTCTTCTGCCAATTGGCAATGCCTTTATCCCTTAGCTTGCGCTCCTGCAAAGACAATCCAAACTGTGATCAATACTGGCCAATGTAAAAGAGTAGATCAGCCCACTTGATGGAGGAAGAAAGTGATCAGGGTGACCTCCACATGAAGGAGGTATAAGTCTGAATCCAGAACCAGGTTTTGCCCCTTGTGGAATATCCATCGCGGAACAACTCTATCTATCCAAGTCGAAAAATTTCTTGGAAAGAACGATATCAGTCTGCTGTTGCCCGGACTAACTGGAACACAAATGAAAATTAAAGCTAATCTCCTTTGTGCTGATCCCTGCCCGAAGCAAAAACTTTGTATGAACATGGTGGGAAAGTAACACAAACCACACAACCACAAATAAATTGCAGGATAGAAGTATTAATTTACTCGAGTGCTAGTACATTTGAGAGAAAAACAGCTAATATGTTGAATCAGAAATCTAACATAGCATGCTCTTAGCATGTAGAAATTCACAAACGGGTACAAACAATTGGCAGATTTTTAAGGTCCTGAATAAGAAGCAGAATAAGGACCTATAGCCCCTTCTGTTTTGTGTATGAGAACCAACCTACCTTCTTGGTTCCAGCTGATGGCAGAGTTCCATTGTTATCTTGATCCACCACTGGATCAACATAAGAATAAAAGACACACGGTGCAAGAAATTTGCTGCTACCCCAGTCCTGCTTTCCAATAAAACCATTTACGTCTAGTCTCTTGACATCCAATTCCATTGGCTCACCCCCTTCTCTGTCACGCTTCTCTGCATTTTTAGTTTGAATGATCATGATCTGAACCCTATGCATAGAGAAGAATTAATAGAAGAAAACAAATTGAAGAGACTAACTGGATGTCCTCATTTACCTATGGTTTGCTTTGTTTGCATTATGCCATAATGTGCATATGTAACATGAGCAGGATCCATTAGGTTTTCGATCAAGATTTCATACCTGAAGTTGCACCAAAGAAAAACTGAGAGCAAGTCCATAATTTAATTAAATATAATTCAGTCAGCAAATGTTCCCTTCTTGAAATTGCATTAGATGTAAACCCCCTGTAATCTTTGCACACCCGTAAAGAATATCTCTGTTTGAAGATAACTTAGTAAATGACGGGTCGTCCAATTCTGGAATGAAGGGAGGTTTTTTCTTCGTGACGATGTCTTTGTATTGAGGATCTGTGCTTGGCCAAAACCACACAATGTCATGATGCACTGTACTCGGATAAATGGCTGCACATGCTTTCTTGAATGTGTGGACCTGCATCAGTTGAATGTTCAATGGAAGGATAAATGAAACTCTCATTTAACAAAGCTACCACTCCTGCCACAGGAGGATCATGATGAGGGCTTTAACAATAATAAGCTATCAAGTGCTTTTAGCTTATTTGTAGTTAAAATTTTCCTGAATATGAAACTCAAATGCATTGGAATAAGAAAAAGTAGATAGCGTGCACGATACAATTAAACAATTTGCACATCCACAGGAAGTAAAAGGCAAAACATATATATGTGCATCCATGTTTCTAGTAGGAACGGTGAATGATTCATGCCAACAACCCCCGTTTGCCCGAAAGGATTCATGTCCATCAAAAAAGGCAAAACATCTATGTGCATGATGCGACATCCAAGAATTAAAGGGCGAGTCTTGGTGTAACAGCATATCCGACATCCAGGAATTCTTACCGGAGCACCGTCCGGTGGTGCCTGAGGGATGAACTTGCAGTCACCAGAACCATTGAAGCACCAGCCATGGTACACACACTGCAACCTACCCCATTGGTCAACTCTACCTTCAGACAATGGGGCTAACCTGTGAGGACAAGCATCATCAAAAACCTTCCATGCACCCTCATTCCTATCCCACCATACCACAACATCAAGACCCATGACTTTCTTTGCATGTGGGACCCTCTTGTCCAAATCACAAACTGGCATCACTGGATACCACTGTGAGTACCAATCAAACTTCTCTCCTTGGCTTTCATTAGCTTCAAATTCTAGCTCTGGTGAGTCTATGGACTCAGCAAATAGCGATGATGACAACGTGGTGGACACCCTGAAATTTTCTGATTTGTTTTTGTAAATTCTTGAAATGGATGGGTCTGCAGGTCTCGAATTTAACTGAACATATGACAACCTTGGAATGGCGAATTGAAACGTGTAGCATGAAGTTAGGCTATGGACTGATGGAACCAAAGAAGCTCTGAGGATTGCCATGGCTGCCTCGTTTAGATCAGCTAGAGAGAAACAAATAGAGAGACTTGATTAAACTTTCCTCGTGGGTTTGAAACTTAAAAGAAGTGCAAACACATTGGCCATGTAACAAAAGTTCTGGCAATTTGCGCATTTATTTTCTTAAACAAGGGCCCCAACCAGGAAATGGGGTTCTTTCCGCCGACAGAAGCCACGGGCGTTTGGTCATCAATGATGTGCTGCTATTGAACCACAATGGTTCAACAACCATGACTTTTTTTCTTTCTTTTTTTTTTCACAATTCTTGTTTTTTATTAGTAAAATAAAGAAGTAGTTAGGTAGGATTGAACCCTTAACACTAAATAATAGTTTAAACTATTGTATTGAATTTATAAAAAATAAATTATAAAATTTAATAAAAATTATTTATTATTACATAAAATGTGTTTTTTTATACAATTTAACCACTATATTTCAATATGAATAATAAGATTATAGTAATTTTTAATTGTAAAAATTTAACTTTTAAATAAAATAAAATAAATATTTAATTTAATATATATTTGGTAATTTAATTTTATTCTAATATTTTTTATTTTATTACTTTAATTGTATTAGTCTATTTGAAATTTCATAAAATTAATGTTCAAAAGAATTTTATTTTAAATACAAAAATTTCAAATTTTGATAAAATCAATAAAAATAAAGGAAAAGGAAAAATATATTTCAACTATACAAAGAAAAAAAGAAAAAATATATATCATTCTTATTTTAAGCCAAATTAAAAATTAAAATTAATTTTCTTTGTAATTTACTTCTTTTAGTTTTTTATCATAATTGAGGTTTGAAAAATAGGCTTTTAGCAGGACACAGTTGGCCTATTATCAACATGTTATACTTTAAACCAATTAAAAGTGCACAAATCTAAAGAAAGTATTACAATATTTATAGCTAGACCATTGACCAAAATAAAGAAGAGTCCTAAAAAAGTTGAACCACAATTTGTATGATTAGACCAATCGTGATAATTTGTGAAAATATGATATGTTAAAAGAAATTAAATATGCATAATTAGAGTAAAATTAATAAGTAAAAATATCATAATTGCCTTTTATCATTTTAAAACAAGAACAAATAAAGAGAAATATGTGAATGTTCTTCTTGTTAATACATTAATACTATATTTAGAAAATTACTTAGGATAACATTATTATAGAGACCAAAAATAAGAACAAATGGCTGATATCACAAAGCTTATTGATATTGATATTAGTCCTAACATCATAAATCTTACTTATATAGAGTTATATATACTAGAGTAGTTCTATCAATTGTCACCCACTTATTTGCCACCGTGACTTGACGATAAGGATGAAGATGCCATTGATATTTCTCTTCCCAATATCAAAGTCATTGTTAATATCTCTCGATATCACACCAATGCTTTGAATGACACCTCTTTTAATAGTGCCTATGTTGTCAACACCACACAAATTGATAGTGCTCCTTACATTAGGGACCCTGTTAATATTGATATTGGTTTAACATCACAGACTTTATTGATATTGATATTGGTCATAAAATCATGGATTCTACTAATACGGAATTATATATACTAGAGTAGTTTTACCAACCACCATCAATTCATTTGCCACCACCACCTGACGACAAGGATGGACATGCCATTGATATCTCCCTTCCTGATTTTAAGCAAAAAGATCATTTCCTTCAGTTAATAGAAGTCATGGGCATTAAAGTCACTGATAGTGTGTTGTCATTGAACAATATTGATTGGCAATTACTTTAAATCTAATTAAAATTGTTGTGAATAACAAACATATGACTCAACAATTATAATTTTTTTTTTCACAATTCTATTTTTTGTTTTGTTAGTACAATAAAAAAAAAGTAGATAAGGAGGGTTGCACTCTTAGTACTAGATAATAGTTTAGATTATTATATTGATATTGTATAAAAATAAATTTTATAATACCTAATAAAAAATATTTATTATTACTAATATTGTAGAATGTGTGTTTTTTTATATATAATTCAACTATTATATCTCAAGATGGACAACAAAATTATAGTAATTTATAATTGTAAAATTTTAACTTTATAATAAAATAAAATAAAATAAATATTTAATTTAATGTACATATCTAATAATTTAATTTTATTCCAATATTTTTTATTTTATTACTTTGATTGTATCCATTTATTAAAATTTTATAAAACTAATATTCAAAGAAATTTTATTGTAGATGTAAAAATCTTAAATTTTGGGAGAATCAATAAAAGTAAAGGAAAAGGAAAAATATATTCCAACTATGTGTAGAAAACAAGAAAAAAAAAAACCATTCCTATTTTAGGCTGAATTAAAAATCAAAATTGGGCTTTCTCTTTAGTTTAACTCCTTTAGTTTTCTACCATGATTGAGGTTTGGAAGATAGGCTTGTAGCAGGATAGTTGGCCTAGTATCAACATATTATGCTCTCACTCAACTAAAAGTGCATAAATCTAAACAAAGGGACACAATATTTATGGCTAGCCTATTAACTGAAATAAAGAATAGTCTTATAAAAGTTGAACTACAATTTGTACAGCTAGACCTAATAGTCATGATAATTTGTGAAAATATTAATTGTTAAAAGAGATTAAATATGTATAGTTAAAGAAGAATTAATAAGTAAAAATGTTATAATTGCATTGTGTCATTTTAAAATAAGAACAAAAAAAAAAGAAAAATATGTGAATGTTCTTCTTAACACATTAATATAATATTTGGAAATTTAGTCAAGATAACATTCTTATAATGACCAAAAATAAGAACAAATGGTTTTTTATTTGCTTGGTTATAGTTTCTATTCAACGGATTTCCCTTCTTAATATCACGGTTTCTATGAAAATCTCTCTTGACATCACTCTTAATGCCTTGGTTGTTACCTCTTTTAATGATGTTAATGTTATGAATATCACACATATTGATAATGCTCCTGACATTAGGGACCCTATTGATATTGATTTTGGTCTTAACATCACAAACCCTATTAATATTGATATTGGTCCTAACATCACAAACCTTGTTATTGATATTGGTCATACAATCACAAGCCCTGCTTATACAGAGTTATATATACTAAAGTAGTTTTGCCAACTGCCACTTACTCATTTGGCACCATAACCTAATGACAAGGATGAAATAAAAAATAAATTTTATAATATCAAATAAAAAGCATTTATTATTACTAAAATTTTAGAGTATATTGTTTTTTTATACAATTTAACCACTATATCTCAAGATGGGTAACAAAATTACTATAATATTTAGTTGTATAAGTTTAAGTTTTAAATAAAGTTTAATTAATATTTAATTTAATGTACAAATATGATAATTTAATTATATTCTAGTATTTTTTTTTTATTTTATTACTTTCCCTGTATCTATTTATTAAAGTTTTATAACACTAATAGTCAAAGAAATCTTATTGTAGAAGTAAAAATCTCAAATTTCAGGGAAATTAATAAAGACAAAGGAAAAGGAAAAGGAAAAGTATATTCTAACTATGTGTAGAAAAAAAGAAAAGAAAACGCCATTCTTATTTTAGGTTGAATTAAAAATTGAAATAGGGCTTCTTCTTTAGTTTATCTCCTTTAGTTTCCTACCATGATCAAGGTTTGGAAAATGGGCTTGCAGCAGGGAATAATTGGCCTAACATCAATATATTATGCTTTAACCCATCTAAAATTGCATGAATCTAAACAAAGCAACACAATCTCTGTGGCTAGCACACTGATCAAAATAAAGAAGAGTCCCAAAATAGTTAAAGCATAATTTATCCAACTAAACCTAGTAACGGTGACTATTTGTGAAAATATGAACTATTAAAAGAAATTAAATATGTGTAGTTGAAGTAGAATTATTAAGTAAAAATGTCATAATTTCCTTTTTTCATTTTAAAATAAGAACAAACAAAGAGAAATATGTGAATGTTCTTCTTGTTAACACATTAACACTATATTTAGAAAATTAGTCAGGATAACATTCTTACAACGACCAAAAATAAGAACAAATGGCTTTTTATATTTTTGGTTATAGTTTCTGTTCAATGGCTATCCTTTCCCGCTATCATAGTCTTTATTAATATCTCCCCGGACATCACTCCTAACACCTTTAATGATAGCTCTTCTAATAACAACAGTTTTGTGGATACCACATATATTGATAATACTCCTAATATTAGGGACCCTATTGATATTAATATTAGTCCTCACATATTGATAATACTCCTAACATCATAGCCCTATGCTGATACAGAGTTATATATATTAGACCAATTCCATTAGCTACCACCCATTCATTTACCACAACCACTTGACGATAAGGATGGAGATGCCATTGATGTTTCCTTTCTTGATATCACAATCACTATTAATATCTCTCCTAACATCACTCTTAACACCCTGGATGATATTTCTTCTAATAATACTAGTATTATGGATACCATACATATTGATAGTGCTCATGACATCTAGAACCCTGCTAATATTAATATTGATCTTGATATCATGTACCTTACTGATATTGATTTTGGTCTTAACATCATGAACCTCGCTGATATAGAGTTATATATACCAAAGCAGTTCCACCAACCACTATTCATTCATTTGCCACCAATACTTGATGACAAGGATGGATATGTCATTGATGTCTCCCTTCCTAATTTTAAGGAAAGGGATCCTTTCCTTTAGTTGATAAAAGTCATAGGCATTTTTAAGTCATCAATAATGTGTTGTCATTGAATGACATTAATTGGCAACTATTTCAAATCTAATTAAAATTGTTATGAATAGTAGACATACGATTCAATAATTATGACTTTTTTTTTTCATAATTCTTGTTTTTTTGTTAGTGAAATAAAAAATTAGGTAAGGAGCATTGCACTTTTAGCAATAGATAATAGTTTAAACTATTATATTGAATTTATGAAAAAAATAATTTTATAATACTTAATAAAAATTATTTATTATTACTAAAATTATAGAATATGTTTTTTTTTTATACAATTCAATCACTAGATCTCAAGATGGGTAACAAAATTATTGTAATTTTTAATTGTATAAGTTTAACTTTTAAATAAAATAAAATAAATATTTAATTTAGTATACAAATTTGATAATTTAATTATATTATAATATTTCTTATTTTATTATTTTGGTTGTATCCATTAATTAAAGTTTATAATACTAATATTCAAAGAAATCTTATTATAGAAGCAAAAATCTTAAATTTTAAGGGAATCAATAAAAGCAAAGGAAAAGGGAAAATATATTCCAACTACGTGTAAAAATAAAAGAAAAAAAAACACCAATCCTATTTTAGGTTGGAATAAAAAATCAAAATTGGGCTTCCTCTCTAGTTTAGCACTTTTGGTTTCTTACCCTGATTAGGGTTTGGAAGATAGGCTTGCAATAGGACACAGTTGGCCTAACATCAATATATTATGCTCTAAGCTAACTAAAAGTACACAAATCTAAACAAAGGGATACAATCTTTATGGCTAGCCCATTAATTGAAATAAAGAAGAGTCCCAAAAAGTTAAACCATAATTTGTACAACTAGACTTAGTTGTCATGACAATTTGTGAAAATACAAACTGTTAAAAGAAATTAAATTTGCATAGTTGAAATAGAATTAATAAGTAAAAATGTCATAATTGTCTTTCATCATTTTAAAATAAGAACAAAAAAAGAGAAATATATGAATGTTCTTCTTGTTAACATGTTAATACTATATTTAGAAAATTAGTTAGGATAATATTCTTATAATGACCAAAAATAAGAATAAATGACTTTTTATCTATTTGGTTATAGTTTCTATTCAATGACTTTCCCTTCTTGATATCACGGTCTTTATTAATTTCTCTCTTGACATCACTCTTAATGCCCTGGATGATACTTCTTCTAATAATGCTAGTGTTGTGGATATCACATATAATGATAGTGCTTCTAACATTAGGGACCTTACTGATATTAATATTGATCTTAACTTTATGGACCCTGTTGATATTGATATTGGTCCTAACATTACAGACCTTATTAATATAGAGTTATATATATCAGCATAATTTTATTAACTATCACTCATTCATTTGCCACTATGACTTGATAATGAGGATGAAGATGCCATTGATATTTCCCTTTTTAATATCAAAGTTGTTATTAATATCTCTCTTGGCATTAATCCAAATTCCCTGGATGATACCTTTTTTAATATTGGTCTTGACATCATAGACCTTACTAATATTGATATTGACCCTAATATCATAGGCCCTACTATTATTGGGTTATATATACCAGAGTAGTTTCACTAGTCGCCACCTATTCATTTGCCAACACCATTTAACGATGAGATGGAGATGCTATTAATGTTTCTCTTCCAAATATCGAAGTTACTATTAATATCTCTTTTGACATTAATCCAAACGCCTTGAATGATACCTTTTTTAATAATGGCAGTGTTGCGGATACCACATATATTGATAGTACTCTTGACATCAGAGACTTTATTGATATTGATATTGGTCTTGACATCACGAACTTGCTAATATTGATATTGGTCTTAACATCATGGACCCTGCTGATATAAGGTTACATATACTAGAGTAGTTCTACCAGTTACGACCAATTCATTTGCCACTACCATCTAATGATGAGGATGGAGATGCCATTGATGTTTCCCTTTATGATATCATGGTTGCTATTAATATCTCTCTAGACATCACTCTTAGCACCCTAGATAATATTATTTTTAATAATACCAGTGTTGTGGATATTACACATATTAACAATGCTCTTGGCATTAAGGATCCTATTGATATTGATATTGGTCTTGACATTATAAACTTTATTGATATTGATATTGGTTTTAATATTATGGACTCTGCTAGTACAAAATTATAGATATCAGAGAAGTTTTGCCAGTCGCTACCTATTCATTTGCCACCACTACTTGATGACAAGGATGGACATGCCATTAATGTTTCCCTTCCTGACATCGAGGTCATTGTCAATATCTCTCTAGATATCACTCCTAATATCCCAAATAATATCTCTTTTAATAATGCTAATGTTATGGATACCACACATATTGATAATGCTCCTAACATTAAGGACCCTACTGATATTGATATTGGTCTTAACATCATGGACTCTACTGATATTGATATTAGTCCTAACATCATAGATCCTACTAATATTGATATTAGTTCTAAGATTATAAACCCTATTAATATTCATTTGCCTACTACCACCCATTCATTTGCCACTTTTACTCGATGATAAGGATAAAGATGTCATTGATGTTTCCCTTCCTAATATCATAGTTGTTAATATCTTTCCTAACATCACTCCTAATGTCCTGGATGATAACTTATCTAATAATGCCAGTATTATGGATACCACATATTGATAATGCTCTTAATATCAGGGACCCTACTTGATGCGGAAAACCCCAAAAAGACGTGGCTTAGGGACCCAACGCACACAATGAATCAAAGAACAACCAGGAAAGCTAAATCAGAAGTGAATGATACAAACCCTAGACCCAATATTCGAAGGAAGACGAACCTAGGGTATTCAAGATGGATATGGACGCCACACTCCAGAAAAGGAAGGAATTGGGAGTGATAAGTCGATTTGAACGCCACAAGAAGAATTACCTCTTGATAAGTTCTTTAGTTCTTGAAAGAACCGAGGGAGAAAAACCCTTGCTGTTTATTTCACTCAAAGTTGTATATCTCTAAAGCTTACAAGGGGTGCCTATTTATAGGCTTAGATAGCAATCCTAAAAGAGGTAAAATTCCTACTTAGGAGAAATCCCTATTTTGGAGGGATTTCGGACTACTTTCAGCACATACATTGAACTCCTATTTAGGAGTGAATTCTATCACTTATTTTGACCTATTTAAGTAGTCCAATTATATTAAATAGGCCTGGGCTTCTTTTAAGACTTGAATTCGCACCATTTGAAGCCTGGTTGGCCTGAGTGTCCAAAATCAGCCCATTTAGTGCTTCTTTGATCTTTCTGGCCCTAGCTCGCGTTATTGGGCCTTCTGGAATTTGCAATGGACCTCTTGCATCAATTGAAGCTCTAGCTTGTGTTGGATTTTTTGTATCTTCTGAAACCTTCCACCCATCATCTCCATGGTTCTCATCACTACTGATATTGATATTGGTACTAATATCATGAACCCTACTAATATTGATATTTGTCTTAACATCATTGATCCTACTAATACAAAGTTATATATACTAGAGTAGTTCCACTAGCTATTACCTATTCATTTGCCACTATTAGCTAATGATGAGGATGAAGATGTTAATGACATTTCCCTTCTTAATATCACGGTTGCTGTTAATATTGAAAAATAATAAATTAATAAGAAGAAATTAGGTGGCAATTACCAATAGGTATTTTGTATTTTATAAGTTGAATTTTGTATATAATTTCAGCCATACATTGATTATATAGTGCAATGTCTTTTTATAATGCAAATTAGGATTATGCAAATTAGGCCTTCTCTTTGGAAAGAATTAATCTTGATTGATGAACGATCAGTGGAGAGATTTTAATTGACAAAGATTAAGCAATTGATGGAAAATTTATAGCTGATGGAGATTAAGTAATTAATGGAGAAATTGTAGCTGATGAAGATTGTGTAATTGATGGAGAGATTGTAACTGATAGAGATTGAGCAATTAAAGGAGAGATTGTAATTAATGGAGATTGAGTAATTGATGGAGAGATTGTAGCTGATATAGATTGAGTAATTGATGGAGAGATTGTAATTAATGAAGAATGAGCAATTGATGAAGAGATTGTAACTAACGAAGAATGAGCAATCAAGGGAGAAATTGTAATTAAATTAAGACATATCATCGTTGCCTTTGACACCCCCTTGCAAGTTAATGTAGTAGAACATATAGTAAGCTTGGATTGTGAGTTGTGAAGCGCCCTTTAGTAAAGATATCGACAGGTTGATCTATAGTAGAGATGAACTAAACATATAATTGATTTTTGGTGACCCGTTCTCACATAAAGTGGTAATGAATTTCCATGTGTTTTGTTCGAGAATGAAAGATGGGATTCCCTATCAAATAAATGGCAAAGATGTTGTAACACCAAAGAATTAGAGGGCCTTGCTAAGGGACATTGAGATAATGTAGGAAAGCCTCAATCCAAATAAGGTCAGTAGTTATGTAGGCTAAGCTTTTGAATTTAGCCTCAGTGCTAGACTATGTGACCATTTGTTGCTTGCTAGAACTCCATGAAATGAGGTTGGAGCAAAGGAATATACTAAAGCCACCAATTGATCATCTTATGTCATGGTCTCTAACTTAACTTACATTTAAAAAAGCATAAAGATGGAAATTACTATTATGGGTAAAAAGTATGCCATAGTACTGCGTGCCACAAACAAAGCACAATATGCGTTTGACTAATTGCCAATGGACCTTTGGGGTGCATGCATGAATTGACAAGTAGTATTGATAGTAAAGGCAATGTCAAGCCGAGTGAGAGTAAGATACTGCAATGCTTCCATGGTGCTATGATAAAAGGATAGATTTGAGAATCACTCACCACAATGAAAAGATGGAATATTGGAGCACATGATATAACGTGTAGTGATAGGCTTTGCATCCTACATTTTTGCTCATGCAAAAAGATCCATTATATATTTTGATTGGTGAAGAAGAATACTATCCAAAGTGTGTTCTAGTTCAATCTTAAGGAAAAAAACTAAGTTTACCCAAGTCTTTGATAGTGAATTCTTTTTATAAAGTCTCTAAGAGAGTAGAAAATGTTGTTGTAAGGGATTCTATAAAAATTATGTCGTCAACATAGACGAGTAGGAAGATATTGCATTGTACTATATGCAGTATAAATAATGATGAGCTAATTGGAGAGGCTACAAAACTAATAGAAATGTGAAAATTACTTAGATGTTAATACCAAGCAAGGGGTGTTTATTTTAAGCTATAAAGAGATTGTTTTAGATGGCAAATATGATGAGGATGGTGGAGATCAACAAAAACTATTTGTTGATCCATAAATATTTTTTTAGTTAGATGACCATGGAGAAAGGTATTCTTAACATTGAGTTGACAGAGTTGCCAATTTTGAAAAAGTGCAATTGCGAGGACTATACGAACCATGACATGTTTAACCACTCGACTAAAGGTTTTATTATAGTCGATCCATTGTTATTGATGAAAGCCTTTTGCCACTAATTTGGCTTTGTACCATTCAAGAGAACCATCTACATGAAGTTTGATACGAAAGACCTATTTGTAACTAATGAGCTTACAAGTTAGAGGAATTGGTACAAGGTCCTATGTTTGATTTTTTAGAAGTGCAATGTATTCTTTGGCCATAGTTGCTTGTTAATTTAGGTCTTTTATTGCTTGATTGTAACAAAATATTGTGGTTGGGATTGCTACCGAAGTGGTAAGTGTATAAGTGTGATCTTTTTGTACATAATGGCGACAAATGAAACCTTTTTGAAGTTTGGTCACTTGGGGTGGGCTAGTGGTGCCTATTGTGGTAGTTGTGAAATAGTTTTAGTGGGAAAAAAGGGCATTGTGAGTTGCAATCGGAGAGACATAAAATGGGAAATGGTGGCACTACTTTGCACAGGTATCGATATATGGAATACCATGATGGGACAACATTCTTAATAAGGTCTATTAGTTTAATTGTGTTTGAGAAAGATAGGGTAGTGGGTAAATTTGATTGGTTTGATATTTATACTTTCACAAGAAATTACTCTAATATCATGAAAAATAATAAACTAATAAGAAGAAATTAGGTAGCAATTGCAAATAAGTATTTTGTATTAATTAAGTATGTTTTAGAGAAGTTTTGAGAATATATGCTTTTTAAGGAAAAATTATAATATTTTATCATTTTGACTTTTGTTACTTATTTCAAAATTTTCACTAATTCAAAAGTCTAGATTAAAAAAGTTGTTTTCAGTGAAGTTGTAGTAGACATCTCAAATTTTTCAAATAAGAGTTATGAGTCCAAATTTGAGTTTGTTTAGTTATTAAGACATTGTTCCAAAGATAGGATAAAAACCTAAAAATCCAATTTTAATTGAAGAAAGAATCCTAATTGGAGTAGGATTTGTGTTTAAGTACTGAGTATTTAAATGAGGAAAACTTGAGTTTTAGACATCTAAATCAAGTAATTTAAAAGTCTAAATTGAATTAAACATTTAGGCTTGCAACTATTATAAAGGGACCTAAGCCCAAATTGATTGCTTTATGGTTCAAAAATAATGGAGAAGTCATTGTAAAATCTGTCATGGACTAAACTAAGTCAATCTTGATTTTTAACTGATAACCTTGGCTATGGACCTCTGTTTTAGGCAAGACTTAATGCATTGGAAAGTTGAAGAGGAGGACTACAACTTTCATGAAGAAGTCTAATCTTAATTCTAACTATATTTAGTCTAGAATTAACTTAAAAGCTAATATAAAAATTTTAAAAAAGTAAAGAAAAAAGATTAGAAATTCTGAGAGTCCTTAGGGTTTATTGATGGCTACTATGTATATTTTTAGAATATAAATAACTATATTTTAAAAGTAGAAAGGAAAAAAAAGACAAATAGAGAATCAAATAATCACTTTAAAAGAAATTTATTTTTTTAGCATGCATAGTTAAACTCTTTGACAATTTTAAGGGATTTCAAAACTTTTGATATTTCAATGATATAAATTATTTTGGCATATTGTTCTCTTTTCTTATAAAATTGTTTAATTTATTCTAATTTAATGGTTGAATGGTTGTTTATTTAATTAATTTAATTTATCCTATTGAATTAATTAAACAAGTATCAATTGCTAGAATTAGGAATTGTTATTTGTTTTTATCCTTTAGTGAATAATAATAAGGGATTATGAACAAATTTTCATTTTATTGTTATGAATAAGTTA
Organism: Bruguiera parviflora; assembly: GCA_019804595.1. Lineage (NCBI taxonomy): Eukaryota > Viridiplantae > Streptophyta > Magnoliopsida > Malpighiales > Rhizophoraceae > Bruguiera > Bruguiera parviflora. The sequence continues at coordinate 9,159,552 of CM034046.1, forward strand.
ATACAAATTAAATAATTGAAACTTGTGTAATTGTTACTTATATTAATTTATTTCTTTAATTATAAAAGTTGCTAATCTATTACATTAGAGAGTTTATTGTAAGAGTATAATAGAAAAAACGAACAAAGTTAGTTTAATATCATCAAGTTATAGGTGACTTGTTGCATAATTGATGTCTTAGTTCATACAGTTAGGGTGAACTTTTTTTTTTCTCTTTCTTTTATATTTTATTTGAATTAAAAATGAGTGTACAAGAAAATTATGAGAAAAAAAGTTGTAAGAAAGTAAATAAATAGAAAGAAAATAATTCTCTTTGGATGAGTTAAAACTAAGTAAGAAAGAAAATGAATAAAAAAATAATTGTTTATTTGAATGTAATGAAAAAAATAAATAAATAAATTGATATTTGTAAAATGACACTTAATTTTTTTAATAATATATAATTTGATTTTTTTAATATCAAAATAAGGAAAAAAATATTTTATAAATGAATATATGACATGGTTTCATAGTTTAGATAGGTAATAAAGAGAAAAAATTCAAAATATAATTTCAAGACAATGGTATATTATTTTGACTTTTTATCAAAAATTGATTTAATTTTACATTATTAGAATGGAACTTTTTATAAATGAAAACAATGATGTTTATGCCAAATCTCCGAAAAACAAGAAAGAGTTCACAGATGATATAAACGAATTTCCAGAAGAAAAATAAAGAGAAATCAACTGTTGGTATTTATGGGCATTTTGATTATTATGAAAATAGAGCCAGCATCTCTCCTCTTTTGCTCAAGCTTTCTAACTAAATTTGGTGAGGAAGCTTCTAAGTGGGCCCCACGTGCCATTTTCCAACCATTCTCACGTGGTTTTTTTTCCCCCTCCACTTACCCGACAAAGGAAAATGCCCCCTTTTTAATTTATTTTTTTCCTATATTTTCTTTGCTATAATTCTCACACAATCCAAACACGCTCTTAGAGATAAGGCCGGAGAGAGCTCCAAACCTCGAAGGTGAAAATGAGGTCCAAAGCAACGCTTACCTCAACACTATCATGCCCGTCTCTTGCATCTCCAATCCAATCCGACAGTATCTCTCGGTAGATCGACGGTAGTTGACTCAGGGGGCTCATGAAGTTTTAAGAGTTACGCAATAATGGCGAGGATGCCACGAAGCATCCGCAGCAGCATTTTTAATTGCCCTACTCATTTGAGGCGAGGGATTCGTGATTGGGATTTGTTCATAATCCATTGCTTGACAATTCAAACATTGTTGCAATATCAAATGTTCTTTTCTCAAAGTCTTGGCGAGGTAATCTAAAATCGTGTAGCTAAAACAAACTCTCGTGACATTGTTTCTCGAGGTGTTACTTCAGCAAATAAAACAAGAGAGACACTGGGTAGCTAAAGAGTTTAATGAAAAGCTGTGTGGAATATTCTCAATTTTTAATAAGATATTTTTCTAGACCGATTTAATTTCATGGATGTTGCCATTTCTTTTCCCCCATTTTTAATCCCAAAGACGCTCGATTATTTTGTGCAGTTTTTGTTTATCAGCGTTTTGCATTGATTCTTTAGATACTTTGTTTATAAAACAATCTAATTAAAACTGACAGGTCGACAATTGTAAATAAAAGGAAAAGGAATCCAAACGTCCGATTTAGACTTTAATTTGATGTTGCCGTAAGATGTCTATAAGCACTTATTAACTGGAAGCCTCAGTGAATCACGATGATAGTTTGGTAGGGCTAAAATTCTCACCTAACAAAAGAATTAATATAATAGTAAAACTGGACTAATTTTTTTTCTTCCTTATTAATTCTTCTTTCAAGTACTTATTTAAATAAAAAAATTTAATTAATGGCCACTAACTAACTTCTTAAGTAAATTCAAAGAGTTAATATGCTAGTCCACAATTCCACATATTCACCTAGATCGTGCATGAGAGAAAGTGAGTTAGCAAGTTTCATTCTCCTTTCCAATATAGTTTTTTTTTTTTCTCTCAAAGTTAGTTTAATTCTCACATATGATGCCAATAAGTGATTCCACGTATGATGTAGCAACTCACTAAGGGCAGCAAACAATGGTGTAGGGTTGAATTCGTATTAATTATTTTAGGTTATTCAAGTTTCAAATATTTTGAATATCAAGTCTTCTAGGTTCAATGGGGTTTAGATTGTTTTTTTTTTTTGCTCTTTTGTTTGTGGAGATTATGGATCAAATTTTAAACCTGAAACTAAAAGTTTAAGTGATGTTATCATTAGATCTTATAACTAGTTCAATCATTCATATTCATTAGGTTTTGCATCGTTTTAGTTATTTAAGTTTTAAATATTTTGAATTTGGGTTTCAAATTAATTATGTTTCAAGTCAATCAAATTTTAGGTTTAAGTATTTTAAGTTATAAGTCATTGAATGTAAATTAATTAAATGAAGTTTTGGACAAATTAAGTTAGGTTTTATTACCTTAATAACTCACCAAACTAATCATTGTCTTACAAAAAAAAAAAAACCCTTATTGGTAAGAAGATTGGGGTACCTTTTATGTATCGATGGAAATACTTTACCTTAGCATGTGATTGTTGTATCAATGTGATATAAAAGAAAATTTCAATAAATTATTTTAGTCTTCATATTCATTTATCAATCTTTTGTCACCAAAGTGATAGGACTAGGCTTAGTTATTAGGAATCAGATACATATATATATAATAGAAGTAGAATTTTAAAATCAATTCCTAAGAACAAATTATTTGTTTGTTACATGTGATTACAAAACTCGTTAAGAAGATAAAATCATGACTAAGGTATTCTTGATCTTCTTTCTTTTAAGCCTTTCAGTGGTTATTTAGTTGAAGGTCAATACTATTATATCATATTTAGTATTTTTTGGACAATTAATTAAAGGACTATTTATAAGGACTTTGATTCTTAAACCCTAATTTAAAGATTTTTTTTTCTAATTTTTTATAAATTTCACTTTATTTCTTATATTTGACCTTAAAAGTTTCTTAAACCTTTTAATCAGGTCCAATTTGATTTCCATTTTATATTTCTACAATTTTCTTATGTGTTTAACCTATTATGATCCTAACATATTGGTTATAAATATAAATTATAATTATAAATGATTAGATAAATTAAAGTTTTTTTAATTTATTATTAATTCACTAGTTAATCAATTCATATTTTATACATTATGATTGACAGCCAACTATATGTCATAATCACCTAAATGTTAGTATTGTTAAAAGGTAGTTTGATAAATCCTTTCAATATTTGATCTCTTAATGTAATTCAATTTTTTCATTGTACTAATATTTCAATTAGATACAAAGTATAAAATTAGTATTTACTTTATCTTATATAATTATATTTATTTGTAAATATAGATTATTGATTCCATAAATGAGATTGTAACTTTTTATGAATACTCATTTTACATTAGCCATGGAATGTCTTGAATCAATATCCATTGAAAAGAGTGAAATATTCTCCTATAATTACTTTGAGGTGATGAATCCTTTATTGATCACTTAACTATTTTTATATAGTTCAGATCATGTCTATTGCAAGCTCTTCTGAGTGATCTTTGATTAGGATAACCTAAGAGTTAGATCAAAGTATAATAATTCCTATATAAAATTCCTTGGTTATCTCAAAATTGAGGATCATTTTCATGACTATCACATGATCAATTTCATATATACATAATTAATATTCCATTTAAGAATTCTTATAAATAAGTTATTAGATTAGAGCATTAGTATGTTAATTCTTACTAGTAATATGTCATCCAAATATAATACTAGGAAAATGATTGCACTCTTACTAACCTTTTTGTAACACAAGGCTCATCAATGTTTTGAATGAAATTAAACTTTTTGATTATCTTATCAATACGAATGTTCCAACTCCTAGAAACATGTTTAGGTCCATAAATGGATTTTGTAGCTTGCATACCTTATTGGCATTCTCTTTGGATACAAAATACTCAAGTTAAGTCATGTACATATCCTTAAGCAAATTGCCATTAAGGAATGTTGTTTTGACATCCATTTGCCAAATCTCATACTTATGGTATGTTATAATGACTAGAAGTATCTAAATGGATTTAGGTATAATTACAAGTGAAAAGGTTTCATTAAAGTTAACTCATTACCAATGTTTTAATCTTTAGCAATTAGCCTTACTTTATGAGTCTATATATTTCCATCCATGTTTGTCTTTCTCTTAAAGACCCATTTGCATCCTATATGTTTAATCCCTCTGGGTGGATCAACTTAGGTCCAAACTTGGTTGATGTACATGGAATCTATTTTAGGCTTAATTACTTCTAGCCATTTAAATGAGTCAATATTGGATATTACCTCATCATTACTATTAGGCTTATCTTTTATAAGTATTATGTCACTCTCCTTCTTAATAAGTAATTGGTATCATTTAGGAGGTTAACATACCCTATTAGATTTATGGAGTTCTTGTGTTACTTAAGTATCAGCCTATGTAACCATTGCATCATCCTTTGACTTAGGTTTTAATTGGATGTATTCTTGTATGTCTTGAACCTTTTCAAGATCTACTTTACTTTTACTATTCATTTAGAGAACAAAATTCTCTCTCTAGAAAGGTGAGTATACTTTAAGATACATTCTTTGCTTAACTAGGTGGTAAAAGTAGTATCTAATAGTTTTCTTCAAATATCTTATGAATTTGCATTTATTTGACTTAAATCTCAATTTGTTAGATATTGTATGCTTCACGTAAGCATTACATCCTTAAATCTTCAAATCTAACTTGTTTGGTCTCTTACTAGTCCTTACCTTAAATGAAGTCTTATTAACAATTTGAAAGGAACTCTATTTACAAGGTAAGTAGTAGTTTTGAGGGCATGACCTTAAAGGGAAGAAGGAATGTCAATATGACTTAGCATGAAATAAACCATATCCAATAGGGTTTAGTTTGTCCTTTTTGAAACACCATTATGTTATAGGGTTCTAAGAGGAGTCCATTATGAGAAAATTCCACTCTTTTTTAGATAATCATAAGATTCCTAGTCTAAGTATTCATCACTTAATTTGATCAAAGTGCTTTATAATTTTTTCTAGTTTGTCTCTCTGCTTCATTTTTGGACTCTTTGAACTTTTTAACTTTTTAAATAATTCAAATTTGTATTTCATTCATTACACATAACCATATATAAAATCATCATCAATGAATATAATGAAATATAAGAAACCACCTCTTGTATAAATTGTCATTGAATCACATACATCTGAATATATTAGTCCTAACAATTTATTAATATGTTGTTGTTTTCCTTTAAAAGGAGACTTGTTCATCTTTCTTAATAAACAAAATTCATATATTCCATATGATTCATAATTGAATGGATCCAAGTAACCATGCTTATGTAACTTGGTAACTCTTATCACATTAATATGACTAAATTGTAATGCCAAACAAAAGATGTACTTAGGTTATCCACTTTGAGTCTTTATTATTTATGTTGAGAACAAACCCATCTAGATCTTGCATATATAAACCATTTTTATAAGAACCAAAACCTTATAGTCATCATTACTATAAAAGGAAATGACCTTTGCCCTTAAAATTAAGATTAAATCCATTGAATGCTAAACATGAAATGGAAATGATGTTTTTTTTGGAAAGTATTAGAACATAATAACAACTATTAAGTTCAAATAGTAAACTTGAAGCAAAGGAAAATAACAAGTTTTAATAGCTAAGGCAATAACCTTTGCTCCATTTGTAACTTATAAATACCCTGCCATTTTTCAATGATCTACTACTCAGTTCTTGCATATTTCTACAAATGCAAGAGCCATATTTGATATCCAATACCCAAGATGAATGATTAGAAGTAAATAAAGTGATCTTAATCATAAACATACTTAAACTTGAAACTTCCTTATGCTTTTTGTCTTTTAAGCTTGCAAGGATTTCTTTATAGTTCCTCTTTGAATGACCTCCCTTGCCACAATAATGGCATGTGCTCCTGCTTTTGCCTTTCATGTCACCCTCTTTAAGCTTTACTACCATCTTTACTAGAGCAATTTTCTCTTTGCTTTTCTTCATGGGCTTGACTTTCTTACCCTTTTAAGAATCAATAAAAAGAACAAGGGTTTGGTCTTGCTTAAAAGACCCTTAACAATTTTAGGCATATCTAATAATTCTAATAGTGCAACTTCCAAATATTTCATATAGATATTTATTATAAATTGTGAATAGTTTAGTAACAATGACTATATAATTAGATCTACACTTAGATTGAAACTCATGACAAAGTCCAATTGACCTAATTTCTTTATGAAACCAATCATCTTCAATAAATGAACATTTTATTAAAATCCTTTATCATTTTTTGGTGAAACAATTACTTAAAGGTGTTATATTTCTTAGGTCTAAATTATGCATCAAACAACTCTTTCAAATGCACAATGATGGTGTATGCAACCATGTTCTTATGTCACCTTTAAAGGTCATGAGACATATAAACTAACATCACACATATAGCCTAGTCACCATTATCCTTATATTGATCATAAGCCTCAACTTCTTCCTCATTAATATAAGTTGAAGGATTCAAAAAAGAATCATCAAAGATGTATAATTGCTTTTGTTGCTTGAGAACAATTCTCAAGTTTTTATACTAGTTAAAGAAGTTTGGTTAAGCAAGTTTATTGACATTAAGTATGCTATGTAAAGACAAGTTATTACTCAATTTTCTAACAACTTATGTATATAAAGACAGGAGTTGAGTTTCATGCATATATAACAAAATAGATTAGGTCTTTAACAATTTATTTTAGTCACTCCTACTATTTTACTCAAATTAATAGCCCTTATTATCAAATTGGAAAATCATAGTGAATTTTTTAGTGGGTTAGGATTTCATTTAATTGATTTGACCTTTAGTAATTTAACAAACCAAATAAACTAAATTAGGTAGGCAACACAACTTACTAATTATATCTAATGTGAATCCTATATTAGTTAAGTGATAACTCCTTATCAGAACATATTATATATGTTTTGCCTAAATATTGCCTCTAATTTATGTGATCATATGCGACTTAAACAAATTATATAAATTTTGTTAGGTAGAACCCATTAGCCATGATTTAAACATATTCATGTTAAGGTGATCTTAAATGACTAAACAAATCAATCTTTAAACAAAATTCTAATTTTATACCATGATTATGAGGACAATTTAGCATATTTTTAACATGTACTTAATATTTATTTTAAGGGATTTTGTTAATTAATGTTGATCTCATAAATTGGCATCACAATAGTAATATTTATCACATTATAACACACAATCCTAAAATATCATTATAATATAGATGATTATAGACTAAGCTAACTTCCTTAAGCTAAATAGTAAGTTAGGTGGTTAAATCCTAAGGGATTGTATCATTTTCTTCAATAGTCCTTTTGCTTACAACTTTTTTGTGGTGTCTTCTTTTCACCTTCATCTCAAACTCCATATTAAAAATAAACTTTATATCTAATTCCTAGATCCTCAAATTACATAACTCTTTACATAATAGGAAGAGAAACCTCAAGTTACATTTAAAGGGAATTATAAGAAAAGAATTTAGAATCAAAGATTTAAAGAAAGGTAAGAGATGTAGTCCTTATACGCCATAAATAAAACATCCATTCAATAATAAATACAATCTCATTAGTCTATTGAGTTCATAACAATCCATTATAGCATCATAATTATATTACATGCATAAATAGAAAAACACATTTTTAATTCTAATTATTGATTTTATATGCAATTTAAAATAATAATCCTAACAATTAGAATTATTAAATTTGATTAATTTGATATTTTTATTTCAAATAGAAATCCTAATTAAATTAGGTGTCAATCTTTATATTTAATTCCATAATCCTAATCTAATTATGAAAGAATAATTTTAGTCAAAATCTTAATATGAAAGACAATCTTTTAAAAAAGAATTAGATAGGAGATTTTTTCTAATTATAAAATCTAATTCCAATTATTATATTTTATTCCCAAAGTAAGACAATCTTCCCTTTTAACAATAAAATCTAAATTTTCTCAATTAAGAAATTCCAATTCAATTAGAAATTGAATATTCCCAAATAAAATAATTCATTCAAATTGAATTACTAAAATTTGAATATCACCAAAATTTTCTAAACAATTAAGAATAATTCTCAATTAATTTGAGATGCAAAGAGACAAATTGAAGATGGGATAACCAAATTTTATAATAAGTCACACCATGGAAACACTTCTCTTTATGCAAAAAGATGTTAGGATAATAATGGGTTTCCTATCCACACATACTGTTTAAAGGTAGCATAAGTTGTGCTGCCTAAAAGGTAATAAGGTGCTGCCAGAGCATAACAACATATGTTATTAAAAGGTAACACAACCCAATGTTGGCCTTACATGCTATAAGTTGGGTCACTTGTTGCCAATGTTGGCAACACTCTTTTCTTCTTGTTTATTTTATTTTTTTTCCCGACTTATTGTCTTGTACAAAATATCAAAGATTTTGTGTGTGTGTGTGTGTGTGAGTGTGTCTTACGCACACTTATGGGTGTTCTAAATACCACAATTGTATCCCAAAAGATGTTTTGATATCAAATAATTTTTTATTTGATTTTGTTTTCATTGAAACAATTTTGAAAATAGTTTTTTTATTAAAAATATCAAATCAATATATAAATCAATCATATTGATTATTAATAAGAATAAACACGCAATTAAGTCATATTTAACAAGAGAACTTAGGCTTTGATATCATTGTTAGGAATTGTAGAGATTTATAAAAAAAAAAAAAAAACACAATGAAAGTAGAGTTTTAAAATCAATTCCTAAGAACAAATTCATTGCTTGTTATATGTGATTATAAAAATAGACTAAAAGTTAAAATTGTTATTAAGGTTTTTGATTCATCTTCTTTTACTCCTTTTGATAGGTTGTTATAAGCCACTATCGTGTAAACACCTAAGCTCTAATGGTAATCTATACAAACAATTGGAAACAATTTTCTAAACTCTTTTAAGGAGAGAAAAGTTAGAGGCCAATATTATTGTTCTAGACTTAGTATCATTTGGCCAACCATTTAAAGGAAGTATTTATAAGGATTATGACTCTTAAACCATAATTTAGAGTTTTGTGCCAATTTCTTATAAATTATACTTTAGTCCTTTTTTTTAATATTTTATATTAATCCCAAAATATTTCTTAAATCTTTTAATCAAGTTCAACTTGATTTCTATTTAATATTTCCATAATTATTCTTATTTATGTGACTTATTAGGATCTTAAAATGTTGGCAATTGATAAAGGGAACACACTAAGGAGGACACATGACAAGGTCTAGTTTGGAAAAATTAATGTAGAGGTCTAGATGTGAGAGTTTGGGTAGGGTCTTACATAAAAGTATATATCTAAGGAGAATAGGTGGATTTTGGTGATAACACTCGATGATCAAATAAGTAGGGACAAGAAAAATTCTTATGCATGAAGGAAAGATAGATTCATTACCTTGTGAGGGTGTTAGTATGGTTTATTTACATGTTATTGGGTTAGCCAAAGTGAGTGGGATTTAATGATAATGTGATTAATGTGGGATCACTCTCTTACATGGGGTTTAAACCCCTTATCTAATATAATGAATTCAAGGGGCAAGTCTCTAAACTTTTAGTGGGCTTGATGGTGTCTATTTAAGTTTAATGGTGGGGTATCTTGGGCTTGTCCTTAGATGACCCCTAGTTAGTTATAAGTCTTTTTATCACTTATTCCCCCTAAAAGAGGTCTATATGCTAGTGCTTAAGTTGTGCCTAAAGGATCACATTTTTAAATTTTTAAATGGCCAAGAAGTCAGATAGCTACCTTCTTAATGATGGCACCTATTTGCTAATAGTCTCTTGAAAATGTGCCAATAGTCATGTTGGGAAGCATATTGGCACTTTTAAATTATTGCCTAGTGCACCTTTCTAGTGGTGTCTAGTTTTTTTTTTTTTGTCTTCTTTTGCAATTTTTAGTTGATCTTTATCTTACTCTTATAAAACAAGCTATGACTAGTCATTTGATCTCACCTTCTTTTGGTTGTGCATAGTATGATACAGAGTTTTCTAAGTCATGTACATCTTGAAAAGACATGGTAGTGACATATCATATGCTTTCGATTGGGTATAGGGTATATCTTCTCACTAAGTGCGAGAGGGTGTGTAAGCCTCTCTTGGTTTCCATAGTCATGTTGCTTGAGGTTTTTAAGATAGCAAGTGTTTGTCATTCTTTGCCCCTAGCCATTTTAGGTTCTTGAGGTATTAATAGTTAGCTTTAAGGAAAATTACTTCGAATAACTAGTACAAATTTCATGGAAAGTTTATTCTAGCAATATAGGTTGGCTTGCATCTTTCTAGTAGGACTTTGGTTGATATGTTGATGGTATCTACCATAATGAATTAATGTCATTATGGCTATTTTGCAATGAAGAGCAAGTAGGGGCTGGAGTGGACCTTAGGTGATTTAGTTTTATCCAATTGCTTTTTGTTGTGGCCTTTTGTGAGTGATATTTACCTTGAGTTACTTTTTTGCTTTATGCCCTCATGACTAGGGATTTTGCCTTCATGATTTGTGTAAGTGATTAAGTACTTTAAGGAGAATGAGACCATTGGAAATATTGGGGTCCTCAACCTTTGGTGGTCAGTAATTTTGTTTGGGGGTAGTGTGCTTGCTATTTTTACTTAAGATGAGTTACAGATAGAGGTTGTAGTAAAGGCAAAGGAGTTGATGCCAAACCTTATTTTTACCAAAAGGAAAAAAGAAATACACCCATGCTAAAAGAGCTTGTGGTTATAAGTTTTCTAATGAAAGTGATGGTCATGCTTCCTTATTATTATTGTTGTTGTGACTTTTTACCCCACCCCTACTTATGACATAGAAATTTTCTATTGAGGTCTAAATACACTTATGACATTATCATGTAGACTTGTTGTCAAGCCACATTAAGGTGGGCTCTTCACTTACCTTTGATAATCCACCTATGGTAATAACCATTTCCTTTTTTGCTCATCATTCAAACCATTCCATAATCAACACAAGGGTGGTTGCCTTTTCTACCTAAGGTGATTTTGGTAAAGTGTCCATTCCTCCCTAATGTTGCTGTTAGGATTTTTTAAGCCAGATCCTTGACTTATTTGGGATAACACCTTTTATGGCCTAACAATGGGCTAACCATTACTTACCTTATTGCGATTCCTATATACTAAGAGGTGTAGTTTTAGTCTTATTTGTTTAACTTGTATAATAAGGTTGGGTATTCATAATGCTGAGTTCTCATCACAATGACAATATTAGTAAAGGCTTGCCAGGGTCTAAAGAAAAACATGGATAAGGCCAAGGCCCACCTTGTTAAGGCATGCTTAAGATCAAAAAGGTGTGACATTTAGGCCAAGTCCTTATCTCGTGGTTTGAAATAGTTTGCACTTCATGCTATAATCTTGAAAAGTTAGTAAAGGAGGCCAAGGCTACAATATAAAAGGATGAAGAGGAGGTTGAATGAGTACAAGGGCAATTACAAAATTTTAAGGTTTGGTGCAATCAATTGGAATAGAAGTTGAAGTTCCTTTATGAGGCAATGAAGTTATATTGTTGTTCAAAGGCAATTAGTGCCTTATTTTCTTAGGGGGTGACCTTTTGGATTAGCTTTGAGTTCTAAGAGAAGAGGATTAAGGAATTGGAAGCCTAAGCTTGTCTTGCCATGAAAGAGCACACCATTGAGATTTCTATAGTCAAGGCTAAGGTGAATATGGATGTGAATGCACATTTGGTCCCACTATATAGTCGAGAAGCTAATGGTTGCACTCATTAAGGTGCTTACAATGACTCACTAGTTAGTGGAGAAGGGGCTTCCTTAGGCAACTTTATCCTTTCTTGATCCCTCAAACATGTTTGTTATGGGTTGTTAGCTTTATATTTCCTTTTCTTTTTTTTTTTTTGTTTATTTGAATAATTATTGTAATACATGTATCTGTTAATAAAAGCTTGGTTTTTCTACTACCATTTTTCTTTTTTTATTCTCTAGTATACCTTTTATAGGCTTAAGCTTTTAATGCAATTCCCTTTAACCTCATTAGTTCTCTAGATATTTTTTAAATTTAAATTAAATCCCCATATAGCATTTAATGCCTTTTGTAAAATGGGCTAAAAGTGTTTTCATTAAGGCAACTATTTAGTTCCTTTCGACAATTATTTTCTGACATATCATATTGTGATTGACTTATGTTGGCCATAAGAGGAGTTTTTAATGGTACCAACCTTATTTTGTTTCGTTGTACCTATGATTGTTTGAGTAATGGTTAGTAGTTCAATAACTCATTTTGGTTCTCACCAAAGGTCAATTCCTTTAGTGGTTACTTGATCTTAAGGCTATCATTCAATTTTTAAAAAGTTCCCTATAGTGGTGGTTTTGTTGAATCCCTTTACTTCTTATGTGACTCACCTTTTTAGCCCTTGTGCCTCTATAAGTAATGCTATAACAAGTAGGCCTCTTTTTAGGTTAAGTAACGGTACCTTTAGGGTGAATTTGGGTTTATGTTCCATATCTTAGATCGTTACAAACTAGTCATGCCCTTGCCTAAAGAGAGGGTTAGTTCTTCTCCAAGCAACTATGTTATGTTCTTTATGGAACAATTTTGTGCTAACTTATAGTTGCTTATAAACTGGTTTCTTTAGGAATTTTTAATGGGGTTTACCCTACTAAATTGAACCCTTGATAGTGTCCAACTGGATTTTTGACGTTTGGGTATGACACAAGCCCTTCCTTTATGTTGGCCCATATATATGCTATTGAGTGGTTATCATTGTTAAAGTCAAGGATGTTTCAAATTGAGTTGTTTAATTGTTTTAAGAGAGCTGTTAATGAAAATAGAAAAGAAGATGCCTTCTTATAGCAATTTTGAATTGAAATTTTTTTTTGTTCATTTGTGAGATTCTAATAACTTTCTCATTGATTAGAATCCCAGGGGTTGCATGATAAAGTTTTCATCATTGGAGGATTAAGACAAAAGGAGCTTGAAAAAGCACTTGTTATAACTAGTTAGGCTCCTTAGTTGTTAGATGATTGGTCCCAAGAGAGTTTTATTGATTTGGTGACAGAAAACAACCAAATAAGTTGCCCATTAATTAGGCTAGTGCACTTCTTGGAATAATGTGATGTGGTTGAGTTAGTAGACAACTAAAAGTATTGGCCTATTTAGCCTAAAGGCACTTAAGGGTTAAAAGTTAATATGAGGTTGGCCACCTTACCCTTAGACTCAAAACAAGGAGTATGCAATAAGGGTAGAGGTCTAAGGGACATTCTAGGGAAGCAGAGGCAAAGCCTAGTAGCCATCATTTAGGTTACAAAAAATATAAATACCTTATTCTTGATCATACAATAATAGATAGTGTGAGTAATGATTGATTTTATTGGGAGTGTTATAAATTAAATGCTAGATAATTAAAACTCAAAGATGCTAATATGAATAAAGGGTAATGTTGAATTTTGACTTTATAACAATTAAAGTAAACAACTTGATTATATAAAACAACTTATAAAAATATTGACTAACTAAATTTTAGTTTCAGGTTCATTTGTAACTATGATATTTGATACTTTTAATTATCCAAAATGTTCTCTCAATTTTGTTGGAACCATTAATCCTATAATACAATAGGCTTTGTTGCACAAATTCTCTCTTAGATATTCACTAAGCAAAACAAGCACTTTATTTAGATTCTAATCATTTTATCCCCAAAACAAGCTTTTCAAAGTTATGAATTAATAGTCTTAAGAATTAGAAAAATAGGTTAATTCAAGAAACAATTGTACAAGTTCAGATTGTTTAACTTGTGTTGCATTATTCATAACAATAAGAAGAAAACATGTTCATAATCTTTGCATAATATGGGTCATAATCCCTAACTATAACAATCGATTGTTGTTTAATTAATTCAGTAAACCTAAACAAATAACTTAAAATAATAATCATTTAACAATTTAATCAAATAACTCAAACCATTCCAATAGAAAAGAAAACAACATAACATAATAATCTACTTCATAAAATACCAAATGTCTCAAAATTCTTTAAAACTATTGAAAAACCCTAGTTACTTATACTAAAAACCAATTGCTTACTAAAGCTATGTTTGCTGCCCTTCTTATGTGTCTATTTCTTTCTTTTAGTAATTAAAAAAAGTTCTTATTTAACTTCTAAAGAATGTACACGACAAACACAAGAAAAACCTAAGACACTCCAATAAAGAAAAAATCTCTTAAATTCTTAAGGTTACAATAAATTAGTTTCCTCAATTGTGACAAAATTCTCATAATGAATTCCAAGCTGATTCTTGAATAAATATATTTTGAATTAAGGTTTTCCTTCTTATAGAACTCTTCTTTAGCTTTCCAACTCATCCAATCTTGCTTAAAACAAATATCCAAAGCCCGCGATAGATTTTGTAATGACTTCTTGGCTATTGTTAGACTATTAAACAATTGATTTGAGCTTGATTGTTTGCACAAAAATTGTAAACCCAGATGTGAAATTTAATTTAGGTTTTTAAATCACCCAATTTATATGTTTGACACTTAAGTTATGTATATTTAAATACTCAATGCTTGGACAAAAATCTTAATCTGACGAGGATTTGGACTTTAAATTTTTGCTATATCTTTGAGGCAATGTCTCAAGATCCAAACAAACTCAGATTTGAACTCACAACTAGAATTTAGAAAATTTGATATGTTTACTAGAACTTCATTAAAGACTACTTTTCCAATTTAGACCTTTATGTTAGTGAAAAACTTAAAATGATTAACAGAGGTCAAAATGATAAAATGCTAAAATTTTCCCTACTTAAAACATGTATTCTCAAAATTTCTCTAAAACATACCTAAGTTAAAAAGTATATCCTAATCAGCTCATATAGGTATAAAACTCATTAAAAACAACTAAATGCAAAAGGAAATAAATAAATTCTCATTCCTTAAAGCCCTCTTTGGGCTTTTTGTTATAGCCATCACTATAAGAGGTCTATGTCATTTCATTGTTGGTTTTTTTTTTCTTACAATGGATTGACTTATTTTCCTTTATATTCCTTGTAGATTTACTTGATTTTGAAGGCTTGTTCATAACTGCCAATCTAATATCTTAGAGTTTACTAGCTTCATTTCAAGGGTACAGTTATGGGAGGGCCATTTTTCATATAAGCTTTATTCCACTAAGTAGAGGAGCTATTAGTTTAAATAGTGCCCTTAGTGTTGACTGAGTTGTTCACCATAATGTCTATTTTTTTATGAAGCAGTAAGATGTATTTGTGGATAGTGCACATCATATGGGTAAGAAAGTATAGAGTGGAGCTTTATCTAGGTCAAGTGATCAACTTGTAGTCCTTAACAAGCGAAGGGATATGGTTACTTATGCCACAAATGCTAGTTCCCTTATTAGCTAGTCTACTTGTATAAAAAGTACTCCCTTACCTCATGGTGCAAAACATGCATTCACTACTAAGGAGGTTAATTCTCTTACTCTAGATAAGCCATTATCTAACCCATTTAGTAGTTTAAAGTTTACAATAATCCCTTACATTAAAGAAACTTAAGTAGTCTAAGGGCTATGGGCATATTTATTACAAGTTCAAGGGACCAAGCTTTATTTGCCCCTAAATACACCTTATATTGGTTCCTACATTGTTTTATTTCTAGAGAGGAACAGGTTGTTCTCTTGGTTAACTTGGTTCAACTTATTTAGGCATTATAGTCATTAAGTGAGGCCTTAGGTGTAATAAAAAAAAGGGCCTTAGGCACCATTTTATGGGTTAAAGGTTATTAATGAAGTGAAGAGGTAGTTACCCATCTAGAGCTCTTAAATTGAGTGTGTATTTTTGTTGGCCCTTAAAAAAGTGCATCCATTTATCTTATTATGTTCAAAGTTAATCCTTTTGATTTACCTTGTTTAGTTCTTTAAAAAGCTAAAAAGGGAAATTTGAGTGGTAAAAGGTAAGAGCATGAGTTCATGTTTAAAAAAAAAGTCATAAAAAGTGTAAACATGAGGGAGTATGACATCATTTCTCTTGAGTGAAACATGTAAGGGGGTGTTTTGTAAGGTATCTTAATCATTTTGTGCATAAGTAATACTATGACTTACAAAAACAAAGGTGTAGCTTATGAGGTAATTAGTGATGTGTCCTTCATAATTAAAGTTATGTAACAACAATTTAAGTGCATAAATACCAAAGTTAAAGATATAAGGGAGAGGATGAAAGAGCAAATTAATACAATAGCAGAGTTGCAAAGGAGGCATAGGGTAAGGCTTTTAATGCAATAAGGTAATTAAGACGAGCCTATAACCATGAAGATAATGTAAGAAGATTTGATAATCAAACTACTATGGTTAGAACTGCTAACAATAGAAGGGGATCAAAGAGATTTTGGAAGACAAAGCACATGATCATGATTTGGGTAGTATTAAAATGACAATTCCTCCATTTTAAGGTAAGAATGATCTTGATGTGTACCTAAAATGAGAGAAAAAGGTTTAATTGATTTTTGATTGCCACAACTATTCTTAAGAGAAAAAAGTAAAACTTACTTGTATTAAATTTATTGATTATGTTATTATTTGGTGGGATCAACTTATTTTGACTAAAAGAAGGAATTATGAGCGACCTATTAATACATGAAAGGAGATAAAGGCTATCATGAGGAGGAGGTTCGTCTTTAATCATTATTATAGGGAGTTATACCAAAGGCTACAAAGTTTTACTCAGGGTACTAAAAGTGTAAAGGTCTAGCATAAGAAGATAAAAATTGTTATGATTAAGGCAAACGTAGAAGAAGATAGAGAGGCAACTGTGGCTTGATTTTTGTAAGGGCAAAATAAAGACATAGCCAACATGGGTGAGTTGTAATATTAAGTGAAGAAGACACAGTGCACATGGCAATGAAAGTTGAAAAACAAAAGAGTTCCACACAGTTTAGGCAGAATTCAAGTTCTACCTCATCTTGGAAGCTGAATTGAGTAAAAGGGACAAGAAAGCTAATTGTAAGTCCAAAGTCGAGCTATTCAAGAGCAAAAATATGGGTTCTAACAAAGAGGTAGGTAATTCTGATCTCTAACCAAGTAGAAATAATAATGTTAAATGTTCTAAGTATTTAGGAAGGGGTCATATTGCATATTAATTCCTAAATAAGCATGCAATGATTTTGAGAGGTAACAATGATATTGAAACTACAAGTGAATCAAATGATAATTTTGTACTATCATAAGAGGGTGAAAGTGATGGAGAGGAGTATTTGGTTAATGGAATAGCTTTCATCATAAAGTAAGCATTGAATATGCAAGTGAAGGAAGAAAATAAGATGCAATAAGATAACATCTTCCATACGAGGTGTCACATCGAAGATAAGGTATATGGTATGATTATTGATTGTGGGAAATGCATTAATATGGCGAGTATAATTATGATTAAAAAGTTAAATTTACCAACTATAAAGCATTTTAGGCCATATAAGCTTCAATGGTTGAATAAGAGTGGTGAAGTCGAGGTAAATAAGCAAGTACTCATGCCATTGTCTATCAGAAGGTACCATGATGAAGTTTTATGCGATGTTGTACTCATGCACACAGGTCATATTTTATTAGGAAGGCCATGATAGTTTGACAAGTGAGTTATGTATGTTGACTTTAAGAATCGATATTCCTTTGTAATAAATAAAAGACCTATCACTCTTATACCATTATCACCTCAACAAGCTTATAAAGATTAGTTAAGGATTAAAAATAAGAGTGAATAGAAAGAGATATTGAAAAAAAAGGAATAATCAAAACAAAAAAAGAGAGGAGAAAATAAGAGGACATAAGATACAGAGAAGAAAATAAAAAGTTTCTACACGAAAGAAAATGATGTCAAATGAGCATCTTATGTCAAATAACTTATGATTGTACTTTTGTACAAAAAGGCTTATTTTAACACTAACAAATTTTAACTGTCTTTGCCTAGTGTTGTTATTTCCTTTGTAGGAATTTAAAGATATATTCCCTAACAATGTCTTAAATGGATTTCCACCTAAAAGAGGAATTATGCATTACATTGATTTTACTCCTAATGCATCTATCCTAAACCGACTAGCATATAGGAGTAATCTTAAAGAGACAAAAGAGTTTCAAAGGCAAGTTAGAGAACTTATTTTGAAAGGATATGTGAGGGAAAACATTAGTCTTCGTGCAGTTCCTCTCTTACTTGTACCCACGAAAGATGGGACTTAGAGGATATGTGTTAACTATTAAACGATCAACAAAATTACTATAAAGTATTGTTACTCTATACCTAAGTTAGATTTCATGTTGGATGAATTGCATAGTTCATATGTCTTTTCTAAAATTGATTTGGAAAGTGAATATCATCAGATTAGGATGAGAGAAGGAAATAAGTGAAAAACACTTATCAAAACTAAGTGTGGTTTATATGAATGGCTTGTTATGCCATTTGGTCTCACTAATGTACCAAATACTTTTATGCAATTAATGAATCATGTTTTACATCTATTCATTAGTAAATTTATGGTTGTGTATTTTAATGATATTTTGGTCTATAACAAAAGTCTAAAAAAGTATCTTAATCATTTACATTATATTTTAATTGTTTTATATTTTGCGAAATTGTATACAAACTTTAAGAAATGTTCTTTTTGTACAATTCAAATCACATTTCTTGGTTATATTGTGAGTGCTAAAGGTATTAAGGTTAACAAGGAAAAAGTTAGGGCAATCCATGATTAGCTTACACCTAAGTCAATTAGTGATGTGTGTAACTTTTATGGTTTAGTTAGTTTCTATAAACACTTTGTTAGGGACTTTAATACCATTGTTGCACTATTGACTGAGGTTATCAAAAAGAACATGAGTTTTAAGTAAGATAATGATCAAGATAAGGCATTTAATTGCATTAAGATAAATTTAAATTTATTTATTTTACCTAACTTTGTTAAAACTTTTGAGATTGAGTGTAATACTTCAGGTATTAGTATTAGAGTTATTTTGATGTAGGAAAGGCACCCAATCACCTACTTTAGTGAAAAGTTAAGTGAAGCAAGTCTTAATTATTTTACTTATGATAAAGAGATGTATGCATTGGTACAGGCTTTGGAGACATGGCAACATTACCTTTGGCCTAAGGAAGTTGTCATCCATACTAACTATGAGTTCTTAAAGCACTTAAAGGGACAAAGAAAGTTGAACAAAAGATATGCCAAGTGAATCAAATTCATTGAGACTTTTCCCTATATCATTGAATACAAACAAAGTAAGGAAAATGTGATAACTGATACATTATTTTGTAGGTATGCCCTTATCTTTACACTTACTACAAACTTATTAAGATTTGAATATATTGAACATTTATATGTGGAAGATTCTGATTTTGTTAATGTGTATAGAGCATGTAAGAAGTTAGTGTTTAAGAAGTTTTGTAGGCATAATGTTTCTTATTTAGGACAAATTATTTATGTGTGCCTATGAGTTCTTTGAGAGAGTTGATTGTGAGAGAAGCTCATGAAAGTAGTTTAATGGGTTATTTCGGAGTTATAAAAACCCTAGATATCCTATTAAGCTTTTTTTTTTTTTTTGCCACATATGAAATGAGATATTTAGAGGGTATGTAAGAAATGCATAACATGCAAATAAGCTAGATCTAAAATTTTACCTCATGGATTGTACACCCCCTTACCTATACCTAGCTATCCTTAGGTTGATTTATTTATGGATTTTGTATTAAAGTTGTCATAATAAAAAAGGAATAAGGATTATATATTTGTTGTTGTTGTTGATAAATTTTCAAAAATGACACATTTAATCCCATACTATAAAATTTATGATGCAAATAACATGGTTGACTTATTTTTTAAAGAAGTAGTACGTTTGCATGACATGCCGTAAAGCATTGTTTTAGACTAAGATACAAAGTTCTTAAGCTACTTCTAGAAGACTTTATGAGGTAAGTTAGGTATTAAGCTATTATTTTTAACTACTTGTCATCCACAAACTGATGGAGAGACTAAAGTGGTCAATTGAACTCTTTCTACTTTTTTGCATGCTATTATTCAAATGAATTTGAAAACATGGGAAGATTATTTACAACATATTAAGTTTGCATATAATAAAAGTGTTCATTCTGCTATTAGTTACTCTCTATTTGAAAGTATATATAATTTTAATTCGTTAACTCCTTTGGATTTGGTACCTATACCTGTCAATGAGTATGTTAACTTAGATGGTGAATGCAAAGTTGACATGGTAAAGAAATTGCATGAGAAGGTGCAATAACATATTGAAAAACGAACTAAGCAATATGCACCCCATGTCAACAAAAGGTGAGAGAAGGTGGTGTTTGAACCTGGCAATTAGGTTTAGGTGTATATGTGTAAGGAATAGTCCCCATCTTAAAGGTATTCAAAGCTACAGCTTAGAGGAGATAATCCATTTTAAGTTATAGCACAAATTAATGACAACACCTATAAGTTGAACCTTCTAGGTGAATATAATGTGAATGCAACATTTAATGTTTTTGATCTTTTCCCTTTTGATGTAAGTGATGATTCAAAGATGAATCCTTTCAAGCAAAGGAGAATGATAAGAAGTTTAGAAATGATGTGTGGAAAACTTCAAAGGATGCAAAAGATCCATTGCACATTCTAAAAGGTCTAATAACACAAACAAAAGCCAAAAAGATGAAAGAAGTACTAAATAGGTTGATTAAGGACATTTAGGCCAACCAAGCTACAAATAGTGCAAATTCAAGCTTAAAAGAGAGTTAAAGCGTTATTAATATGATTGTAATGCTTAATGGGTTAGGACTAAGTAATAACATTTACTCCTAAATAAGAGTTTATCCTAAATAAGTAACTATATAATGATGAGTTTTATGTGTAAGAATTTGTCCTAGATAAGAGTTCCTCCTTGTAAGCTCTAGAAGATCAAACAACTTTGAGAGAAATAAAAAGCAAGGGTCTTCTTATTCAGTTCTTTTGAGAAGTACCTCTTTTTATGGTGTTCAACTCGACTTATCACTCTCAATTCTTTTCTTTTCTAGAGTGTGTCATTCATATTCTTCTTAAATACCTTCAGTTCATGTTCCTTTAAATGTTGGATCTAGGGTTTGTGTTATTAAAGTCCAATTTAGCTTTTTAAATATTCTTTGATTCCTTATATGCATTGGGTCCCTAACCATGTCTTTTAGGGTTTTTCATATCAATTGCAAAAAAATGCATCCATGGGGGTAAAGAGCTCTTAGCCTAATATGTCATCCATTAGTTAGAAAATTTTGGGTGGTATATAGATTTCTTATAGACACACCTTGTTAAGGTTGGTGAAATCTATACACATATGCCATTTTCTTTTGCTTTCTTAATGATGACCACATTTGCTAGCTAGTCTATGTAGGTGACTTCTTAGGTAAACCTAACCTAAAGGAGCCTGCTTACCTCTTATTTGATCATTGCTTATTACTTAAGGTCCATGCTTTGCTTCGTTTACCTAATTAAAGAACATTTCATATCAATGCTCAAGTAGTGTGAGGTTATTTCTAAGTTGATAATAGGCATGTCTACTAATACTTAGGCAAATACATTTAGGTAGGCCTATAAGAAATAAGTGATGTCATTAGTTAAATCCCTTTCTAGCCTTTCTTTGATCTGTATTATCTTTAAAGGTTGGTGCAAGTCGAGGGGAACTTAAACTAGCCTTTTGGCAAGTATTCCTCAATCATCCATGTTTATTAGGTTAGCATTATGGCTCACCACTTCCATTGCTCTTCCTTTGATCCATTCCACTTGGAGTTCCTATGCTCTTTTTTTTTTTTTTTTCCCTAAAAGCTTCTTTCTCCCTTTACAATGTGGGTAACTTAAGCTTGGTATGCTTAATGGAAAAGACAATATCTAAGATCTATAATTTTAGCCTTCGTAAGATCATGTTTTAAGGGAGGGTAGCTTTGTCATTATCAACTTAAGGATGGTAGTAGAGGTATGTAGGCTAGCCTATTGAGACATACAACTTTATGACTCCTTAAAAGAAAATTTCACTAATAAATTCATACCAGGAGTAGTTTACTAGTTAGAGGTTATATTTGTTGAGTTTCCTCTTAAGGAATGTGTTATTGAACAAGATGTCCATTAAGCTCTCAACATTTATTAAAATATGTATGATGTAAAAGTGATTGACCTTAGTTGTGATGACTAAAATGTCATAATGGGGGTATTCCACACCTATGGGGTTGTCACTTGTGAAGGTAATAGGGGTAGCCTCACTGTCCCTAGGGCACTTGCCTTAAAGATTAAGGACCCTTCGAGTTTATGACTTTTTGGTTATTGTGTTACCCTTTTCTTGGAATGACCCTTTGAAAATCATATGGATGGCTTCTTATCTCAACTGAGGTTTTTAAGTAATGTGGTCCCTTACTTGATTTTGTTACCCTATAGAGGATTAGTAGCCTTATATCATCAGCTTATGGGTTGCTTGTCTATCATTGCCTACATGTTTATTGTCATGGTGCAAACCACCTTAGATATTGTTTAATGTACTAAGCCTGAATTAGCTTCTTGATTTCATCCTTGAGCTTTCAAGATTCCTTTATCATGTGTTTGTGATCTTAGTATAACGACTATTAAGGGCCAGCTTCATCTTAGTAGGCTATCTCAATAGTCCTTACTTTTGTACCTTCATTAGTATTTAAGAGCAAAGTACTATAAGGAAAGTGTAATCATCATACTTAAGGGAATTAAAGTTGAAACTTAATCACGCTCGACGATTGTAAGGAATTGTTCCTTACTTCCATGTTAAATTGTCCCAATCTCTCTTTAAGAGAGAGAAATGAATTTTAAAAAATTAGAAATAAATTTTAAAACACACCAAAAAAAGTCCTAAATCAATTTCTAAAAATATAAAAAACTTCTTAATGAGCATAAGCTTACAAAAACTAAAGAAAAATAAGACTTACTATACTCAAAACACAATTTTCACCATTTAGAAATAAGAATCAAATATTATCTATCAATTATCAAAGTTTCAGTTTAATTAGACACTAATATTCTTTCCAAATATAAGATCAAAGAATACTATTTTTTTTATTTCTTCTCTTTCTTTCTCCGGCCTCCCTCCATTTTCTCTCTCTTTGAGTAATTTTTATTTTTCTCTTTCTAAAAATTGGCTCTCCTAGGTTTTTTTCAACTAAAAAAAATATTTATACCCACTTTAATTATTTTGAATTGTAACAAAAAAAATTAATTAGGCTATATATCTACCTAAGAAAAAATTAATGAGTCCAACAATTTTTTTTTGTCATTTTAAATTATGCACAACATATAAGTTTTTGTGATATAATTAACATATATTTTTTGATACTTGATTAATTAAGACAATTAATTCAATAGCTTTATTTGATATCTAACATATACAAATACTGTTAACATCTGGTATTATTACAACAAAAAAAATGCCAAAGACATATACAACTTAAAGCTTAAGCTAACTAACTTTTCATTAAACCTCATCAAATGCCACATATTTACAATTCAATTTGAATGATTTGGTTCAGTGACTCGATTTTCTTGTGTTTTTCGTAAGCCCCTACTTATTATGACCAAATGCTTAGTCGTAACCAATCTCTGGGAAACATCGTTCCGGAAAAATAAAAATAAAAAAACAAAAATACAAGAAACACTGTATGGAGACTATATAAAAGGATATTTTGCTGTGTGTCCAAAAAAAAAAAAAACAAAAACTTGATGTGTCATAAAAACGCTTTTTGAAACAATATGCCATTAACTACAACACAAGGCGTAATATAACTGTACCATTGCCTTGTGCAATAAAAAAAAGGTTGTGGCAGACGACCCAAATTAAAAAAAAAAGGAGTAAAGAAGCAACCTTTTGGGAGGGTAACTTGCAGCAGTTTGCTTCACTGGGGTTATAATAAAATTTTCAGAAAATTAGTTGGCAACCTTAAGAAAGCACAAAGGATTACAATCACACGTCTCTAAAAAATATATAAATAAATCAGATTGTTAGATTTTTATTAATTTATCAAACGATTAAACTAACCACAGACTACCACTTTAGTGCATAACTCATTGTTATTATCTAAACATCAGCCATGTAGTCTCGCTCCAAAATTTTATGTATAAATATTTGTTCTTAATGATGATGATGATGATGATGATTAATTGCTTATTTTAATTAACTGACATATGTAATGTAATCCTTCGTTTGAGAAAATTTATTTTCAAGGTCATAATATAATCAGTCTTGCAATTCCTATGGTTCTTAAAAGATATAAATTCAAATCCTTTTGTGAAGAAAGTGGGGAATATGTAGGTTTTTTAATGGAAAAAAAATTGCAAGTACCATTTTTCTTTTTCACAAAAAAAGGAAGCAAAAAAGATAGACCAATGACAATCCGTTGATTACTCGGTTTATAAGAAAAGGGAAGGAAAGAAAAGAGTAAAAAAGAAAGAAAGCTAATTTCTCTTATTTGGAATATCCATGAGAAAGAAAGTGTGAAAATTTGATGGCATTGTTCGTTGTCCCACCAGAAAAAATAAACAGTACTAATCCGAACAACTAATTTTTTAAATTAAATGACTGATTTGCCCATATATTTTATACCCCTATTTCGTTTTACTTTTATCCCGTTGGAGAGACAGCTCGTGCATCTGTAACTCATTTTTCACTTGATTGATTTTTTTTGTTTTTGTAATTTTTATATTTTTGATTAGATTTTCTTTTTCAATCAGGCTGCCTTTAGTTGCTTTCTCACTTTAATGCACCGAAAGCAAGGATCATATTATATATATAGATTTCTGCATGAGGGCATAAGTGTCATTTCACAAATATCAAAAGTTTTCTTTAATTCTTCGCGATAATTAGAAAAATAATTTTCTTTCATTCTCATTCTTACTTATATCTAATATATCTAAATAATCATTAAAAAAAAAACTATTTTCTTTCTCTTTATTTTTTTTCCCACAATTTTCATTTTCGTATATATTTTTTACACCCTACTTTAAATCCAAACAAAGACTAAAGCCAAAATGCACACAAAAAGCCCATACCCACGTGACTATTACCCATTAAAAAAAAAAAAGAAAAAGTGGTCCAGTTCAAAACTTATGCATGTGCCATCCCTTTAGAAACAAGAAATTAAAAAGAAAAGAAAAAGAAAAAGAAAATAATGACAACAGCTATAGCCACAATTTATTGGATTTTCGTGAAACCATATTGCAGTCAAGGACATTACTAACATAATAAATAAAAATTTAAATTTTTATTTAAAATTTTGAATTACGATCTTTAAAAAAATATAAAATTTATAAAAACTAAAAAGAAAATCATCTCATTAAGTATTTCATAGACTCATCAATTTCTTAATAACGACAAAAAAAAAGAAAGGAAAAAAAAAATACCAACGCTAGTCAATAATAAAATCATACCCTTGTTTCGGTTGAAAACACAGTGAAAGAATACTGAAATTTTCCAACCGGTCCATCGCATATTTGTACATTTTGTCGGTAATGAGACTCGACTTGGCACGGAAGCAGGGGTGATTTTCCGGTGAATTATAAAAGGAGCTAGACCAGAAAAGTTAAAGCATCACGGCTGACGTGAAGATTGACGCAAACACGTACACACGAAGAGAACTGCTCTACTCCCACCCGCACAGAATCACTACACCCAACTAGATAACGAAAGAAATTATATATATATATATATCTTAAATAGAATCATTATACTTGAATATGTAACTTTCATTATACTTAACCTATATTTTAATGATTTTATATTTAAATATGCAATTTCTTCCATTGTAAATAGAATCACTAGCCCACCCACACGCTTCTGCAGGCTTCGTTTTCATCAAATCCTCCCCGTAATAGATTTTTCTTATTTTCGTTACCCAGGCTCTGGACAAAAACGAGTGAAACGATGCCGTTATGTCTTTAATTACAGAACCACGACTCTTATTAATAATCATAATTGCATATTAAGTGATCGTGATAATAATATATTATAATAAATAATTGCGCGGACTTAAAAGTTTCGGATAAATATAATTGACAAAGTAAGATAAAGTAAGTTAGCTTTTTTTTTTTTTTCTCTCTTTTGATTAATTCACGTTTTCTAATCTTATAATAAGATAATTATTATTGTGTCGATTATGCACGTCTGCTTTTATCTATTATTTTTCGTGTTTATAGTGTTTTTGTTTTTTTTTTTTTTTTAAAGAGATGATACTAAAAAAAAAAGAACTCACGCACCGATAGCGTTTCACTCTCTGACCGTAACAAATAGAAGGCACGATCACCCAAGTGAATTGTTCTTTTTTTTTTTTTCGTGTGTGTGTGTGTGTGTGTGGCTGGTTAGACCGTAAGAGAAGATTAAAAAAATAAAAGAAGAAAATGAAATAAAATAAAGAATAAAAATATTTTAACTAATTTTGTTGCAATTCCCTCCCCCCCCAAAAAACGAAACATTTAGAGAGCTATCGCTGCGTCCAAATAATAATTAAAAAAAAAAAAGAAAATAGAATAATATCCAGTACGTAATAAATACAAAATAATGTACAAACAGGTAAACCCCACGTCATGCAGGTTCTTTTTATCCAACTGCTGCTGCCGAGAGCCGTCCCCACCAAAAATCGCTCGCTCCTAAAATGGCTGAGCTGTTTCTTACTGTGGATACTGGGGCCCACCCCCGCACTCTCTCTCTCTCTCGCTCGCTCGCTCGCTCGCTAATTTCCATCATTCTGCTCATTTCCTCTCAGTTTCCTCACCCTATAAAGTCTGAACGCAGAAGCCAACTCCCAGCTTCTCTCTTTCTTTTTGTCGGTCAATGTGCTGTGCACACCCGGAGCCACAGCCAAAGTCCTCTCTCTCTCTCTCTCTCTCTCTCTCTCTCTCTCTCTCTCTCTCTCTATTTATCCGTCTATTTCTTGCTTGGGTGGGATTTTAATATTTTCCTTTCCGAAAAGCTGAAAAGGAAAAATAGAGAGGCTCAGTTTCCATGCCTGGTTGGTTTGGTAAAAGGGGCAGCGGCGGCAGCAGCGCGAACAAAGAGGAGAGCCAGCAGCTGCAGCTGCAGAGGCAAGGCGAGACTAACCCACATGGGAAGAAGAACCATGTTATCAAGAAAAAGAGCTGCAACAACAGCAGCAGCTGCAGCTCCGGTAAAGACAAAGAGAAAGGCAAGAACAAGAGCTTCGACGAGGCGGCGGCTCCGAGTCCGATGCGTCGCAATCAGATTAGAAACAAGGTTTTTTCGTCCGGGGTCTCGGGCTTAGATTCCGATTCCGCCGAGAGGAAAACGCTTCCGCTGCCTAGGCCATCTCTGAGTGATCGCGGTGCTGGGGTCGGATTCGGATTCGGATCCGGGTCAGCTTCGGGTTCCGTTTCCAGCGACAGCTCTTCTGGGTCATCTGGGGATGATCATCCGGATCATCACGCGAGTCATATTTTTGTTGGTTACAGGTGGGGACGGGTCTCTCTGTGTGTACGTAGATCCCCTCTCTTTTCTTCTTTCCGTTGGGTCGGGTTTGCAGGCTGGAGCTTTTTAATCTTCTTGTTGTGGGAAGGAGGGGAAGCGATTGTCATAAAGAGTAGAATTATTTGATTGCTCAAAAAGCCATCTCGGAATTCCTTCGTTTGATTCGAGAATTTAACAGTAAAATTAAACTCTTCCGTTGCCACCAACCCTATACGGCCCCCCCCCCCTCTCTCTCTCTCTTCCCCCCTCTCCGCTGCCCGCTGGCCTGGGCATTTTTCCCCCCCCCCCTTTTTTTTTTTGTGGGAATAGAATTTGATTGCTTTGAATTGGAGTTTTTCTTCACTTTTTTGTTTTTTTTTTTATTGCAAACCCGCTGGATGTGGGACTAATCTTTATTCTGGTTTTTCGAGTTTATTAGCATTTTTCTTACTCACTTCTTTGAACCTATATCATTGGCTGTCTCTTCACTTAATTAGTATTTCCCTATTTGGTTTTACACTTGAAAATAACGACTAAAAAATAAAAAAGGAAAAAAAAAAAAACTGCTCTGGAAACAGAGCATTTTCCGGCTAGAGACTAGTTCTAGCTGTTTGTTATTTTTGCTTCTTTTTTCTCTGTCGGCAAGATCTGGGGATTGTTTTTACCATTGAGATTTGTCTATGTCCTACTCAATTTGATTAGTCCGTATAAAACAGCATTACATTAATAGTTCCAGTGTGATTCTCAAGTGGAACCGCTGACTGAAACCCAGTTCATTTATTGACGCCAGAACTAATGGTGAAATCAAGTGTAATATTGGATCAAGAGGCGCTGCTCCAGGTTCAAGAAGTCCCGGTCCAGGGTCACGAAGTCCTGCTCCCGGGTCCAGAAGCCCTGTTCCTGGTTCAAGAGGGACGAGCAGGCCAACGTCTCCTCTGCATCCACTGTTGGGTGGTACAAGTCTAGATTCTCCGGAAGATGGGAGGAACCAATGTCATCCACTGCCTCTTCCGCCAGGTTCTCCCACTAGCCCATCTTCCTCGACAAGTACTAGAATTAACGTAACAACCGAAAACACAACTGTCACGCTATCAAGGTGGAAGAAAGGAAAGCTTCTTGGAAGGGGAACATTCGGACACGTTTACCTTGGATTTAACAGGTGAGGGGAATTAGCCTGTGTAAAATGATTAAGATGTAATCAGTATTCTCTCTTTAAAAAAATTATAACAGTGACAAACATACTATCATATTTGGCAGCCATCTTGCTCAAGTAGTTGGTTTCCTTCGACCAAAAAAAAAAAAAAAAAGTATCTGCGTCGGTAGATTTTTATTGATTGTCATACAGAAGTGAATATTTAAGAGAAGGAAAAAGAACCAAGAATGGGATTAAGTAACAGAAGTTTCTTTATTCCTTTTTTTTCTGGTCTTTCTCAGTACTCTTCTAAGATCTCTATTGCTTCTTAAAACAGTGAGAGTGGGCAGATGTGTGCAATAAAGGAAGTCAGGGTTGTTTCTGATGATCAGGTATCAAAAGAGAGTCTCAAGCAACTAAACCAGGTAATCCATATGTGGTATTGAAATCAACCAATAGGCAAGGCTTTAACGTTCGTGCTCTGCTCTATCTAGTGTACTCTAAAGTAAGCATTCCCATTCTGTTCCTTGGATGCTTTGCTGATTGTGATGTATTTCTGTGCTTCTTTTTCTTGTCAACAGGAGATAAATTTGCTCAGTCAGCTTTCACATGCAAATATTGTTCGATATTATGGAAGTGAACTGGTATGAGTTACTTTTTCACTGAAGGGTCTTGACTGTTGACAACCACAATTGTAGAAGCAGTTGCACATTTATTAAATGGAAATTATTGAATTCCTTTTGTTTTGTATGTTAAGCACTTCTGCTTTGTTCAACCAAGTGATTGGTTATGAATTTTGGGCACTGGTCTGGTAATTATTATGTTTTCCGTTTCTTCAGAGTGGAGAAACGCTTTCGGTTTATTTAGAGTATGTCTCTGGTGGGTCAATTCACAAATTAGTTCAAGATTATGGGCCCTTCAAGGAACCTGTTATCCAAAATTATACCAGGCAGATTCTCTCTGGGCTTGCCTACTTACATGGAAGAAGTACTGTCCACAGGTATCTGAGTGTTATTGTTATGGGTAGTAGTGGTGTCTAGGAGAGGCAGCTTTGGGATTAGCCTAACATGTGCCTTTTTCTTTTGCTGGCAGGGATATCAAAGGTGCCAACATATTAGTAGATCCTAATGGGGAAATAAAGTTGGCAGACTTTGGCATGGCTAAACATGTACATCCTTTTTTTTGTTTTTTTTTCCAATATAGCATAGTTTCTGCAAATTGGAGAATTTTTACAAGAGTTCATTTAATTACTAATTTACACCACTATTACATATCAATGTAGCAGAGAGTAAGAAATAACCTCTATGTAGATGATGCTTCCTTGGCTTGTTAAAGATGACATGGTAAACAAGAATGTGTTTGATGCAAGAACATCCCTCGTAATTATCTCTTATCTGGTTATTTGTGGTTTGTTATCTTATTCTCTTTTAATTATTTCTTTAGTTATTAGTTTTGATAAACAGCCACGTGACTAGCATTCAACTGTTTTTACTTAAGTTGGATGAAGGATTTTTTGTAAACAAGGGTTGAGATTATTAACTTCTCATTGTAACCCTAGTATAAATCCAGTTACAACTTAGGGTCACATCCTATCTTGAGCCTTTCTTCTCTCTAGACCAGTTTTGTAATGGTTCCAACCCTTGAGCCCAAACTGGTTGTTCTGGTTCTCTTTTCTTCTTTTTTTTCTTGTTTTTTTTTTTTCAATTT
Organism: Bruguiera parviflora; assembly: GCA_019804595.1. NCBI lineage: Eukaryota > Viridiplantae > Streptophyta > Magnoliopsida > Malpighiales > Rhizophoraceae > Bruguiera > Bruguiera parviflora. Next base: position 9,189,969 of record CM034046.1, read on the forward strand.
CTTAGGCAGCCAATCGGATTATATTTACAGCATGTAAAAAGTTGGCAAGTCAATATAAGTGTTCTGGCTGATAGAAGCTTATAACAGCATTAAATACTTGTTTTCCATGTCTTCCCATTTTGGTTTGTTATTAATAGCTTTTTCCATTTATGTTTTTGTGACTCAGATTACTGCTTGTTCATCAATGCTTTCTTTCAAGGGAAGTCCCTATTGGATGGCACCTGAGGTACTTCATATCTCTTTCTTCTTATCTCTCCCTCTCCTCGTTCCACTTGCTACCTTCCTCCCACAAAAGAAAAGGGAAAATATAAAAGAAAAGAATCCAGCACCCTCATTTTCATTCAGAATCCCTGTTGTATTTTCCATTTTGTCTTTGTTTCCTTGTTTTCCTAAGGACCAGTATTCATCAAAATATATTCCACTAACGTTAACTTTTTGTGAAAATATTGGTCCCAGGTTGTAATGAATACAAATGGATACAGCCTTGCAGTAGATATTTGGAGCTTGGGATGCACAATTCTTGAAATGGCTACATCAAAACCACCATGGAGCCAGTATGAAGGGGTGCGCTTCTGCGAATACCATGCAACATTAATGGATTTATCCTTTTCTATGCCCAGCTTTATTATTTTTTCCCTTTTTTAAAAAGAACTCATTATATTTTCTATTGCGTTGATTTAACAGGTGGCTGCAATTTTTAAAATTGGTAACAGTAAAGATATGCCTGATATACCCATTCATCTTTCTAATGATGCAAAGAGTTTCATAAAGCTATGTTTGCAACGGGATCCATCAGCACGGCCTACAGCATCACAATTGTTAGAGCACTCTTTCATTCGGGATCAACCCACAACAAGAGTTGCTGGCTCCAACATAACTAGGGATGGATTTTCCTTTGATGGAAGCCGTACACCGGTATACATCTCAAGATGCTTTATCAAGTAGTTCTTTAAATTTTAAATGGCTTTTGTTTATCATTCTTTAAAGCACCAGTCAAGTTCTTATTTTGTGATCATGAAATTAAAAGAAAATTTGATTATTGCAAGAAATGGCTTGGTCATAAAGAAAATAGTGGGATGACTGTCTTACCATATTAGTTTTCTTGTCCAATTATTTAGTGAATTATACACACTAAGAATTGTGTTTTGCTTTTGTAACCTTTCATTAAATTGTTTTTTCATCTCTTTTTAAGGTACATAAGAAAATATGTTTTTCATTTCTTTAGAATGGCCTTATTGGCCCTTAGTTCTATAAGCAAAGAAATTATGCATGTCCGAAAGGCTGAACAAAGATGTACCTCTGGCCCAGCTATGCTGTCTATTCATTTGTTGCTTGATGATGCTGTATCATGGCTATAAAAAACAAATGAAATTAAATGAGAAACTTTATAGGGGGAGAGGGCTACAGAGCAATACTAGACTACAACTTTCATATGTTGCACTTGAATTTATTTGGGTACTGTAAATCATAGAGTTACTTTCCTAGACTCATTTTGCTTGCATACTGTACCTCTTGTAACTTCCATCAAGCAATTTTATTTGTGCGTGTCCTCTTGCTCTTGTACATAGGAATGCAGTATACAGATTTTCATTGATGTGGCATTTTCTGCAAGTCGACATACGCAGACTTTAATTTTACCATTTGAAAAAGTTGGATGCCATCTGATTGCTTAATTATTTTACTTTCTGAGCAGCCTGCGTTAGAGCTTCACTCCATTGTAACAAAGAGTAATTCAAGTGATGGAGACCAAGCAGTGAACCCATTCATGACTAATAAGAGGGTACCGAAGAGGTAATGGCATCTTGCCATCCATGTATCTGGCTGTGCGTGAAAGTTATTTCAATATTAAAGGGATTTTTATGTTGTCATGTGCAGGGATGATGTTATAATGATAACCTCTTTACCTGTGTCTCGTTCTTCTAGCCCACTACGACAATATGGACCAGCCCACAATAGTTGTTTTCTTTCCCCTCCTCACTCAGCATATACTTTGGCTGGACAAAGCCGTTTTAACTTAAGTGACTACTCATTGTATTCTAGTAATGCCAAACACAAAGTACACTCAAGATCCAACTTTGAGACCCTTAGCCAAAGGTCCAAGCACCCTGTGTATCGCCAAGAACAAGACCCATTTGAAAGAGTGTAGATACCAGCCAAGAAATCATTAATTATAGATTCCCAGGATGCAAGACACTGGCATTGCAGTGGCATGATTCTTTTGTCATTGCTCATTTGAAGAACTTGGTCATAAATTTTGGTTACCTCTTGATCAAAGTTTGGCACATATTTTCTCGATGGAACATCCAACAAGGAAGCATTCAGGTTTGGGGAGGCTGCAGAGAAGCTTTTGATGCCATAGAAAGATATTATACTTCTTGATCCTCAAAAGAGTCTTTTCTTAACTATTGTAAATCACTAGTTGATTGTTGTATGTGAAATCCGTCCATTTCATTGTATGAGAACATTTTCTTATACTAAGAATATGTAGTTTGGGGCCTTCAAATTCTCAGCGATAGGGTTCCTTCCAATGTTTATAATATCATTCACATTCTACAAGCCTCTGGCAACGTACAGACTCCAATTTCTTGTTCAAGTAGAATGTAGAGGTAACCGACGGTTGGAGGTTGGTGACCTCGTGGGAATTCGACATTTGACGTCCACGAACACAAAATGTGGTGGTTGACCCTCATGTGTTCGGTCTTTCGATAACTCCCATGGAATTGTCTCGCAGCAATTAATGCCAGCAGGAGTTGTCAAAAGCTGTTATGTCTACGTTCGCTTCTCAAAAGCTGTTCGACAATTAGGTTTGTTTAGCCGGTTGGTTCGATTGCTCCTCTCGTAATTGTCTAAGGCCAACTTGCCAATACCAGCAATTATGAGTTCCAAGATTTGCTTGTCCTGCTTAGAAATTGACAGAACGCAGGAGGAAAGAAGCGCAGCGTGATAAAACGGGATAATTTTAATCTTAAATTTTTATGAATTGTTATAATTAAATTAATAATAAAAATAATAATAATAATTATTATTATTTTGTCTTTTTAAATGAGTTCTAAAATTTTGGTTTTTATTGCATGCAGATCTCTTTTCGGGATGAAAATTGATTAAATGATCATGTATGTTGGTTAATCCGACAGAATTAAAACTCTCAACCATACATCAAAAAATGCAAATATATGGGAAAAAAAAAAAATCTAAACTGTGTCTTACAGTGAAAATTACACAATTAAAATTTCTTGAAACGAGAAAACACAATTAGAAGTTCTATCTTGGGGGAAAACACGAGGGGAAGGGGGAGGCGAGATGGAAGGGGGTTGAAATGACACCAATGGCAGGTGTGCACACCGTGTGGTCCCATAGTAACTCATTCAATAGATATAAAATGTCGCCTTTTCTAATTATACCATTGGCTTGTGAGTCCTTCCGAGTAAAATAAACTGCTAAAGTTAGTGACGTAATTGTTTGCGTCAGGAAACGGGGAAGGCCGGAGTGTGTTGGCGAGGAAAAAGGCGTGGAAGAAGCATCCACCAAAGGAAACACGTGGAAGAGGGAGATGCGGACAAAAGTGGCCGGGGGTGAGGATAAGGGCGAAAGTGGTCCGAGGAGTCGGGAATTTAAAATTATAAATTTAAAGATGTGAAATTGTTGGGCCGATAATATTCCTCCGAGTTTGTTATAAATACATAAAAAAAAAAAGAAGAAGAAGAAGAAGAAGAAAGAAGAAAAAAAGAAGTGAATTAAGTGAGCTTTATTTCTGAGTTATTATATAGAAAATAGTGTTTGGTATAGTGGCGAATTTGGTACGAATTTTATTGGTATAGTTTGCTAATCTTTGAAGGATTTTTTTGTAGGTGCCAATTATTTAGTGGTGTTCGGGATCCAATTCTCGGGGTTGTGACGACTTTAAATGATCAGAAGCGGGAATGGGTTGGCCGCACGGGATTCATTGCATTGCTCTGTATGAGAAATTTCTAATCAAATCGGAAATGATGCTCTTGGTCGATGCGGCAATTTGATCCATGTACAAACAGGCTAAGGGCTGTTAAGGGGCTGTTTGATTCGACAATTGTAGGGTAGATTCCAAGGATTCCTTGTGGCTGGCGTGAAGCGCAGAAGTACGATTGGGGAGCATACGCCCTTGAATGGTTGGGCCCCCCGAGCACGAAAGTATACCAACTCGAGACAAAAAGGCAGTTGGTGCGAGGGGATGCGTTGGTTGTTTTAATGGTAAGAAATATGATTTCTAGCATCTATGAGAGTGGCTTTACAGTACAGAGGATTTTGCTAGTTTTAGAGCAATTTGTTTCTTCTTCTAACATTCACACTATTTTTCTTTAGCTAAATTGCAATTGTTTTGTCTTGATCGGATCGATAATCGGACGTGCTGTGAAGTAGGGCGATTTCGCTCGCATCATGACACGGGATGGTGTTTACCAAAAAGGCCATCTGGACAAAGGGTGGAAAAACAATTTGGTGAAGGCAAAGGTACGGGAAAATGACAACTTCTTTGCTGGCATTTGATTGTTGATAAACTGTTTCATTATTTCGGATATGCTTCACATTTCACAGGTACCTTCTTAACGTCATCTATGGGCAACCGCATCCACCGGAGAGAAAACTAGCCACGTTTGGAGGAAGCTCCGTGGGTGTATAAGGAGGCGCTGCCGCATAGTTTTGTAAGCGAAAGAACCTGATAAGGTTTTTGGTCCCTTTGGAAAATGTCTTGTTGATCATAGTTTGTAATGCGCAACGTAATGTCTCTATGCTTGATTTGTAGGTGTCAAACAAGTCGATTAGATTGCAAAGGCGTGGTGATATCATGAGGGGAGAAAAAATGAAGTCTACAAGGAAGAAATGGTGGATAAAGACATTTAAAGGTTAGCCTTCCACGAAGGCAACATCGAGAGAGGAGGTTATCCTAGAGGCTGAACTGCGTGACGAGATCAGCAGTAAGTACAGAATATGTTGAAGCATCCGATGGTTCTGCGGATCAGTCAGATGATGCGAGGGAGACAAAGGGTATCTCCTAGTGCATCCATGGTGTAATTAAGAAAGTTACGGACGATTGTTTAGGGTTAAGTGGGGGGTGGAAACGCTTATGTCGACGAAGATAGCCATTTTTTGTCTATTGGTGATGGTTTGGTCGGCCATGCTAATGAAATTGAAACGAATTCCAGCGTACAAGAATTTGCCCCACTAGGTACTTCAAAGTCGGAATTATTTGTCAAATTTTTCATTATTATAAATTATATTAGACATTTTCATTTTTTTTTGGTGAAGACATTGATCAATTTTGCGTTTCATGCAGTTATTGTGGATTCACAGAGAAAGGGAGACTTAGTTGTGTATGGGTGCATTGGGGCAAATCAAACATCGAGGTCAGGTCCGCCGCGAGGTGTTTCGAGAGGTTGCCTAAAAGGGCAGAGAAGCAATAAGACTAATGAGCTGCTGTTATGGTTTCCAAAGTAATGTTCCCAAACCAAATAATAATAATAATAATACTAAGCTGAAGCCTGCGTGTCTGACTTCGAACTGTCTTTGAATCTTACACCCTCGGATTGTTTTACTGTTGAATGGGAGGTGGGTCTCAAAGTTCGACGTTTATCAATGTCTGCTCCCTCTTCACTTTGCAGTTTGCTAGAATAACGTCCTCGCTCCTCGTGAATGAATGGAAGACTGTACCACATCTGCCGCACTACTTTATTGACCCATAATTTTTTGGTAAGTTGCTTTGGTGTTGTTGCGTGCTCTGTCCTTCTCCCCTTCGTATTGAAGTTTTGCCCACATGACATTATTTCAGCCTTAGCGTGCAAGTTCAACTAACGCTTGCTCCCTACGTAAGTCCTCTTCCTGCTATATTTGTGTCGATAGTACCATTTGATCAACCTTTCTAGATCGCCTAGAAAAGGGAGCATCGGCTAGAGGGATATTTCCGACGTTTGTGTGACAGATATTTCCGACGTTTTGTGTTGTGCTCTTTTTACCATATTGAAGGTGCTTCTATCTATCAAGGTTGGCATTTATATTTTGCGTTCTTGCTGTGTGCGGTTCATTGTGCCAATTCCGTTTATAGAACACTGGAGCTGGCTCTGTGTGACTTTGCGTGAACAAAATCTCTCTTTGGCCGATTCCCAGAATAAATTAGGGTCGAGTCATGTACAAAAAGCGCTACGTATGATGATAAGCACAACTAGTATACAAAAATTTCCGTAAATCTAATCATTGACTATCACTGACTTCAGAAATACATCGATGAAATTTAACAGTGTTGTCCTTTGCTCATTTTCCCTACTACCACCGATCAGCGACTTGTTTCGGGAATTGGCACCGACTTTTAATGTTGATATCATCACCTGGCCAGTCATTCCCCCCGCCCCCCCCCCCCTCTTCTTTGTCTATTCCCATACAGAACAACATGTGAGTTGCATAGATTAGATGACCGATTCACAAATTAAGTATGTATGAGATGTGGTCAAATTCGAGTACGAAATATCTTTTTGTTTGCCTCTCGCAGCCATGACTCTGGAATTCATGTGCTCTTGGTCATGCAAAATGGGATTTCTACATAGAATCAAAAACCTTGTTGGAGGTCGTTATATCACTTTGTATATTGTTTGGATAGGTTCAGCTTAGGAAGGATAGCCGTACTTCCCTTTCTTTTATATGTTTGAATCAAACACCTATCGAATGATAATCGTTCGCAGATTTTTGGGATGGCGAGCGAATGAAACACCCGTCTAGATGATTGGTTTTTTTGGCCAGAGTTGGATTTTGGGATGCATTATTTCGTAGCTATGGATATTTACTATTGGCATTCTTGCATATATGTTATTTGCTACGCCATGTTAAATCGTATTGGATTTAAAGTGCCATTTGATAGGTGTAGGTAATTTAAGATTTAATATCTACATTATTTTCATATTTTCAAGCATCTACCTCAAGAGGAACAATGGGAAAACATAGTAGAGTGATGATATATGTCCCAATTAAACCTAAGGAAATATAGTATAAAGAGTTGTGGAACAAAATCACTTTCAAGCTTTAAAATATTGTCACTGAATAAAAAGTTTAAAATTAAAAAAATAATAATAAATCAAGTTTAATAAGAGTAAAAAAAAACTTTAACCCAATATTTATTAAGAAAACACATTTTTAAAAGTATAAATTAGAATTAAAAAGCTACAAGAATAACTTTGATAAGTTCTAAAATTATCAAAAGAATCAAAGAGAAGAATTTCTCAAATTTATTAAAAATCAATAAGTTTGCACCCATATAAGAGAGTTACATGCCTATCTATAGTTCAAAATAGAATAGTAAATCCAAAATAAAATAGGAAATAACAAACTTACTTAACAAATTACTAAATAAAGCATTAAATGGATTGAGTTTAGATTAAAACATTGTTTAGTTTATTATAATTATAAACTAACTAAATAACATGCATAGTCCCCGTAAAGAAACAAAGCATGCGGCTAAATCTAAAATTTAGTTTGAACTCTTTAAATAAGCTATCCTTGAACTTGTATGAAGTTTATTAAATTCTGATGTTCCTCCAAACTTTGCTCCTTATGTTATGCATTGGTTTTAGCCCAAATAACTTCAATAAATCTATTTAAAGTTTCTCATATCCTTTTAGCTTTAGTTCTTGTTATTGGACTTTTATATATGTGTAATGGATCACTACACATGCTAACTTAATTCCAATCATTCTCCCTTTCTTCAAAGGCATTTGTCGTTCAATTGTCACCTACACCAAAAGAAGAAATATAAAAAACATTAAAGTAGCATTAATATTATACTTGCCAAGAAAATCTAATTTGTAAGCATTATCATTAATTATTGTAATCACATAAAATAGCTCATCTTCTCTTTGTTGCAGTTTTGAATGACTTTGTGTGGGAAATCTCTTCTTTCGTATATACACCCAAACCCAGTCACTAGGTTTAAAAATAACTTTCTTTGACCCGTTAATGGCTTGGTTTGAATATTGCTTAGTCTTCCTTTCATTGTTTTGATGCACCTTTTCTTGCAAGTGCTTAACCAATTCGGCTTTCTTCTTTCGAATCTAAACTAGCTCATTCCTTAATATGTAAAGACAATAAATCCAAAGGGTAAGTGGATTAAACTATAAACAACCTTAAATAGAGAATAATTATTTGCTAAATGGATGTTTCTATTATAAGCAAAATCAACATGTAACACTTTTCCCAATTCTTTAAGTTTTTTTCAATGATAATGCATAACAAGATTGTTAATGCTTTATTAAACATTTTGCTTTATCTATCAGTTTGAGAATAATAAGTAGTTGAAAATAATTATTTAGTTCCTTACTTTTCTCACAAATCCTTACAATAATAGTTTAAGAACTTCTTAATTAGAAACATAGACTTTGGAATGCCATGTAAATGCACAATTTCCTTAAAGAAAAAAATATCATATTTTAGTTGTATCTCAGTTTTATGATAAGAAATTAAGTGTACTATCTTTGAAAACTTATCAATAACAAGAAAAATAGAATCCTTTCCCTTTTTTGACCTTAATAAACCCCAAACAAAGTTTTTAGATATGTCAACTTAAGGTTCATTAGGTATAAGTCAAGGTGTAAAACTCTATACTTAATTTATTTACAAGTAATACACTTCTCACACATCTTCTTAATATCTTTCTTCATATATAACCAAAAAAAGTGATCATTCAAAATATCTAAATTTTTTTTAACACCAAAGTGTTCCATTAAACTAACTTCATGCCCTTCCTTTACTAGTGATTCTTTTACAGAACTCTTAGGCACATATAACATATTTTCTCTAAATAAAAACCCATCATACTTATAAAAATTTTTGAAAGCAACCTCTTCATATTCATTAACTATATTAGTAAAATTAGGATTGCTAACATTTAAATCTTTAATGTGCTTAAATCCTATCAATGTTGCATTTAAAGTAAAGATAAGCATATACCTTTGAAATAATGCATCAACCACAATATTTCCTATACCTTACTTATACTTAATCATATAAGAAGATTTCTTAAGGAATTCCACCCATTTACCAAGCTGTTTATGCAACTTATCCTATTCTTTTAAATACTTTAAAGACTTATGGTAAGTATGAATTATGAACTCTTTAAGTCAAAGGTAATGCTGTTGTGTCTCTATGACCCTTATCAATACTTACAACTTCTTATCATAAGTTAGATAATTAAGCATTATCCCATTTAATTTTCATTAAAAAATGCAACAGGTTATGGCTTTTGCGTTAAAACACCCCTTACGCCAATACCTAATGTATTACACTTAATTTTAAAAGTTTTAAGAAAGTCAAATAAGCAAGTAATGGCACAAAATTTAGTCAATGATGTTGTTGCTTTTGTCATTACTCCTATTCATTTTTCCACACAAAACCTACACTTTTCTCTACAATTTCAATCAATGGTGTGACAATTATGTAAAAATTCTTGATAAATCTCCTATAAAAACTAATCAAACTATGAAAACTTTATACCTTAGAAATATTCTTAGGTATTGATCATTCTTTAATTGCCTTAGTGATATACCCAAGAATCAAAAACTTACTTGTATTTGTGTTTAGGAAAGTTTACAATAAAAACTATTTTGTTTTGAAATACTTTATGATTCAATGAAAAGAAACATAATAAATAGAAAAGCTAGTAGCCTTTTGTTTAATAAAAAATTCACCACAAATAAGAAGAAACTAGTTTGATTCACCACACCTTTAGATAGAAGAAAGAAGAGTGATAAGAATTAGTTGTTAATTCACCATTAAACAAATAAATTGCTTAGATAAAAATTAGGGTAAAATGTAAGTTTCATTTTTAATAATATTCTCCAAAACTCTCTTTTTGAAATATTTCTCAATTCCTTAAATAAGGAACAATGTTAAAAAGTAGTTAAGTCAACTATAAAATAAGAAAAGTAGGATTGTTACTAATTAGCTACTATAAAACAAAATTTAAAACATAAGAAATAAATACATAGGAGTTGGGTTTTACTCTTTTATTAATTAAGAACCTAAAATAACATAAACTAATTAAAATAAGAAAAAATAAGTTGAAAACAAACTCTTTCAATCATTTTAATCCAAGTAAGCTTATTCATACCTAATCCTTTAAGCAAGTGAACAAGGTGATCAATGTGGGCTTTAACTCTTTTGCTTTGACTTCTAAACTCTCTATACATGTTGTATTCTCCTTAAGAAGTAATTCTAAGGCTATTTGAAGATTTTTGGCATTAGAACTAGTAATTGGCCAAAAACTATGAATCAAACGATCTTAGGTAATCCTCATATCACTATAGATCATATCATCTTCCCCAAGTTGAATAGGATTTGCCCTTAAATCCAACTCTTTAATATCCTTCAAGTAAGACAATAAATCCTTCACATTAAATGTGGCTGATACAATATATTCACCTAGCAAATTAGTCTTGTAAGCATTGTCATTCACCTTTTTTAGTACTTTGATTGGACCATTTGCTAGAGGCATAAGCTCAGACTTTCTTTTACTTAGAAATCTCACTTTTTGAAAATGAATCCACACAAAATCACTTGAAACAAACTAAATTTGTGTACTCCTTTAATTAGGTGCTTTCTTATTGGTTTCATTTTATTTTTTTATTTGTTGTTTGATACTTTGATGCAAATTTTTAACTAATTTAGCCTTTTTTTTCCCATCCAAATATACTCAGTCATTAATTGGAAATGGTGCTAAATCAAGTGGGGTAATGAGATTAAATCCATAGACAACCTTAAAATGAGAATATTTAATTGCACAATGTATACTTTTATTATTTGCAAATTCAACAGGAGCTATACAATCATATTGATTCTTCAAATGCTTATTAACAATAGTATTAAGTAAAAAAGAAAGTGTATGATTTACCACTTCAGTTTGCCTATTGGTTTGTAGATGATAAGTTATACTAAAGAGTAGTTTCATGTCAAACTTCTTCCATAAGGTCTTTTAAAAGTAACTTAAGAACTTAACATCTCAATATACTCTTTGTATTCCATGCAATTTCTTGATTTTTCAGAAAAACAGATCTACCACATAAGAAGTATCATCATTTTTGTGACAAGGTTAAAGTGAGACATCTTTAAGAACTTATCAATAACTATCATAATCAAATCCTTCCCTTTTTATGTCTTTGGCAACCTAAGTATGAAATCAATACTTACATCAACCCCATGTTGTAAAATTACATAATTAAGAAAGATGATTTAGTCTTGGCAAAATTGGCATTGCTTTAAGTTGCCAAACAATTTCTCTTATTGTAATACTTTAAAGACTTTCCTAAGGTGCTCCACATATTCCTTATGATTCTTGCTATAAATTAAAATGTCATCAAAATAAGTCATAATAAATCTGTCTATAAACTTATGAAGCACATGATTCATCAATTACATGAAATTACTTTATGCATTAGATAAGCTAAATGGCATGGCTAGCCACTTATACAATCCATACTTTTTCTTGAATGTAGTTTTCCCTTTATCCCCATCCTTTAACCAAATTTAATGATAACCGCTTTTTAAATTTACCTTTACAAACTTAAAGGCATTCACTTCCCTTTTCTTATATGATATTTTCATCTCTTAGACCTTATATATATTAACCATGTAAATGACACTTTTTTTATGGATATCTTTTTCTCTCTTGCCCTCAATATTGCTAAATCAACATAATTGTTACACAATCTCATGAATTCATTTAAACATAATAATGCTTTTACAACGTAAGAAAAATTTTAAGTAGCAACTATAACATTTCATACAACAGAAAAGGATTTTCCATTGATATTAGTATAAAACATTGTTAGGAGAAGTTTTGAAATATAGTACTCTAATTTTATATGTGGCATTATTCAAAATAAATATTTAATATTAAGAAAATTTTTGAAATGTTGGACTTTGCTTTCATATATGATAATATTCAAAACAGGCATTTAATAAATTTATTTTGAAAGCAATTTATATCTTAAGCCATATTTTATATACAACATCTCATTATAATTGTAATGTAAAAGTACAAACTTTTTTGTGTTGTTTATCTATAGTGCAAAGGATAGAGGGACATTAGTAAGGGCCAACATTATTGTGTGCTCATAGATAATTTAATATTTTGCCACATAGGATTTATGCCTGCATTTATCATTATATGGTTTGACAAGATTGCCTTGTAGGTTAACTTATATAAAAACAAGTATACTTATCTTTATTATTAATCTTACTATTTTAGCCTTAAATATTATTATATATTATATATAAAGATAAGTAAACAACATAAACTTATTATTATACTTCAAGGGATGATCTTGTCAAGTTAACAAATTAAAACATCATATTTGATGTGAAATGGAGTCAATTTGAACTACATATTTATGTCCAAGGTGAGTTCATCAATAATGAAATTGACTTGTCAAAAAATTACTATTTAAGCTCAGCATTCATAGTCTAAGAACTTATCCATAATTCATTTTCATAAGAAATAATTCTAGTATTAGTAAAAAATACCCACTTTAAAAAATATGATTCAATGGGTTTAGCGTTTAGATATGATTGAGTTGGATTTATCTATTGTTTATATGATTGTTGTGATTTGTATGTTTCTATGTAATTTAAGGTATGATTATATGTGTTTATATGTTTGATATATGATATAAAATGGAAGTGTAGAAAATAGAACAAGTATAGGTCAACATTCAATTAAACCTTTACTAGAATTCTAGAATTTATTGGAAAATATAAATGATTCTTAAAAGAGAATTTTCATACCATTCATATGATAAATTCAACAATTAATAATTTATTAGGATGACTTTTTTGACCAAATTGCTAACATAAGATTTATTTATAATAATTTTTAATACTAAAAGACACTAACTAATAAGAAAGTAAATAAATATCAACATTAAAATACCTAGACTTAGCTTAAAGTTAGGCCACTAAAACTTTAAAATTAAACTAAAATATCCTAAACAAGTAAATAATTATAAAATTAAAATTATTAAAATTATAACATTAATTGTAAAATAATAGAAAATAAGCTATTCTATATAAGACCCTTTCGCTTAAAAAAACTCACCCTTGAATTAACAATAAGGAATTAACATCTTTCATGTTATAGAAACAAATACTTAGAATAAATTAGTGTCTTCTATAAGACTTAATAGTTTCTCTTGTCAACCATTATGTGAATAATTATGTTAACCAATAATGATGTCAAACCAAAATTCTCCTCTACTTAATTGTCCTTTCCAAGAAAATCAACAAATACCATACGTAGAGAATTAGAAAGATAATGAGACCTAACTTTCTTAATATGAGCAAGCATTCGAGCAAAAAATCAATTTGTAGAAGAGGGAGCTATCTTTTAGTCATAATGTGTGGATTGAGGAACAAAATGTCGTATAAGTTTGTTTGAGAGACATGATTGTAGAATGCCTTAAAAAATAACTTAGTCTTCTTATGGCCATAGTTAACTAAAAAAAAAAAAATCAGCATAGTGCTTAATAGAATCAAAAGGAAACTCAATAAGTGGAATGAGAAAAATCTTTTAAGAGTTGGTAAAGAAGTCCTTATCAAAGTATTTATACAAACGATCCCTATATATATCATGAGTTGTTTTTTGCTTCCCCAATCTTTCTGTGATAAGGTGGCTTGCCTAACTAATTGCTTCTAGTGGGGAAGCTCAAATTCAGCAACAAAAATTCATTAGACATCATGGGTAAGGCTAACTCTTCAAAAAAAGGTTAATAAACTTGGTTTTTAGGATTTCTAATTTTTTAATCATGTCATGCTGGGCAAGTAAGCATAAAGATTGTTGGCTAATGAAACTTATGACTAGCCAGGACACTTAAGGCATGATATTATTAGCTTGACAATTTTTTAAAAGCTAGCTTAGGATACAAACCAAGCTATATATGGTGCAGTATTCTTGAAGCTCACCCCTTTATTTAACAAGGCCTTAGATGGTTTATAGGGGATAAGGAAAAAATTGATATATTAAAGGATTCATGATTGCCGAATCAAAATGATTTTAAAGTTTTATCTTCACACTCTCTTTTTGTATTGGAAAACGTATCAGCTCTAATTGGTAATGGCACAAGTTGATGGTGAGGAAGCTTGATTAAGTAGATATTTATGTCAAGTGAAGGCGAATAAATCCTCTTTATCCTCTTTAGTTTTTAAGGGATGAATGATAGATTAATTTTGCATTATGATCTTACTGGTAATTATATCGTGAAAAGTGCATATAAGCTGGCTTAAGCTCATTTTCGAAGGAATATGGATACCTCATGGCACAGGTTTTTAGAGAAAACTATGGAAAATAAATATGACCAACCAAATTAAGTACTTCTTGTGGCATGCTCTACGAGATTTTTTTACCCATGACAACAAATTTGGCTAATATAGGGGTTAAAATGGACACATCTTGTACTCGGTGTAATGAGGCTAATGAAACTAGTTTACATGCCCTTTTGTAGTATCGTTCAGCAATAGGTATGTGGCTCCTAAGCCCTTTTAGTCTATGTACATAAGAGATAACTGATTGAGTTTTACGGGTTGGTTTAATGCATTAACCATGATCAATTTGGCATTCATGAAACAAACAAGTCATAAAGGGAAAACCATTGATCTTAGGCAAATGATTGAAGTAGTCATATGCCTTTATAGTGATTTTATTAAAACCTAAGATGAGCAAGGGAGCCACAAAAATGGTCGTGTGCTTTATATGGCACCACTAGTAAATGGAATTGTTAAAATTAGGGTTAATATACCAATAAATGCATAATAATGTGTATTTTAACAAATCTAACCTAATTTTTAAAAAGTAACAGTTTAGTAATCTAAGAAGTTTTTTTTATAACAAATTTAGCCAATCATTAACCTATACTAATGAAAACTATCAAATTCTATGACGTGTCAAATTAATGTGTAAAAATTAGTAATGTGGACAAAAACAAATGCTAATATTAATGGCATATAATGTCGTGTAAAAATTAATTAAAATTTTAAAAAATAAAATACAATCAAATAAAAAAATTAAAAATTTACTCTATTTCTATTCTTTCTCTTCTCTTTCTCACCTCTTTGCCTTAAAAAATCAAATTAATTTAAATTTGCATGTTTCAACATCACCATTTTGCAAGTTCAAACAACCATAGAAGTTAAAACCAATCCATAATAACATAAAGAATTTGTGTTGATTTCTATTTTCAACCGGGATGATCTTAAGAAACTCATTGTCAACAAGCCTATTGAAGTTTGTCAACTCCAATATAGTCTTTAGCCTCAACACTAGTCTTTATCTAAGATCAAAAATATGATGAATTAACAAATATTGTTAGCATTTTCCACTTAAAAGAGCAAGCCCACCTTAAATTTCACAAAAATACATGCCTACCTTAAAAATCTAGTAAGTTACATGATTGTTTTTTACTTTAAAAGTCAAATTTGAGATGGGTATGACAATAGTTAAGAGATTTTAGTGCATCTCTCTCTCAATCTTGTCCTGTTTGATTTCTCTTAACTCAAATTAACATCTAAGTCTTTAAATCTAATTGAATTTGATGGGTTGTTTACCCTTTATCTTTACTTAAAAGATCTTAAAGAAGTATAAAACAATTTAGAGTAGAAAAGAGAACTTAGAAGAAGAAAAGGAGTCATTCTTATTAATGGAGAAAAAGGGTGGCATCATTAAAGATGATGTGGTCGACACCGATGATGATATTGTCGACCTAAGAGATAAGAGATGAATGTATGAAACACGATGCAACAACAATTAAGAGCCTTGATGTTACTAATTTTGTTAAAGATGAGGAGGAGATAAAGTTCGTGGGGTGGTCAAAATGGTTGATTAAGATAAAGAGAACACCAAACTAGGTTGATTTGTGCAAAGATAAAGAAGGAAAGAGTTAAAAGAGAAGAAGGGAAAGAAGATTTTTTAATTTTTAGTTTTAAATATAAAAAAAGAAAATGACGAGAGTAATTTTGTTTACTTTATTTTTGAATTACATTTTTTAAATTTTAATTAATTTCCATATAATGTTCAATGTTGTTAATATTAGCATTTTTTTTATTTACAATAATAATTTTCATACACCAGTTTTATATGTCATATAATTTGATAGTTTTCATTAGTGTTGGTTAATAGTTAGCTAAATTTTTTACAAAAAAAAAAAAAATGCTAAGATTACCAAATTGTTACTTTTTAAAAGTCAAGTTAGATTTGTTAAAATACATAAAGTTATAGATTTATATGTATATTAACCCTTAAAATTAATACAAATGCTGTTATAAAATTGGATAAGGCAGAACATGGAATGTTGTTTCAAAATTTCACAAATGAAGCCATCTTGGTTAATAGCATAACTTTGTCTAAATCATTTATACCAGATATTTTAGAGTTATTTGTTATTAGACATATTGTTTGACTAGTAACTCATCAAGAATATCAATTTAAAACTATGTTGCTTTAAAATTTACCGTTGAAAACACTCTAGAACCATATAACTCACCAAGAATATTATTTTGCCTAGGAATAAGATAATGATACTTCATCTTTATTTTATTTATTGCTTAATTATTCATATGCATTTTCATTGTCCAATCCTTTTTTGACCTTAACAAGGCTAATACCAAATAAAAGCTCATAATTCCCTTATATAACCATTCTCCAACAACTCAATTATTTGTTATTGCAACTACATCACCTCCTTTAGACTACTTTTATAAGTTAACCTATTAGGTGAGGTAGTCTCGACATGAGATCAATTTGAAACTCAATTCCTTTAATTAGTGAAAACCCCTTTGGTAACTCTTTTGGAAACACATTAGTAAACTCTTTTAAAATCTTCTAAATTTGTGGTGGAAAGGAAGTTTGGCATCATTTCCTTTACTATTAGTACTAGAACTAGATTGAAAATGGACAATGCTTGCTCTACTTTTCTTTTGCTCACAAAAAAACTTTCTTTTTTTCTTTTCTCAACCAAAAGTTGGTCTCTTTGCACTTGTTAAGGACTAAGAGGTGCTAAGACTATGTTTTTCTCATCCTCAACAAAAGAATGTGTTTTTGAATCCATCATGTACAACTCTCCTATGATATTGTCATAGTTTTCTTAAAAGTAAGTGGCTTGAAATCATTAAAATCACATCATACATCACCTTATCCTTATATGATTTTCCAAATCACAAATGACACCAAAACTTGTTGTGTAACCCTTCTCCATAATCATTCAACCATTGTAGCTTATATGGGTAGACATATTTTGTTGTTGTTAAGTTCAACGTTTACACCAAAGTGATGAAAGTAACAATAAAGTAGTTCCTTCCATCTATAATCACTATATACACCTTTTTATCAATTGTGCATTTAGTATGACAAATGTTTTCCCACTATTTATTATCCACCTTTTCTTGTAAATTAAAGGCCCACTGAATTATAAGCAATTCTCCTTTATTAGCAGACTTTACATTATCTCCCTCGTAATACTCATTTTCTTCTTCTTTTAATGCTACCTCATCTTCACTCTTTACTATTGCTTATGATTTCCAAATAAGTCATCACCCTTTTATTTGGATCCATTTAAGCAATATGCTCATATCCAAGACATTTAAAATATTTAATGTTTCAAACTTTTTTAGAGGTTTTAGATCACATATTTTCTCTTTTTTCTTAACCAAATCATCTAGTTGTTTACTAAAGGGATCCTTTTTTTGTCTGCTGTGCACTTTAATTAGAATTAGACCATGAAAGTGTGGAAGTTAAGTTGGTTGGCTTATTGCCAATTTACCGTGACACACCTTATTTATATCACACTTAAGGTGTTTCTCCATATTAACAGTAAGCTTAATCATATTCTCTAAAAATACAAAAAATTATAACTTAACTATATTTTTGATCTATCTATGTAAGAACCTTATAATGGTTTATTGTTAAGGTTCTTGTAATTCATATCTCATCATCAACATTTCAAATTCATTAACATAATTTTCAATGCATATACCCTTTTACCTAAGACTTTGCAACTTAATGTATAATTACTACCTATAATATTTAGGAACAAAGTATTTTTAGATTAATCTCTCCATAATTTTCCAACTTCTAATATCATTTTCATCATCTCTCCTTCTTTATGCTTTTAAGTTCTCCCACCTTAAATTAATATATTTTATGAATTTAAGGGTAGTAAGTTTGTATTTTTTTTTATCTTAGTATAATTTTGGCATTTGAATACGTTTTCCACTCATTACACCCATTACAAATTTTTTTTCTTTTAGGGTAAACTAGCTTTTTAAATGGTAGAATCTTCATTTTTATGTTGTTTCCTAAATTTTGTTGTTACCTCTTGCACTAGGGTTGTCCTTTCATACAATTGTCTATTTTAGGCTTATCTCTATTTACCGCATCATTATGGACAATCCCTCTTAATGCTTAAGGTTCATAATACCATAAGAGTTATTACACAATCATTTTATTAATAATTTGTGCTTATTCTAAGAAGAGTCCTTTTGGTATATTTTTCCTTGTCATGCTTCAAATCTAGTTGGTTTAAGATAGAAATCACTTAACTCATGTATTTCTCTTGGGCACTCTCTTATATGTTTCACTTAATATCACAAGCACACACAACCTTGTGCTCTAATACTAATACAATGTACTCAAGAATTAAAGACTTGCTTATACTTGTGTTTAGGGAAATTTTAAGTAATAATTATTTTATTTTATTTTATTTCCAGTACTTTATGATCAATGAAAAAATTTTAAAAGAAATGTTAATAGCCCTTTGTTTAATAAGAAATTTTTCACAAATAAGAAAAAATGAGTTTGATTTATCATAAATTTAGATAGATGAAAGAAGAGTGATAAGAATTAATTGTTAATTTGGTACTAAATAAATAAAAATAAGAAAGTGAACAATGTAACCAATACATATTGTAACTTTTTTACTTTGACCTTTAGACTCTCCATACATGTTATATTCTTCTTAATAAGCAATTTTAAGGTTGTTTAAAGATTTTTGGCCCTAGAATAAATAATTGGCTTAAAACTATGAACTACACAATGCTAGGCAACTCCTATATCACCATGAATCACATCACTTAACCTTTTAATCATCACTATTATTCCTTTAGCCAAAACTACATAACCTAAAAGTATAATTTAATTCATGCAAAAAGAACATTTCTCAAACTTAGTAAATAGTTTTTCTTTTCTTTAAACATCTAGCACACTTTACAAATGCTTAATATGATCATTTAAGGATACAACCAACCTAACAAGTAGCTTTCTCCATCTTAAGTAGATTTAACTAATTATTAGGGTGCAACTATCTAGAAGCAATCTTGTAATAGTCAAGAAATCACTAAAAGACCTTTAAGATGGGTAGGCTCAGGGCTAAAGCCAAAACCCTCATATAAAAGTAAATAAACACTTCAAGTGTCTGGCAAGTGCACTTAAAGACATCAAGAAAGCAAACCTAAATGGTATCCTTATCAATATGGCACATAAATCCTTTAAGTAGTCCATGATTGGTCTTAAATAGGTTAAATTTGTCCATCTCTTCAACACACTCAAGGAGTCCATAAGAAGTGGTAGGAAGAATATCACTTTTAGTAGACTTATCATCCTTGTTGGCTTTTGCAATAAAAGCATCTTTTTGGAATTGCTTCAGAACTATCGCCCAAAAATTCTTGCCATAAAGAGAAGCCCATATAGGTATATCACTACTAGAGGATCCTAAAGAAGTGTCCTCTAAAAAGAAAGAAAATTTGGAAAAGGATTGGAAATTTGCCTTATCAGTAGATGCCATGAAAAGTAACAAAGGTGGAAGTAGTAATGAAAAATCCTATTACAGGAGGACAAGATTTAGCAAGAAAGAAAGTTTTATTATAGAAGATTTCCTCCAAAATTAAACATGGGCAAAACACATAAGGATGACTTTTAAATAGTTGATGAGTGAGAAGATAAGAAATCAACCTAAACAAATCCAACATTCACAATTTAGATGGGGCAGTCCATTCAAAACTTAGTACTAACTAATGCCTTCGTAAGCATTAGATGCATCTAAAGAATGGAGTGACTTCTAAGTTCTAATGTCTCTAAGAAGTTAGGACTTTGGGAAAGAGGTAGGTAATAAGGATAATTTTTATGAGCTACTAATGTACTGCCAACCCAACCAAATCATACCTAAAACACCTCTTATTGGCTTGGCTTGGGTGAATGTTACCTCTCTTGGATAAATATGTTACTCCTTTAGGCCTTACATATACACCTAATCAAAATTATCTCTATACCTACCTTATCACTTAGATCTAACTATAAATACCTCACAAACATCACTCTCAAAATATGCATTGATTATTCCTTACTTTAGTTAATTCTTATATAATCATACTTTGTGCTGATTTAAGTATTAGAATATTAATTTTAGGTTAAGACTTAACACTTTATAGTCTCCCTTAATTTTACAAGCCATAAATCTTGTTAAACTTAAACATTCAAAACTAAGGTCACTAAGATCACAGTTCTACTAAGTAAGCACAAAAGGAAATATTTTGGTGGTTATAAATTTTTTAGACATAAATAATCACAACAATTTATATTATATGCAAAACATGCTATACTAAGCAAATTATATTTTATATAATATGAAAAATTTTGTAATAATATAATTAATATTCGTTTAAATATTTTTATATTATATAAAATATCATTTATGCATAATAAATTATTTTGTGATAAAAAAAATATTTATAGTGATGTAATGACCTCCGACGGGGAATGATCATTCATCACCATTTGCTTTACCAAAAACAAAATTTGAAAGCCATTCCATTTTGGACCTGCACTCTCCCTATCTTTCTTCTCCTCGAAGCTTTTTGTGGCAAGCTTTTGACTTTGCTCTTCCTCTCGTTTTCGCTCGCTTTCTTTCTTCTTTTTCTCTTCATTCGATTGTACGAAAACACGGGCAAGGCAAGGAAGGAGAAAACCCAATAAAATAAAATTAAAAAGAAGATGCCAATAGAAATGCCGAAAGGGGTGCCTTTCTCGGTGGATACATATTTGATGATTGGTGTTTTTGTGGGCTCATAAGTTAGAAGAATTGAATAGGTTGTTTATTTAGTGATTGATCTTGTAATATGAGATAGTAGTGGTGTGATTTTCAATTTGTAAGTCGATGCTTGTTGATATTAATAAATTATAATTTATGGCAACGTGCATGTGTGTGATCAAGTAATGGAGGACGATGTTAGAGATGAAGGATCTTATGGTAAGGAGGTAGGCAGTGACAGTAACAATGACAACGGGATGCCGACAGTGCCTAACAATGGTGTAGATACTAATCAGGCTGAAATGGAGGCCCCGACAATGAGAATGATATTTAAAAAATACTGAGGAGTTGTATGACTTTTACAAGAGATACCCAAGATCAATTGGGTTTGGAAGTATAAAGCAGGGTGTAAGAAAGGATGATCTTATCAGGAAACATAAGTGGCAGACGATCGTGTGCACCAAAGGGAGGGAGCACATGTCAAATGATACTAATTTGTTGCCTCAGAGGCCTAGTAGAAGATCTAGTTACAAGGCTTAGGTAGGTTGTGCAAGGAGGGAGGGTGTATGGATAATTACAAGGGTTGTGTTAGAGCACAATCAAGAGGTGTCAGCATCGGAAGCTTGATTCATTAGGTAACATTGAGTTATAGATGTCTACATGAAGAGACAATTGGAAGCCTATTTGAGTAATTGGTATTCTAATCCTATAGGTACGAGGAGATGTCTATTTCAGTGTGGATTTGAAGAATCACGTGAACAAGCTTTGTAAACTAAAGGTGGCAGGAGGTGATGCTAGAGTAGTGCACGAGATGTTTGTAAGGTTGCAGTATGCAGATAGAACTTTTTTCTATTTAATAAAATTGGACAAGAAGGGCCGCTTAAAACATGCTTTTTGTGGCAGATGCTAGGTGGCAAGGTGCATATGAAGAGCTTGGTGAAGTCCTTACCATTAACACGGCATATCTCATGAATGAGTATAGCATGCCTTGTGTGGTGTTGGTTGATGTCAATCACCACGATCATTTAATTTCGCTTGGATGTGTTCTTCTAAATAATGAAAAGAAAAAGAAATTAATGTAGTTATTTGAGACTTACTTAAGATGTATGAGAAGAAAACATCCGGAAGCCATCATCATAGATCAATGTGAAGCTATGGGTAATACTATTTAATTAGTATAAGATTTTTAAAGTTGGACCAGATAAGTTGGTTTAGCCAAGAAAAAAAAAGAATCAGGAACTAGTTTTCAATTTGGTTATAACAAAAATCAAACAATTTGAACTAATTTAAAAACTGAAAAACTAGCTTATTCAACCGAAAACTAGTGAATTAGAGTCGATTTGTTGTTAGAGTGCTGATTAATTTTATTCTTAAAAAATATGAATACAATAAACTCTTTTTTTTAAAAAAAATAAGACTATCAAATAAGTAAAATAAAAAAATAATAATAAATTTACTCTTATTTTAGTACACATTAATAAATTTATATTTTATTTTAAAAATTAAATTAATATTTTTAATATTATTATTCTTCTTGTCAAGTAATTGTTTAAATAAATTTTTGTATTATTTAAATTTATTTTTTCTGTAATTTATATAATTTAAATGATAATTTTATTAAATTTTTAAAAAATATAAAATATATTAGATTTGAATAAAAAAATATTTGATTCTGAATAATCATTAAAATAAATTTTAATATTATTTAAATTTAAAATTTTTTATATAATTTATAAAATTTAAATAATAAATTATTTAAATAGAAAAAAATTATATTTCAATAAAAAAATATTTAATTTAAATAATTAATTAAAATATTTAATTTAATTTAACTCTTTCTTTAAACGGAGTTAAATTAAAAATTCTAAAAAATATACTAAAAAATAGGCAACCCTCGACTACACGAAACGTAGGAAATATAAAGGCCTATTCACCCCGAGACTAGGTGTGGCCGCGCAATTTCTTATTCCAAATCCATATATATATATATATATATATATAT
>CM034046.1:9213141-9372955 GCA_019804595.1 Bruguiera parviflora
TATCTTTAATTAAATTATTATCTTTTAAAATAAATAAATAAATTATTTGAAAACAAAATGATATAAATTACAATGTATTATATATTTAATTTATTTAACTTAAATTATTTATACTAATTAATACATTACCTTAACTAATTTTTAATCTTATCACTAAATTATAAAATATATACAACTAAATTTATCAATATATATATATATATATATATATATATAACACTTCTATTTATTTTATATATTATTATTATTTATATAATATTCTTAGATATTGTATATTTAAATTAAAAATTAATTTAATCAATTCAAATTTCGATTAAATTGATTGAATTAATTAAATTTTAAATCTCTAATATGTTTAATTCGATGACAACTTCAGTTTTCAAAATATTGATTGATATATTTGGATGTAGCAGACATGCATTCGTATGCTTTAACTTTCCCATCACACTAAATAAACAACTTTAAACCCTACTACATACACGTTTCACTCAATGCAGCTACACATGTCGATGTCCCCTACGCACATAGTGAACATGGTTTGTTCATAGTTTGTTTTGAGATTTTTACAGCAGTACCTTGCAGAGGTGGTCTATTAATTATATGCTTACTTCAAAAGTGATCATGATAAGTGAAGCCTTATAATACAACTTATATAATACTAATAATAATAATAATAATGAAAGAGAAAACAAATGACTTCCCTATCAAGCTAACACTGACGTGCATGGAAAAGAACATGAAATTATATCTTGAATACTTAATTGTAATTTTCGTTCAATATCATAATGCCAAATGGATGAAACGAAAAAACAAAAAAAGAAAATAATTTCAAATAAAATGTGTATTCTTGAATGGCAGTCTTTTTGTTTTTTCTGTTCAATTCAATTCCAAATGGAAAATTATGCATCGAATTGAAAGACGCAAAATATTAAAAAAAAAAAAAAAGAATTCCCATTGATATTGAAATTTGGAAAAGCAAACTTGAATTTCTGTATACGGCCAGACCACTCATACTATGTCCTTGCAGAACGCAAGCAACAGTATTTCGAGTTCCTCCAAAAATCTTCACACAACGACCTTTGGTTTACATTGTATAAATATTCCCCTCCATCCTCTAATGGCAAGCTTTTCTATCACTCAAAATAAACAACTTTAAACCCTATGTTCATATTTTGTTTAATACAACAACACATAATCTAAATATATAAATATTCACTGTGCACAAAGTGAACTGTATTTGCGCATAGTTTGGTTTGCTATGGTCATGGAGGGTGGTTGCAGAGATGTTTTATTGGGTTTAAGTTTTGAACTAGAAATTGATAATCATAAATCAACTTTATAACATAAAATTAAATATGAACGCATGTCTGCCACATCCAAATGACACTTCTATGCATGGCAATAAACTAAAATAGTATCTTTGATCCTTAAATCTAATGTAGATTGAAAATGTAGTTGAATTAGAAAGGAAAAAAATGAAATAAAAATGTATTTTTAAATCCAGTCTTTTCAGAATAATATATATATAAATTAAAATTCACATTTATAATAATAAATTAAAAGACAATCTCTCATCATCATATACGACCTTTTCAATAAATAAATAAAAAAAAGAGGTTTCTATCTACAACTTTTTTAAAGGGTTCTTATGGAGTGCAATCGGTCGTATTTCAACCCTTTAAGTCGTATTGTTTGCGGTACAACTTTTCGACTTTTCATCTTATAAAGAATATAAAAATTATATTATTTCGAAAAAAATTACAGGGATGAGGAAGGAGACAGCGAAAGAGATGGCTTAAGTTAGTGATTAAATAAATAGGATAGAATGATATGATATGTAAATAAATAATATAGAACGAGTAAATAAATACTATACAATATATAAACATGCATCTACCAAAAAGTATATGCATGTTCGGTAAAAACACTCCGTGTAATTCTTTGCACATCATATGTTTTTGGTAAAAACTTTCAACATTCTTGAAAAAGGAAAAATACTAAAGCAATTTGCGGGGGGCCCATTTCCATATTTTTCTAGTCCTTTTGCCCTGTTCGTGCATTTGGCCTCGAATATTTATATGGGAAATATAAAAATTTGTAAACGAGCAAGATAGAATGAACAAACATCTTATACAACATGCAACCTATGACCATATATTAAAATGTTTTGGTTACGCGTGTTTTATGATAATTATTTTCACGTTCTACCTTCTGTGTTTGCATGTTTTATATTTTTCAGAGCAAAATCCTTGACGTGGGGCCCACAAGCCTTGTCTGCTCCTTGTCTCTCCCATTCCATCCACCTAACTAAGCTCATTTATCTCTAATTAAGTTTTGTTGGAAAGACCCTTCTATCCTCGTATGATAGACTCTCCTACCACCATGAATAAACAAGTCCACATGTGGACTCCAACCGTGGGTGCAGGTGTTACCGACAAGCACTCCGAGGTGCGCGTGCTTGGCAGGAGCCTCTGCCTTGCTTGGTGAAAATGGTTCGCCATCTGTTGGGGGACGAAGGATCGGCCTTGTCTCCCCCCCCCCACCCCAGCACTGAGACTGCTCATGGTGTGATCTCGAGCGAGGATGCTAGCCTCTTGCCCGTTCCTAGAAGAGATGACGGGTGTTGGGAGAAGGGGACATTTCGAAATGACGAAGAGTTAAATCTCAGTGGATCATGGTAACCCGTTGGGCAGGCTAGCTGCTCCATGGCACTCCATCAACTCTCACTCGAACCTTTCATAGAAGATCAAGGTTGTTTAGTGGTATAACCCTCGAAGGGATCCCATCAAGTCAGGTTCCTTGCACCTTATAGGTTTACTCACCCATTGACTTGCACACATATCAGACCCTTTAATCTCTGTTTCAAGATGAGCCAAATGGGGAGCCTATAGGCTGACACCAGGAGTGCATGGTTACCGAGGCACGCCATGACAACGTGTGTTATGTCCATGATCGCGAGAGTAACGTCTCCTCGGGCATTTTGAGGGCCTAGGCTTTGGGCATCCCCACAATCCTTGTCGGTCCATGCCCCAAGCTAATTGGCAGACTGGCTCACGTAATTCCACATCTACCCAGGACTCATCGCCAACCCCCATCCGTTTCCCTTCCAAAAATTTTAAGTACTCTTTGACTCTCTTTTCAAACTCCTTCAGTACTTGTTTGCTACCTATCTCTCGCCTATATTTAGCCTTGGATGGAATTTACTACCTAATTAGGGCTACATTCCCAAACAAGCCAACTCATAGATAACATCTTGTGGTGTGACAGTGTCTGGGCACGATGGGGCTCTCACCCTCTCCCTCGTCCCCTTCTAAAGGACTTAGACCCAATCTGCTGCTGAGAACACTTCTCCAAACTACAATTCGAATGCCACAAGTGCCTGATTCTTAAGCTAGGATATTCTTAATTCACTTGTTATTACTAGGGAAATCCTCGTAAGTCTCTTTTCCTCTACTTATTGATATGCTTAAACTCAATAAGTAATCTTGCCTGACCTAGGGTCACTTTATGAGAAAGGGTTGGGGTCTTCCATGTCCTAAGCAATGATGTGTCATACTAAGGTCTCTCAACCACTACTGTGGAGGCGAACGTCACCAAGGACTTGGCTTTTGGGCCAACTATAAGACCGTGCTCCCAGAAGGCCATCTTCTGCCATTAGTCGTGCCCCTGAGGATTCGGGAGTGAGGTGGGCAATATTGTGTGATATGTAGGCAGGCATGCCCTTAGCCAGAAGACTTTGAGCGCAACTTGTGTTTAAAGACTTGATGGTTCGTGGTATTTTGCAATTTACACCAGGTATTGCATTTCACTCATTCTTCATCGATGCCAGAGCTAACATATCCATTGTTGAGAGTCATTTGGATTCTTATTGTGGAGATGCAATTCCCTATCTATGCACCATTCCCAAGGCAATGGGACATTGCCTTTCACCTTTTGATTTCCTTAGTGCAACTTGTGTTAGGGTTTTGGTTGTTTGCACCACAAAAGGACCGGTGGGTAGGAGTCCATGGATCACTAATCGCCCCATATCACATAGGTGATCATATAGGTAAGATGTGCTAATAGGTTGTTCTGCTAAACAGAGGTTTTAACAATGATCCTTCCACAGGTTCACCTACAGAAACCTTGTTACAACTTTTCCTTCCTCTAAATAATAAGGTTTAATGGACTTCTCACAATGTCATCATGGTGAACCTCCTACATCAACATGTTCTGAATACTTCAATGGACCATTTAATCTGTAGGAGCAATGGGTGATGCGTACAAATGATAAGGACATAATTAATGCGAAGGATCCAAAAGTTATATTATTTCAAATAAAGTTATAAGAGCGAGAACAAAAAATTGAGATAAGGATAGAATACAGTGATAGTGGGCCTTAGTGATTAAAATATTCTTTTTTAATGTGAAAGTTTTTTATTAAAAATTATATGATGTGCAAACAAAACAAATAAGATAAAATTAGCAAAAAAATATTATACAATATGCATGCGTGCATCTATCAAAAAGTGCATTTCACATTTGATTGCACATTGTATGGTACTTATGCATACATTTACTATATTTCTCTACATATTATATGCCTTTGTAGAAACTTTAACATTCTTTTTAAATAAAATAAAAAAATATGTTGGGCTCATTATTGCATCAATCTAGTCCTTTTTGCCTTGTTCATGTATTTGGCTTTAAGCATTTATATAAAAGAAGGCTACAGGGATAAAGGCTAGTGGACAAAGTAAAGTGGCCTATAAGCCTCATAATCAAAAAAATTAAAAAAAAAAAAGAATTTTGTTTGGTAAAGCATATAATTTACAAACAAATGAAGTAGAATATGCAAACAACTATCTTATAACATACAACTAATTACCATCAAAAAATGACGGTTACATGTTATATAATATTTGTTTACACATTTTATTTTATTGCTTGTACATCTTATATGTTTAAAACAAAATTCAAAACATAGGGTCCAAAGGCCTTATTTGCTTCTTATCTCTCTTGCTTTATCCCTTTAACTAAACTTATAGCCCACAAGCCTCATCTACTCCTCTTACTATCTCGCTCCAACCTTTTTTGTTCTTAACAATCTTTGGACAAGTTTGTTTTAAAAGGATCCTTCTATCCTTGTGTTAGTCCCTTAAGCTTATTGACTAGAGAATGCAAGGAAATTAGCAGCATTTTATACCAATTCTTACATAAGAATTTGGGTATAAACACCTTAAGTAAGTAAGGTGAGGTAAGAACATATGTATTATAGTATACTAAGGGAGGCAAACTCATTTAAGTTAAGTGGAAAAGGCATTGAGTTATAGGTTGGTGCATCAGTGACATGGCAGTTTGCCATTGGCAGTAGAATGATTGCTTAAAAACAACAATATCTCCTCCTACCAAATGACAAAATTTCTTAAAGAGTAATATATGTCTCTTATCAAAGTTAACCAACATTGGCGTACAAACTTGAGTTCAAGCCGATGTCACAAGTGCTCCAAGGATTGACTATAGCTTTAACAGACTATTGGTGTATAAGGTTTAGGCTCAAGTTAATGTGATGCATGTTTGATTTTGGGCAAGTTAGCAATGCAAGGACTTGGAGTGCAAATCAAGCAAGACGGTGCTCCATACCCTATGAAATAAAGGGAACATGCGGCTATATTACCCCAAAATGTGGACAAATATAGTGGTGGCAAAAATGGCAAGCTAAGATTTTATCCAAAGCGATACATTGGTATGTTCTTTTTGAGATAAAGAGAAACTGAGTAACTAAAAGAGAGTAACTAATTAAAGTGTCAATGAGGTGTCAAGCTCTCCTTTAACATAGTTACATGTTCCAATCAAGGAAATGGGAGAGCGCTCCTAGAAGAAAATAGCCTCACTATATATAATTGGATTGATAGCCAAGTCATGCATATTCCTAAGTAGTTAGGGGTGTCAAGTATAACTATTATATATAGGTGTAATATGAAAATCAAGACTTTATACAAAATTATAAAGAGAAACACTAATGGGAAGCCTTTGACAAGTTTTTTGTACTTTGTGAGAAAATAATAAAGGTTAGGAAGTTATTCCTATAAAAGTGCATATGCCTTGTGTGTATTAAAGTGACTAAGACTAAGTGCAATGTAATACAATTCTAAGGTCAAAATTTGAGTGAAAAGATTGACCCTATAACGGTTGGTATCAAAGTAGCAAGGCTCTCGATGATGACCTTAAGGATTAAGGTCTCTTGGTTTTGGCAAGACTTGAGGAGTTAGAAATATCAATACCTCTTTTGTAATTTATTTATGATAGTCTCAATTCTGCATAAATTAATTGCTTTGGTGATGTAAAAGGTGACATTGTTGTCCTCAAATGGGCAATAATTAGCCAACTAAGCATGGTTACCAATTCCTATCAAAAGATGAAAGTACTTAAGCCTAAAGCCTTTAAGGGGGAGCATGATGTTAAAGTAATTAAAAATTTCATGTGGGATACGAAGTAATACTTTGTAATTACCTTAGTGTTGGACAAAGAGAAGGTAACGTTTACTAGCATATATCTCACCAAAGACTCTAAACTATAGTGGTGGTGATTGAAACCATATTGTACCAACTCAAATCGACAAGAGAGTAGATACTTTGCAAAACCTTGGAGGACCAATGACAAGGGCAAGGTCAAAGAAAATAAAGGACGCTCTTAACAACCTATTGTGCGACATTTACTATCAGGAAATTGCCAAGTACGAGTTAAGGAGAATGGAGTCTTCACCAAGGCTTGCGAATGTGTCATTTGTGGAGGAATTTGCGAACCATGGCCTTGGGAAGGAAGTTGGATTTGAGAGTCCATAATCGGGCCTTTAAGTAGGTTATTTTCATATGTTTATATTATTATTTAGTGAGCTGGACGAAATTCCTTATTATAACCAGCTTATTTAGTGGGTTAGACGAAATTCCTTATTAAGCCCAGCTTATTTTGTGGGTTGGACAAATTCCCTTATTAAGACCAACTTATTAGTTAGGGCTTCTGGGAGTTAGCATATAAAAAGGGCAAGAAGGGTGGCTGGGAGAGGCAGACCCGTTTTCATGAGTGTATGAGCTATTTTTTCTAGTTCTTTGAGAACTAATTCTGAACTTTCATACTTACGTGTGTTTGTTCCTTAGACTTATCTTCTTCAACATTGTTGTTGCTAGGAGTGGCGTCTGAATCCTATAGTTTTGGTTCTTGGTTGTTTATAATCATTGAATCAGAACTTCAAATCCCTTAACTTGTGTTAGAACGATCCTATACCAACATTGGTGTTGGGTTCCGTTTACATATAAACGGAGTTCGTATCAGGTGGACTAAGTTTGATGACAATGCAAGTAAGAGCAGGAATTTTATAAAGACATGGGAAAACTCAAAAAAGGAATTGAAAGATCAATTTTTTCCTTGCAACACATCTTGAGTTATAAAGGAAAATCCTTAAAAAAGTTGAAATATAATGACATAATGCGAGACTACATAAAGGAATTCAATTCCTTGATGTTTGACATTTACAATATGTTGAATTAAGATAAGTTCTTCAACTTTTTATTAGGTCTTCAACCATAGGCTCAAATTGAGTTATAAAGGTAAGGTGTCAAATATTTGCCTTAGGTTATGGTTATTGTTAACGGATTAGTTGATTTTAAGATCCATAAGTCCTCTAATTTTGATACGGGAAAGCATCTTAATGGCAAGAGCAAAAAGAAGAAGGAGAACAAGAAGAAAGAAAAGCATAAGGTTGGGTGCAAAAGTAAAGGCAAAGCTATCATACGAGAGTAAAGTGAAAACAAGTCCAATTATGGTTATTTCATTTGTAGTGGTCCCTCTCGCATCAATCCTTTATAGTTGGTGAATGTGGTTTAAGCAAAATGTTCCCAATAATCTAGTCTAATGTATGTAAAGATTAGTCTTAATAATTAGGAGTTAATGGCGATAGTCAACACTAGTGTCATACATAACTTTGTTGATGAATAAATGGTGGAGTTGTTTAGGTCAAACATCACTAAAAGTGGTAGTTGAACGAAGGCAATCAACTTGGTAGCTTGAAAGGTGCTTGGCACAACAATAGGTATAAAGGTAACTATTGGAAATTAGGTTGACTATCTTAACTTTATGGTTATGCCATTAAATGATTTTGCTATCATTTTAAGATATGAGTTTTTTATGCATGCAAAAGTTGCTTTGTTACCTTATTTAGGTAAGCTAATGATTCTTACTTTATTAAGGGCAAGATCACTCCCCCAACTGGCATTAATGGAAGTCAAGCTATATGTTTTTTGTTATATAAGTAGAGCATAACTTGAAAAAAGGTGAGGTCATTTACTTAGTTGCATTAATTAAAAAGATAGTGGCGATTATTGTTGAGGTGCTTAATGGTTTTGTTGAACTATTAAACGACTTTGCAAACATGATGTCTTTAAAGCTAACAAAGTGCCTTCCTCTTGAGTGTGCCATTAACCACAAAATTGATCTAGTTTTGGGATCAAAACCTCTAGCTTAAGCCCCTTATTGTATGAGTTTGATGGAATTAACTAAATTAAGAAAGCAATTAATAAAGTTGTTGGATGCAAGCTTGATTTACTCCTTCAAAACATCTTATGGTGCATTAGTGTTGTTCCAAAAAAAGCATAATGACTCTTTATAGAAGTGTGGATTATAAGGCTTTTAATAAAAGCATAATAAAGAACAAGTATCTTATCCCTTTGATAGTAAACTTATTTGATCAGTTAGCCTGAACATCATTCTTCACCAAAATGAATTTATGCTCAGGGTATTAGTAAGTTAGAATTGTGGAAAAAGATGAAGGGAAAATCACGTACATCACTCACTATGATTCTTACAAATTCCTTATAATGCCCTTTGACTTTACTAATACCCTTGCTACTTTTTACAATTTGATAAATGATGTGTTTTATGACTTTATTGATCAATTTATGACAGTATATCTTGATGGTATTATTGCATATAATGAGTCCCTTTAGGATCACTTCTCCCACCTTTATATAGTGTTAGCTCGATTGAGAAAACACTAATTATATGTTAAGAAAGAAAATTGTGATTTTACTTGGTAAGAAATCATGTACCTTAGATATAAGATCAATCAAGGGCAAGTGAGAATGGATGAAGGAAAGCTCTAGGCCATTATAAAATAGTCACTTATTACCAAAGTCTTAAAGTTACAGTCTATTCTCAATTTATCTAACTACCACAGAAAGTTTGTATAGAGTTACTCTAAAAAAGTGGTTGCTCTTTTTAACTTATGAAAAATTGACCATAAAGGTGGATTATGGAGTGCTAAGAAGTCTTTAGTAAGTTAAAGGTAACCATATCGATAGAACTAATATTGGGGTACCCAACTTTAAGTTGTCCTTTAATGTCATTATGGATGTATCTAATAAAACCATTGGTGGTGTGCTAGTCCAAATAGTTCATCTCATGACCTATAAAAGTCAAAAACTTAATAAGGCAGAACAATGGTACTCAGTTTATAAGAAGGAAATGCTCACTATTATACATTGCCTTTAATTTTGGCAAGTTTATTTAGTGGGTACCAAGTTTCTAGCTCTCATGGATAATGTGACCAATACATTCTTCTAAACTCAAAAGAAGTTATCTTTTAGGCAAGTTTAGTGGCAAGAGTTCTTATTGGAGTATAACTTGTTATGAGAACATAAGCCAAGAAAGCACAATCTGGTAATGAATATCCTCATAAAAGTGCAAGAAATTATTATTGCCCTCACCCAAGTTTAAAGTAACTTTCTAAACAAAATCAAGGCATAAGCCCCATATGATACAGATTATCATAAACTTTTTCAACAAGTGAATAAGGGTATGGTAAGACGATATTGGCTCAATCATGAGTTATTACATGCTAAAGGCAACTGATTGTATGTTCCAAGTGGTATGAGCCTTAGAAAGGAGATTTTGTGGGAGTTTTATGACTCTTAATGGGCTTGTCATCTCAATATAGAGAGAATGATTGGCATGTTATCCTGCAACTATTATGGGCCAAAGATGGAAGATGAGGTTGAGGCATATATGAAAATGTGCATCATCTTTTAATAAGACAAAACAAATTAACGTAAGGAAGCAAGATTGCTATAACCATTGCTTATTCCAATGAAAGTTTAGGTGTTAATTTTTATAGATTTCATTAGTGGATTTCCAAAAGTTGATAACATGGGTTTTGTCATAGTAATAGTTAAATGATTTTCAAAATATGCAATATTCATACCAACCCCTTCCTCATGTCAAGCAGAGGAGGCTATTGAATTATTCTACAAGTAAATGGTCAAATATTTTGAATTACTTAAAGATGTTGTGAGCAATTAAGATTCTTCCTTCACAAGCAAGTTTTAGATAACTTTATTTAGCATGATAGGTTTTGAATTGAAGTTTTTCGTTGCCAACCATCCTTAAAGTAACAAATAACTAAAGTTGATCAATACCTTATTAGTGGAGTATCTTCGTCATTACATGACTACTAGCCAACAAAATTAGATAGAGTTGTTGGATTATTCCCAGTTGTTTTACAATCTTCATTAATCTTCTTTGATAGGTATAAGTCCCTTTGAGTTAGTTATGGGGTAGTAGCTTTTTACTCTTAATAAAGTTACAAGAATAGGTTTTGGAGGGAAGTGTCTAGCTACCTATTGGTATGCACATTCAAAACAAGAGCTATTTGATGAAATGTAAGACAACTTAAATAAGGTGGCTAGACACATAAAGAAATATATCGATAAAAGGAGATAAGGTAATGAGTTTCAAGTTAGGGACAAATTGTTACTAAATTTAACTCCTAAAATCTTGAAGAAGATCAGTAGTAGAACCGTACATCAAAGGTTAATTGCAAAATATGATGGTTCCTTTATGGTGGTAAAAAAGGTTGGCAATATTACTTACTAACTGCAACTACCAAAAAGGTTAAAGGTGTATCCAACATTCCATGTAAGCTTCTTAAAACCTTTCCACAAGAAAGATGGTGATGAGCCTTCACAAAGACAAGTGATGCATACTCCCTAACAATTAGAATAGAGTTTCAATGTGAAGTGGAAAAAATTCTAGACCATTGAATGCAAAGGCAAAGCAAGAAGAATCATTAGGCTAAATACATGATAAAGTGGAAAAATGTTCCAAATAGTAAGGCTAGGTGAGAAAAAGATGTGACTCTATGACAATTTGAAAAGCATATTTAAGACTACTTATCAACTTTACTAACGAAAATGTTAGCTTTAACTAGTAAGGGTAGTTTATTAGTCCTTTGAAGTTGTTAGCTTGATAATGCAAGCAAATTAATGGCATATTACACCAATTCTTACATAAGAATTTGGGTATGGACATCCAAGTAAACAAAATAAGGTAAAAACATGTGTATTGTAGTACATTAATGAAGGTAAGATCATTAAAGTCAAATGGGAAGGAAGTTGAGTTATAGGTTAATGCAATAGTATACACTAGTAACATGGCAACATGTGTTAACATGTTGTTGGTAACAAAGTGACCACTCAAATACAACAATATCTTTTCTTACCAAACAACTAGATTCCCTAATATTTTTTAAGAAAGTAGTGCATATCTCCCACCAAAGTTAGCTAATGTTAGTGCACAAACTTGAGTTTGGGTTAACGCTATAAGAGCTTGTTACAAGTGGCTAACAAGTACTTTGATGATCAA
Source organism: Bruguiera parviflora (assembly GCA_019804595.1). Taxonomy (NCBI): domain Eukaryota; kingdom Viridiplantae; phylum Streptophyta; class Magnoliopsida; order Malpighiales; family Rhizophoraceae; genus Bruguiera; species Bruguiera parviflora. The sequence goes on from CM034046.1 coordinate 9,224,815, forward strand.
TTATGACATCAATGGGCCATTGGCATATGGGCTTCATATAGTTGTATGTTCTAACTAAGGAAATAGGGGAGTACTACTAAGAAAGGGGAACACCACTATGTATGATTGATTTGATAGCCAAGTCTTGCATATCTCTAGTAGTTAGGGGTATTAATTACAACTCTTATATATAAGCATAATGTGACAACTAAAGTTTCATATGAAATTATGGAAAGAAAAACTAGTGTGAGGCATTTAACAAGTCCATTGTACTTTGTAAAAAAAAAAAAAAGGTAAAAGTTAAGAAGTGATCTTTACAAGAGTATTTATACCTTAAATGTGTTAAAGTAACTAAAATTAAGTGTGACTTAGTGTCATTATAAGGTTAAAATTTAAGTAAAAGAATTAGCTCTATGACACCTTACACAACAAACATTGGTGTCACTTTAAATCAACAGGTCCATATATAGACATTTCGCTCTGATATCAATTCGTTTGGTCCTCCGATATCAATTTATTCCTCCCACCATGAAATCGACCAACCACTGCTCTTATAGACAAAATTATAGTTGCAATGAAAACTCAGACCAGACACTAAATTCTACCTGCACTACTGTACATATATTCCAAAGCACACTACCCATGCACGCCTAGGCAAATAACACAAATTTCACCTTCCAGCCATAACCTAAACACCAAGCCATATAACCACTGCAACATCGTGTCTACATCTACACATTAAAGTAAATTAATTATCCTAACCCATAACAAGTCTACATAAAATCAATTATTAAAATGGAATTATGAATAGGTAAAAGTAGTCTTTAATGGTCAAATTTCTTGGGCAGCATCTATCTTTATAGCACATTTAGACCACCTAAAGAACCACTAGTAGTCCTAAGTGTCTCTACAAATCCAAGTTCTACACATCCCAGTAACTTATTCACCCATAAACTTGTAAGCATAAACCAACTAATCAATAATATATGTGAACTAGTTATGTATTTCCAAATAACTACACCCAACAACTCCTTGCAAACCAACAAAGCCTACACTGCCTATGCACATCACATGGAAAAGTTCTCCCATAAAACAATAAATGAAAAATCTTAGCCAATTAATTTGGATTTTAATATATGTAAACTAGCTTTTAATTCTCAACTTCAAGGTAAGAACTTCCAAAACAACAACGTTTCTTTTGCTTTCTTTCAAAACAATTAAAACTTCTACCATGTGATATTCTTTCTTTTTAAATTTTATCATGTTTGCCAATGGGATTATCCAAACCACCGCCTAATTTTTGGTTTCAGTTAGAATTAATATCATTTATGTAATTTTAGAACTATTATAACATCTCAATGGAGCAGCAATACACTAAAGCCATAGAGATTACTAGTCAAGATGTAAATAATTAACCTTACGAATTGAAAACACTCTATCCATATTTGTATCATCACGGCTATTAACCATACAATTTATTGTATACTCATATTTCAATGACCTACAACTTTGAAACGAAAGCATTTCTATTCCTCTCGCAATATATCAGTAAATTAAACTTGTCCTACATGCACTGCTAAACACAACATGCCCCCACCATTAAATTTCATTTCATTTTGAAAAATAAAATTTATTCTTGCTTTGTATCAATCTAAAACATAATAACACTAAGCACAACATACCTTTAAAATGTTATCTTACAATACTTCCCCCATTTATTACTGTTGCCATCCACTCAAACACAAATTTAGTATCCTAGAATGTAAATTATGTTTCCAAAATCTTTTTGTTAGAATTTCATAATTAATAATATTAAAATATTTTTAAATAATATTTTTATTAAAAACTTAATTATAATGTGGTCCAATTAGTAAAAAAATAATTTTGTACATTATTTCATTGTTAAGAACAATAATATTGAAGTGATTTAGGCATTGATGAATATGCCTAATTTAATGTACGCAATTATGTATATATATTTATGTATGATTGGTCCTCTCTATTCTTAACATAGACAAAAATTTCATTTAAAAACACATGATTATGGTAAAATTTAGGAGAGAAAAATCAGTTATTAAATTAAGGCAATTCTCCAAACACATTAATACTTTTTGTTTTTACAAATTTAAATATGTTATTTATGATATTATTTATATAAATATATTCAGCTTTAAAATCCAAAAAATTAACGTTTATAATAATAAAGTCATTAAGAAATTCAACAAGTGATATCAAAGTATATGTTTTAAAATTGAATATTTTTTGTATATAATAAAAGACTTGTAATACTTAATTAATGATTGGTTTTTGATCCTATGAAAATAATAAGGTTTTAAGTTATTATTCAACTCTTATGTGATGTATTAATAATAATAATAATAAAAGCTTTCTTGCCTTAAAAACAATTTGGCTATGAGGAATTTACAATTCCTAAGGCATAAGGACAATAACTATAGCAAATGTAATAACAACTTTATGATGTATTTAAAAAAAAAAAAGAAAAGAAAAGTTTTTCTCAAAGGTTATTGTAAAGTGTTTCTTGTGAAGTAGTAGCCAATATTTTTTTAAGGAATTTTAATTCCCTTTTGACACTAAAAGTTATTATTATGGTAAACCAATTATGTTAATTTAAGTTATTATCACTATGATTTCAATATATTAAAAAAAAATCACATATTAAGGAATAGAATTTTCAATTCCTCATTACTTTCTACAAGATTATTAGTCCTTTATGCATTATAAGTATTGTTATAACAATATGAGCTAAAAAAAAAAAGTATTTAGTGAGAATTAAGTTTAGATCATTTCATGGGAAATAATGACGCAAAATTACTAAGTTGAATCTCATCATGTTAATTTAAGATAATAATGACCCATAACTTTATATGTTATAATTTTTTAATATTAATAAATAATGAATGATTTTTATATGCATATATTTTTATTATAATTTGTTAGTTAAAAAATTAATCAAACTAATATGTTTAATATCATATATATATATATATATATAGTTTAATTATCACCAAAATGACCAAATCAAAATATTTAAACTAGCATATATGCATTATTGTTATAATTTGTTAATCACTAAAGTGACCATATTATTATATTTAAAAACACGCATAAATAAGTTATTTATCTATAATTTTAATGAAATACATATGAATGAAAAAATAATTGTATAAATTGATATTATTAATTATTGGAATTTTAGGATTTACCTAAAAGTAAATTATTATTTTTTATTAATAATATAATTAAGGTATATTAATATTTTGATTAAATATATTTTGATTAAAAATATTTAATTACCTATTAAATTTAATGATATTATTTATGAAAGTATATTGTAAGATTTCTCAAAGGAGTATTATAATATATTTTAATTATCTTATCCAAATTATAATTAATTATGAGTAATAATGATTATGCAGCTGTTATAATTTACTAGCATATTTCAATTATTTTTTTATTCAAAGATTGAACTTTTCAAAATAATATGAATAAGTCACTATTTACTTAAATGTTATAAATATTGATTTATACTATTAATGAGTAAAAAAAGTTGTTTTAATAAGTTTAGGAATGAAATAAAATATTGAATTATATATTTTTGAAGGTAATTGTTAGTAATAACAATAAAAAAATTATTTCACAAACAAAAGTTATAAAAAAATATTTACAGTTGTGAAAATATAGTTCCATTTTAGGGACAAGTGATTCATTAGTACTCTTATGACAAAACTTATGACCATAAAGTTTACTAGGTTGTGAACTATGCAATAGCATATTATTGAGGTAACTAATTTTATAACAAAGTTTAAGATCATAAGATTAATGATTAATGACTCTTTTGTAGTGTAGTTCATTTTGAACTTATTATCTCTTGAGTATAGGTCATTTCAAATTCATTACAATACTATAAAGGAAAAGCGAAAAGTTAATAAATTGGTTAATAAACTTGTTTAAGAGGAGATAACATAGAAAAATTAAATGAGTCATTTCATTAATCTTATGGATAAGAAAGCTAGAAAAGGAATGAACATGAAAGTCAACCAATTAAGAAAGAAAGAAAAAAAAAACAATGTTTATGCTTCTTAGGTTGAAAAGAAGGGACAAAAAGGACAATAATTTTTACTTTCATAAAAAAAGTTGAAAATTATCAGAAAAATTACTCAAAATATAAAATTTGATTCAAAAAAAGAAAGGAAAACTAAATATATTAGTATATTTCAAATTAAATTTAATTAAAATTTTTTATAATACTTGGTAGCTTGATTATAATACTACTATTCATATATCTATAATGATACAAAGATTCATTATGATTTAATTATTCTAATTGATATAAGAATACAAATATTTTATAATGTATTCTTATCAATATTTTATATCAATTGAAATATGATAAGACTTAAAAGAATCCTTACTTATCATATATCATAATACGATAAATAAAAATTTTGCTTATTTGTATCATAAATTATTGAATTATATATCCAAAAAAAATTAGCAAAATTGATAATAAGATTTCTTTTCAAATCTATATATTGCTGATTTTTGAATATGCACGGATAACATTAAGTGTAAGTAAATCAAATTTAATATGGAAAAAGGCACAAGAAGTACCAAACTTCTTAAAATTCTACATTAATATTTGTAGATTTTTTAACATTATAACTCTATAAAAAAATTATATTTCATCACCTTTATAAATGTTTCTTATGTTATAATTATGTCTAATTGCTTCATGAAAACTTAATCATTAGATATCCTTAAGGTATATATGAAAAATGTCAAAAACAATTAGACAAAAAGGTAAAATTTGTAAAATCTTATGGTAATGGTGAATATTATAGAAAATATAATGATTTGGAACTTTATGAAAACTTAATTATTGGATATCCTTAAGGTATATATGAAAAATGTCAAAAGCAATTAGACAAAAAGGTAAAATTTGTAAAATCTTATAATAATGGTGAATATTATAAAAAATATAATAATTTGGAACTTTATGGAAACTCAATCATTAGACATCCTTAAGGTATATATGAAAAATGTCAAAAACAATTAAACATAAAGGTGAAATTTATAAAATTTTATAATGATAGTGAATATTATAAAAAATATATAATAATTTAAAGCAGTGTCTAAGCTTATTTAAGAAATTCCTCGAAAGTCATGACAAATGTGTACAATAAATTATAGCAAAAGATATGACTGAAAGATATAATCTAACATTAATGAATATAATCAGTAGTATAATGAACAATTTCTCCTTATCTAAATTTTTGTGAATGTATACATTATTTATTAAGGATGATTTTTAATAAGACAATTTAAAGTACTTTTATTGAGTTGTGGATGTAACAGAAATTTAGTTGAAGGTACTTGAATGTTTGAAATTGCTTAACAAAAACAAGAGTTCATATGAAAGGAAATTATAGTCTCGAACAATTAGTGGTTAATTTATTGGTTACTTAAAGAAGTTCAAAAAACATATCTATAGTTTGAAAATTTTAAAATTAGTAATATAAAATTTATTAAGAATAGTGAAATTATTGAAAGTAATAAATGTCAAAATGTAGGTATAAAAGAAATTAGAGTAAATTTCTTTACCCATAACTATTCTAAAATTAAAAAGCATTTTGATGAAGAAGCACTCTTTCAAGAAACTAGCTCATGACTTAATGTAAATAAATCACAAGGGATAATATTAAGAGATCTTAAAGAAAAGGAAATTAATTATTTTAGATGATTATATGTTTTATTTATAAAAACCAAATTTTAATATTAAAATCAATAAAGATCTAGTTTCATTTTCATAATTATAAAAATATTAAATTTAATTATGATATTGATGAATTAATACAACTTAAAATTATATCAAATGAATATGAAAATCACATTTCTTAATGAAAATCTTAAAAGAGAAAGTTTATATGGATGAACATGAAGGTTTTTTCATAAAAAGTGAAAATTAAATAGTGTGTAAAGTAAAAGATAACAATTATGATAAAATCTCAACTTTTGAAAAAATATATTAAGTTCAATGATATCATGACATTTTTTGGATTCAAGAAAAAAAAAGAGATATCATTGATTAGTGTTATATACCAAAAAATTAGTGGAAATAAATTTATTTTTTAATTTTATATTACTTATTGTTAATATTTTAAATATATTATATAAAATTAAAAAAATAAAAATATATATATAATGAAAGTTATGAGAAAGATATTATTTGTGGTAAGAATAAAAATATTTAATAACAAATTACAATAAATAAAAATTGTCTTAAAATAATTATATAAAAAATTTTAGAAAAATTCTATATAATTAAGTATTTAGTTAGAGTTACTTCTATATAAAATGATGATAAATTTAGTCACATGAAAAATTTCAATAATGATGTGAATATAAGGAAATGGACTTAATTCATATGCTTATATTATTGGCATCTTAATATATTTAGTAGTTTATACTAAATAGGATATCAATTTCATGATCAAAATGTCGAGCAAGTATAAAAATAAATTTATAATAAATTATTAAAAAATTATGAAAAAAGTACTAAGATATTTTAAAAAACAAATAATTACATACTCATATATAAAAAATCTAATCTAAACAAATAATTAAATGAGTCCATTTTTTTTATTCGCAAAATTTATTCCGTGCCATGTAGCTTTAGAACTTTCTGACGTTGCAGGATGCCCTTACCAGATTGTTCAAAATTCACTCAATTTCACTGTGTTTGCGATACCGCATACGTCAAAAAAATAAAAAAAAGTAAATAATAATAAGTGGTTTGTATTTTACAAAAAGTTCCAAAAAGCAATAGAACTTTAGAGGTAGATTCTGAAAATTGCCAGCGAGAACCATTTAGCCATAATTTATTAATTTTAAATTTATAAGCAAAATCAGTTCCTTTTATTTTGAGAAAATGACATCGTTTTTTTTTTTTTAATTTAGACCAAATGCTAAGATTAACTTAGCGAAAGGCTTTTAAAATTTAACTAGATTAATTAATTTGATTGATGGAATTGAGAATCGATTTCATTTTAATCAAATAATTTATAAAAATTATTTGATTAATTGAACCAGTAAAAAAAATTGTTGAACCAACTAATTCAACCCTGCGCCAACTAGTTTTTCCCGATCCAATCAGCTGGCGGTTGGCAACACGGCGCCTGTGGACGCACCGCGTGATTCTTAACTCGACGGGGAAAACGAGTGCTCAAAAAAGCCCCCCTTAAACGCTGCACCCAACCTTGAGATTGGTATTTGTGTCTCTCAAGTATATTTATTGTATATTTGGTCTGTCATTCCTTTCTGTTTTGTTTTTTTTTTTTCTCTAAAAAAAAAAATTAAGTAACTTTTATCTCATATGATAATAATGAAAATTGTGAATTCCTTAAGAGCTTCATCTACAGCTCTTTTTCTCTTTCTTTTTTTTTTTCTCGAAATTTAGTTAATTTTTATCTCTTCTATTAATTTACAATATATTTTTATTTATTTTTTCAATATGCATTATATTTATTATATGAAAATATTTTCTTTTCAAAAGAAATATTATAAAAAATATATATATATATTACCATATATTTTATATTTAATTTATTTATTTTAAATTTCTAAGGTAATTAATATAATATATTAATTAATTTTTAATATTATCGTCTATGTTAAATTATAAATTATATATAATTAAATCTGTCTTTATATATATATATATATATGTGTGTGTGTGTATAAAATTCTTATATCTTGTATAAAATTACATTACATATCAAATTTATCAATTAAATTATAGTTAAATTAACTAAATCAATTAAATCTGAGTTCTCCGGAGTTTTTTTTTTTTTTTGGGTTATTAAAGCCTTGGCTCTCGGTGGCACCCTACTCTCATTTCGATTTCGCACTCTCCCGGGTTGCACTTTTCACAAACATCTGGCATCCCGAAGCCGGCCAGCTGCTTCCTTCGTCTGAAACCTTGGTTTAAGACGTCACAAATTAGTAGAAGACCCAAGCCAAGCCAACCCAGTAGAGAACATCCCCCAAAAAGCATAAAAAGGGATTCATTCGCATATATCCCTTTATCGCTAGTTTTGATCCGTGACAGCACTTTCACATCTCTCGCACGGCAGTAGTTGGAGCAGACCACTGGGTGTCTTGAGTGTCTCAGCGACATTGGCATCTTAACCGAAGCGCGCCTTTCAATCTTCTTGGCCGCCTCCTTCAGTTTCCAAGGTCCCTATCTCTTGGACCGCGCCCGTCCCCTTTTCTATTTCGCTCACGTCTGATTTACATTTCTATTTCGTAATCGCTTATTGTTTATTTATTTTATTTTTTTACCATTTGCAAGATTTTGGGATGTGGGCTTTTGACTGATTGGCCCCAAAATCATCATCAATTTCCTGGCCAAGATGGGCCAATACTGGGAAGGATTTTGAGTGATGATACAGGAAGATGAAATTGAGCATCATGTATTCCCTCTCATTAAATTGATTGATTAACTCATTTCTTTTCTTCTGTGCTATTTTTGAGTAATTGTTGGCAGATAGTTTAGACTTTATGCCAGAAATATATGTTTATGACAGAAACATGATAAATTGCCTCAAACCGCCTGCAACGCTTCAGGATGGGGGTTGCAATTGGCCTTTTTTTTTTTTTTTTTTATTGCAATCGGCCCTTTTTTATATATATATATATTGCAACTGGTGATCAAATAAACCGCCGTGAAGCCATAGCCCATTCGGGAAGCGTCATAGTTTGATTAGAATTGGTGATTAAATAAACTGCCACGAAGCCATAGCCCATCTGGGAAGTTTCGTGGTTTGATTGCATTTGGTGATTAGTGAAACAGCCATAGACAGTTTAGATGTGGAATATCCTTGAAACCATTCAATTCGATCAGCAAATACCCCTAACATGTAAGATGAGTCCCTATGTGGTCAAGTAACTTTCTCCTAATTTAAAAAAATAATAATAATAATAATAAATAAATAAATAAACAAAAAAGAAAGAAAGAAAGAGGAAAGAAGAAAATGAACCCCCAAGAAGTTAAGTCTCAAAAAGAGACTGTTCTTATATGGTAGAGCATGATTCAAATGCTAAGTTGAAAATGAGAAAGCCATTCTTTTTATGAATCACTTTATTCTTAATAAGTAAAGTAAAGTACGTGTTGCATGCATATAATTCGTCTAACGTGAGCTCTCCCTCTGCAGTGCTTGTGGGCATCTTGCTATGAATTTCTCTGCACTTTGTGGATCATCTACTCATCTTCCACCTCTTTGCTCCATTGCTTCCACCAGGTTTAACTCTCCCTCGCTACTTCTTGCCTATTAGACATTTCTTCAAATAGCTATTGGTTTCAGTCTAGGCTTTCTTTCAATTACCTGTTCCACTAATCTGTGCTTGCAGCAGGAGTAGTGATGTGGCCAAGAACATTGCCATTGAAGCACAGAATCTCAACTTCTCAATCAGAACAATTCAGGGCAATTGGTTTCCCATTCTTGAGCATTGCTCTCTTCAGGTTCCCTCTGGACAGTTATGGATGCTTCTTGGACCCAATGGTTGTGGAAAATCTACCCTTTTGAAGGTTACTCCCTCTAACTGCACTATTTTATGGTATGTGAGCACAAACACAAAAGACCCATGATACTTTTTAAGTCCTAGAGAAGTGGGATTGTTAATCATAAAGCTCATTTTTTAATTTAGGTGGTTTTGAGAATATGGCTTTCTGGTTTTCAAACAAATTGTTTTCCATTTCATTGTTGATGTGTTAGAAAGCCACTTTGCAAATTGCTTGCTTTTATGATTGAATATCATTTTCAGTTCATGTATGAAAACAAGAGCAAACTGGTTTTGGAATTGTGGTCTTGTCCATGAGACAGATTCTGGCAGGTCTTTTAAAACCAACCAATGGGACCTTGGATGTGAAGAGGCCAAAGAGCTTTGTTTTCCAAAATCCAGACCATCAGGTTACTTTTCCATCCATTTTAATGTTCCATTTTTTTGGTCTAGAGCTTTCTTATCTTCACTGTGTTCAGGATCTTGGAATCTAGTATTGAGCAAATGCTTGACATGCGTATTTTTTGTAGTTTCTGTTTCTCTGGACATCTTCCATGCACTTAACACACAAAACTCACACATACATTTATTCAAATATTTTATAACATTGTCTTGCGGTTTGAGGCTTGTATGTCTATGAGTGGTAACTTTCATGATTAGGGAAAGGGATGACACCATGTGAATGAGGAATATTTATGATAGGAATGCTGAGGGGAAATTTGGCCTGATTCAGTTTACTCCAAGAGCTGCAATGATTTTTAGGGGATAGTTGGTGACATTCAATGAACATGCAACGTGTGTTCGATGTTATATTGAGTTGATAATTGTCTTTACCTTTGTGTTCACTGGTCAGTATTCTCTTCTGATTTGTCATGTTAGATATGGTGCTGCTAAATTTTAGTGACTTACACATAGGTGTCAATTTACATTTTTTTTCCTCTTGGTTATCTGTTTTGTTTATATAGTTTTTTCCCATGTGTTGCAAGGTTTATTTAATAATAGCACTCAAGCATAAGTTGTTAGATCAGGTTGATCACACTGGATTGAGGATATAAATTAAGTGAGGCTCTCCCTGACATGAAATTCTACATGCCAATAATCATGCAGGCAAATCTCACAAGGAGAAAACATTAACTTCTATGTACCTCGTCTGCTTGTTCTTGCTTTTTCTTGGTTGGAGTAGTTTACAATTTGCTTTTCTAATTAACAACTTATTGCTAAAGGTTTCCATATCAAATTGCTTTCATGATGCCTTTGATATGATGTATTGTTCTTTATTTTAGTAATTTTGCTTTATTAAGCAAAAGTATGCATGTTGAGACAAATAACTGATAAGCATGAAAAAGGAAATATTAATTATAATCCTTCTCTACTCAGTCTACTCTTGATTTTGGGATATGTATATATGATGTAAAAGTAACCTCACCTAGGCAATTTGTTTCCAATGACACTAGACTTCATTTGAATTAGTTGATGGATATCAAGTTGAATGATGAGTATCTTTGGTTATTAAGATATACAATCCTATTAGTATAGAGAAACTGAAATAAGAGTTAAATTTAAGTAGAAAATTGGAGGTGAAACAAGAGAATTAAGATTAGGGTTTAGAAAAAACTACTAAGGCCAATAGATGTTGATATTTCAATAAAATAGTAAATTTATAAAATTTTCTGACAGCAAAATTTATTTATACTAGAATTATGATGAGATTAAATATCAACTTTTGATAAATAAAATTTCATTTAATCTTAGTCATTTATTTATTAAAATAATCATATATTAATCATGATTTCTAATTAAAATGAATAATTAAAATAAAACAAAATGACAAAATAGCAAAGATGCTATTGTGTCATTCTTTTCATGTGAAAAAGAAGTTTGTGTTGGACATGAAAACTTTGAGGGTTTCATCATAAACATTAGCATCAATTCTCTTCAACTTATTTTTTATAATCCAAATACTCTTATTAGGATCAATCTAGGAGTGCAAGAATAGGATATTTTGTGAAAAAAAATTTTATGGTCTTAAAAGCTTTTTATGTTGAATTTGACCACTTAAAGTCATATTTTTTCAAGCATTCAGCTACAGAACTTATAATAAAGTTAAAATTCCTCACAAACTCTCAATAAAATAAGGCTAGTCAATGAAAGTTTCGAACTTTTTTGATGGATTTAAATACTGGCCAATCTTTGATTGTATAGACTTTCTCAAAATTTGGCTTTAATCTCTCCTCAGAGACAATAAAGTTAAGGAACACAATCTTGGAGTGCAAGAACATACATTTCTTCAGGTTGACATAAAGTTGGTTTTTATAAAGTACTTCAAAAAGTTGTCGCAAGTGAATTAGATACTCTTACTTTTTGTTATATATTAGAATATCATAAAAATAAACAACAACAAAAATTTTCAAGAAAAGTTTTAGTACTTTTGTCATTACTCATATAAATGTACTCGGTATATTATAGAGTTCAAATGACTTTATTAGGTATTCATAGGGTCCATTTAGTGTTTTGAAAGATGTTTTTCATTCTTTATTAACTTTCAATTTGATATGATGATAGTTGCTCCTTAGATTAATCTTAGAAAACACCATAAACTCAATCAACTAATAAAACATATCCTCTAATCATGGAATAAGAAAATGATACTAAATGGTGATTTTATTGATAGCACAACTGTCAACACATAATCTCTGTGAACTGTCCTTTAGGGTAAGTAAAATTGGATAAACACATGGATGCCTCTTGCAAGTAACTCTTCAACTTGCTTTTGCATCTCTACTCACTACATAGGTTGTATCTTGTATGCTGGTTGGTTTGTTAAAGATGCTCCAACCAAATCAATAGCGTGTTGGATACTTTTCATAGGTGGTAAACCCTAAGGTAAATCATCATTAATCAATTCTGCAAATTTTTGGAGCAATTGTTGCACTTTTGGAGCAATATTTAGAGTCCTTTTTAACTTGGACAGCTTTACCATTTTACCAATTAAGGCATAAATGATGTCCAATTCATCACACTCAATTTCAAATTTCATTGTTGGTGCAAAGTTATTAATCCTACTTTATATAGATGATGAAACCACCTCCTTAGCTTTTTCTATAAAAGGATGCAAGATATACTTTGTATTACCTTTAAAAAGGAATAAGTGTTGAGTTTAGTGTGATACTCTATATCATGACTGTATATCTGCCCAAAAGAATATGACTAGCATCTTTTAGCACAACTTCACACAAAGTTTCATTATTCAACGTAGCTTCTATAGTAAATTTAATCAAGTAATGAGAAATAATAGGTATTTTATTACTCTTTTTAAATCATTGAATTTTATAGGGTTGTGGGTGCTTTTGAGTAGAAAAATTCAACATTTCCACTGCATTTTTTAAATTACATTCTCCATACTTTTTCTATTAATAATCAAATCACATATTTTATTACAAAAAAGAACATGAGTTCAAAAAATGCTATGTTATCTCCATTCTTCCTCCTCTTCTTTGGTTTTGACAATCATTACTCTTCATACTACTAAGAACTCTCCTTCTATTAAGTACACATCAATATTCTTTTTTTAATCAATATATTCGTTATATAGAGGGTCTCCTAGTGTTTCTAAATCAAAATAATCTTTGGCGTATATTCTCACACAAAAATCAATAACTTGTGCCTTGATTTCATTACTGTTCAAATCAAGAACACATATCAATCTCACTTCTAGGTCACCTCTTACTGTGTGATTAATGGATCCAACATCATGAAATGGATTTTCATAGATTTTTAGACTTGTTTCATCCACAAAATCACCTTTTAGTGTATCCAGTGCATTGTGTTTGCTTTTTGGAATCCATTCAAGTTCCCATTGGTTCCTGTTGCTACAAAGCTTGAACAACTCATGACAAATCTTCAATCATATGCCATAAATTAGCCAATTCAGTTTGTTGAATTGTGTCTCCTCTACTATGAGAGAGAGAAAGCAAAATCTTAACAGAATAATCAGATCTGTTGGGTCTTGATATCAAGTTTGGCATAGAGAAACTAAAATAAGAATTGAATTTAGGTGGAAAATTGAAATTAGAACAAGAGAATTATGGTTAGAGTTTAAAGAAAACCACTTTTGCTTGTATGGCACCCAGATTTATTTATACTACAATTATGATAAGATTAAATCTCAACTTTTGGTAAAATAAAATTCTATTTAATTTTAATCATTCATCTATTAAATAATTACATACCAATCACATGGCATCTAATTAATATAATAACTAAAATAAAACAAAATAACAAAGACACTTCTGCATCACTTATTCATGTGGATGAACCTCCAAAGGCGTGCATGCATGCAGAATAATTACAAATCATCTTGTCTACTGGAAGATGGTAGAAATAAAGGTAATATCATTTTGTTGCAGGTTGTGATGCCCACTGTTGAAGCCGATGTATCATTTGGCCTTGGTAAGTTTCACTTGACAGAGGATGAAGTTAGGAACAGGGTATCAAGATCTTTGGAAGCTGTAGGCATGTCTCCCTACTTAAGAGTATGTTATGTCCCAAATAGTTTTGGTATAACTTCTAATTACACGGGTTTCCCATAGTTTACTTCTGTGCTTTTCAGAGGTCAGTTCAAACTCTCAGCGGTGGTCAGAAACAAAGGGTTGCCATAGCTGGTGCTTTAGCCGAAGCATGTAAAGTTCTTTTATTGGATGAGCTTACTACATTTTTAGATGAAAACGATCAGGTAAGTTATTTTGGTAACTGTATTCAAATTTTTGACCAATACTGGTATATGGTGATAGTCATTTAGAAATTACACTGAGTTTATATATGTATAAACAACAATATGAGCTAGTTTCTATTGTAGTCAATTACAGTTATGCTTGCATATGCATCTAACTTTTGTGTGATAGCTTTATACAAGAATTATTGTATTCAGCTGTAATATAAAATGAATTTAGAGAGCTGCCATTTGGAAAGACTAGTTTAATACTGTCAGAGCATCCCTCCTGCTCCTGTGTTTTAGGTTAAGAGTGTTTTTTTATTTTTTTTGGTCATTTCAGAAATCCTATGTTATATGTATTGAATCAGGTATGATGATCACAAACACTTTTGCACAGTTGGTTTTGTTGTCGTCATTTTCATCTAAAGTTGAAAAATATGCTAACAAAAAACAAATGAGTGAGTGAACCTCATTGTCAGAGCCCAGAAGTTAGTTTTAAGAATCAGTTTCACTAGATAAATACAGACCCATGGCTCTTCAGAATTTAGCGTAAGATTTAGATCAGCATATTCTGAACAAGGTGGTTTGACGTCGATGGCTAGATTGGAGTGATCACAGCAGTCAAGAATTCCTTGAATGTATCTGATGAAGTTACGGCTCTATGGGTCACTCATCGATTGGAAGAACTGGAGTATGCAGATGGTGCATTCTACATGGAAAAAGGGAGAGTTGTCAAGCATGGTAGTGGATCTAGCATAATGGACTACATAAAAGGCAAACAATCCAGTTACATAAACCAAAGCAATGCTTGAGCTCATGTTTTTCCATTCTCTCTTCCTGTGCTGGACACTGATCAAATCAGAGTGGAATGCTGAGTCTTTTTTCCCCTTTTTTGTTTTTTGGGTAAATATTGGTTTCTTGTTATGCTTTTTTCCAAATTGGCATTAAACACACATGCCTCTATATGTATAGATATACTACCGAGGGTAATGAATGTCTACTTTTATTGCAAATTTGTCAGTACTCGTTCATCTCCGAATAGGTTTACATAATTACTCAGAAAATGTGGGTTTCTTTCTCTCCACTTAACCTGGGGTGGGTTTCTTCTCTCTTCTGTTTCTATCCCTTCTTTCTGTGTTTCAGTCTTCCCACTTTTAAGTGGAAAGTAAGTGATTTCCTCAACTCCAATTTATAAATGTACAATTCTACCTTTCCTAGTTATTTTTATTTATAATATTATGCATTCTAAAATTAATTCATCATTTTTATTTTATTCTGAAATTGATAATATTTAAGTTATTTCGATTAAATAATAAAAAGTTAGTGATTTTTGTCAAACTAATTTAATGAGAAAAGAATAGTGCACAAATTATAAGGGAACAGTATGTGTAACATTCTTTCATTTTGCTTTTCCATCTCTTTTCAGACGAAGAATTTGTAGGTTTTTTTTTTTTCTCTTTCTCTCTCACACATTATCTTTTTGTAATTACATAGAGAGAATGAAAAATTCTTTCTTCTCTTCTGGTTTTCATTCCTCCCATTTTATTTCCACTCATTTTCCCTCCTCAAGGAAGGCTGTGCATATTTGCTCGTGACTTCTCTGAAGTTATCTCGGCTGTATTACCAGCCTAAAATTTCTATTGAATTGGGAATTTTATCTTTATCCTATATTTCGCGTTTCAGTGCATTGTTTACTTACGAATGAATAAAATGGATTTTCATCTGCTCAGAAAAAGGAAAAACAAAATAGACTCGCATAATTATGCACAACCATTGATTATTGAGATCTATAAATAGCATCCAATGCAATCGCACGGTCCTCAATGAATTCGGGGTAAAGAACAAAATAAATAAATAAAGAGGCTAATAAAAAATAGTCAAACCAAGTTGGGATGTGCTATTTTAACGGTGACGGCATTACATTGAGCAAAAAGTTAGGTTGATCGAGAGACATAGACGAGGCATAAACGGGGGCTTTTATGCCTTGCGTGCAAAATCTATCTTTTTTATTTATTTTGAAAAAAAGAAATGTAAGATATGTAACAAGTATTATAAAATGCGTAATAAATGTTACATAACGTGTAATATATTTTTAATATAAATTATTACATATTGTACTTAATTTCACTGTACATTATGTAACGGCAGAGCCTGGATGAGCCAGGGGGCCGTGACATTCCCTTGGCAAAAAATGGCAAATATTCCACATCCAACTTTAGCAGTTTGAAAGAGGTGGTGGGACGGTAGCACCGAGTCTAGGCTTCAACTCACAAGTACCCTTTTGGTAGTTGGAGCTCGACCACACGGGAGGGGCTCGGCTGGGTGCGCCACTAGTCCTCCGGAAATGAATTCAACTCGAGCATTGTTACGTAATAACAAATAAAAAGTAATTATTGACTCAAAAAATATCATTACTCTTTATTTAATTTTATTTTCCATCGAGGAGGTTCTGTCAACACATTTGGCCTGGATAGAGCATTTTGCTCCACTTCCTACAACTGCCCACGTTCTCCTTCCCTCAAGGAAGTTCTACCAGTACATTTGATCTGGATAGGGCATCTTGCTCCACTTCCTACAATTGCCCACGTTCTCTTTTCTTCAAGGAGGTTCTGCCAACCTATTTGGTTTGGATAGGGTTTCTGAAACCCTGTAAAACTGCCACTTCTGTCACTGCCACGTGTTGATGGAGATAACCACCCACTATTTCTTATTCTGGTGGCCCCTGGACAGCCAGTTCTGCCATGATCCGCCTCATCCTTTCCAGGTGCCAGCTAACCGCAACCGTTCCTGGTTTGGTGCTAGCCTGGACCCCTGCCCGTGCACTAGCCTCCTGTAGTGCTGGTCCGGACCCCTACCCGTGCACCAGTTTGTTGCTATTGCTGGAACCGTGGATCATGGTGTTAGCCTTGTTAACTTTGAGAGACATACACTACCTCCCTGTAGTACATTAGGAAATCCCAGGACTTCAGATAGCACATATTTTTTATTTTTATTATAGTATTTTTTTAAGTATTATTACTTAATTTTTTATTTAAGTAATAAAAATTTTTTTAAAAATATTAGTAAATATAAAATAATTTTATATTGTATGAATAATATTTTATATAATTTATAAAAAATTAATAGCAAAATAGTATAAAATTAGTAAACTTTACCATAAATCTAATGTATTTTATATAAAATATTTTTAACATAATATCAAATATTTTGTATATATTATAAAACCATTTTATGTCTATTTGCATCTATAAAATTTTATTTCTTTGTAATGGTTTCCGAAGGGAAAAGTTATTCGGCTTAACTTATAGGGGATAAGAGAGTCACAAATATAAAATTATTAAATAAAATTTTTTTTTATGTCTTTTTATTTTTCTTAAGATAATTAATTAAAATTATTAAACAATTTTTGTTTCCACTTGAATCTTTCTAACATACTTCCTCATTTTGTTTTTATTTTTTTTTATTAGAAGACACATCCAATTGTAAACAGATTAATAAAATAAAATTTTTTATTCTTATAATTTTTTATTTTTAAAATTAAAATTTATCAGCTATAAAATAAACATCTAAACTGTTAGTTATTAAAATATTTATATTAAGAGAAATTTGGGATTTATTTTAAATGCTAAACAATGTTGTCCTTACTGTCTTGCTGGGGGGGTCGCATGCCACTGCGGAAATTAATGACTCAAGAGTTTCTAAACCAAACCCAAAAAAAAAAAAAAAAAAAAAAAGACTCCTAAGTTCCTAATAAATTCAAGAGTTATTATAAATAAAAATCGTCTCTCGCTCTTCACAAAGTAATCGATTTCGTGCAATCCTTCCTCGCAAAATAGTTGATTTCGCTCGTCACATTTCAGATTTTAATACAAAATTAGACGAAATCCGTTAGTCAACATCGGTCAATGCCCTCGAACTAAAAGCAAGAACCCAAAAAAAAAAAAAAAGAAAATTGTCAAAAATTCCAAAGAAGGTTTGCTAAAAAAAAAAAAAGAAAAAAAGAAAATCTAAAAAAATTTCAAAAATGACAGATTGTTTCGTCAAAAAATCCCTAATTATTTGACAACAAAATTAGAATTTTAGAAAAGATATTTTAGAAAAGAAAATTTTTAGTGAAAAGTTGTTGCTAAAAAAATATTTTTTATCTGAAAAAACATAATTATTTGGAAATAAAATTCTAATATATAGAAAATATATTTAGAGTAAACAAATTTGTACTTTTCTCTTTATTTTTATTTTAAAAAAGTATTTTGTATTTATACTTACTTTAGTCTTTAATTTCATAACTTATAACTCGTAGATCATTTTAAATTTGTAATCACAAAAATCATTATCTTATTTATAAGACAAAGATTTTTAAGTTTTGAGTTTTTGAAACAGTGTATATTACAAGAGTTTAAGAACTAACGGGCTGATTGAATTGAAAAATTTAAAGATTAAAGGTCTAATTGATTTAACTAATTTAATTAATATTAAATTAATAAAATTAGTATTTAATATTAAATATATAAAAAATATAATATCAGTATACATTATATACAAACATTAAAAGATAAAATATAATAATACACAAAATATAAATATTATATATTATAATATTATATTTAAAGATTTAATTATATATAATTTATAATTTAACATATAACAACACGAAAAGAATTAATTAATATATTACATAAAGATAAAGATAAGTAATTAGGAACAAAGTAATTTAATATATGTTAAAATTAATTAATATAATATATTGATATAAATAAATAATTTAATTCAAATAAATTAAAAATTATAATTTATATGGTTTTTATTTTCTTAAAATTAATAAATTAATAAATAAATAATCTAAATTAAAAAATTAAGTTAATATATTTTACGTTTTCTTTAAAATGTAAAAAATAAATGCAATAAAAATTTTGGAAATTAATAATGTTTTTTTGGGGGGGGAGAAACTGGCCAGGGAATAATTATATATAGTGAAATGACTATTAATCATTAAAAAAGCATTTAGTCTAGTGGCAATGAGTCTTTATAATCCTTACCCTCCACTAGGGTTATTATAACGCAATATATGACATATATTTATAAGAAAAAGATAATATAAATAATATATTGAGTCAGTATATCTATTTAAAAAAATGATGCTTATACAATATTATTTTAGAATAAAAGATGAAGTAAAAGAACCCGAAAAAGAAAAAAGAGAAAAATAAAAATGCAATGAGAGCGACCACTGACGTTACGGGGACCAGGCTCGAGTTCAACGATGTGAAGGCAATTTTTCCAGCCATGTGGCATCCCGTTATAGCGCCGCGTCACTCAAGGCAGTCTGACCGAATCGTAGAAGAAATGGAGTCGGGTTTCGATTTTATCAATTCGGCCGGTCGGTCTGTTCCAATTTTCAAAAACCACGTGCACGATGTTGAGAGGGTTTCTTGTAATTAATTTGAAAATGAACAAAAAAAATAAAAATTATTATTATTATTATTATTATTGTTCCATTGAATTAAATAAATAAGAGAATATATAGACAAAAAGACAAAATCCAAATTGGCTGATTTCTTGCACGGCTTCACAGTTGCTACGGTGCGCCGTAGCATTTGGAGACAAACAAAGAATCAAGTAGTCTCCCTACCCAACCCCGCCATCCGCAGAAGAGGTCAGTCGGTCGGGTTCAATTGAAATTAAAGTACTGGTTCGAATCTTCTTCTCTGCTTCTCTTCTCTTTCCCTTTCTGGCTCACCGTTAATTGGTCGTGGGTGCTGGCGGGCTTTGCGTGTCTTTTGTTTGTTGTCATTCGAAGAGTTCTTCGAGTATGGGGCTCTCGAGTTCTTGGCTTTGATGGGTTCGAGGTAATCTTTTTCTCTGTCCCTTTTTTTTTTTTTTTAAAAAGAAGAAATTAAATAATAATAATAATTATTATTATTATTATACTTATATTATTACTATATATATTGTTATGTCGTGATGAGAAGAAGTAAATGGGTTTTAGTTGAGGGCTTCTGAATTAGGAAAAGCTAGCTTCTTTGGTTAAAAGCGAGGTTAAAATTAATTTACAACTTTGGTTTTAGGTTTTTTTTTTTTTTTTTTTTTAAGTTTTTTAATTTTTTTTAAAAAATTAAATTATTTTAATTAAAAAAAAAAAATCCGTCGCAGATCAGCTGTATTGGGGGCCTGAAATGATACTGTTTTTGTTTTCCCTTCGTCAGAATCGCTTCTTCTTTATGATAGATTCGGTTCATGGTGTATGCAGTTGCTGTGACTTTCCACGTCATCATCCGCCTCCTTCCCCGCTTAGATCTTGAGACTGCAACTCGCTGATAATATGCCATTTTTAAATTCTGTTGGGGGTCTCTGTTGTTCGTGTGAAGGATATCCATGAACTGATGGAAGTCTCTCTTCGTCCGCCGAACAATAAGAAAAAAATTGTAAAAAAGCTTAGTAATTAGTTCCCAGTGTTTGCGTTGAGAACACTATTTTATTTTATTGTCCTTAGAGGACAAGGGAGGTGTTGATCTCTGTCTAGGCCATGGCCCAGTAAGAATATTTGAGAAAAAATGGTTTTGTTGAACCGCCTTTGGATGGGTTTTCCTGTTCTTTGTCTCCAATTTTTTTTTTCTTTTTTTTTTTTTAATTTTTTAGTTTCATTCAACCTGTTTTCTTGGCGGTCAGTCAAATTTTTGAGTTGGAGTGCACTTGGCTTGCTATAATTAGATGGAGAATGCTTTGTTCATAGATTATCTCTTTCAAACAAAATTTGCAAAAGCATTTGTGTTCAATATATTGTAGAATGTTTACACATACAAGCTTCCATTTCTTGGTTGCCTGCTATAGATTCCCGTAATATAATAAAGAGTTTATCTACTTTTACATTAGCTGCCAGCCTATGGCAACCTTCCTTTGTAATTTTCATTGCTACCTGAGACATGGGACTGATTCTTATATTTCATTTTATGAAGGCCTCTGCCCTTAGATTCTCCCCATTCTGCATATGAAAGGAATATCATAGACGATACCAACAAGGCTAGCAGAAGTGGGGAAAGAGGCCTCAGACCTCATGAGTCCAATGGGGTGGAGAGGATATCCAGTCCATTAAGGAGAGAAGTAGTTAACAGGTATGCTGATGTTAAGTAATTTTCTCTTGCTGTCCAATATCCCTGATGCTTTTCTTATTTATTTATTTATTTATATTTATTTTTACATAATTTTATGTGTGTGCTTAGTGACATTATTGTCTATCTGATGATGCATAGTTCTTGCCTTTTCTTGTTATATTTTAGCTTCTTTCTCACTGATGATTCTCACACTATTCAGTAGGCTGTGTTTGTTTTAACATGTGACACAATGAAGATCATATGGTCTTTGGGTTATATCATTTGGCTACAACTGGAAGGACAATCTTCAAATGTGATCCACTGCCAGAACATCTAATTTTTTTCAGAATAATCGAGAAATATGTTCTTTACATTGTTTATAAGATTTTTATTGCTGCACGTGCAGAGTGAAGTGAAGCTATTGTTTTATGATAGGTGTGGAGGTCTTAGGGGAGGTAGTTAATTGTTACAACTATCTTTATAAGTTGACTGAGGATATGTGACAGATGTTGGCATTGTTTGCTGAAGGCTTTAAAACTAAATTCATTGACTTTTGTTAGGACGACTGCACAAGAAGTCTCCTCATATCAACAAAAATTTTTTGCTGTAAAATTTAAATTTTGACATGCCATATTACTTTCTGAGGCCTCTTCTTTTTAGTTCAGCTCTTTTCCGTGAAATAACTTGCTAGGATCCTTTTGCAATACCCCTTTCTCGATGAAAGAATTGTTGTTTTGCTTTGCCTAAGTTTTACAGATTGTTTTGTAATCTTGCCATCTTAAAAGTTTGTATGAGGGATGCATCATGGATTTAGTTTCATTGCTGTCATTGTACTTTTTTTCCTTGTTTAATTGTCCTAACTACACAATTATATTTCATTTTGGTACTTACATTAGCCAAGTTTCAGGATTGAAGGATTTGTGACATAGTTTTGGCTTAGAGCACTTTCTTCCATACATGTGGTATATGTGAGGTATGATGTAGAAAACCAGGTAAAACAGTTTTTGGGACAAATTGCTTTAAATACACAAGTTTCATGAATGTTTTGGTAAAAAATATAGAGAGAGTGGTGGAACTTGGACCTGAATTTGGACTTTCTAAGCTTGATTGCCCACTGTTTTGGCTTGTTTCATATATTTTGTCACAGTTCATATATAAAACAATCAAATGTAATTATGATGGCTTTTGATTTAAGAAATTAGAGAAAATGTAACAAAAAATTTCAATGTCATTGTGAATTTATTGCTTTTCGAGGTTCTTGCAGTATTCTCAATATTATGAATTTATTTAATATTCTTGTATTTCTTTGATAGGCACAATAGTTGATAGTTAATTTGATTTTTAGTTGTGCAATAAATGTTCCAACATCACTTGGACCTCTCTGAGGCTCCTGTGGACCTTAGATTTACTTAGTCTTTGATCTGGTTGAGTCCTGACTTTGGGTATCCACACCTGTGTTGTCAAAACCTGAAGTTGTTCATGTATCTGCTTTTCCTTTCCTTCCCATCCATGCCTCCATAAGCAGTTCTGTCTTGTGAACATTGCATTGGTATATAAACCTGAGCTGTGAATCATTGGCCATGGTATGGCCTGCTTTTAATTGCACACAGGTCATCTTTTTCAATGAAGTCCCACGAAATGGATGAAACCGACCTGGAAGGTGGCAATTTGGAAGAGGACAGTGATAAAACTATGCGCAGTAATGCAGCAGCTAAAATACACAATCAGGCCTTATTATCTGGCCTTGCATATTGCATTTCCTCCTGCAGTATGATACTGGTGAACAAGTTTGTGCTTTCCAGCTATAACTTCAATGCAGGGATATCTTTAATGCTCTACCAAGTAATTTTCTTTGGTTGCAGGACATGCACTCTCTCCTCTGCAAATGATTTTATTTAGTTTGAGTAGATACTTTTCTATTTTAGTATCTGAAAGCAGACTTTGATATCTAACGACTGGATTATACATCATTTGGATGCAGAATCTCATCTCGGTGATTATTGTCTCAATGTTGAGTTGTCTAGGTGTCATCTCAATTGAACCACTAAGCTGGAGATTGATTAAGGTCTGGTTGCCTGTGAATGCTATATTTGTTGGGATGCTCATTACGAGTGTGTTTAGGTATGACATTCTTTCTGCTTTTTTGTCCTTGTGGAGTTATTTCTGCACCAACTTAGTCTCAGAAATGCATCTAAAAGCTAAAAATTTATTGCTTCGTTTGTCTGCCAGTATTGTACCATCAAAAATGCATTCTCATGATGTTTGTGATGTTGACATGCTAATTCTTTTATTAGGAACAACTAGATTTAGTATTGACATTTATTAGCTATTTCTTCTGCATCAACTGGAAAATGTCATCATTCTTCTCATTTTTTATACAGTTACCTTTTTTATTTTCATTCTTTGGTTCCTCCTTTTGTTTTCTTAAATTTCATATTGCAGTGAATTATGGTTTTAGTGTTCTTCTCTTGTTGTTATTGATTTAACTTGTGTATTACAAGACCAATAAGATATATGTTTGGAGGTATTATAATATTTGGCACAACTAGGCCACTGGGAAACTGTCGTGGTAATTTGTTACTGGCTGTTATGGTATTCTCTTGCTACTCTAATTTTGAGCTTGTGTGCACACGTGTATTTGGTTTGAAAAGTACCACTTATCAACTATAGCTTCAAAAAATCACCCCTATGCAAGTTAGATGACCCCAAGCATTTCATGCTAAGAGCTTTCTTGATTCCTTTTCTTTAAAGAAACTACTGCCGCAGCCCATCATGATGAATGCTCGATTTTCTTTGTCTTGCTGAAATTTGTTTTTGTATCATTCTGCAGTTTGAAATACATCAATGTTGCCATGGTCACAGTACTGAAGAATGTCACTAACGTTATTACCGCAGTTGGTGAAATGTATCTATTCAATAAACACCATGATAACAGAGTATGGGCTGCACTGTTCTTAATGGTATGTGAAGTTGTTGCAAAGACCATTCTTGAATTTGAGTTATTTGAGCAATGAGACATGGGGATTTTAGATAATGTAACCACACTTGGTGAATTAATGCTAGCCTTATTTGCTGCACTTAATAGCATCTCAGTATCCCATCCTATTTTCTAGGGAAAAGATTGACTGATGGGGTGAACATCTCAAAGGGATGCTATATCATAGAGGAGAGGGGGAAGGCAGGCATATGATACACGATAAAATTCAGAAGTGAGCAGTTAGTAATATTTATTCAACTATAATCTAGAGACGAGGTGGTTGGATGGGGGTGAGAGAGAGAGATGTTTTAGTCTATCTATCTGGATGCTTTTAGGAAATTGCAAATAAAAATGTGAGAGGAAGAGTTAGATGTACACAACCTTACCTTTGTTTTTATAGAGACGTTTCTGTGATTGCAAATAATTAGTTGAGTAAAATCTGTGAGCTGGAGACCATTGCAAATCTTTTTTAGAAAAAAAAGAAAATTCCAACATTCTGATATTTGATCAAAGGTGGCCTTTGCTGATGGAAGCATGAATGTGGGTACTTTTGAGTGTTATTTATAAGTTTATGCCAAAGCAAGAGATGCCAGCCAAGTTGTGTGTGACCAAGATCAGTTTAAGAAACTTATAAAATGTTCAAAACAGAATTTTATAACCACAGTTGTAGAGATATTTGACCAGGGATTTAAGTTTAAAAATAAGTAAGTGATTTGTGAAAATTTATCTTCACCAGTGTCATCCTCATTCTCCTCCATCATTATTGCCATTTTTAGGTAAGAATGTTATGCATGCAAATATGAAGAGTAAAAATATTAGTAATCCCATTACTGAGTGTAAAAAGAGGTTGTTTCTTTGTCTTGTGCAGATTATTTCAGCAATTTCCGGAGGTATCACTGATCTTTCCTTCCATGCAGTTGGCTATGCATGGCAGATTGTAAATTGTTTTCTAACAGCATCATATTCTGTAAGTACATTTTCAAGTTCTGATTTCAACTTTTGGTAAAAAGGTTCCATATAGGTCCAAATTCTTTTTACATATGTATATCTACCTGTGCTCTAGTGTTTGATGTGGAAGGATGAACTATGACATGATGTGCTTAACAAACAATCTTTGTATGAGACTGGTTGCCTATGCCCCTGCTAGCTTAATCTCTTCAAAGACATCTTTTCTAGATCTGGCAGGTTGTTCAATGACGAATATCTTTCAATGAAGAGCATGAGGCTTACTTATTACTAGTTGTATAATTGGTGGGCACTCATTGTGCTCAAGTTTGGAAAGCAAATATTAGATGCTGGGATTGAACAACCAATCCTCAAAAAAGAAGATTGGTTTTAGAGGCTGGTTCATTCTGTATTGAAGTGTAATTAATGCTTTCTGTGCTATAAGGTTCCAATGTTCGATGTCATGTAGGAGCATTCAAAGAGTTTGGCATACTAATTGGGGTCATAGCATTTGTTGTAAAAGATTAAGCATGATTAATGATATGATATTTCTGTTTAAAGTTTGAGTAGTTGAAATTTAGGATTTCAAAATCTGTGGCCAAAGTCTGAAATCCTTATATTGGCTTTTACAAGACTGTTGAGGCAAATTTGGTGCGAATAAACTTGTAGCATGTTAAAGTTTTGTGACCATTTTCCTTGATTGGCTTCATTCTCTGGTTTTTTGAAACTTTTCTGCGCCAGAAGTTGCAAAAGAGAAGAAAAAAAAAAAAACTGAAAAAGCAAAGAGAAATTGTATGATTTGATGTGAAATTTACTTGATCTTTGTAATTTTTCAGACCTCAACATTCTGCCTTGTTACATCAGTGCTTAAAGGTATAAATAGTGTGAACATTGTCACAAAGTCGTTAGTGGGATGATAAATGATGGATACAAATGATCAAGTTCTGTGGGTGACTATGGGAATGAAAATACTTGCTTTCAAGAGCAATAGCTGGACCCATATTGTAATCATTGTGGTGTGCTTCAGGAGCCCACTTTCTATTTTAAGGCTTGATATAGCAGGTTTTTATTGGCAATTGCTTGTTATAGTGGGAAGCAAATTGAGCCTTTAAATTGGCAATTATTTAATAGTTTGTTTGCCAGCTGTCTCTGTTGAGCTTCTTAAATGTAGCTGATGGATTTTATTCTCTTTCAAATTTTGTTGTCTTAGTTGACTTTACGCAGGATAATGGATACTGCGAAGCAAGTCACCAAATCTGGAAATTTGAATGAGTTTTCAATGGTCTTGCTGAACAACGCCCTTTCATTGCCTTTGGGAGCAGTACTTATTATCATTTTCAATGAGGTGGATTATCTGTCCAGAACGTGAGTTCCAATGCCTTTTCCTTCCCCCTCCTCCCACCTCTCTCTCAATTTCCCTTCATGTTAGACTCTATTATTAGATTCAAATTTTGGGATGTTTATCTTGTCCACTTAACAGTTGCTTTCAAATGTTTATCTTCTCTGCCGAACTTTTTGGTTTTACTTTCTTTGCTGTTTCTTTTATCTGTGTTCACATCTTTAGGGTCTGTCTGCCATGCTTCCTATAGAGGTTTGCATTCCAAGATCAAGGGTTTCATACTTTAAAAAGCACAGAGGCCCTTTGTTCCAAGTCTCTGCAACATGTAGTGATGGTGTTTTTCTAGTAAAAAATGTATTAGAGCCTCCTTAATCTAAACCTCAATTTGAAACATCCCCCTAGAATGATTGTTCTTTGATTTATTGGACTCCAGGGTGTACTCAAATTTGGTTGGAATCCCAATACCAGCACTTTTTATTTGAATCAGAAAAACTTTGTCGAATCCTATGATTGCAAATAGGGATGAAGAAATGAGAACAAAGTGTACTTAACTTTCATTGCTTAACGTAATTGTTCTTAAAGTTCTCCATGTCATTTATGTCGTCCTAAGTGATATGGTTTGATTATAGCAGGCTATTAGACTTGAAATGACATTGAATTATGGCAAGAAATGTACTTGTGGTCAGCATTAATGTATTTGCTCAATCATCCTCTCACTTGGTGTTAACATGCTATACTAGGGGTTTAGAATCAAATATCAAGCAGGAGGACGAGTTTTTTTCTTTTAAGTCAAAACCCCCTAATATAAACTGCATATGCTATTTTTGTTGGGTTGCGGAACAAATTAAAACAATTTTATTATATGAGGGCCTTGTTGGTATTTCCTTCTCTTTCCTGAGGGAGAAGACCCATTTAACATTGCAAGTAATGGGTAGTTGAATACAGATTGTCTTTCTGTGTCATGTTCACCTTATTGAATCCCATGAATCTTGAAACAACTTGGCAGGCCACTTTTGAGGTTGCCTGATTTCTGGTTGGTGATGACATTAAGTGGATTTTTGGGTCTGGCAATCAGCTTCACTTCTATGTGGTTTCTCCATCAGACGGGGGCTACCACGTACAGGTAATAAGATCGAAATCAATTTTTGGCCGATTACTGAAACTTTTACCGTGAGCACTTCCAATAACTAATTTTGCAATCTGCAGTCTTGTCGGATCGCTAAATAAGATTCCCCTGTCCGTTGCCGGCATCCTTCTGTTCAAAGTGCCAACGAGTTTGGAAAACTCTGCAAGCATCTTCTTCGGTCCGTACTCGCCTTCTTAACTTGTTTTGCAGTGGTATATGCATTGCTTAGATACCGTAAATGCTTGACGTGGTGCTCGGATTCTAGAAAATCTCTGTAGATCAAAGGTTTAAACGGTGCTTCTTTGTTTTTTTACTTTTTGGGGGTGGGGTATTAATTAATAAAAACAAGCGCCTTGTGTAGGTCTGCTAGCGGGAGTATTTTTCGCCAGAGCCAAAATACGGGAGAGATAGTCCTGATGGCACAGAGCGTAGCGAGGATGGTCGCATGGCCGAAGTTAAATTCATGACATTGGGCATTGTGCCGTTGAAATGCTTGAATGTTCTGCTTGTATTTTATTGAGCACCAACGGGCAAGCACGGGGGGCTCTAGTTCAGGTTAAAGATGATGGCAGCAGAAGTTGGAATTGTCTGCCAATTCTGCTGTACAACACACCCCCAGGCATTGCTGTTTTATATGCTTTGTTAGGTCTTTAGACGGTATGCCGTCCGAGTCACAATGCGAATCAAAAACTCAAAACCGAGTCGAATGTTTATTAAAGGCTGGAGTTTTT
Organism: Bruguiera parviflora; assembly: GCA_019804595.1. Taxonomy (NCBI): domain Eukaryota; kingdom Viridiplantae; phylum Streptophyta; class Magnoliopsida; order Malpighiales; family Rhizophoraceae; genus Bruguiera; species Bruguiera parviflora. Next base: position 9,253,290 of record CM034046.1, read on the forward strand.
CGAGCCCAATGATGTCTTTTCGATAAACGAAGGTTCTAACTAAGGCCGTGTGCACTCTTCGTTTCATTTCTTGTGTTCTTTCTTCCCCTCTTGTTTTTTTTCTCTCTTCTGTTCTCTCTCTCTTCTGGGGTCCCCCCCGAGTCAAACGCCATGTAGGTCTCAGACCTTAGTTATTTATTCTATTTATTAGTATTAGATGTTGCATTATTATTATTTTTTTGGTCGTTTTATGAAGATAAAAAACTGTATTTCAGAGTGATTTTTTTTTCTCTTTTAAGAAAACAAAAGGAGAGAAATATAAATTATAATTATTTCAGAAAATATATACATCTCAATTTAAAAGTATTTTTTCTCGAAAAAAGTAAAAAGAGATACTTAGAATTTCATTTTTTTTCTTCTTTTTTATTTTCCTTAATTAAGAATATTTATGTTGTATAGGTTTTAAACAAATGAAAACTACTAATATGAATAGGAAAATTGTAGTATATATATATATATATATATATATATATATATATATAAAATTGTAGTTGAGTAAATTAGATATATTATAAAATTTTAATTTTATTAAAATACTAAAAAATAAAAAATTAATGATTAAATATTATAAATTAAGAAATCTATTAAAAAATTAAAATATAAATCAAATGTTTAAATATTCATAAGATTAGGAAAATGTCTCTATATAAGTATTTTATTAGGTTTCTTTTAATTCTGATTATATATATTTATATTAATAATAGACTTATATGATATACAAATTTGTCATATTTATTAAAAAATATATTTTTATTTATATTTTATTTAAAAGAGAAAAATAAAAAAATTTAAATTATTAGTATTTTTATATACAAATATAAAAAGAATTTGAGAATTTGTTTTATCTCATTAAGAAAATTTTTCTAAAAAAATTAAATTATAAATATTTTTTAAGAAAACTTTAAAAATGCTTTATTCCTTTTTTCTCTCTAAATTTTTTTTACAAAATTAAAAATAGGTTTTTTTTTATTTTCTTTACTTATAAGTATTTATGTTTTAGGGATTTCATATATGCATGAATAATTATTATCATTAATTAAATAAATTATAATGCATGTTACATCATAATTAAATAAATCAAATGAATGTTAAAATTTTAGTTTTATTAAAATACTATAATTATAAATTAATTACTAAATTAATATTAATTTGTTACAAATTGTAGGAATTAATTAAGAAAATTAGAATTTGAGTTAAATACTTAAACATTTTTTAAGTTGTCATATAAGTGAATTACCAACTTTGACAATATATATTTATATTAGTATTATATTTATATGATATATTAGTTTATCATATTTATTTGAAAATATATTTTTACTTATATTTTAAGTAAATAAAAAAATTAAATTATGAGTTTTTCTTCTTTTGAAAAAAAAATGATTTGAGAAATATCTTTTTTTTCTCTTAAATTATTTCTAAAATTTGTTATTTTGTTATTTGATTAATAATTATCTTTGTTATTTTTTATTTTTCTTAATTACAAATTTTTGTATTCCTCATATTTTAGACATATGTGAACAATTATTGATATAATTTAGATAAATTATAATTCACGTCATATCATATCATAATTAAATAAATTGAGTAAATTGTATGCATACTAAAATTTTCTTTTATTAATATACTCAAAAATATTACAAATTAATTTTTAAGTTAATTTTAAATATTATAAATTATGAAAATCTATTCAAAAAATTAAAATTTAAATCAAATATTTAGATATTCTTACAATTAAGCAAATATTATACCATAAATATTTTGTTGATTTGCTTTTCAATCTTAATAATATATACTTAAATAAATTTAGATATATATTCAGTTTAAGGATATGCTTTTTATGAATTCTAGATATCTAATAAAATTATCAAAATAATATAATTTCAATTATACTTCTAATAACAAACAATTATATTATTATTATTTTAAAATTTAAATTTAAAAAATAATTTAGTTAAATTAAAATTGATTTAATTATTGAACATGATAAGTATTTTAATTAATTTAATAGTTTTTAAATTTAGAATTAAAAAGTGAATTAAAATTTATTATTGTTTGTGTGTTACTTATGATTAAATTCATAATCAAAATTTTAATAAATAATATTACTATAATTAATTATAAACATTAATCTTGAAAGAAAATTATTTGAGTAAAAAAATTAATATATAAAATTAAATATTTTGGTAAAAAGAAAGTAACGAAATAATAATATGAACTAAATATACATAATTTTATATTATAAAAAATTAAATATACATTAAAATCTTAATTTTATTAAAATATATTTTTTAAAAATTATAAATTAATTATTAAATTAATATAAGATATTATAAACTATAATAGTTAATTAAAAAGTTTTCAAAATTAAGTAAATATAATTAATTAAACATCTTTTATCCAAAAGAATTACTAAGAATAATTAACTTTTTTTCAGTTTTAATAATACTAATATATATTAATATAGAACTTATACAACATAAGAGCTTTATATATAATTTTTTAATATTTATAATAATTATAATTTTATTAACAAATTATTGTTGAAATAAATAATTAAAAAAATAATAATATAAAATGTTAATAATTTTTTTAGTTAATATTTTTTTGTTATATTATGCCATTTTAATTTTTGATAATAATTAATTAAATAAATAATATTTTACTTAATTAATTTTTTAATAAATATTATTAATTTAAAATTAGTATGATTGAGTCAAAGTAATTGAATCAATTAATTAAAATTAAATGGTGAATTGAAATTAAAATTTTAACTATAATTATTATTCTTGTAAAATTTTTTTATTTCTTTATGTAAAATTTTTAATAATAATTAATTAATTAGATAAAATTATACTTGATTAAGTTTTTTTTTGTGTTTTTTGAATTATACTATTTATAATAATTGTTTTTGAGCAGGACATAAGGTTATAATATTAAAAAAAAAAAGTTGAATGAATGTTAAAATTTTAATTTTATTATAAAATTATAAATTATGATTAAATTAATATTAAAAGTTAAAATTAAATTTAAAAAAAAAAAACACCATGCAAAAGCTATTTAATTAAAAAAATTAACTAAAATCACCGAATTTCTCCCCATTTTTATTGTACTACTATATACACATATAAAATACTAATATATACAAACACACGTAGATATAGATATGCATAGGGGACATATGGATTTATTTATGGTTATCCCAGGATTCTGCGTCGGGCACGGCGCCGTTTCGAAGTTTTTTCATCCAATTCTCAGCAGTGGTCGTCGTTTGTGGTGTGATTGGGCTCAGCGCACGGAATGGAAGCCTCGCAATCGCAGACAGCCGTCAATCGAAACCCTAACCCTAGCGACAATTCCGTAATACAAGCGACGCCTATCTGGCCTACGATCGACGGCCCGCTGGGTCTGACGGAGGACGAGTCGCTGAGCTACGCGCGTAGATTCTACAAGTTCGGCTATGCTCTGCTGCCGTGGCTTTGGGCCGTCAACTGCTTCTATTTCTGGCCGGTCCTCCTCCACTCCCGCTCCTTCCCTAGCATCCGACCCTGTAGGAATTCTCGTTCTATTTACTCTCAGTTGTTATGTTTTTGCGCTGTCTCATTATATTTTTGATTTTTCTTGACCTGAATTTGTTGGGATCTTGATTGCAATCCCACATTGTGGGACTTATATGGGCTTGGGCTCTTCAAATCCATTTCACAATTATTGCACATGACAATCAACTGGAGAAGATGATTATCCTCGCATCCATTATTATTTATTTATTTATTTATTTAAAAAAAAAGCATTTAGCGTTAAATTTGCTGTAAAAGGAATTTATTTGCTTGACAGTCTTGATCAGATGGTTATTGTCCCCGCTCGGGCATCATCTTCATTGTCAAGTTTGCTTGTTGTTCACAAGTGTGTTTCAGATGAGTTGGGAATTAGGATTTTGTTTGAATAACTGATGATACGTGCTTCACACAGTCAATGTTAGTAAAGAAAGAATGGTTCTTCCCTGTTTTCTGAGCTTTATGAATTTGGGGATTATGAGCTGTGTACTCACTCACTTCTCTTTGGGACATTTATTTGAAGAATGGCTGTGATGGATTGTCTGTGAAGTTGCAGCTGTTTTCTAATGTAGTATGACAGCTTTTGAAATGGTCTGAGACCTACTGCATAGATGTTGTGCTCTGGGACGCTCTCTGCTTGTTGGTCCCAAAGTACACTTTCTTACTTAGTATTCTGCTTCTTACTCGCATTTTGATTGACGAGGGGATGAGCCGTTATATTTCCTGATGAAATTTTCTTCGTGCAGATGTTTTTAGATCTGCAGTTGGGTTCATGGCATTCACAGCACTTCTTGGTTCGTGGGCATTGACATTTGCCATAGGAGGGGAGCGTGTTTTTGGCACTGTATGGAATAAACTGCTCATGTACAGCGTTGCTGACAAGTTAGGCTTGACGGGTTGGATCTAAGTCTTATTATGAATGGTTACAGACACTTGCCTGTTTGCCTTTCGTTTAGCTTTCTAATTGTTTCTCCCCTGTTTGTTTGGTCCGCATGGTCCCCGTATCTGCATGATGTGTTGAAGCCTCCTTTTTCCTAATGTTGAGAAATTAACAGCCGGAAGGAGCTTCTTGCTTGTACGTCCTTCTAATAGCAAGTATCTGCCTGTGATCCTGTTGTGTTTAACGTTGTAATTAATGGTATCATCAAATTTCAAGCATTTATGTGCTAAAAGCTGCAACGACGGGGAGCATTCAGATTGTAACTTGGAAAAAGATAAAAAAAAAAAAAAAAAAACTCTGCTGTTATCTCTTTTTTCAATTATTATTATTTTTTTGGAAGTATTTTTATTTTTCAAGTAAATAAAATTCCAAATAATAATATATCACGATAATGCCCTGTTCAAACGATTATGGGCTAAAAGTTGTTGCCTGTTCTACCAACGTAATTTATCTTTTTGTTATGTTTTAATTAAATATAAAATATAAAGATATTATTTATTTTTTATTATTTAATTATGTTTATTTTTAAATAATTATAGAATTATTAATTTTTTTAATGAAATCATAACACTCATAAATCCTAATTCTATCTTTGTTAAGGATTTTCTAAATCAATACTAATTGAGAATATTGAAGCATTCTTTATAATTATTTAACAGTAAGAGTGTTTGTAAGTAGTGATTTTGTAGTACAAATTACATTCAAATTGCTAGTGATGGTTTCTTTAAAACTCAATTTATAATCAAATCATCAACCATCCTAATTGGTCTAAATTGTTATAGTGGTTGCAAATAGTTTGTGAAAAATTGAAATATATAAAAGATAGCAAAGTGAATTGTAATTTATCATATTAATCAAAATCATGGGATGTAATAAAGATATGAATTTCAACTAAAAGTGTAATATATAAGTTTTTCCATATCAACAACATAATGTCACGTGGATACTCTATATTTAACCTGTTTAGCAAATAGGAAAGTAAAAATTTGGGCCAAATTGAGTTTTTGTGAGTTGCCAATATTGTTTAACCCTTTTTGCTACTCAAATACATTAATGAAAGGTTTTAAAATAGTGCGGAAGTGCATAAAAGTGTTACATCCAAAGACTTCTAATAAAAACTAGTAAGAACACTTATTATAACCTTCTTGAAAGGACTTTATGTAATACTTTTATAAAATATTTTTTGTAAATATCTTAGATGTTCATTTGTAATCATACATTGAGAAAGTAGAGTAATTATAAATAGGTCACTTCTACCATTTGTAAATACTTTTAGTAGCCACTTAATACAAACTCACTTGTAAAGTTCTTTACTTCTCTAGCACTCCCAACTCTCTCTTACTTGTCTTTCAACGTTTCCGCTAATTGTCTCAAACTCTTTAAGGCTTACTTAGCTTATCTTCTCTAGTAAGATTGACTAAGTGTTGCATAGGTTAGCACACATGAAGCCTAACTCTATGACAGGTGGTATCAGAACAACAGTTCAATCCTTAGGTACAACCTAGTGTTTGGTGTTTATTGAAACTACAAGCATAGCAAGTAAAGAATGATTTGTTGCGACTACTATAGAGGAGCAACAAGCATGTAGGTGTAACAGTAACGTGTTCCAACCAAGTGTAGAAAGTCTAAGGCTCTAGCAAAGGAAACTATAGACTTTCAGGTTACTAGCTTGAAGAGGAGTATCACTAATTTAAGCTCCGTAGTGGGCGACCTTAGCAATTAAGTTGATAACTTGATCCATAAGAATGCAAAGATCATGTGGGCTACTAAAGTCATGATCAAAGAGTTTGACCATTCGTTTAGAGGAGAACTATGCTCCCTGAATTAAGTATTGTCTGACCTGTATAAGTTTGTTGAAGGAGAAATTCATAACTTTCGTAGGGAGATGGATTCTCTACACCAAAATAACTCACTCACTGCTAGTATAATTACGATTACTAGTGCCACTATAGTGCATGGCTTGAAGGTCCCCATGCCTGTTATGTATAATGGCACATGCAATACTACTACCATGGAGAACTTTTTGTTTGGTCTAAAGCAGTACTTCGAGACCATGGGGGTTGTCGACAACCTTACCAAGGTAGGCAACACCTTAATCATCCTAAGGGATGCTGCCTAATTCTAGTGGAGACAGAAGCACTTCAAAAGGGAGAAAGGCTTGTGTGTCATTAACACTTAAGAGTAATTCAAGGTTGAGGTACATAGATATTTTGTGCCTCATAATGCATACATTGAAGTTAGAGGAAAGTTGTATCGCCTAAGTTAGACAAGTAGTATTTTTGACTATATTAAGGAATTTATTACCATTATACTTAAAATTGAAATATTCAATAGGAAGTTTCTCTTCCATTTTAAAGACAGCTTGAAAGATTGGGCGAGAGTTGAGTTAGACATGCTTGATGTGTAGACCTTGGATACTACCATTACCACTGCTGAGATCTTCATCAACTACTCTGCCCACTTCAAGAGCAAGAAGGTGAACTTTGGTAAGAGTTGGGGAGAGAAAATCGGGTAGAGGAAGTAAGATTTTAGTTGTAATGAGGGAGGATAACAGAGATCTTCAAGTGGCTGTCCCAAGCATGAGAAGAACTATATAGGTAAGTGTAACTTAGGTAGTTCACTAAGGCCCTATTTTATTTGGGACAGATCACACTAGGTGAGAGATTGCCCCAATTGCAAGGTAATGAATGCTATAATGGCAGTGTTTAACCTAAAAAAGGCCAATAAAGAGTTTTAAGTTGACATGAGATCTATTGAACAATTGGATAATCTCTCAAAGTTTTTCTCTCCAGTTGTTTTTAAAAAGAAGGGACTATTATATGTTAATGTTGCCATTGAGGTGAAATGGCTCAAACTTACGAAGGGAAATGGCTTCATCAAAGTAGTGAATTTAGAAGCAAAGCTTGTCCAAGGCATAGCACAAGGAGTAGCCACTCAGATTGGAGGATGGATTGGTATGCTGGACTTTACTGTTGTTCCTATGGATGACTATAAGGTATTGTTAAATCTTGCATTTTTCTGTAAAACTTTGGCTTTTTCTATTCCTACTTTAAGTTCTTTTGTGGTCCTCGACGCTTGCAAGACTCGAGTGGTTCTCTTGAAGTGCAAGGAGAAGTCGTAACCATCGATAATTTTAGCCTTGCAATTCAAATGAGGTCTCAAGTTGGGTCCAGGCTACATAGTCACCATAAGGGGGCTAAGCGATGGGGAAGATGTAGCAGCAACTACTCTTGCACTGTCGTAACCCATCCAGGTTATCCTTGCTGAGTTTAAGGACGTGATGCCTTCTGAACTGCTAAAGAATCTTTTAAATTGCTAAAGAATCTTTTAAATTGCTGAAGAAGCTTCTACCAAGGCGAGATGTGAATCACCACATCGAACTAGAACCCAATGCCAAATCTTTTACCATGATTCTTTATCTTGTGGCACTCCTAGAGCTCGCTTTACTGAGGAAGTAACTTTAAGATCTGATAGATTTAGACTTTATTTGACCTTTAAAAGCCCCTTTCGATGCCCTAGTCCTCTTCCAAAAGAAGAAGGATGGATTGTTGCGCATGTGTATTGACTACCGAGTCTTGAATAAGGTCACTATCATGAACAAGTATTCAATAGCCCTTGATAACTGATCTTTTCGACCAACTTATTAAGGCAAGGTACTTCACCAAGTTGGATCTGTAATCGAGTTATTACTAAGTCCATATTGCACAAGGTAATGAGCCAAAGATGACTTGTGTAACACGTTATGGAGTGTTCGAGTTCTTAGTCATGCTCTTTGGCCTTACCAATGCATCAGTTACCTTTTGCACCCTCATGAACAAGGTACTACATCATTTTCTTGACAAATTTGTGGTAGTCTACTTGGATGACATTGTGGTATACAACAATACACTTGAGGAATATGTTAACCTCAAGCAAGTATTCTGAGTTCTTTGGGAAAATGAGTTATTCATTAAGAAGGAGAAGTGCTTGTTCGCCAAGCAAGAGTAAGACTTTCTTGGCCATCAAATCAAAGATGGTAAGCTCATGATGAAACTGATAAAAGTGTAAGCTATCCAATAATGATAGCCTCTAACCAAGATTCTAGAATTGCGATCCTTCCTAGGGCTTGTCAATTACTACTATCGGTTCATCAAGGGATACTCTGTTGTGGTAGCACCCCTAACTAACCTACTGAAGAAGAACCACACTTAGCATTGGATGAAGGAATGACAAGCTTCTTTCGAAAGGCTTTTTGTAGTTCACACTGATGCATCTGACTTCGCCATTATGGGAGTTTTGATGCAAGATAGGCATCTCATTGCCTATGAAAGTTGCAAGCTAAACAACACGGAGAGGTGGTACACCGTCCAAGACAAGGAGATGACTGCCATTATCCACTGCTTGCGCACTTGGAGACACTATCTCCTTAGAAGTAAGTTTGTGATCATGACTGATAATGTTGCTATGAGCTACTTTCAGAATAAAAAGAGACTTAACCCCAAGCAAGCTTGTTGGCAAGGCTTAAGCTTATTGGCAGATTTCGACTACACACAATGGCATAAGCTAGGCCAAGCCAACATTGGTGCTAATGTGCTGAGCCAGAAGGCAAAACTAACTACCCTTTATGTTAGTACGTCTAAGAGTAACTTCTTTAAATAGATCAAGGAAGGTACTAGGTAAGAAAATTTGGCCAAGAACTTGCTAGTGAGGGGAAGACTCGATGATTTTGAGTGAACAATAGAGTCCTAATGATAGTTGGGAAGTGAGTCTTTGTGCCTAAATAGGGAAACCTACAGAAGGAGATCTTTAAGAAATGTCATGATTCTCCATAGGCTAGTTATCTAGGTATGGCACAAACCCTTGTTCTTGTTTAACAACATTACTTTTGGTCGCATATGCACACGAATGTCAAGGCCTGTGTGCGAATTTGCTTAGTTTGCTAACAAAACAAGGTAGAACAGTAGCATCTAGTGGGTCTACTTGAGTCACTACCTATCCCCAAGAAGTTATGGGGAAGTGTCTTAATGGACTTTATTATGATTCTACCAAAGTCCAAAGGATATGAAAATATTATGGTGGTGTTGATCGGAACAGCAAGTATGATACCTTCATTCCAGCTTCTATTGATTATAAGGTGGACGAAGTTACTCGCCTGTTCTTCAAGAATGTGGTAAAGTTATGAGGTGTACCAAAAAGCATAATCAATGATAGAGATCCTCACTTTATAGGAAAATTCTGGTGTAAGCTATTCAAGTAGTTGGGGACTGATCTAAACTTCTCAACAAGCTTTCATCCTTAAAGTGATAAGCAAATTGAGTGAGTGAATGCCTTGCTTGAGCAATATTTGAGGCACTACATTAGTGCCTACAAATAAGATTGGGCAAAGCTACTTGATGTTGCCCAATTCTTATACAAGTTCTAGAGTAGTGAGGCCATAAACAAAAGCTTGTTCGAGATTGTCATGGGACAATAACCATTAACGCTAAGTGCTATTACCTCCTTATACCAACAACAACTCGTTTGCCTACAAGTTTTTAAGAGAATGATGTGAGGAAGCAAACATAACAAGGGCTTGCCTTGACAAAGCGGTTAAAAGGATGAAAAGGTAGGCTGACACCAAATAATGCCCAAAGGACTATGCAGCGGGAGACATGGTGATAGTGAAGCTACTACCCAACCAATTCAAATCTCTACGCAAAGTGCACAAGGGCTTGGTAAGGAAGTATGAATGATCATTTCTTGTTGTCAAACGCGTAGAAAAGGCTGCTTACTAAGTTTTACTCCCACCCAAACTGAAGATCCATAATATTTTCCATGTAAGTCTTCTAAAGTTTTTTCATGAAGATGAAGAGGATCCAAGCTGAAGCGAGTTCAAGTGCACACCAACAGCTATGGTCACCAAATTCAACAAGGAGTGGAACACATCCTTATTGATAAAGTGATCCAGAGAAGGGGAGTTCCCAACTACACCGAGTACTTAGTGAAATGGAAGGATCTGCCCAACCAATAGGCTAGTTAGGAATGAGAGGACTAGTTTTGGCAATTTACAGATCACATTCAACAATATAAGGTTGAGAATGTGATGAGAACGTTGTAAAATTGAGCGGGGGAGGGTGTCACATGAACACTCTATGCCCAGCTTGTCCAACGAGTGGGAAGGCAAAAACTTAGGCTAGATTGAGCCCTTATGGGTTACCAGTATTGTTCAGCCCCCTTTGCTACCTAGACACAGTAATGGAAGGTCTTAGAAGAGTGCAGAAGTACTTGGAGGTGCCTATATCTAGAGACTTCTAATAAAGGTCGACAAGGACACTCACTAGAACCTTCTTGAAAGGACTACATTTAATGGTTCTTTAGAACATTCTTTGTAAATGTCTTAGATGTTCATTTGTAGCCACATATTGAGAAATTTAAGCAACTATAAATAGACCACTCCTCTTATTTGTAAACACTTTTGGCAACTACTTAATATAAGCTTATTTGCAAAGCTCTCTTATGTTCTTTACTTCTCCAGCACTTCTAACTCTTTCTTACTTGCCTTTCAATGTTTCTGCTGATTCTCTCAAACTCTCTAAGACTTACTCAACTTATCTTCTCTTGCAAGATTGACTAAGTTGATGGAAACCATATTGAATTAGCTCAAATCAATAAGGGAGTGGATGCTTTGTAAAACCTTAGAGGACTAATGACAAGGGCAAGGTCAAAGAAAATGAAGGAAGCTCTCAACAACTTATTATGTGACATTTACTAGTAGGAAATTGCTAAGTACAAGTTAAGGATGATGGAGGTTTCATTAGAGCTTCCGAATGTGTCATCTATGGAGAAATTTGAGAACCATGACCTTGGGAAGGAAGTTGGATTTGGGAGCCCATGTTTGGGCATTTAAATGGATTATTTTCATGGGTTTTTATTATTATTTAGTGAGTTGGATGAATTTCCTTATTAAGCCCTACTTATTAGCTAGGGTTTTTAGGGGTTAGCATATAAAAAGGGCAAAAGGGTGGCTAGAGGGGTCAAATCCATTTTCATAAGTATATGAGCTATTTTCTCTAGTTCTTTGAGAACTAATTCTGAACTTTCATACTTGCATGTGTTGGTTCACTAAACTTATCTTTTTTAACGTTATTATTGTTAAGAGTGACGTCTAAATCTTATAGTTCTAGTTCTTAGTTGTTTATAATCATTGGGTCGGAACTCCAAATCCCTTAATCTTTGTTAAAATGATCTTATACCAACATTGGTGTTTGGTTTCATTTACATATAATCAGAGTCCGTATTATTTGGTATTAGAGCCTTGGCTCTAACTCAGGTTAATTATACTCTTGTTATCATCTCTTTCATATATTCTTCATTATTGGTTAAATAATAAAAAAATAAAAATAAAAAAAAAATTGTATATTTTGTGGGTTTCTTTTTTGATATTTTTTTTTTCTATAGAAATACCCATTAGTTAACAAAAAAAAAAGAAGGCTTTATTGCTTAATTGGTCATTTACTCAATTATATTCAATAATTGATTGTTGTCTAATAACACTGCTCATATCATTGAATTTCTTATCATTCTATTTGTTTTATTGCCCATCTTCTTAGTTATGTCACTTCTCTGAAGAGGTAGGTCTAGGATTGATATATTTAAGTTTTGTTTGTTCTAAATTTAGTTTGCTTGGGACTATTGAAAGAGCTTTTAGAGTCTTGCAATTCATTGCGTGAAATATGAGAGTTGAGGACTATTATAGTTGAGTGGAGAGTAAACATGAAAGGAAGTGAGTTTTGTGAGACATATTCTTTATTTACTAACAATCTTGCATATACAATGTTTAATGCTAAAGAAGGTAGTTTTCCATATAAAGAGGAGGAAGTAGTTATTCCAGATTTCAAATTACTTATGAAATCTTTAGAGCAGAAGTTTGATAGGATTGACTAAGTGTTTTGGGAAATTCGAGACGTGATGGATAAAATATAAGAGGAATCAAGTGTTAATCCTAAGAGGCTAACTGAGAGGGTCATGAAGGAGTAATTTAAATATGACTTCGGTGAAGATGGTGATGATTACTATGATAACGGTTATAATGCTAGTAGAAACTTTAAAAGTGGTTTTAGAGGAAGACGTGGTAATAGGAATGGTAGAGGAATAAAAGGTAATGAAAATATTTATGATAGGTACAATAGAAGTTGGGATAATAGAAATAGTGTGGAAGAAGGAGTAAACAAAAATCTTAGTAGTATTAAAATGAAAATACCTTCTTTCTAAGGGAAGCTGACCTTGATGTCTATTTGGATTGGGAACAAAGGGTAGAATTAATATATGAGTGCCACAACTTCTCTGAGGAGAAGACAATGAAGTTAACTGTGGTAAAGTTCATTGATTATGTTGTAGTATAGTGGGACTAGTAAGTTATCACTAGAAGAAGAAATTTTGAGAGAACTGTAAAACTTGGAATGAGTTAAAGACTGCGATGAGAAGGAGATTTGTTCCTAACTCTTATTATAAGAATTTGTATAACAAGTTGCAAAACCTTACACAAGGTTTCAAGAGTATGAAAGAGTACCATAAGGAGATAGAAATTGCTATGGTTAGGGCAAATGTAATGGAGGATAGGGAGGCAACTACGACTAGGTTTCTCCAAGAGTTGAATAGGAGCATAGTTAATATGGTAGAACTGCAACACTAAGTAAAGTTTGAAGACATGGTACATATTGCCATGAAAGTTAAGAGGCAACTTGAGGGAAGGAGCACTTTTAGATATAATCAGAACTTAGGTTCATCTTTTTGGAAGTCGAACTAGGGGAAGAAGGAAGAGAAGATGACTTCTAAGCCTAAAACCAATTCACATAGACCTAAGACTAGTGGGGGCAGCCTGGAAAGGGGCAAATTTGAAAAAAAAAATGTAAGGGCACCCAAGGAAATACTAGAGACATCAAATGCTTTAGATGTCTAGGAAGGGGTTATTTGGCTTCACAATGTTTTGACAAGAGAACTATGTACCTTAAAGAGAATGGTGACTATGTGTCTTGTAGTGATGCTAGTGATGAAGACTAAATGCCACCATTAGAGGTTGCTAGTGATGTTAATAAAAAGATAGAGTATCTAGAGCATGGTGAAAGGTTTTTAGTAGTAAGGAGAGCTCTTAGTGTGTAAGTTAAGAAGGAGCATGATGTTAAGATGCAGCGGGAAAATATTTTCTGTACTTGATGTTTAGTTCAAGATAGACATTGTTGATTGATCATCGATAAAGGTAGTTGCACTAATGAAGCAAGTATGGAGTTGGTGAAAAAATTGAACTTGCTTACAACCAAACATCTTAGGACATATAATTTGCAATGGTTAAATAACAGTGGAGTGGTGAAAGTAACTAAACAAGTTGTGGTTCCATTTTCCATTGGTAGATATAAGGAAGAATTGTTTTGTGATGTTGTACCTATGCAGACCAGACATTTGTTATTGGGTCGTCCTTGGCAATTTGTTAAAAAAATTTTGCATAATGGTTACAAGAAGCCCTATTCTTTTACCATGGATGGAAAACCATTTACACTGGTACCATTGACTCCAAAACAAGTGTATGAAGACCAATTAAGACTTTATGAAAGTGAGCAAAAGAAGAAGAGCAAAAAGAAAGATTAAGCAGAGAGAAAAGAAAGTGAAAGAGGGGAAAAGAAGGTAAATGCATTTGAGAGTGCTAAGTACAAGAATGGTCAGGTTCATATGAGTGAAGATGAAAGAAAATAAGTGTGTGTGTTTGCAAAAGGAGTAAATGTTAGGGTTGCCTTTTAAGTTAGGCAATAAATGATCTTGATCCTTTACAAGAATTCTTATTTCATTAACATTAACCTTGATTTATCTTTGCCTAGTGCTATTTCATCTTTGTTGTAAGATTATAATGATGTATTCTCTAAAGAGATCCTAAATGGTTTGCCACCAAAGAGGGGGATTAAACATCACATTGATTTTATTCTTGAAGCTCCCATTCCCAATAAGTCAACGCACAGAAGTAATCTTGAGGAGACAAAGGAGCTTCAAAGGCAAGTTAATGAGTTGATGAAGAAGGGATATGTAAGGGAGAGCATGAGTTCATGTGCAGTGCCAGTGTTACTTATGTCAAAGAAAGATGGATCTTGGAGGATATGTGTCGATTGTAGAGTTATCAACAAAATAACAATTAAGTATTGACATCCTATACCCAAGCCTGATGATGTGTTAGATGAATTACATGGTGTGTGTTACTTCTCTAAAATTGACCTTAAGAGTGGGCATCATCAAATTAGGATGAAGGAAAGAGATAAATGGAAAATTGCATTCAAGACCAAGCATGGTTTGTATGAATTGCTAGTTTTGCCCTTTGGTTTGACTAATGCACTTAGTATTTTATGAGATTAATAAATTATGTTTTGAGACCTTTCTTAGGAAAGTTTGTTGTGACTTATTTTGATAACATATTAGTATACAGTAGAAATTTAGAAAAGTATGTTGAACATTTACATTGTGTGCTTCATGTTTTGAGAAAAGAGAAATTATATGCCAATTTGAAAAAATGCGAATTTTGCAAGGATCATGTCATTTTTTTTGAGTTATATTGTGTCTGCTCATGACATAAGGGTTGATAAAGAGAAGATTAAGACAATTCAAGAATGACCTATACCTAAGAGTGTGAGTGATGTGAGAAGTTTCCATGATTTGCCTAGTTTTTATAGGAGGTTCATTAAGGATTTTAGTACCATAGTTGCACCATTGATTAAGGTGGTCAAAAAGAGTGTGAGTTTCAAGTGGAGTAAGGAACAACAAGATACCTTTGATTTGCTTAAGTCTAAGTTGTGTAATGCACCACTTCTTACTTTGCCTTATTTTTCTAACATCTTTAAAATTGAATGTGATTAATCGGGCATTGAGATTATGAGAGTTATTATGCAAAAAAAACAACCTATTGCATTCTTTAGTGAGAAGTTGAGTAGGACAATATTGAATTATTTAACTTATGATAAAGAAATGTATGCACTTGTTACGACTTTAAAAATGTGGCAACATTATCTTTGGCCTAAAGAGTTTGTAATTTATATTGATCATGAGTTTTTAAAATATTTCAAGGGACAAGGTGAGCTGAATAGGAGACATGAAAAATGAGTTGAATTTATTGAAATTTTTTCTTCTGTAATTCAATACAAATCAAGTAAGGGAAATGTTGTTGCTGATGTATTGTGACATAGGTATACATTGATTAGTATTTTGAGCAATAAACTACTAGGGTTTGAGTACATTAATGAATTGTATGTTAAGAATATTGATTTTAGTAATGTATATATTGTATATGAGAAAATTGCCTTTGGTAAGTTTTATAGACATAAGAGGTATTTGTTTACAGTAAATAAGTTTTGTATTCCTCAAGAGTCTATGAGAGCATTACTTGTGAGAGAAGCTCATGAGGGTGGTTTAATAGGAGACTTTGACATTTAAAAGACTTTTAATGTTTTAAATGAATATTTCTTTTGGCTATATATGAAAAGGGATATTAAAAGAGTCTATGCCAAGTGTATTACCTGTATACAAATTAAATCTAAGGTTTTACCCTATAGTAAGTATATGCTTTTAAAAATTTCTTGTGAACCTTAGACCAACATTTCTATAGATTTTATTCTTAGGTTAATTAAGTCTAAGAATGACCAAGATTATATTCTTGTTGTAGTTGATAGGTTTTCAAAGATGGTGCATTTCATTATTTGCATTAAAACGAATGATGTCATACACGTTGCAAACTTATTTTTTAGAAAGATTGTTTGCCTACATAGAGTGCCGAAGAGTATTGTGCCAGACTATGATGAAAAATTTTTGAACCATTTTTGAAAAACACTATGGGGTAAGTTTGGAACAAAATTATTATTTTTTACAACTTGCCATCCACAAACTAATGGACAAACTGAGGTAGTAAATCAAACTCTTGGTACATTGTTGTATGCTATTATTGGTAAAAACTCTAGAACTTAAGAAGAATGTTTGCCTTTTGTGGAGTTTTCCTGTAATCGTGTTGTTCATAGTGCTATGGGTTATTATCTTTTCAAACTTATTTATGGTTTTAATCCATTATCACCTTTAGATTTAGTACTATTACCTATACATGATAAGGTTAATTTAAATGGAAAAAAAAAAGATGGAAGTGGTTAGGTAACTTCATGAAAAAGATAGGCTTAATATAGAGAGAAAAACCAAATAATATAAAACACAAGCCAACAAAGGTCGTAAGCATATCACTTTTGAATCTAGTGATTGTATTTGAGTACATTTATAAAAGAATAGATTTCCTATACAAAAGAAATCAAAGTTGTAGCCAAGGAGAGATTGTCCTTTTCAAGTGGTGGCAAAAGTTAACGATAATATATATAAACTTGACTTGCTAGGTGAGTAAAATATGAGTACAACATTTAATATTTTTGACCTTTTTCTTTAATGACGCAGGTACTGATTTAAGGACAAATTATTTTGAAGAGAGAACATCAATGATAGAAGCCATATTATATCAGTTCAAATCAACAAAGGAGTTAATACTTTGAGAAATTTTAAAGGACTAATGATAAGAGAAAGGTCAAAGAAAATAAAAAAAATTCTCAATAATTTGTTGTGTGACATTTACTATTAAAAAGTTGCTAAATACAAGTTAAGGATGATGGAGACTTCACCATAGCTTGCGAATGTGTCATTTGTGAAGAGATTTGAGAACTATGACATTGGGAAGGAAGTTAGATTTGGGAGCTTATGTTTGGACATTTAAATAGATTATTTTTATGGGTTTTTATTATTATTTAGTGGGTTTGACAAATTTCTTTATTAAACTCAGTTTATTAGTCAGAATCGTTTTTATAAGTATATGAACTATTTTTTCTAGTTTTTTGAGAATTAATTCTGAACTTTTATACTTACATGTGTTAGTTCACTAGATTTATTTTCTTCAATATTATTATTATTAGGAGTGATATTTGAATCTTATAGTTCTGGTTTTTAATTGTTTATAATTATTAAGTTAAAATTCTAAATCTTTTAATTTTTATTAGAACGATCTTATACCAATATTAGTATTAAGTTCTGTTTATGTATAATCAGAGTTCATATCATAAGTACTATGTGAGTTAGTAAATACGAAACCTAATTCTGTAACAATAAGCCCTCACTAATCTTAACTTGTATTTATCGCCAACAGCCTTCTTTAATCGATTACAATATTAGAGAACTTATTGTTATCAATTGGGAAGCAAGCATTCTGGAATGAGAATTGGCGTATCTGTTGCTTACAATAGTTGTTTCGTCGTCCATAGTCTCCTAATATGTTTTCCTCCTCCTCTTAGGTGCTACACCTTGATAATAAAAATTTTAGTTCTTCAAATCAATCACACCAAAAGGTCAAATCACTATGTAAAAATCTTACTCTTTTCTAATTAATTTCAGTTAAAATTAAATAAAGGAAAGCAAAATTACATTATACAATTAAACTTTAGTATTAATAAAAAAAAGAGCCAATTAATTGAAAAATTACCTTATATTTTCTGTCAACGATATGAGAAGACTGAAGTAATTTCCCAAGAAGCTACTTTCTCAAAATGTAGCGTTTCATTGAGGTTACCCCGCTTACTTCCAAGAGAAAAGTCAGGTTCGATTGTCAATATCCAAATTAAAAAGCACGTAATTGAAAAAACAACAAGGTCGTCCCTTTGAATGTGAAAGTGATGCTGAATTTGCATAAAAGGAAAAAGAATACAAAAAATCAAGACAAGGAAAAAAAATAGAAAAAGAAAGAAACTTCTTCGACAGTGAAAATAGAGGCGGAAACATTAGCAGAAGCGATTAGCTAGGTTATTGGTGAGTGTATCGCAAAGAAATTCAGTATTTCTATTTTAGGTATAAATAACAATGTGTAGTTTAATTTTAAATAATTGACAAAAATGACATTGTTTTATTATAAACAGGTCGTTTTATTTTATATAAATATTCCTTTTAATTATTTAATTATGGCATATCAGATCAATTTTTGATGATTTTTAAAATTCCAAATTTGCTACCATCCATCTTTGGCTTTTTAGAAAAATTTAAAATCATCTAGTTCTTTTTGTTCTTTTTCTATTTTAATAGATTAAATTGGATAAATTTTGGTGGGTTAGATGATTTATGTAAACTCTTTAAGTAATGAATTTTTTATTAATTACTTAATTATCTCTATAATATGTTTAATACACATTCTTATCAGTAATTATTGATTAAGATAATATAAAATTAAGATTAAAATATATTTATTATTATTATATAAGATAATTTTGTAATTTTAAATTCAAAAATTAACTTATACAATTATATGTATAAAAATTTTCAAGTAAATAAGTAATATTTTATTTAATAATTATCACAACATATTAATCAAATAAATTTATTTATTTAATAAATATACACATATTTGTTGAAATATTTTTATAAATGAATATGTGAGTTTGACTTTTTTTAACAAAATAAAATAAAATAAAATAAAATATATATATATATATATATATATATATATATATTCCATCAAAATTTTAATTTTATATAATATGAATAAAAATATTATAATAATATAATAAATATTTTATAATTATATATATTTTTTTCAAAATATTTATAATTTATCTTGAAAATTTATAGATAATTATATTGCATATATAAATATTATTAAAAATAAAAAAATCTGGAAAAACCGATCAATTGCATACATAAAATATTAAAATATGAACATAACTAGATCATACGCTTAACATTATTCACCCCATCGAATCCCGCAGCAAAGGAGACTTGGAAATGACGTGGAAAACAAGGAGTCACAGAACTCGAAAACTCCAAATTCTTTAAAATAAACGTTACTCTATAGCAGAGTTCCTCATTACTTTTGCTAAAGATGTAAGGAATGCATTTCAGCTGAGCTAATGCAAACCAAAACCCCATCTGTGCTTCCGATAGTTACTATATTCCCCCCAGCCTGTGTTAACTTGGGTATTGTCTAATATCATTGTCCACCTCAGGAATGTCACAACCGGCATATTTAGAAAGGGTGCTTGGCGTTATAAAAAAAAAAAAAAAGAAAAGAAAAGAAAAGGAATAATAGAGTGCTTGGCGGAGGGTTAGGGGCGATGCTAACTAAAAATATAAAGCTGAAAAGAATAATATGTTGCCTTGGCAATCCGCAAATTTCCGTCACCTTTCAAAATTCTCACGGGAAATTGACAGGCAGCCTATGTAATAAGGCATTTCTTGGCATATTCTTGGATCGTTATATCAGCGAAAACGTATCATTATCCAATGAACACCCCGGCGCCACCCCCCCTACCCCACGCCTATAATTAGGTCCCCCAAGCTTCCCCTCCATCACTCATTCTTGTGTGAATTCAGATTGAGAAATTGGAAAGAAAATGATGATGGACAGAGAACAAGCGGATCTTCAGCGACTTGGGTTCTTTGGCATTTTCAGAGAATCTTTCAAGATCATTTTCTCATGGATAAAAATCTTCGGCCAAATAGCATTGACTCTTGTTCTTCCACTCTCTGTTATTTTCTTGGCTCACATCCAAATCGCGCAGATCCTTTTTTCCAGGGTCCTTGGTTACAGGGTTGCCTTTGAGGGCATCTCGTTTGGTGCTACGAGTCAACTCGATCTCTCCCACATTGACATCTCAAAATGGGCTGCCTATTGGCTCTTCGAGATCGCCTACTTTGTTTTCCTTCTCATCTTTTCGCTTCTTTCCACTGCTGCAGTTGTTTACACCATAGCATGCGTCTACACAGCAAAAGAAATCTCTTTCAGGAAGGTCATGGGCGTGGTGCCAAAGGTCTGGAAGAGACTTTTGGTCACGTTACTCTGGAGTTCTGCTATTCTTTTCGTTTACAACTTGATTGCTGGAGTTTTGTTCACCTTTCTGGGACTTTTGCTTGGGCGGGTTTCTAGTTCTGTTGAAATACCAATTGTTGTGGTTTTCTTGGTGTTCTACATCTCGGGCTTATTGTATATTACCATAGTTTGGAATCTGGCTAGCGCGGTTTCAGTTCTGGAAGAGACTTATGGGTTTAAAGCCTTAACCAAGAGCAAGAGCCTGATAAAGGGAAAGATGGGGGTTGCTGTTGCTTTCTTCATCACGCTTGGAATATTTTTTGGGGGAATTCAATTCGTTTTCGAGCTCTTTGTGGTGCATGGGTGGCCATATTATCCGGGAATCAGTCTTGTGATTGGTATTGGGTGCTTGTTCATGCTGTTACTGCTGATTCTCATCTGCCTCGTCTTCCAAACAGTGCTCTACTTCGTCTGCAAAGCCTATCACCGCGAAACTATCGACAAGCCCGCCTTATCAGAGCATCTTGAGGTTTATGCCGGGTATTATGGACCCCTAAAGACGCCGCCCAGGGATGTCCAAATGGAGCAAACTCAAGCTTAAGTTGGCAAAATGCCTTTTTGCCCTAACAATCAATGTCTGTGCTTTCAAAGGTCCAGATGTGTACTCCCCATTTACTGCTATAATTGCAACCGCGTGTACCGATAAGTTGCATTGCTTTCGGAAGTCGGTAGGTGCATGCCCCAATCACGGCGTTAAACATGTTCAAGTTAGGTAATTTTGAGTGGCTCAACAAATCAATCTGTGAATTCATACCCCAATTATGGAAAACAGCTTTGGTCCATTCATTCATCAATATAATCGCATTGGTCTATCGGGTCTGTAACCATTCATCGGGTCATCACAGTCACATTTATGTGCCAAAAGGAAGTAAAAACACATGCCTAAGTAACAATTAAAATCAATAAATTAAGTTAATTCGATGGTATTTATCAAAATAAGAATTTTAACGAAATTAATTATTAATCTTATAATTATTCTAATTTAGTTAAGAAAAAATAATTTTAATTAAAATCTTAATATGTGAAATAATTTTCTGTACGAGAGAATCAAGTAAAATATTTTTTTGAATCTTAGGATATAATTCAAATTAGAATGTTTTATTCTTAACGTAAGACAAGATTTCTTATGAAAATAAAACTAAAATCTTCTCGCATAAGGAATTCCAATTTAATATTCCCTAAGTAAGAAATAACTCAACCAAATTGAATTGGTAAATTTAGGTGCTTCTTAAATTTTCCGAACTGTTGAGAATAATTTTCAAACAATTCGGGGAGACGACCGAAATACAGGATAGCCGGATTTTACAGCAGATCACACCACGGCGGATTTACTGTCATATACCGTTCGTGAGACGGCTAACCACGCTTGGTAGCCCACACGCGCAGCCCAGAAGGCATCAACAGCCAGCACAATTTGTGACGAGCAGTGGCAAGTTTCTTTTTTTAATCCTTCATAAACTCATCGTGCTACCTTGTTTTTGTGCGTCTTACGCATGCTGTAGATGTTCCAAACACTCGAAATTTGATCTCAGACATCGTTTTGATTTCAATTAACTCTTATTTGACTTTTTTTTAGATCAACATAATTTTTAAAAATAATTATTTAATTAAAAAACTTCAGATAAATATATAAATCAATCGTATTTTTGATTATCAATAACAATAAACGTGCAATTGAATCATATTTAAAAGATGAAAGTAAACTCAAATTATTTCGATATTAATGCTAAAAATTATAAAAATATTGATCGAATAAATGCAAAATATAAGTAAAATTTTAAAATTTTAATTTTTAAAATTAATTAGTTACTTATTATATATAATTTATAAATTAGATTAGAAGATAAAATCATTATTAAAGCATTCTCGATTCATCTCTTTTTAGCTTTTTTGACGGGTTGTCACAGATTATCATCGTGCAAATGTCTAGATACTATAGTTTATATAAACAATTGAAAATAACTCTTTAAATTCTTATGAGAAGAGCAAATGTAGAGATATGGATCAATTTCTTATATATTATACTTTAGTTTTTATATTTTTAAACATCTAAAATTTCATCGGATTTACTGCCCCATGCGGGTGTTCAACATTTGCATGTAATTCCATACGGCAACACAATTTGGGCTAAGCCGCCACAATTTTCTTTTTAATCCTACATGAACTTGCAAGAATGTCATATATGGTTGCGTTGTGCTATGCAAGCGTGTGGATATTCTAAATACCTAAAATCGAACTTTCATTTAATTTTGTTTTGGCCAAAACAGTTATAAATTATGATTGATGTATATATGTTATGACCACCTCGTCATCAATTTTCTTAAGTGTAATTAAAATATTATAAGTGACTTAGTGTATTTTATCTTAATTTTTCGGTGTTTGTTATGAACGATGGTATTGCGATTCACTTGTTATATATATATATATTTATTAATATTTTATTTATTTATTTATTTATTTTTTAAAATTAATTTTATTTTTAATTACTTCACGCCTATATAGGTTCACCCAGTGGCATTCCAAATTAGTACTGCAAGCAGAGACTCCAGGTTCCTTTTTTATGTTTTTTTTTTTTTTTATTTACCTCTCTCCTTTTTCACAGTCCATTTCTTTCCTTTTCTTTTTCTTTTTCCTTTTTTCTTTTTTTTTCTTTTTTTCTTTTTCTTCCATGTGCCGGCAACCCCCCCTCCCCGGCGCCCCAACTTCCAATATCTATGTCCCAAATAATTATTTTGAACCCAAAAACTTTGGCTCTCTCTAAACAGACAATTTTTATAGCCATTTTGATATTTTTGATCTCAGAAATATCCCAATCACGAGTTATGGATAGGATTTCTAGTGTGAGAAGCCAAGATTTGGCCTCGAGAGTAGTGTTTTTGGCCAATTTTTAGACTAGGTATTGTTATGGGTGAGGGTGTCGACTGCCGGTGGTAAAGGAGTTGCCAGTCTCTGTTCGGTGCATGGAGGGGTGCCACTGGGTAGATTGGAGCCCACTAAGTACACTGATGATAGTCACGAGTGGCGATGATGGCCATAATCAGCGCGTGGAGGAGGGGAAGCAGTGGCAATGTTGAGCTTTGGCCTTATCGTTGCCACCATACAAGGCCCTGTTTGGTGCGTGGTAGGCACTGATTAATAGGTTGGCTCCCCGCATGTCAAACGGTGGTGGTTTCGGGCTGGTGAGACGTTGATCGATGACTTGCGGGGCGACGAATGCCAGCCAGTCTTTAACTAAAAGTATTTCGTAGGTGCCTCCATTACATTTTTTGGTGGTTGCTAGTGGCAAGTTTCTAACAAACCCCCCAAGGACAAAATACCCTATTTTGGGTATTTTTCTTTTTACCTCTTTGACTGCTTTTTGTATTTTTTACTGATACTTTTTTATTTTTTCTTTTTATATTTCAAGTACATGTTTGTGCACAAAAAGGAAAGAAACAGAAAAAATATAGCAGTGAATATGCTAACTTTTTACCTTCTTGTTTATACAAGGGTAGATTAGTGACCAAGTGGACTCCACAACTCAAGATAAGTATTTTCTAACCAATTTTGTGATTTTATGTGTGGTGGTGTGCTAAAAGTTTCTTGTTTTTGGGTAATCTACTTTTTGTTAAGTGGTTACTACCCTCTTTTTGGATGCCAAGTTAATTATGAATGCCCACTTAATAATCACTGGTGATATAGTGGCGATTGATTGGATCTCTTGTCATTGATATTTGGTTAAAATGTTATTTTACTGACCAGATTGTGGTTTTGAGTTTAATATGATCATTTATGAATAATTATGTCCTTAAATGTGCAAAGAAAGAGGGAAGAGATAAGTAAAGTTCTCATAGTCTTATTATTATTATGGGTACTTTTATTCCTGACATTGGGGAACTTAAGGGAGGATCTCATTTACTTGCGTTGCTCTCTATGCATATTTCGGGGTGTTTGGTGGAAGGCCCTTTTTTATTCCTTTTATCTTCCTTAAATGCTCCAAGAACGGGGATATGTGATTTTGTTGGGGCCCTCAAAATTGATACCATTTCTCTTTGTCTCATAATTACAATAAATGCTCTCACTCTCTACTGGATTATCTAATTTTCTGTCTCTGCCCGACCTCCTCTTTCTAATTAATGCTGCCCCACTCTTTTTATAAGGGATTCTAATTGATACGGGCCATTGATCCTTGGTTGCCTTTTTTATGGACTGTTGAGATTACTTTTGCATATATTTAATATTCTGTGAGTTTTTAACTCGTAAAATTTATACTTATATTAACTAATCAGGCTTAGAAGAAAGAGGACTCAACTAATATTATTACTTAATTAGGGTTTTTAAGGGAGGAGAGCCCCTTAATGGTTCAATGTGATGTGATTTATACCAAAAAAAAATATATATTTTTAATTTTAAATTTAATATAAAAATTATATAAATTACTAATTCTCTTATTTAAGAGTATAATATAAATATCTTATTTAAGAGTATAATATAAATTATATATTAGACTTTTAATTATATATTAAATATTAACATTAATTAAATAATTATTTTTATTTTTTATTTTTTTATATTTTTATGTTCAAATAAATAATTTGGATTCAAGTTGGTAAAATTAATTTTATGTGAAAGTGAGTAAATAGAATAAACAAAATAAGAATACAATAAGTGTCTTTATTTGTAAATTGCGTTAACACAAAGAAATGAACAAAGATATTTTGGACCCCTATTTTGTTTGACTTATGGGTATTTATGGGTATTTGCACCGTGACACTTTTGTTTTGAAAATGCATATTTAAGGGTGTATCCAAAATTAAGGAATAAACCTATGTTGAAAGTTGTAATGGCTCAAAGCAATTAATTACCATTTGGATGTTGATGGTTATGTGAATGTCTTATTGAGAGGCTTATGACAGTGTCAAAAATCACGTTTTTCTCCATTAAGGGTTTTGATACACAATTGATAACTCTATTGGGGGTAATTTGCATGATATGTGAGAATTTTGTGATTTGTTAAGAAGTCAAAATGTAGTTTTGTTAACCAAATTGTGGAATATTTTGATCATGTTATTTCTAAGGAAGGTGTGACAATTGATTCTTCTGAAGTCCAAATAATGGCAATTGATCCTTCTCAAGTTCAAATGATGTTAGATTGATCAATTCCAAAAATAATTAAGGCATTACATGGCTCATAAAGATTGATTAACTATTATCACAAGTTTGTCTATGATTATAAGAAAATTAGTGTGAATTTAATAGTTCTTTTAAAGAAAAACTAATCCAAATTGAGTGACAAAATAAAGGAAGCATTTATTCATCTTAAGCGTGTTATCACCACTAAATCAGTTTTTACTTGATTTTAGTAAGATATTTATTATTAAATCTAATAATTTTGGAGTTCTCATAGCCTTCACTAATAAGATTTTATCACCAAAATATTTTAGTATGTTTGTCTATGATAAGGAGATGTTAGTTATAGTTTATGTAATTATAAAATGAAATCCTTTTGATTAGAAAGTGTTTAGATTGGTATTTATTTGATGGAAACTATTAGGTGGACACCAAAATGGCAACCTTAAGTGACCTCAATTCTTAAAATAGGGAATAGTGACAATATAGTAAGAAAAGAAAGGTACGCAAGAGAGAAAGAAAAAAAAAAAAAGAAGAGAAATAAATTAAATAGTAATAAAAGAAGGGGTAAAATGAAGAATGCAACTCAATATTTGACAAAGTTATAACTTGCATTTTACCAGAAAAGGAAAAGAGCGAGATTTAGAGACCCCGAGTAAGAAGGAAGTAGACGGAAAGAAGATTCTCCATACCATACTGCTGGGAAGTTGGAAATTGAGAAGTTTTTGGTGGCCTTTAGGTCATATTGGGGTTAGATTGAACTACATTAGGAGACACAACTCGTGAATTGTGACGGGAGACAAGGTGGTGATTTGGGAAAGAATTGGGAATCATTAAGTTTAGTACATATAATCATAAGACCTAACTCAGATTGACCTGCATTTGGGGCAACCAGCTGGAATTGGGGCTTGGTGCAAGATATTTTGAGCTACAGAGGAAATCCGTAAATAATACAAATCATTGCTCCTTTATATTGCATAGGCAAGTTATAGACGAAAATTTGAGCTTGTTTGTGTAATGGTGGCAAAAATGGAGAGGTGACTGACTGGTTTCTTTTTATAGTAAGTGGGGTAGTTTAATATGAAATGCAGAGGAAATGTTTTGCAAGTTTGGGAACAGACGAATAGGAGGTCCGAATGTTAAGAAAGGAGGAATAAAAAATCACAGTCTGGTTTTATATAATCTAGTTTGTTTGTCCATGAAATCTTATGGTCCATATTAGGTGGATTTCTATGTAGAGAGCTTAGAAAAGGGCATGTAGTAATACATGGAAGATATTTTATACCACACAGGCAGTATTTGGTTTTGTATCAAAGATATAGATATTCATGTTTAATAAGTAAATGCCATAGCAACTGCTTTCCATGTGTCTCACTAAAATGTTTTTTCATTTTGTATAAACCCACATCGTGTCTCACTAAGTCAATAGACGCTGTGTCACCAAAGTATTTATCTTATACTAAATTTGCAAGTCATTAGTGGACCTACAATTTCATTTGTTTCTTTTGGACAAGGGAAGGCAAAGTTGTAATGCATTGGTGCATGTAATATTGTATATCACTATATAACTACACAACCTCCATATTGTTGTATAAATGTTACCAAAGTGATATAAAATTTATGATTGTAGTATAAAAATTCGTCCTATGCAGCAGAGTCTCTATTCTCTTGAATCTGTGTTGTGTTGGGGATTTGTTACAATTTATTTAAGTGATTTAATATGGAAAGTGAAACTATTGCAAGTAATAAACTGAGAAGGAAGACCGATAATGGAATAGACCACATCACAAGAACATGGTATGTAGGCAGACCAAAACGGTGGTGGAGGAAGGGTTGATGCAAGAGAGTTGCCAAGAGAGTTGATAGAGGAGGAACCAGATATAGGGATGAAATTTGAGTGTATAAAAAATGCTTTTATGTTTTACCAAAAATACATCAAGGTAAGGGGATTTAGTATTGTGAAGCAAGGGGTGCAAAGAGGGGACGATAAGGAGGCAAACCATCAAACTTTTGTATGCGTTCATGCTCGTTCTCACAAAAACGGGGGAAATAACAATTTGAAACTGAGGCCTAGCAGTCGAGTACAGTGCATAGAAAGTGTTTGTGTCAACAAGGCAAACGGGAAATGGAGAATAACAAAGGACACTGACGATTTAAATCATGCATTAAGTCCGTTAAAGGCTAGATTTCTTAGGCAATATCGCCAGAGACCTGTGCACGTGAAATGGAAGCTTGAAAATGGTGACATTGCGGGAGTAAGGCTTGCAAAAAGTGTGAGGTCGGTGGTTGTGGAAGCTGGTGGCTTTGAAGACATGCCATGCTTGGCAAAGGACTATTCGAACTACATTGATAAGTATAGGAGATCACAGCAGCAGGATGGTTGTTGATGCATAAGCCATATAGAATTTGTTTTAGACAAAGCAACGAAAGACGGGATTTTTTCTATATAAACGACCGCATTGATGATAAAATGTTGAGAATATTTTTTGGGTCGATGGTAGGAGCAAGGTAGCCTTCTGAGAGTTTGGAGATGTAAACACCTACTTGGTAAATAAATACAATTTGCCATTCGTGCCATTTGTGGATATCAACTTTATGGACAGTCATTTTTGCTCGGTTGTGCTCTAGTAAGCGGGAAGGAAACGCAGAACTACATCTGGGTTTCTAAAGGATAGCCAGAGTGCATGAATGAGCAAAAAGCCTGAAACCATTGTGACTGATCCGTGTGGAAGCATAGGATTTACAATAGAGGCTGTTTTTTTGGCAACAATATATGGCACCAATGGTGCATGTGGCATCTGACAAAAGATGTTTTCAGATAAATTAGGAAAGTGTCCACAGTATAATGACTTGAAGGAAGTGTTGACGTCTGTTATGTATGAGGCTGAAACTGCTATGGAGTTTGAAGAGAGATAGGAAGCTATACTATTAGAACTTTAATTTCATTGTTGAAGGAATTATATGATAGGCGTGCAAGGTGGGCGCTTACATTTGTGAAATCAAGCTTTTGGATTTGCCTTTTTATTACTCATAGGAGGGAGAGTATAAATGCTTACTTTGATGATGATAGTGTGAATGTACGAACCTTGTTGAAGGAATTTGCTAAGCAATTCCAAAATGCATTGCATGACAGGTTGGAGAGCGAAACCGAGGCAAATTTTCAATGCCGAAATAAAATCATCCATTGTTCAACCCAAGTTGAGATTGAAAGGCAATTTCATTGAGTGTATACAGACAAGATCTTCTCTTTGGCACAAGAAGAGGTGGTCAACATGCTGTATTGTGAAATTGAGAAAGTTGTTATTTCTGGACCCAACATAATATATGATACTGATTAGTGGAATACTGTGGGAGTTGGGCAGTGGAAACATGTCTTTTCAGGTTGCCTATCATTGCAAGTCTGAACTGTTTTAATGCAGTCGTCGCCACCTTTTTGAATCAGAGGAATCATGCGCGAACATTCCTGTCAAAAAAGAATGTCATCACTATTCCTAATCGGTATATCTTAAGATGGTGAGGCAAGGACATTGGAAGATGCCACTAGAAGATCAAGGGAGTTGAGAGTACGAGCTCATGAGTAAGTGTACACGATGGCTGAAGAAAGTGTACTGTAACTCTGTTGATATGGCCATGGACTTTGGCGACAAGTGTGAATTCTTGAAAAGGCACTTGGAGGAGGAGGGTTTGGCCAAATTAGAAAATTGGGCCTCCACAATAAGAAAATTACAGCAGTAAGCATTTCTCGAGATCCCCGTATACTGACACGACATTTGGTGGAATAAGATGGACGGTGTGGATTTATAACACATTGAAGACATTTGATACTACACAGATAGTATTTGGTAGAGTATAAGTTTATTTTATACAAAGATAAATATATTCATGTAAAAGTCATTGAGGTGATACCAAATACTTCTTTTGTGGTACAAAATATCTACATGTGGTATAAACTTACATTGTGTCCCCCTCAGTGAGCAAAAACCGTGTGCACGAAGTATATTATTTACCCTATACTTAACGTGCAAGGCACCAGTAGTTGACCTTATTTTATATTTAGTTTGGGTTGTCATGAGATTGAAGCCTAATGAGGTAGATTTTATCTTTAATGTAGCAAGTAATACATTTCATATGCACTAGATCATACAATCATTATTTAATCCCACTTCACTAAAATTAATTATGTATTTCCTAGAGAAAAATCTAACATTTGTCCTATAAATGTTGACACATATGCCTTCGTTTGCTAAATTAGAATGGGTAGTCCTCTACGGACTCAATTGAAACAATTCAAATGTACTAAAAACCACAGTATACTTAATATTCAATCTTTTATAGTGCATGAATACCATTTCATACAATATATAATATATGTTTAGTTACAAGTACATTGAAAAGACAACTACGTCTTTAAGTTGTATAAATTGCATTTATGTAGTATAAAAGTTTTGGCATGTAGTGTAAAACATTACTTGGTGCATATGCAATTTGAAACTGTGTAGTCAATCCCATTTTGAATTCCTGCCTTCAAATTTTGGTGCCTTTCGACCATGTTGCACAAAATAGACACATACGCAGAGTGGTATTGAATGAGTAGGCAACATTGAGTGAACACAAATATTCATTAACGTACGTACCTAAATGGCTTACAATGGGGACCGGGCAAGAGAAACTTTGTAAATGCTTGTACCAGTGCCGATGGCCATACAAATAATGACACTATAAATACTGCCTAAGAGAGCACAATAAACTAACTCAAGGAAGCAACAAGCAGATCAACAGAAACACATTTAAGCGCACAAGGAAACATCAATAGGGGTTGTTGTTATCAGTAAGTGACGCTGGACGCAGCTAATTTCTTCGACGAGTGTCAGGAATCTTTGGCTGGCTTAAGCCTTCTCCTTTTTGTTGATGGTGTCGTTGATGAAGTACTCTAGATGGGGAATGCCTTCATTGTAGTGGTTCTGCGACTTTCTGCAATGCTGCAAGCCAACAGCATCAGCCTCCGCAGATTCCCAGTAGTATAAACAGTCCGAGGAGAGGATTGTTTTCGGCAAATATAATGGAACAAGTCCACTTTGCACCATGGTGTTTGACTAGTCGCTGCAGGAACTCTCGAAGCTCCGTTTCACGGGCCATTCTACTGTGCTTGCACTCTTCATACATCTTGTACCACTCCTCATCTGTCATTTAACCGTGGTCTATATTGTTCCACGCCTGCACCTATCAATTATTGCATGTATATTAGTTCGTAATAATACTATGGTCATGATACCTGTATTATACCTTTGTGAGCGCAGGCAAATACCAAATTACCTGAAGAACAAAGAACTGAACAAACAACTATGCTTATGCTTGCCGGCAAAATTGTAAAACCACATGGAATCCGTGATATAAATAGTGCATTATCTGGGTCAGCAGCTCCACTCATAAGCGACGGTTAACTGAAGGGATTAAGTATTGTCCACATTAGTTCCAATGCGCGTGTATAAGTTACTACAAAGGCAAGATAATAGGGAACATGTTCCCACTCCTCATTCCACGTCCTCAAGTACAAAGTGGTAAAGGGTTTTTTTTGTGTAAGGAAATATTTTTTATTCATGGTGTCACTTATTCAATGCCCATGACCTTTTTGGCTACGTCTAGAAAAAAAAAAAAAACACTTATTACATTACTATAATTTATTCCGTTATAATCCATTTATATACAACGTGTAAAGGTATAATGTAACTTTGCTTATGAAATCCTTCGACAATATTCAAAATATTGTAAAAAATCATATTTTTGCAGTATATTATACACCTATGTATGATTATTTATGAGTGAGTGATGCAGAGTTACATTCACGTCAAAGATTATTTGTGAGAAGATATGAATTACTATTTGTAGGACCATAAAAAAGTCAATTACTGATCATGCAGAAATTTATGTGAAATCCATGCACGTTTTATAAAATTGTAATAAAGCAGTATTTAACGTTTTTCTGTTGTATACAATGTCTTTATGGTCCTTTTCTAGCCACGAATTTATGGGAAGAAATAATGGGGTCTCTACTCACAAAATCCATAACCTTTTCCTTTGCCTTTGCATATTAATATGATGTCTACCATTTGCGTCTGTGGGAAGGCAAAACTATGTATAAGGCTGTACCAGTCGTCTACTAACCCTAGTAGGACCTACTAAAATGGGAGGACTAGTTTGATTCCAGCTAATTAAGATTCTTTAACTGATTGCTGCGAAAATTTTAGGGTAAAGAAAGGGAAGCGGTTAGAGTTTTTGGATAATTTGATTAGAGTAAACCAAAAGTCAAAAATAGTTTAATCAATTTTGTCCAATTTTATTTTTTCATTTAATTTGATGCAAATTTTTTGGTGATCATCAAAGATGGTATTTTTAAAAGCTTTTGTTGTTTGAATATTTCTTGATAATTGTGAAAATCCTTCCAACCAAATAACACTACTAATAAACTTTGGCATGCCATGATTGACACTAGCATTATTGGGTTGTTTTCTATTCTCCAACCAAGGTTCAATAAAAAAATTCTTTTGTATTTATTTATTTTTTTATATTGTAAAAATTGAAATTCACTAATCTGAATAGAGATATTTTGAAAGATTTATTGACATATCTAGAACTTGGTCTCTTTTGGATTTAGACCATTGTGATCTCTTCCACTGCAAAGTTATCTCACATCCTTCATTATATTCATTTATTAGGTTTGATTAAAAAAAGTTTAAAGATCAAATCTTTCTTGTTTTTTTACTCGTATTTTTTGGCTAAAATGTATGAACCTATTGTTATTGATTGGAAGCAAGGATTTTTGAGCTAGTTCTTGATTTTGTTTATGCAATCGGTAAGTAATATTATTTTCAATTCTCATTGTCTATTTTGAGTTTGGTTAATGTGTGTTGGATTGAATTTAATTTTTTTGGTTTTGGCTTATCTGTATTATGCATGTCTACCTCTAAAATGTCCAAACATCCATTCATTATTGAAGGTGATGGGAAATCATTGTGAGATACAACTTAATCAGCCTCTAAACCGATGCATACGGGAGCCAACTGGGCGACAGATGAGGTAAGTAATGTATAGTGAATGCTGTATTGCAAAAATAGATCAGTGGTATAAGGTACTATTAGTAAGTAATAATCTATTCATTTTGTTTTAGTGACTATGAAGGAATACGCATAGGGAGGAATTGCTCAATTAGTCATAGATGATTACTTGATAAGAATACTCTTAATTAAATATGCAAACCAAAAATGGAGGTAAAAAATGAGACAGAGATTATGCAGTTACTGTTAGCTAATTGCTTAGTAAAATGTTATTATCTTATCATGTTAAGACAATAAGAAATCCAAAGGTCATCAAATAGAATTAATGGATATATTTTTGTTCTCAATCATAGTTGATCATCAAATAGGTTGTAAATAGGTATAAATCTAGAATTTCTCGAAAACTTTGATGGTTCACAAAGCGAGAGTCCATGTTTTAGGTGTCTAAAAGCTTGTACCTAATAACTCCACAAAGTTCTCAAGTTATGTCATGTGTTCAACTTGTACTAAATTACTTAATGTTTACTATTTGCCTAAAACATATAAAGGTTTACTCATATATGTGCACTAAAAGCTTTTAGTGTTTTTCTTTTAAATATGCATAATTTGTCATACATGTCTAGATGTAAGGCTATTAAGTTACACACTTTTCTTTATGATTACTTGTGAATTTATTGAGAATTTTAGTTTTACATGTTTATTAATGGAATCCATGGATTCTTTCTTTAAATTTCCAAATACCTAATCCTCCACCAAGAGGGTCTTGTTTGTTATGAATCATTTGATTGAACAATAAAGACAATAGGTTATTGACCTAAGTTTTTAGGATATTTTGACTATACATCATATATAGGTTGATAAGCACTTAGTATAATGGTTGCTGGCAAGGTTTAAGCCAAAGTCAAGAATGATGGAAGTTCGCTAAAACTTGAAGAGGACTAAAAATGCAAAAATTACTAGCTAGACACTCAGGGTCTCAACAAACAATGAAATCGTTCCTTCACATTTTGTGAAAGGACAAGTATTAGAATTTGAGGAATTATTTAAGGCCAAAAGGCATTAGTATGACCATGTTTAGATTTATATAATAAATGTTGACATGGTGAAGAAACAAATCAAAAGGATGTTTTCATTGTTTATACTTGGAGTATATTTTTGCCCTATTTCAAGCCTAATAATTACAATGACCCATCTGCCAATTATAGTTAAAGTATAGAAAAGTAAATAGTATTAATAAATGAGAATTTATTTATTTATTTTTTTGTATTTAGTTGTTTTTAAGAAATTTTATACCTATTTAAGTTGATTAGTATATGTTTTGTAACTTACGTATATTTTGCAAAAATTTTAAGAAATTGTGCTTTTAATAGGCAAAATTTTAATATTTTATCATTATGACCTTTGCCGTTTATTTTAGGCTTTTCATTAATTTAAAGGTTTAGATTAGAAAAATAAATTTTAATGAAGTTGTAATAGATATCTCAAAATTTCCATATTAGGTTTAGGAGTTCAAATCTAAGTTCATTTGGACCTTGGACATTGCTTTAAAGATAGAGTGGAAAACTAAAGTCCAAATCATAAATGGATTAAAATTCTTGTTTGAACCTTGAGTATTTAAATAGGCATAACTTGAATTTTAGACATTTAAGTTGGGTGGTTGGAAAGTCTAAATTAAAGTTCACATTCAAGCTTACAATTGTTATAAAGACACCCAAGTTTAAATCAGTTGTTTACTGGTCCAGAAATAGCTAAAAATTTGCTAAAGAATTTGTCATGGCTAAGTTAGTCTTAGTTCTTAACTTATAACATGGGCTCTGGACTTTTCCTTTAGGCAAAACTAAATGTATTAGAAAGCTAAAGAAAAGGACTATAACTTTAATAAAGAAGGTAGATACTAATTCAGACTATATCTATTTGGGAATTAGTTTGGAACTCATTAGAAGAATTTTGTTACAATTAAGGAAATTAGTTTATTATAATTTCAAGAACTTAGGAGATTTTTTTGGAGTGTCCTCAAGTTTTCTTATGCTTGCTACGTATGTTCTTAAGGATATAAATAAGGACCTTTTTTTAGATGTTAAAATAAATAGGGGATATACACATAAAGGAGGGAAATAAACATAGCATTCAGCTTCTTCTTCTTCTTCTTTATATTTTTTTATATGAATATTTAGGGTCTTTCAATAATTTTAGGAAATTTCAGATTTTTTGGTATTTTAATGAAGTAGATTATTTTGTTAGGTTGTTTTCTTTTTTATTGAAATTATTTAAGTTATTCTGATTAAATTGTTGAGTAATTGTTGTTTTAATTTAATTGTTTGAGCCTATTGAATTGATTAAATAACAATTGATTGCTAGACTTAGGAATTATGACCTATATTTATGCTATTTCTAATCATTGAGTAGTAATTAATAATAAAGGGTTATGGATAAGTTTTGTTCTTATTTTTATGAATAACTTAACATAAATTAAACAATTTAAGCTTATATGATCATTACTTGATTTAATCTATTTTCCTAATTCTTAAAGCTGCCAATTTATAACTTTAAAGAGCTTGTTTTAAGGATAAAAAGGTTAGAGTTTAAGTGGAAAACTTGTTTTACTTGGTGAATATTTAAAGGAGAATTTGGGTAATAGAAGTTATTGTTGTTTAAGGTTAATAGTTCCAACAGAATTGAGATAATATTGTGAATAATTAAAAACATCAAATATCATAGTTGTGAAGGAATTTAGAATGAAAATTTATTTAATTGGTATTTTTATAAGTTTTTTTGTTTAATCAAGTTCTTTACCTTAGTTGTTATAAGGTTAGAATTCCATGTTATCCCTTCATTTATATTAGTGTCCTTAGGTTTTAATTATCTAGCATTAAATTGATAGTTTTACTTGTGAGATTGAC
Organism: Bruguiera parviflora; assembly: GCA_019804595.1. Lineage (NCBI taxonomy): Eukaryota > Viridiplantae > Streptophyta > Magnoliopsida > Malpighiales > Rhizophoraceae > Bruguiera > Bruguiera parviflora. The sequence continues at coordinate 9,288,749 of CM034046.1, forward strand.
CCTTATTCTAAAGCTCTTTAATGTTGGCATCATATATCCAATTTTGGATAGCAAGCAAGTATAGTGCAGGTGGTCCCAAAGAAATCTGGTGCTGTAGTGTTTCTAAATGATAACAATGAGTTTGTACCTACATACGTGTAAATAAGGTGGAGAATGTATCAATAAATGTCATTTTGACTTTACACTACTTCAAACATATTTCAAAGGTATATGGTTAGTATATTTTCTGATTGTATAAATAATATCATAAAGGTATTTATGGATAACTTATTTTTTATAGTGATTCTTTTGATAGATGTTTGGATAACCTTTCACTAATTCTAAATAAGTGCTTAAAAACTAACCTAGTTCTAATTAGGAAAAATGTCATTTCATGGTAGAGCAAGACATAGTTTTAGGATATATTATTTTAAGTGGAGGAATAAAGGTAGATAAGTTTGAGATAAATATTATTTCTCCTTTGCCTTACCTTATAAATGTGTGGGAGATTTAATCTTTTCTTAGCCATACAATTTTTATTATAGATTTATCAACGATTTTTTAAAAATAACTTTGCCCTTATATAAATTGTTGTAAAAGGATATGCCATTTCAATTTGATAAAGAGGGTCAGGATGTATTTGATAAGTTGAACAAGCTCTTGACCCCAACATCAGTAATAACGTTGTTAAATTGTGAGTTGCCATTTAAAATTATATGTGATGCGAGCAATTATGCTGTGGGAACTATTTTAGGATAGAAAGAAGGCAAGACCACTATGCCATTTGCTATGCCTTGAGGACTCTAAATGTAACCTAAATCAATTATTCCATGATTGAAAAAGAACTTTTATTTATTGTTTTTACTTTAGAAAAATTTTGGTCTTATTTACTTAGTATTAAAGTAATTATTTATTATGATTATGTAACTCTTAAGTATCTACTTTTAAAGAGGGAAGTAAAATTGTGACTTATTAAATAGATTTTATTATTATAGAAGTTTACTTTAGAGATTAGAGATAAGAAAAGAGTATAAAATTTTATGGCAATTCATTTAAGTAGATTGGTGCATAAGGAGCATATGCTACTTTTAAAAGAATCTTTTTTTGATGAGCAATTATTTTCTGTGGATAAGGCATTACCCTAGCATGCACACATTGTTAATTACTTAGTAAAGAATTGCTTAATAACTTTTTTAAAGTTCAAAAGGATAATTTTAAGTATGATGCAAAATATTATATATAGGATATGACTTATATTTGCGAAGATTTTATGTTGATTAGTTTATAAGAAAGTGTGTACTTGAAAGTAAATTTTTATCAATCCTAACTTTTTGTCATTCTTATACTTGTAGGGGTCATTTTAGACCTAAAAGTATAGTTTGCAAGATTTTAGATTATGAACTTTATTAGCCAACTTTGCTCAAGGATATTTATGTGTTCTATAAGTCTTGTGCCAATAGATAAGTAATATTTCTCATAGAGATTAGATGCCATAAACCTTTATTTTGATTGTCGATATTTTTTATATTTGGGGCATTGATTTCATAGGATCATTTACAATTTTTTTTGGTAATATTTATATTCTTTTGGTTGTCGATTTTATTTTAAAATAGGTGAAAGTTAAAGCTACCATGATTGAAGATTATTTTAGATTTTGTGAAAACTAACATTTTTACATGGTTTAAAACACCAAAGGTTATGGTTAATGATAGAGGCACTTATTTTTGTAATAGGACAATAAAAGCATTACTATGAAAGTATCAAGTCACACATAAGCTTGTCATAGCCTACCAGCCCCAAACAAGTGGTCAAGCTAAAATGACAAATAGAGAGGTCAAATCTAACCTTGAAAAAATAATTAATCCAAATTAAAAGGATTGTATTTTTTAGCTAGATAATGTATTGTGCACTTATAGGAATGTCACCTTATTGGTTAGTTTATGGTAAGCCGTGTCATTTTCCAGTGGAGTTAAAACATAAAGCTTATTGGGCAATCAAATAATGCAACATAAAGATGGATAAAGTAGGTGAACAAAGGAAGTTGTAACAACAAAAGCTTAAAGAGATAAGAAATGATGCATATGAAAGCTTTAGAATCTACAAAGAGAAAATAAAAACCTTTTATGATCAAAGGATATGAAGGAAGAACTTTGTTGTTGAATAAAAAGTTCTTCTTACCATTCAAAGCTTAAAATGTTTCTAAGTAAGTTTCGATGTAGATGGGTTAATTTTTTTTTTTTTTTTGTAATTATCAATGTTTTTGGTTATAGTGCAATTAAAATAAGGAGTTTACAAGTAATAAGGAATTCAAGGTGAAAGGTCATAAGCTCAAACTTTTTTATTAAGATTTTCAAGTGCAATAGAGTTAAGGGATCTTATCTATATTGACTAAAGAAGCATGTTGTTGGGCTAAGGATGTTAAATAAGGGCACTACTTAAGAGGCAACCTAAGCATAATTTAGATTTGATTTCTTTTCCCTTTCATTCTATTTATATTTCAAATAACTTTTCATCATATTTGGCACTACATTGGGGACAATATAAGTTTTAAGTGTAAGGGAGAATTTTAGGTAGGATTTTTTTTGTAAGTTTTCTTTTAGTTTTGATGAGATAGTGATCACATATTACTTATGCTTTAGAATGCTTTATGATACATAAAAATGAAATTAGGTTATTTTTATTATATATTGCTTAACTTATGATGTTAGCAATGTTTTGTAAAATAATAGTAAGTGTGCTTGACTTTTTAATATTCAATTGAAACAATACTTCTTAAGAAGTTATATGTATTTTGTAATGAAATATGATTGAGCAATGTATGACATGTCATTAAACTATTTTTCTTAGGTTAGTTTTCAACTTAGGTTTAAGTAAATAAAGTGTTAAAAAAGGGGGGCAAAATGCAAAAATTTTAATTTTACTCTGTTATTAAAATTACTTAGCTATTGGGAGTACTTCATCCAAAGTGTTAACATTCACATCAAATGATAACTTAAACATAAGTATGCAAAGCACCTTGATGTATGTTTCTTAATGTTTTTAGGTAAGTCTTAATGAAAAATATTGATTTTTCTTTTCTGTTGTAATAAGGGACACCTTAGTTTGCTACTTGATTTATAGTAGTAAAGAGAGGAACAATTAATTAGTGAACTATACATAACTTGGCTATATTAGGTGTAAGACTTGCATTAACTAATTGAGAGCAATTAAGAATAAAAAGGAAGAAAGGTAAGTATGCTTGCTATTATTTTATTTGATATTGCTACATTTTTAAGTTATATGTATATGTTGATTGAGAATTAAATATAATGAGCTTGTACATAACAATTATGTTTTAAGGTATAACTAGTGTATGGTTTATTATTCTTTTGAGTTAACTTTGTTATATTTAAGGATGTGTAAAAGCTTAATGTGGGAGATTTTTTACGAGTAAGAATTTATTTATTTATTTATTTTTATCTTTAGTTGTTTTTATTAAGTTTTATATCTATTTAAGTTTATCAGTATATGTTCTATAACTTAAGTATATTTTGGGAAAATTTTGAGAAATTGTGCTTTTAATAGCATTTCATTATTCTAACTTTTGTTGCTTATTTCAAGTTTACTAACTTAAGGATTTAGATTAGAAAAATGATCTTTAATGAAGTTATAGTAGACATGTCAAACTTTTCAGATTGGGGTTGTAAGTCTAAATTAAAGTTCATTTGGGTTTTGAGACTTTACATTGAAGACAAGGTGGAAAACTAAAGTCCATATCCTAATTAGATTAAATTCTCATCAATACTGAGTACGTAAATGGACATAACATGAGTTTTAGACATTTAAATTGAATGATTCAAAATTCTAAATTAAAGTTGACATTTAAGCCTAAAATTTTTATGAAGACACCTAAGCCCAAGTTAGTTGTTTAATGGTCCAAAAATAGGTGAGAAGTTGCCATATAATCTACATAAGTTGGGTTGAGTCAGTTTTAATTTTTAACTCATAACTTGAAATTTGGACATTTGTTTTGGGTAAGACTAGATGCATTGAAAAGTTAAAAAAAAGGACTACAAATTTGATGAAAAAGGTAGATCCTAATTTAGACTATATCTTTTCAGGAATTAGCTTGGAACTTATTATATGAATTTTGTCACAATTGATAAAATGAGTTTATTATAACCTTGAGAATATAGGAGATTATGTGTTGTGTATGTAAGTTCTCAAGGATATAAATACAAACTTTTTTTTTAATTGTTAAAACATGGAAGGGAAGGACACATAAGGAGGATAACAAATATAACTTTAGTAAGCATTCAATTTTTTTAGTATAAGTAGCTAAGGTTTTTTAATAGTTTTAGGGGATGTCAAAATGTTTGGTATTTTAATGAAGTAGATTATTCAATTAGGTTGTTTTCTTTTCTATTATAATTTTTTTAGTTATTCTAATTAAATTGTTGAATGATTGTTGTTTTAATTTATTTGTTTAGACTTGTTAATTTGATTAAACATTAATTATTAGAGCTAGGGATTATGAACTGTATTTATCCTATTCCTAATCACCAAGTAGCAATTAATAATAAAGGATTCTAGGTAAGTTTTCTTCTCATTGTTATGAATAATTCAACATAATCTAAATAATCTAAATTTATGTGATTATTATTTGAATTAACATATTTTTTTTTAATTCTTAAGGCTACCAGTTTATAACTTTAAAAAGTTTGTTCTAAGGATAAAAAAGTTAGAATCTAAATAGAGAGCTTGTTTTACTTAGTGAATATTTAAAGGAGAATTTGGATAATAGAGTCCATTGTTATCTAGGGTTAATAATTCTAACATAATTGAGAAAACATTATGGATAGTTGAAAGTTTCAAATATCATAGTTGCAAACGAACCTAAAACTAAAATTTTGTTAATTAGTTAAGTTATTTACCTTAGCTATTAAAAAGTTAGAATTCAACATGACCCCTTCATTCATATTAATGTTTTTAACTTTTAATCATCTAGTATTAAATTGATAATACTTTCTATAAAATTGACTTTCACTTACATTGTTTACCATCACATGATCAACAATAAAGTATTTATATTTTTTTGTAACCTTAATGACAGCTACTAAGTATGATTAGGGGTCTTATGTGTATATGTGGTTTAAAAAAGTTGCCAAGTGATATCACGTTACTAAGTTAAATGATTGAAAAGCTTTAGCTGCTAAGGGATGCATATTTATCCTCCTAGTAAGACATTGAAAAATTCTCACCATAATAATTATAATTTTTGTTTATTTTATGTTGTCATTTGTGCCATGTTAATTGATTTAATATTTAAGGTATATAGTTCTTCTACAAAGACCATATCAATATTAGTTGATCAATTTGTTGGAATGTTGTGGTTGGAACAAGGACTTGGGATAGTGCATTAATATCATTGGCCATCAAGAAGGACAAGTCCAATATGACAGAGTTTAATGATGCCCATATAATGCCTTTGCCTATATTCCTTTACAGTTAATAGAATCATAATGCATATGTAGCCAATAGTATGTTCTAATTATTAACTTTTATTTTAAGTTATAAAAATCTTTTATGGAAAACCACATTTATTTGATATTGGGATTAAATGGTAGGAAATATGGGGGCAATAAAAGCAAAATCATCTTCATGTTAAGATAAAGACACTATCTGGTTAAACATAAGCAACTTATTTAACCCTTGATAAAATCATCTATATTATGTCAATTTGAATTTTTATATTTTGTATTCTTTGGAAAACAAAGTGTTTGGTCTAAAAAGTGCAAACTAAAGGATACATCTTCTTGGTTAAATTAAGGTTGCAATAGGTTGAATGTTTAGTCCTATCATAAACAATAAGTAAAAATTCCCTTGACCCATGAAGCTACCTTTGAAGTTAATGGGCCAATAAATAAAGCTTTTATTGACATAAATGGCATCTCCTCCTTTAGGCATGATGCAGGAGATGACAATTAAGGCATAATTGACTTGGCAAGTCCCTTGTTTACAAAGGTAGGGCCTAATAATGAGACAAAGCCAAAAAATTTTGTAGGTCCAAACATCTAAAGTCAATATATCTTTGTCTTTGTAAGCATCCCTATATTACAACCCACATTAAGACAATTTTTGTATTATGTTCTTTCCTAATTATCTTGGCACCAAAATGGGTTTTAATGGCATAACACTGGCTAGTCATCATCATATGACATAATGCCAATAGAGTTCACTTATGCCTTTGAAGCATATAATGAGGAAATATCTACTCTAAAGGAAAACCAAGTTTTATTAGTTAATGGACAAGGCTTGGTAGTTGAATCACCCACCTTTTATTCAAACCTTTTAAGAGAGCATACTTGTGTGTATAATTACTTTAGGCATATGCCTAAATGTGAAAAATGTTTGAAGACATTGACCTCAAAGAATGAAAGGATTAGTAAGAATGATAACAAAATTTTGAAAGTCATTTGTAAAGGTAGTAATTCTTCAAGGATCAAATAAGTTCATTGAAAATCCCAATAAATCCATATTTGTTTTTCCTATCCAATTCATTTAATGTCTTTTGTTTCCTTTGGCTTAGGGCTTACACTAATGACTTTAATAAATTTATGATCATAAGCAAAAAATCAATGATAAGGCCATAGATTTGTAAAATTGTTAAACCTATGGGGAAAGTAGATATAGGGGTTCATACCTAGCTAGCTAGATCAAATTATTTGTTGTAATTGTCCTTTTTATATTATTGTAGTGTATTACAAATGACTTATTGTTCTTTTTTTCTTTTTTTTTTTTGTGCAGTTCATCATTATGTTAGTTTGGTTCTTAATAAAGGATTGGCTTTTAAAGTATAAGGAATAGTTTAAACCCCACTAGATTTATTGTTATATTATGGTTTGCTACAATTGACTATGGTCACAAAAAACTTCTAATACCTGATTACTTACTTGCAATTCTTTTCTCAATTCAACATAATAATCACTGGTTAGCCTTTTAAGTTGTTAAGTATGACTTAAATGAAAATCTTGGCAAGATCCTTAAGTTGGTAAGCATTAAAGATGATAAAGATGATTAAAGGGACTTAGAGAAGTCTGTAATTTTTCTTTATGCATAACTTAGGCAAATTGTTGTGAATATGTGGTTCATCTATTTTTATGTCATCTCATATTATCCATGATACTTAAAGTGTTAATAGCACATCTTTTTTTTTTTTCTACCATACTATGTGAAATGAGATTGTTTAAAAAGTTGCATCAAATAATATTGTATAAAAAGGACAAAGATATAAATACCCAATTTTTCAAGAAGCTACGAATGGGAATCGATATAAACATTCTAACCTCTTAATTTTTTAGGCTTTTGTTCATGGTTATGGTTGTGAATTTAATTGTATAGATTACTTTATATCAATAGCAAAGCCAATAAATGAACCTAGCTCCATACTAAGTGGAAATCCTATCGATATACTTGGATGCTAAGGCAATAGTTTGTTGTTGCTATTTTGGTAATAAATTAGAGATAACATATAAATCTATTAAGTTGAATGGTCATAGTATTACCAATTGTGACATAAAATAGAGATAAAAAAAGCCCACAACTTATAGCATTTTGTCGACATTTATATTGTGGTTCTACCAATTATAAAGTAACATAATAAGTATCTTTTAAAAAATTATATGACATAATGAAAGTTATATACAATACTCAACTTGAAATTATATGACATTGTTAAGATAGTTTACTAAACTATGCAACATTATTGATATTTACTTCACATTGGTAAAATTATAAGGTTACATAATATTTTAGAAATATACATAAATATTAATCCATATTACCTAGAATCTTAATATCTAACAATTAAAAGTTGATATAGCAAGGAACTAGAGAATAAATGGAATATTGCAAAAGAATATATTTTTCTTATTAGGATTTGTTCATTTCAATGACTTTCAAATAAAATTTTTCTAACTCATATAAATAAAAAGAACTAGAGTTATAATTATAATCATTAGTAAAAAGCCAACATAATTGATTGTAATAAGCATGAAGTAACTAAATAAACTCTTTTTATTATACATATATCTTTATAAAGTACTTCACTAAGTTCAATCCTTTGAAAGATTGAAGAATACACAAAAATTAAATATGCAAAAAATTAGTTTTAAATTTTTATAATTGAGTTTTCGACCTTTTTGCATTTTTAATTGAGGTTTATACCTTTTAAATTTGTTCATAATTAGTCATTTTTAGACAAAAAGTGGTTAAACTCTTAATAATTTTTATTTAATCAATATATAATTTCTAACAATTTTGACTACTTTTTGTTTAAAAAGGAACGAATAAAATAAATTTAAAAGGTATATGACTTAATTGAAAATAGTAAATAATTTAAAACCCAATTATAAAAAATAATAAAGATTTAGGACTTTTTTTTTTTTTTTGTATATCTCACTCAAAAATATCAAGTGAACATTTTGAATTTATCAACCATTATTATTATAGATTATATAAAGTACTAACAGTAATAAGGGACTAAATCAAATATAAGAAAAGAGAATAAATTCATCAACTATGAGATTTGACTACCGTTAGACAATTCTAAATTATAAGATTTAGAAAGTTTAATTATGTTACAACTTAGCACTTTAAGTGTCCATATCTTTGGCAAATTTGCTTAATGTTATATAAAGTATCTTGAATGCATTGTGAATAGAAAAGGTAAAAAGAGAAAATAAAACTCGTAGCACCAAGTAATCCCCTTATAATTAAGATTAACAATATAATAAAGATATATGACACTTTTATTAAAATATAGTCTATACTTATGAATTATATATAATATTTTTATTAAAATATATTCTAGACTTGTTAATCATATATGACACTTTTATTTAATTATAGTCCAAACTTATATTTCTAAACTTGTCGTATAATTTAATAAAAGTATCATATATAATTCTTAAATATGTCATATAATTCCATAAAAGTATTATATATAATTCCCAAATCCATCATATAATTTAATTAAAAGTGTTATATATAATTCCAAAATCTATTGTATAATTCACTAAAAGTGTTGTATATAATTTTCAAATCTTTTATATAATTAATTAAAAATATCATATATAATTCCTAAACCTACAATATAATTCTTTTAATAATATCATATATAATTTAAAAATATATTATATAAGTCATAAACTTACCATATAATTTAATAATAATGTTTTATATAAATTTCAAATCTATCATATAATTCACTATAAGTTTCATATATAATTCTCAAATTTTTCATAAAATTCAATATTACTATTACATATAATTCTCAAAACTATTGTATAATATAATAAAAGTTTATACATAATTCACATATAATTCAATTAAAGTGTTGTATATAATTTAATAAAAATATTATATATAATTATTAAATTGATCATATAATCCATTTAAAAATATCATATATAGTATATTTATAAAATTATAAGTATTTATCCAAAATATATACAACACATTGATAAAATTACATGACACTAAAAAATAATAAACTATAATCTCATAACATTGTAATATAAAAGATGTACAATTCTTTAAAAAAGATATAAGGCATCTTAAAGAAAATATATGATAGTTTGATTATATCATATCATATCTTAATTATATAGGACATAAAAAATTCTTTTTTTTGTTTTTAAAAGCATCCATAATTATAATGAAAATTTTCAATAATATGTTTAAATAGACAAGAAGGATTTCCATTTTATTCCTCGACATACTAAATTTTGTTTTATAATTTTATCTTTTTAGATATATTTAGTCATTATTTTCAAAGCTATTCATAAATACGCACTAATAACAATGTTGTTAAGAATTTGATTGAAACAAATTTGAAATGTGCAAATAGAAATCAAATAACTTGGCAAAAAAGAAAAGTCTAAGGAACTCATTAGTGAATTCAAAATTTCACCGAATAACTACACTTGGGCCAAATACTTATATGTTAGGAAGTCAATTTTTTGTTGAATGATGAATATTTCATAGGATGAAAATATTTGGATAGAAACTTTAAACTTTTGGATAATAAGTTGTATTTTAAACTTATTTTTATTATATATCATAAAATTTTAATTATATAATATTATTAAGTTACATATTTATTGTATATGCTATTTATATACTATACATATAGAAATATATATTTACATAATGTGTCATATTCATATTATAATGATCAAATTATACAACAATATATATGATGATATGAGATATCATGTATTTTCACATCTCTTACTTATTTTTTTTCATATAAATATTAAAGTAATAAAATTTTTGTAAAATTCTTGATTAACTTTCACCCCAAATTATAAGATTTAATGAAAATGTTGAAAACAAATTTATAGACACTTTAATAAAATTATACAACACCTTATAGAAAAACATACAATACTTATTATAAAATTAAACAACACTTTACAAAACATAATATATCAAAGAAAGAATTATATGATATTTTATATATTAGATATGACATGAAAAAATATATAATTCTCAAATTTTTAATATTATTATAAAATTTTTCAACTAATTAAGTTATTGTATAATGTCTTAATGTTAGGATATACAATTTTAAAAGGTAAATGAATTGTTTTTATGATTCATATGGTAGTTATCGTCTTTTAGTTTCAACAATATAATAACTATATATAAGTTTAAGGAAAATATATTTGATTTTTTAAAATATTCTTTTAATGTTATTTTTTTAGCCTAATTGATTTTTCTTTATATTAATTTTTGTTAAACCTTACTAATATAAAAATTTATCTCAATTTTTAATAGTCTCGGTCTTTTAAAAAAAAATTATATATATATATATATATATATATATATATATATATATATATATAAAAGATTCCACAAAAGCAGGAGAGACAATTGTCCACGTTTAAGGAGACATTTTCCTTACACTGAAAAAAATAGCAAAACCATGAAGAACTAGTACATACCTTTTCGCATAATGTTAGCAACTCAACTGTAAGCAAGCATCCAAGATTCTGAAAGAATCCAAAAAAAAAAACAAACCTCTCACTTTCGGGGGCCACAAACTGAAAAGAACGATCAAAATTGTTGAACTATCTCGTAGAAAGCTCTTTTCAGAGTCAGTAGACAATTATCGTAGGACACCCAGAACAGTCGAGGAAAACTCAACATTGTTTAGTAAACAATCTAGTAGGAGACATTATCAAAAGGGCAGCACACACAATCGCAAGAAACTTACTCTTTCAGATCGGGGAACACCCTTGCAAGGTTAGTAAACGATCATTTGCTTGCTTAATTTTCCAGCTAACAAGTGCATCAACAAATAGTAAAAACCAATAAAAGGAGAAGGGGGAAGCACTTGGCTTGCCGGAGGTGCCGCCACAGCCGTTATCAACTCTAGACTCAATCCAATCCCCGCGTCACCAAGGTCGCTATTGCGCACCTCAGAATCTCAAAAGTAGCAAGAAAACAAGTCGGCTTGCTCAAAAAGAACTAAAAAAAAAAAAAAAATGTCAGCATTTTAAATTCATTTACTTTCCAGCAAACACATTGTGCATGTTTTGTGCGTTTTCTTTCCAGAATTTGAAAGATCCGAGAAAAATGAAGGTTTTTACGTCGTTTCACGCTCCCGGCACATTCTATCGTCTTTGTGTGCTTTTGTAAGGGAAATTTTGAATTTCAAGAAAAAAAGTTGTTTTTTAATATATGGAACCTATGTATTATCTCTGCTATTGCCTCTTTTCTCTGTCCGTCCATCTTTTTTCATTGTAACTTACAATAGAAAACCAAAAATAATAATAAAAGCAACAGTGACACAACTTTTTATATCCTTTAAATAGAATTTGCTTTCTAAAGATAACCCACCTCTAATTAAATGATTTTTTCCATTTTCATGAGTATCATTTTTCTAGTTTGTGTGTTCAATTTTTGTAGATGTTAATGCAGGTTCTGTTTTTGCAATTTCACTCCTTCTACTACTCGTTTATGATGTATGTGAAAAATAAAATATATATGAAACGCGAGATTCTAATTTGCCTTAAATCCAATCAAGTAAAGACAATAAGAATTAATATGCCTTATACGTCTGAAGCAATATGTTGAATTGAAATATATTTTCTCGGCAGCTTTGTTTTCTATTTATAGGAATAGATCAAATATGATTTTTTTTTCCTGTTAATATAAATTATAATATTAGCAAGTCTTTTAAAACATTAGCTGTTTTAGTCCAGAAATAAATACTATTTATTAAAATAAAAGATGATTTAGTCGAACTCATATTAATACTTTTTAATAAACATTCAAAACATGGGAAATGCGCATTTCTCACCATATATATGTGTGTGGGGGGGGGCGACGGCTGAGTCTTGCATTTAACTTTTGCACTTAAGAGACATTTATAATAATATAAATTTGGTACTTAAATGTTTGAATTTGTAAATATTACTGTGTTGAATCGGTTTACTCATGATGGATTGACCCAACTTATTGAAATGAAGTTGAGTACAAAAAACATATAAAAAAATCGTGTGTATTAATAAAAACAGTTTTTAAAACATTTTCAAAAACAAATGAATTTTTTTTAATTAATTCTTTACTCTTTGAAAAAATAAATAACACATATTTTTCATTAATTTTCATAATAAGAGATTCTTAATATGTGAATAAGGTACTATTTGATATAGTGATATTATTTTGATCAAGAGGAAGAAACAATTTGCTAGTGATTAATTTGCTATTAACTTCTAGAAGTTTTATGGGTAACTATAATCCTAACCTTTTAATCTAACATTAGTATCAGAGTCTTCTTAAACTGATTTTGGCATGAAAAAAAATATGAAAGTTGTTGTTTAACATTTTTCTTTTTTGGTTATTTTATATACAATTTTTTTTTTTGTATATTTTAAGCTAATATGTTTAAAAACTTATTTCTCTCACATACATTGTTACCTTTTTATGAAATTTTGCATATGATGAAATACTAATTTATATAACATGCTATACAAATTTCATATTTTTTGGTTGTGCATTATGTGAGAAAATAATTTTTTTACTATATGCTATTTTTCAAAGTTAATATTAAAAATGACAATTTCATAATACAAAATTTATTTTATAGAAAGTACTAATTATTAACTTTCTAACAATATAATATTTGTCATTTTAGATGTGTCAATTAATAGCTATTAATTTTCAAAATTTTTAATTGAATTTAAAATTTTAAGAAAAAAAATTAATTTTAAACAAATTCTAGTCTCATGTATTAATATAATTTTTCAAATATATATTCTCATAAGTTATTTTTGAAAACTAACCACACCAATGAATTAAAGGAATCAAATTAAGATGTGTCAAAATTTCACGATTACCAAAGGTCTAGACAATGGTGAGTGTACTGCACTCTTCAAGCAAGTGTGTAAAAAAGAGTGTCTATTTGAATAATATGCCATAGAGAAGCACACTATAATACATGAAAAGATGCCACTTAGTAATGTTGATCAAAGTTAAGAAAAAAAGTTATTATGAATTTATATTTTACTAATGAATTAGAGAGAATCATGTGTTATGTATTGATTAATAAGAATTTTTGATTTAATGTTATTTTTCTAATTATTTGTAAAATAAATTACTTTTTAAAATAATAATTAGTAAAAATTTCAGAAAAATATGATATTTACACCAAAATTTTTCAAATTTTGTACTTTACAAGATTATGATATTATATTTCAAAAATTGATAGATTATAAAAATGATATATTATTTTATATTGATATTTTATAATATTATTTTAATTTTATTTAAAGACAAAATATAGCTCACATGATGTAAACTTCAACTAAAATGATTGTTAGAAAGTGCCTTAAAAGAATAAATTTTGACCTCCTTGAACAATTAAGAAATCTGCATAGCCAATGAAATTTTTTTTTGCACTTTTGAAGAATGTAAAATGAAAAATAATGAAGAATTTATAGAACATGTATAAGATTATTAATTGATTACCTTGAAATCTCAATGACTAAGAAGTTTAAAGAAGAGGTAAAGATTGATGTTGGGCTTAAGTCATTGATGGACTTCTAGAAGGCTAAGGTGTATTATGAGTTAGAACACACCAAGCGCATTAACAAGTGATATAATATCTTAAAGGACGCCCTTAAGAAAGTATGGAAGCGTCATATTAAGCATGTTACAAAGTGTTATGTTGTGTTGTCAATGAGTCCTAATCTTTAAGTTGCAAGGCATATCCATTTTGGCAAAGTAAAGATAGATTAATGGCTTTTAAGAATTAAGACCAGAGTTATACGAGATGCCAAAAATGATGAGATTCAACAACTAGTAGTTCTCTACTTTATTCTCATTACCTCTTATAAACTATATGTAAATAATAATAATAATAATAAAGTTAAGTCTTAATTGTGATGGCTAATATTCTTGCAATATTGTTTCATATTTGATGTTATATGTTTTTATACTTAATGTCATGTGTGTAAAATTTTATTATAAATGTCTATTATGTTTTTATATGTATTCGATAATTATTTTTAATACTTAACACATATACTTTGCATACACGAAAAATTAACTAAAGGGTGAGAGTTGTTAAGTAGGTTAGTTTATGAGAATCTTTACGTAAAAACTTAGATTTTGCATAAATTAAAATAAATTAAGATCATCTAATATTAGTATGAAAGAAAATGATTGGGAACATTATGATTTTTCAATTCTTTTACTATTTTTGGATTATTGTTAATCTATTTCAATATTGGTGTAAAATGAATGGTTGAAGTACCAATACTAAGAATTAATAAATGTCTCAAGGTTATTGTAACCATGACTACAAAAAATATTATTAATAAACTCAACAAAGAGAATAAGTCAAATGATGAAAACTATAACATCTAATGTCATAAGGTTCGATATATCCTCAAAAGGCATAAAGTGCTAGAAGCTGTCAACCATGTTATGGTGGACTCTAGGGAAGGTTCCTTAACTTAATAATGACAAGACCAAGAGGCCTTTGAGGCTTAGAAAAGAAAGAACAATATGGCTTGTTTTATTTTACTTAAGAATATAAGAGATGATCTCATCCGTGAGTTTGAGGAGCATAAGACTATCCAAGCAATGTAGTTGGCTTTGAAAAATAAGTTTAGAGGTCTTTTAACTACTAAGTTAAGAGAGCTAACGATCAAATTTGACATCTATATAAAGAAGCCATTTCATAACATTAAACAACACTTGAAAATGATGTCTAATATGATCAATTCATAGATAAACAACAATTTTAGGCTATCATTCCCTTTATTCCTTTAAATTGAAAGCATATGAAAATTAATATGATGTGTAATAAACTATTAAAACTTTTAAAAATATTTTATGCCATTTGATTTTAAAAGAGGAGCACCTCAAGACTATTAAGTCTTTTAGTTAAGTGAATGTGGTTGAAGTTAAAACTAGTTCAAAGGTTGTTTTTGGTTCAAAATGTAAATGGTATTAGAAGCATTATAATAAAGAAAAAAAGAAATGAATAACCCTAAAAGAAGAATAAGAAAAACTATCATAAAAGGTGCAGTGGAAAGAAAAAAGATAAGACCGAATTGACATACTACAACTGTGGCAAATTAAGTCATTTTACTCACAAATGCACTAAACCCAAAAAGATATCATTTACTCTTACTTCATATTGTTTAGTTAAAGTTGTTAGCTTGGTAATACTTATTGAATCTAATCCTTTATGGATTGTAGATTTAAGGGTTATAGACTATGTAGCCAAAGATCGAGAGGTATTTGTAGAGTTTCATCAAATTAGAGCTAGTTCAAGATGGGTGTACATTTGAAACAATGTAAGGGTAGAAGTCAAAAGGATTGACATTTGTAAATTAGAAATAAGAGATAGTTGAATCTTATTATTCATGATGTTCTTTATGCACCTAAAATTTGATGGAATCTTGTTTATGTTCCAATTCTTTTATATTTAGGTTATAAACTTGTTTTCAAAGGTCATATTGTAAATATTTATGATAACATTTCTTATATTGGTAATGGATATCTATTAAATGGTTTGTTTTTATTAGAAATTAATTATGGTATGTTTAATATATATAATAACTATTTTTTATTATTACATCAACCATCAACAATGTTGTAGATGTAAATATTTGGCATGTTAAATTAAATTATATTAGTTAAGAGAGAATGAATAGACTAGTTAAACGGGGCCTTTTAGGCTCACTAGCCAAAATTGAATTGTTTATGTGCCAACACTATCTCACAAGAAAAGCAATGAAAAAAACCATTTAGTAAGGTTATTAGAGCAAAATTTCCATTGTAATTAATTCATTTTGACATATATGGTCTAAAAAGTGTAAGGGCCAGGTATGGTGCCTTATGTTTCATTACTTTTATGAATGATTATACGTATTATGGTCATATTAATCTAATCTCTCATAAATCTAAAACATTAGAATGCTTTAAAAATATTTAAGTATTATAAAGAATTAGTTGAATAAAAGAATGAAAACCTTAAGATCTAACTGTGAATGCAAATATCACTCTAAACAGTTTAAGGAATTATATAATGAAAAGGGTATAGCTAAGCAACTACTTATTCCTAGAACTTCACAACAAAATGGTGTTGTAGAGAGAAGAAATAAGACCTTTTTAGAGATGATTGGATCTATGATGACATAAGTAAATCTCCCAATATATTAATAATGTGATACTTTATTAATGGTTATATATATATACTTAACTATATACCTTCCAAATCTAGTACTTCCATATACTATGAATTAAGGTTAAGATAAAACCAAACCTTGGTAATTTACGACCATGGGGCTCAGTAATTTATATTCATAATTCATCCTATAAATATGGGAAACAAGGTTTAAGAGAAAAAAAAAAATTTTTATAAGATACTCTAAACACTCCAAACAATATGTGTTTATTAGTGAATAAACTAGTTAAAGTACTTCAAAATTAAAATCATTGAAAGTACTTCAAAATTAGAATCATGTGATGTCACATTCTTAAAGATTAAATTTCCTAGTAAGGGTAATATCAATAATTCATCCCATAAATATGGGAAATTAGGTCTAAGAGAAAATAAAAAAAGTATTTTTATAAAATACTATGAATACTCCAAATAGTATATGTTTATTGGTGAATAAACTAATGAAAGTATTTCAAAATTAGAATTACGTGATGCCATATTCTTAGAGACTAAATTTCCTAATAAGGGTGATATCGATAAGGATTCTTATTTCTATGAAATGAGTGATCCAAATAGTTATAACATATTAAACCACCAACTTAAATAGATGAGGAAATACCTTAAGCTATCAATTTAAATGGGAGAATTATACAAAAGTTCTGTAAGGTTAGTAAGGACCTATATTATACAAAAGCAATCAATAAAGTATCTCACATCATCATTTTGAGATTAAATGGAAAGCTTTTATAATTGTCCTTCATGATGAGAAAAAGCTTAAAACAATAATTTAGGCTTTTTTAAGCCTTATTAAAGAACAATAGATAAAGGCAATAAAACAAGCAATGGAATCTATGAAACTTAACTAAGTTTAGAACTTGGTAGATTTGCCCTAAGGACATAAAGTTATTATGAACAAATGGATTTTAAAAAGCAAGCGTAAGGTCAATGGATCTATAGAAAGCTATAAGGCATGTTCAGTGGTGAAAGGTTATACTCAATAAGAGGGTATAAACTATAAGGAAACTTTTTTACTAGTAGTAAGGTTTACCTCAATTCACCTAATTATAACTATAATAGCCAATATGGATTTAGAATTACATTTGATGGATGTTAAAAATGCTTTTCTCAATTGAGAGTTAGACAAAGAAATTTATATGGAACAATTTGTACATTTCATTGTTCAAGGATAAGAGAATAAAGTGTGTAAACTCTAAAGATCAATTTATGACTTAAAATAATTATTTAGGTAATGGTATTTGAAATTCCATCTTGTAATAATCTTATATAACTTCGCGATGATTAATGAGAACTATTGTGTATGCATGAAGAGATTTGAAAATAAATTTGTAATTTTATCTTTATGTATAAATGACATTTTACTAGTTGAAAACAATAAGGAATTTGTCATTACCATCAACAAATGGTTGTCCTTTAATTTTGAAATGAAGGACATGGGTGAAGCAATTTACATATTAAGAGTAAAGATCTCTAGGAATTGTTCCAAAAGACTTTTACTGTTGTCATAAGATTCTTACATCTATAAAATCCTTAAGTAATTTAAAATGGAAAATTGTAAATCCATTGACACTCTAATTGCTAAAAGTGATGGCTTGACCTTTAAAATGTGTCCTAAAACACAACAAAAGCATAAAAAAAATAAAGAATATGTCTATAAAATCCATTGATACTATGATGCGTACAAGTCTTGACATTTGTTATGTCATGGGATTAGTGAGTCAATATCAATAAAACCCAAGAAAAGCACATGACAAGTTATAAAGATAATACTTTGGTATCTCAAAGGCATTATAGATTATTTCTTATGTTATTAAGAAAATGATTTATAATTAACTAGTTATTTAGATGCTGACTAAAAAGGAGATATAGATGAACATAAATCTACATTAAGATATATGTTTTTGCTATATGATGGCACCATATCATGGAATAGCAAAAAGCAAACCTATATTACCTTATTAATGATAGAGACAAAATTTGTATCTTGTTTAATTATAGTGTACGAAGCTATTTGATTTAAAAGATTTTTGGAGCATTTAGGGGAATGTAGTGATCAATAACAACTAGTCATATTGTATTATGATAGTCAAGCGACTATTGCATATACAAAAGATCTCAAGTATTATTGTAGAACCAAATACGTTAATACTAAGTACAACTTTGTAAAAGACATTATGCCACAAATGGATATGACTTTAGAGTACATTTTGACACATGGAATGATAACAATATCATCTCAAGTATTGATTTTTACACAATAAATTTAATATAAGATCAATCCTATCACAAGTTTCTTCTTATAAGAAAAGTAAAAGTATGTTAAATAAGTTAAGATTAGTCCACTCACACGGAGAATTGCCTTTAACACTAAAAAAGTGTATAGAGATAAGACTATCATGTAAGCAAAATTCTACATATATAGAGATAGTCACCTTGAGAAGATCAGGATAAGGCTATAACGAGTAAGAGATAGATGTGAGATCTCAATCTGACACTTATAAGTGAGGGAGTCACTTAAAGAACTTAGGTTAAATGCTTAAAAGTGACTAGACTAAAATTTGTATTGTGATATTATAAGGAAAATGAATGGAATGACATATGCTCCCTATGAAAGGTGATCACTATAACATGTGTTTTGTAATACATGTACTATTTGACCAATAAGTGAAATGAAAAAATCGATCCTTACTTCTTTATTGTGTGAGTCCCATGAGAAATTATTATATCAAAAATTGTACTCTATGTGACTTTTGACCTTATTCTAAGGTTATAATATGATGTTATTATTTTAATTTATTGCATACGATCAAGAATAATTTGACCTTTGGGAATATGTCTAGGAATGTGATTGTATTGTAATTAATAAACATAAATATGAAATGAAGATTATTGTTATTTGACATCTTTTATATGTATTAATTGGTTAACCAATTATTTTTATTTATCTAAATGAAATATAATTATGGATACATATGAGAAAAACAAAATCTAATTCAGTTTAAAAGGGATATAATAAGTTAAAATTGATATAACAAAATATATCTTGGTATAACAAGACACAATTTTTTAATAAAGCTCATATTTTTTTCAAAGTTGTAGTAATTATGTATCTTTAACAAGTATATATAAATGTTCTCAAGTGTGGGTATACTTACAAGTCATAGATTTCATTTGTTTATATGAATTACTTATGAAAAATTAAATATTAAGATTTTTTTTTATCAATGATCAGATTTTTTCAGCTTATTATGTATAAGTGAGAGATATAAATATTATTAGATTAGGTTAATCTACCATGATGGACTCACTCAACATATTAAAGGGAAGTTAAAGGGAAACTAGACGGAGTTAAAACTCTGTCTAGAAAAGAGAGATATATGTTATAGAAAATATGTAGAAAAGAAAATTATCCATATTAATAAAAATAATTCTTAAGACATTTTTAAAAATAAATAAAAAAATTTTTTCTTCTAATCAATTTTTTATTTTATAAAAAAATATTAAAAATAAATATTTTTTATATATTACAATAATTCATATTTTATATTATTTAATATAATAATATTATCTCAATTAAGAGAAAGAGATGATTTATTAATAATAAATTTATTTCTAATTTCTAAAGGTATTCAAGGAAATTATAATTCTACCCTTTATATTTAACAAAATCTCATGACGTGACAATTAAATCTCTCTCATAGAAACAAGGTGCTATTCGATATAAAAATATTATTTTGATCACAAGAAAGAGACGGTTCACCAGTGATCAATTTATTATTAATTTTTGGAGGTCCTCGAAGATAATTATAACTCTAACCTTTGGATCTGACGGAATCTCATGATCCGACGGTTAAATCTCTCTCATGGAGACCTCTTGCATTTGCCTCCCGCGGAGTAGAATGGATGGAAGTGGGCATCGGTAAAACGGAAAGCACAGAGCAGATTAATACGAGACAACCCACGACCAGGTAACTCAAAAAGACACTCTACACATGACAGAATTTAGCAAAACATGGCCTGCCATTGATGAATTCATTTGATTGATGTTCTCAATCTCTCTAGGAAGAGTTACTCTTAATCATATATATTTCTTCTATTGTTACTCCAGTTGAGGCTGTCTCAGCCTTCAATGGTACATATCATGTCCATCGCGACTGAAAGACATGCTGCTATTCAATACCAACAGAACTCCTTGGCAGGAGGGAATGCGTGCTTTTACCCCTAACGAATGTAACGGACGGGTGCATGAGACCCATCTCTCGTATCGAATAGAAAGAATGAAATCTTAGGGCATATAAACGTGAGTATTGCACACTCTAAAAAATTGTCTTTTGGGGAGAAAATAATAACCCCGTGACAAATAGTATTAGAGTCAATCCCGACCCTTATTCTGATATCTCTTACTAACTTCTTTGTGTGGAAAGAGTAGACAAGAGGAGGAGGAGGTGAGGAGGGGGAGATCCCAATTCTCGACGAAAATGTTGATAGATTTGATAGGGGAGAGTGTGACGGACGGGTGTATGAGACTCGTCTTTTACATCGGATAGGAAGAAGAGGATCTTATGACATATAAACGTGAGTGCTACATATCCTAAAAGGTTAACTTTTAGAAAGAGAGTAATAACCCGTCACATGAAGCACGCGCGCCTGTTACTGCACAATTGTAGATCCTCTGCCCCACTTGGCTCGAAATTTCACCTTTTAAGAAGACAAGAGAACGTGTTTTAATGTCGTCTTCCGGTTTCCCTAAATGTAGCCGTTGGGCTAAGTGATGTGTATGCACAATTATAGAATTTATGGTTGAATCAAAAGTTTAAAAATTGTAATGAATTGGATTTCCAAAGACAAGAGAACATTAATCAATGCGTCCTTTCAATCGCCAAAGAATACCAATTAGACTTTTGTAATGATTATAATGTTATGGTTAGGTAAAGTGAATTAAATCATGAATGATGTGCTTTTTCATAATTTGTGAAATTGTAAAAATTAACTCATAATTAGAATTGAGAGAGACTTAGAAGTTAATTATAAAAATGAGATAGAAATAAAAGAAAAAAAAAACTTTTTTTACTTATTCTACATTCAGAATATACATAAATTATAATTTTATTGAATAAAAAATTATATATAACTAACTTAAAAATATAAATATAAAAATATATATATATAATATATAAATATATATAATGAGACAATAAATTTATAATCATACTAAATGCATTATGATCTATTCTAATATCTTAAAGCCTTTATATTACTGTCTAATAATTCATTGGAATTCCACTTGCTGTGCCATCGTTTTTATAAGACAAAGGATGATGTTCAACATGACGTGCTCGCAACATGAGTACTTTAATGTCCAGCAACGCGACCATCTGAGGTGACAACCTGTTGTTTGTGATACGAGTTTAGGCATGGACGTGCTAGCCGAACATAATGCAACCGAGGGACATGCTCACAAAGCCAAACCGTTACAAAACTATGTCTACGGGTACCCACCATCGAGCCAAGACAAAAAAAAGAAAAAAAAAGTTGTAAGCAAATATAAATGTACCTAAAATGTGGGAGGAGTGCAAAAGTCATTAGCAAGAAGGTAAAAAATAAAAAATAAAAAATAAAAATAAAAATTGAAGGAACAGAATTGATGCAACGACTTCTTATTTTCTTTAAAAACCATTAAGTTCCTTCATTTGTTTTCATTAATGAATGTTAACTCTACGTAAAATTGTCAGTGGGAGAGTGAACAGAGTGAGCTACAATTTATGGGCCTTCAAATATTGTTTTATAACTCTCATACATTGATAGCTTTTATTATGTCAAGTAAAAACTCGAGAATCCGAAGAGAGTGGGAGGATGAATCAAATGGATTTACCAATATTACTTTGTAACTCTCATACATTAATTGCTTTTATTTGGTCAAGCAGAAACTTACGAATCCAAAAAAGTCGTAATTTTGTATACATAAATTGCCTAAATTATCGCATTATAACGGAACGAGAAGTAAAGTATTTGTTGTACTAATCTCTATCATATTCATATATATATATATATATATATATATATATATTTTACTGCCCTTCCATTGATGCTATAATACAAAGTCAGCAATATGCAAAAACTTTAAAAGTTATGAGTATGGTTTGTCTTGTTAAAGGAGTTAAAATTAATCTTTCTTTCTTGATTTATAAAACACAGAGATATCGTTCCATTTTGAATCGTGTAGTTCTAGGCAATTTGTTAACTTGTGCTACGTAGACAAGGATGACATACCGATGGCCAAAACAAAACAAAACAAAACAAAACAAAAATTGTCGTTAAGACAAATTGTGTTTGCGTATAAAAATATGATATTTGCATCAAATAATTAAAAAAAAAATTGCTTTTGAAATGTGCACATAAAATTATATTTGTTGGACTAAACAAAAATGCTGCGCATAACGCACAGCGCAGGTGAATGACAGGGCTACAAGAAAGCAATGGGGAAGGCCGGATGATACGTGGCATTCTCATGTCGTAAAAAATAGTTGTATTGCACCACCCATATAGATAAAAAAAGAGAAGCGTGTGACGCGTTATGCGGGAACTCCTTCGCGCTGCGTTCCGTGTCTCTCTCTCTCTAAAACCTCTCGGCAACTAGCGATTTCCATTTCCAATTGCTTCAAATTCATGAATTTTCAGGTTTTTTTCTTCCCCCCCCCCTCCCTCTTTTTTTTTTGTTGGGATATTGAAACCCAAGTTTCTGCATGTTATTTTATCATTCACAATTACGTTATGGAGAGATGTTGTGGGTTTTGTTTGATCTCATGATTAAGGTTTTGTTAGTTGTCACCCATTGGATTTTGGTAGGATTTGGATGTGGGGTTTTCATTTTGTCAATCAATTCCCATTCTTTCCCCTCCCCTTCAATTTGTGTAGGATTTTTCGTCTAATCGGTACAAATTTTGATGCTATGTCTTTTTTTTTTCGCTTTTTTTGGGGGGAGGGGGTGGGGTTTGCTGATCTGCTATTTGTTTCTTTATATTAACTTGTCTGTAGTCATTTATGCCCACGTAACCTGCAGTGCAGAACACCTAATTGATGAATGTTAATTTCTGGTTTATATGGAGTAATCTGCGTGTGTCTTTATTTGTGTTCTATGTAAGTAACCTAGCCACTAGGTACAAAACAATGCATTTTTTATTACAGGATGATCTCCTTATTCTTTTTCCTGTTATTGATTCATTGTTTTATTTTTTGAGCTCCTGTTAGATGTGATTTCGGAAGTGCATATATGACGCCCCTGTACGTTTTGATGGGTAGGCTCTTTTTTCTTCTTTCTTTGTTTTTTTTGTTTTTCTTTGATAAGTCACTTATGGAATATGCATAGGTTCCTGTAAGGCCAGTCGGTTCACACTCTGATATTAGAGGGATTGGGACTTTGCTCGTTGTTTCATAGAAATCCTTGATGGACTCAAGTCAGCTTGAGTTTGATTATTTGTTCAAGTTGTTGATGATTGGGGATTCTGGCGTTGGGAAAAGTAGTCTCCTGTTGAGTTTCACTTCTGATGCCTTTGAAGATCTCTCACCCACCATTGGTAAGGGGCACTGCCACATACTCTACTCCTCTGTTCATGTGTATGCATTAATGTTAAGATTTTCCAATTATGTTTCAGTGACACATAATCCCATCAAAATTGTAATATGTTGCATTTATTCATTGGAACTTTGGTATACTTCCAAGCTTACCTGGAATGCATTGGCATTATCTTTCATACTAATATTTCGTTTTCCCCCCTTTTGTTCTAGGTTGCTGAAATTGAAAATTTTTGACTCAAAGATTGAAGCTATTTTCTTCTCCCACATATATCATCAATAATTTCTTTCTTCTTTGCCATATGACTGTCTTCTTTTTGGCTTTTTTGGGTTTGGGTACAAAGGAGTCCTAAAGGCCAATATTTGTAACATAGAACCAATGGAGGCTTAAAGGCCAATATTTTTGTGAGATGGAGCCACCAAGACTCAAAAATCTGGATCCAATTGGTTCCTAACCAGGCATCCCTATCATTGCATTACAAGTACAGAATGACTCAGATTCTGATTGAATGACAGTCTTGAAACTATTCTCTCGATGCAAAAATTAAATGGGAAGTTCCATGATTCAGATCTATCTATACAGTAATAAGTCACTTTAACAACATTTGTTATTTATCCACTCATATTCTGATTAGAAAATGTATTATGGCCATATGTCAACTATTTAAAATGTAAATTTCTTATATCCCGTTTACCAAATCTTGCCAATTCTCAATGAATGTTATTGGCATACAAGGTTGAAATGATATAATTTTGTTAACGATCAAGCTTCTATGGAGAATCTATGGATGACAGTAGTGAACTCTCCTCGAGAGACTTACACTTTATTGTTTTTATTGTCTACCATAGGTGTGGATTTTAAAGTAAAATATGTGAATATCGGTGGGAAAAAGCTGAAACTTGCAATTTGGGATACAGGTAACTTCAATTTTATGCTCAACATGTGACTGATTACGAAGGACAGGTTGTTGATATACTATCTCCTGCTTTGCAGTCATTTTCTGTTGTATTCTTGAATTTTGTGTTCATGCATGTACTCTAAGTTTAACTGCAGTATTGCCTCAGTTATGAGAAGAGTAGTACTTTTGCAACAAATATCAGCTCTTGATGGAAGATTTTCTTGTTAAATGATGATATAAGCATTTATTGACATAGTTCATATGGTTGGTTCTTCCAAAAGTTAAAAGGAAGGAATATATTGGAGCCATTTTTGTGATGGGCAGGGGCAGGGGGAACTGGGCTCCTTCACATATATGAAATCTGGGTGGGTCATGCCTTTGCCCTGCCCCCAGTCACTCGGACCATGAAAATTCCTGCAGAGTTTTTTTTTTTTTTTTTTTTTTTTTTTCTTTCAATTTGATTTTTGTTGGAAGGAAAAAGGGAGCATTTCTTTTATCCTCTCCACTCCTCACCCAAAAGAAAAAAATTATTACTGAAGTGTTAAAGATAACTGGACAGATTGACCAATGTCAATGAATAATAATTTTTATTACAGGCCTAATTACTTCAAATTCATTTGACCATTGAAATCTGTGATAATTATGTGGTAGACAGTTATTTAGTTTTTATGAAAATTAGGATTACCTACCAGTGGTTTTGGTCAGTATATAGGTTCTTGTTCTTATAGTGTGTGTATGTGTACATATACCTGTGCCATTTGCTTGCTTGAATGTGTGTTCATGTGTGATTCTGAGAAGGGATATTTGATTTCCTGTAAGGTCCAATATATTACCTGCTTGTGTGAACTACATTTCTTATTCTCCCTTCCATCTGTAGTTGGCAATTATCTTTTGACAAGCTAATTTCCTTACCTGCTTATGTTTCTCTTTTGCCAAACATTGTCGTACAGTTTCGCTTGTCTCGCAACATTTGATTGTGCTGAAATCTAGTTTACTAATTTGGTGAACTTTATTTTGCAGCTGGTCAGGAGAGATTTAGAACATTGACAAGTTCATACTATAGAGGTGCCCAAGGGATTATCATGGGTATTGTCCTTTTTTCCAGAGTTTTAACTGCTTAATTCTTCTTTTTTCTTGTTCTAGTTGACAATACCCATGTTGAAGCTCCTTATATATATATACATATGGAAATTTCTTTAGTTAAATTGTAATGGATTCCCCATACTGCATGTCAAGTACAGATTTGCAAATCACTTGTCTTTTTTTGAAACAGAATTCTAATATGCAATTTCCTTAAAACTATGGATAACATTCTAATAAGGGAAACTAAATCATTGGCAAGCATAAAGCAGAAAAGCAACCTTTGTATCCACATTTGTATTCTTATTGCTGTATACTGGGATAGAAATTTAAATTTAGGATTTCTAATTTTTGCTCCAAATGTAATTGTGCCTAAATTTTTTTAAATCAAATTGGAAATTGGGTTCCGTTGGTTTTGTTAAGAAAGATGGATAATAAAAAACTTAAACTGAAATCTGATTATTCTCTGGGTATGACATTATTTTATGGACAGCCACTCTCCTTTTGCTTGTTTGTTGGCCGGCAATGGGATGAATGACGAGCAATTCTGGGGCCAAAATAATACACCTCAAGTTAGATTTAGTAGAAGAAAATGACTAATAATTGAAAGTTATAAGCCAAGTGTTTAAGGAAAATAATAAAGACTATTTAAATTTGAAGGCGGAGTTGCAAACAACAGAATTATAAGGTTTGATAAAAGAAAACCATCAATTTCAAGGACTATATGATGGATTTGGTTTATCTACAAAAAAGCCAAAGAAAATGCATTTTCTTTCTTACATATACAGATGGAATTGTGCTGACGCATATTTGAGTATACCCAGTTGCTTTTTGTGCCTCTGTTTTCCTGTATTAAAGCTTTCTTCTCTCCCTTGCCCATAGACATAGGCTATAAGCTGAATCATATAAACTTGTGTGCTGCTATTTTACTCTTTGTTTGTTTGTCCAAAACAATTGTCTTCCTGCTTCCACCATAACATTATTCTACACTTGTGTAAAATCAACTCTAGAAGTTTTGGTGAATTGACTCATGAAGAATTGAAAGACTTTGCAACTTCAATTTTAAGTCCTGATTTTCTATTGAATTGTTACAGTTTATGATGTAACTCAGCGAGAGACATTTACCAATCTTTCTGATGTATGGGAAAAGGAAATTGACCTGTATTCAACCAATCAAGACTGTATCAAGATGCTTGTTGGAAATAAGGTTGATAAGGTAAGTTTACATAAACAGCACCCTCCCCCTTCCCCACCCCTGAGCAGCCAAAAAACAAGGCAAACCCCACAGATAAAAAAGCTCTGTTGAAGGAAAATTTGTAATCTCTCTCTTTCTACATGATTGTTGAAGCGCATTTTTTGGATGAGCAATTGAAGCAAGGGATTTTAAATTTGAGGAGGCTAGAGAAGGCAGAATTTCCTAACCTTCTTCCTTAATATTTACTCTTTTTTTTTTTTTTTTCCTTTCTTTCTTTGTTATCACCTAAAGCATTAAATTCATGCAAATGCCTCATATGGATATGAAAATTTCATGGTCAACCATTTCTTTTGCCTGGGTATGAGTTAGTTATTCTAAATTTATTCTGAGAGACAGAACTCTGATGAATACCATCTTGAGGCTAAGTATGTTATTGTCAGAGAGAAATACTGCCACCTGTTTGCTTCTTGGACTTGGCCATTTGGTTATAGGTATCAAAACCACTACAAACCAAGGATTGGACTTGTTAAATTTCTCAAGTTTTTGCACTTATGATGCGATTTGTGTGAATGTTACACTCTTGTGCAAGTATCTTTGCCCAATATGATTATGTTCTTGGTCAGCAAAGGCGGAAATATCCATTTCCTTCTTGTGTTGTGCAAAACAGGTGCATGAGAGACCGCTTCATTGCTCTTTTAGCAGAAGACATTAAAGTTGCCACATATTTTTATCTTAGATGCCTCGACATTTCTTAACTCCTTACTCTGGACACTTTCTTAACTCCTGCCTGGATGTCGTAGAGAGTCCATTTCTCAACTCTGTACTTTGTGACATAGTTCTTTCCTCCATTTTTTTGGCCTATTTGTAAGAAATAAGCTTGTGTAGTTAGTTGGTACAAACTCTAGTTTGTTGGTCACCATCCCTCCTATATCCATGCTTACAAAACTTGTCTTTTAGACAATTTAAAACCATTTTTCTTGTTGTACCACATCTTTTTGTTCAGTGAGATGTTAAGGAGCTTAACTCACATGTATGAATTTCGGCATCTTTCAGGAAAGGGAAAGGGTAGTAACAAAAAAAGAGGGCATAAACTTTGCTAGAGAATATGGGTGCCTTTTCATTGAATGCAGTGCCAAGACTCGCGTCAATGTACAGCAGTGCTTTGAAGAGCTTGTTCTGAAGGTATAAAATACAGTTACATTTTTCTTTTGCTTTTATTACTGATCCGGAAATTTTATGTGGGTGGAAATGCGTCCATATTCAGTATTGGAAACAAACTTAAGTAAGCACAAATGGTTCTGGATATTTTCCCAGATGACTTTTGGAATAGGATACAGACACTCATGCACATGTAACTGTATATGATATATGTAATTGGGTCAAAGTTGCATGAATTCGTTGCAGTAGTTCAACTCAGTCCCATCCTGTTGATGAACTTCTTGATCTGGTTCCTTTGTCCAATGAATGATATTTTAGGCTCCAATAATTGAAATGTAGATTCTCGACACACCGACCCTTCTAGCAGAAGGCTCCAAAGGCATCAAGAAGAACATCTTCAAGGAGAAGTCACCACAATCTGATGCATCAACAAGCAGCTGTTGCTGATAGCAGTTCTGACTCACGCATCTTGAATTGCCCAACCTCTAGCTGCAGCCATGGGGGGTAGCAATGGTAGCAGTGGCAGTGGTTCAGAAAGTTATTGTAATATGGTATTGTCGCAATTCTTCATGCAATTTTTTTCTCCGCGCGTGCTTTGCGGAGGTTTAAAAATCTGATAAATAAATAATTATTACTTAGTCCGCGCTGAATTCTGACCTTATAGTCCTGGAGATGATTAATTTTGTAACAAATTGGCCAATAATTTTTTTAATAGTATTTTATTGTAATAATTTTCCTTCGAGAAATACTATAAAACTAAATAGGTAATTAATTATTTTTTGTTTTTTTCAAACAGATGTATTTGAGTATAGGGCGGATTGATTATTGGGCATCTGACTGAACGTGCTCGTCACATCTAAGGTGCCAACAACTAGCCGTTTGCCTGCTTGAATTATACGCAGAATCAAACAGATGCCACCATGTTGAATTATCCACGCAAGATTGCAGATGGACGGAGTAACCTTATTCAATTATACGATTATAAGTTGTGAGCTCTGGTATGAAGCCATGTTCTATATATATATATATATATATATATATATATATGAATATGACTGGCATTATCAATTCAAGAGACATTCCGAAGCGGCCATGCACCCAACAAGTGAAACTGATAAATAAAAATGGATAGGGCTCTGTGCCAAAAAGATTGATGGTGGTTTCCAACATCTTTGTTTGGATTTGAAGTACACGATTAGATTTAAAGTGGTGTGTAACAAAACAAAAAGAAAAGAAAAAAAAAATTGTTAGTTATTTGGATACGCTGGAAATCTGTGGATTTTTATTTTTATTATTATTTTTTTTTGGTTGGGTTGTGATTAAAAATTAATGTTTATAAAATGACAATTATAATTTTGTGTAAAAACTAGATTGTCTACGTGATGATAGCTGGCGTTGTGAATGTAGACTGCGGATTGATTCTCGCAGTTTTGTGGGACCCACGCCAATTTTGCATCAAAATTTTCAATCATTTTCTTTCGTTCTTGATCACAAACCAACCAAGCGGAGGAAAATTCTTGTTAAAGTCACTTTCTTTCTCGCGAGATTCTTTCTCATTGTTTTTTCCCAAACCGAACAGACGGTTAAACTATGCGTACGTACAAAGTAAGAAAATTAATTTTTTCTACCGTATTAAAGATTTTTTTTTATAATTATGTCAATTTTATTTTTACATTTTTAAAATTTATATAATATATTAAATTTTGTTAATTAAATTTAATCACATTTAATATTTTTCGTTAAATGCATTCATTTCATGTCATATATCAAATACATTTTCTTTTTATTGTTAAATTTATTAATATAATATAAATTTTAATATTTTAAAAAAAATTTAAAAAATTAAAATAATTTTTTAAAATATTATAATTATTTTTTTCTCTCACCCTTTTACCTTTTCTTTTCATTTGAAGACAATACAAAATATGCACTAATAATTGTAAAAAAATAATAATTATAATATTAAAAATTTTTAAATTTTTTAAAAGATCGAAACTTATATTACATTAATAAATTTAATGAAGTGACAACGAGAGAGAAATGCATCTATTGAGTGGTGGGTCTTTAGTTGCTAAGTGACTATATTTAATGAAAAATATTCAAACATTAGTTAAATTTAACTACTAAAATTAATGTATTGAGTAGATGAAAAAAAAAATACATGAAGTAGATATAATTGAAAAAACTCTACAACATGGTGAGTGGAATTAGACTTTTGCCTACATACAATTCATTGATTTATTTGGACATAATAAAGTGATGACATTCTTATAATATAAAGAAATTTATATAAATATTTATTATATTATTATATAATTGTATTGTGTTGTATAAAATATTACTTTTATAGTTAAAAATATTTTAGACGTAGTATAAAATTTTAATGAGTCAAATGTGTCCAAGAATAATTTCTTTAGCAACATATCTGAGTGTCTTTATTTCATTATGCGGTTTGTCTGCAAAATGTTCATTATGGGAGTTGCGCTTATGGTGCATTGACACAAATACCGATATACAGACACGACCCGAAGGCACATGAATTTTTAAAAAATTAAGATACGAGTATAGGCATTTATATGATTGCATAATATATATTATTTTTTTGTCAAATATATATATATATATATATATATATATATATATATATATGATAAATTTAATATTTTTTGAACATATAATTTATAATTATTATTATGTTATTTTTACATTATAATTAGTATTATGGTAAGAATTTTAAGAAGATGTATTATAAATATAATATAATATTTATGAAATTGTAAATTAAAGTAATTGATATAATTTTTAAAATAAAAAATATCTTAATTATTTTTTACCATTAAATTATTTATTAATTTTTTTTATCAAAAAATGATTATGTATATAATTTTTAAGAATTTAAAAATAAATTATATATATATATATTTGATATATAACTAACACATCAATAAAAAAAATTCAACACTTATATTAAACATGTATGACATGTTTATTTAAAGTGTTTAACATGTTGGTTAAAAATATTTGATATGTGTATTTTTTTTTTTTTTTGTCAAACTTGGAACGTCCTTTACATGTTATAGGCATATCAAATAAGTTTCAATTGTAAAACTTTAAATTTATCTAAAATAATAAGTTTGGAGGTAAGTAAATTCGTAAACATTATAAGCCATGTCATGTTTATATATTTAGTAATACAAGATTTTATACTATTTTACACACTCTTTTAATATATATTAGATTTAATTAATATGCGATATAATGAAATTAAAATCAAACTCATTTATTACACATTATTAGTACTAAGCTAAATTAATTAGACTAAAACTATGAAAAAGTTAAATTATTGAATGATGAGTGTAGATAAGAGGATAAATCAAACTTTAATACAACATCAAATAATACCTTAGAATAATCAAACTTACTTAAAAAGTCAAATTTGTAAGTGGGAAGCATATAGGCATTATAAATCATATTAGGTCATTATACCTTGCAATATGAGATTTTATATTCTTTAGCATGCTCTCATAACATATCTTAAACCTAATTAGCATATGGTATAATAAAAATTGAATTAGACAGACTAAATCCATGTATTAGGCCCTATTATTATTAAGTTGAATTGATTAGACTAAAGATATGGAAAAAGACAAACCACTTGTTAAAATTATAGAATTTATTGGAATTATGTGTTATATATTATTTTTTTATATTTTGATATGTTCTTTATACTTGATTAATGTCATTAATATCAATTTATTTGATATCAATTTACTATCTTGATTAACAAGCATGTAATTTGTATTTGAAAAGATGTTATTTTGATTCATACTTTTTGTAATAAGACTTTTTAATTTTGAAATTTGAATTAATTTAATAATTGTGCAAAGATATTGTTTTTTGTTAGTGCTTTACTTTTAGAAAGGTCTTAAATAAGATCTTGAGAAAAATAAGAATCATGAAAATTTAAAATTAGCAAAAAGTTTAGGTTAGTTAACTTATGTCATTGACTAGATAGCTTGATAAAAAGAGAAGAGAAGAAAAAAAAGAACAAAAAAATTAGGTCAATCAATTGGATTAGTGTTAACTGTTAACCAAAGACTAAAATAGACTTCAACCTACAAAGAGAAAAGGTTATAGAAATTTCAAACTAGTCAACCTAATTATAGTTGCAGTTAATTGAAGGTAGTTAACAAAATAAAAGCTTTAAAGTTGCAAAGTTATAAAGAATTTAAGTTATTTGATGTAACTGTGTTTTTAGTTGACCAATAAGATTAAAAAGCTAAAAGCACAGAAGATGAAAAAGTTACAAAGATTTTAAGCTAGTTATTTAAGTTTATATGTTGTAGTCAACCAATACCTTACAATTAAAATTTTCTACTTTTGGAATTAATTCTTTTTACAGAAAAAGTTTAATGTCTAATGACTAGATTTTTTTTTTTTGTTATTTATAAAAGGTTTAAGAAAATGATTTGAAGATCACCTCGAATATGTTGTATTGAGATTAATGTAAGATCAAAAAATAAAAAGAAAGAAAATGATCAAAAGTGAAAAGATTAAAGAGTAAGGACTTTAAATGAAACAAAGTTTACATTATATAAAAGCATGAGTGCTTAGTCAAAAACAATAAAGTGTAAGTCTTTAAGTGTTAAAAAACTATTAGTTTTTATGAAAGCTTAACGAAAGCTTTGTTATGATTAAAGTCAAGGTAACTAAGTGTAAAGACTTGTCTTTACCTTGCAAAAGAAGAAAGGAAAATGAAGTAAGTGTCTTAAAAAAGGAATCTTAAGAAGTAAATATGGACTCCCAATTTGAGCTGAGCTATTATAAATTACTGTGCATGCTCTATTTTTTTCTTAGGTTCCTAATTTAAGCTAAACTACTATAAAGTTGTTGTGTATGCTCTATTTTTTCCCTTGCATTGTAACACTTGTGTTACAAATAAAACTAACATATGTAGATGATGCATTAATTGACTACTCTTAAGTACATGTAATGAATGATAAGCTCAACTAATTTGACTATAACAGGGTCTAGACTTTGGTATTAAGACTTAATAATGATCTTATTATTAGAACCAAATAGGTCTTTAAAAACAAGCTTAATGAAAGTGACCAAATTTTGAAAAACAAAACTAAGGTTAGTTGTTAAATGCTACAATTAAGAAGACATTGATTATGATGAGACCTTTGTTGTAGTTACTAGATTAGAGGCCCTTAGAATGTTGTTTGTATTTGCATTGTATAAAAATTTCAGGTTATATCAAATGAAAATGAAAAGTACATTTCTCAATGACTATGTGACAAAAGAAGTTATTATTGATTAATCTCCTAACTTTGAAAATAAAGAGTTCCCTAAATCATATTTACAAGCTTTAATAAGTTTTGTATAGGTTAAAGTAAGTATTAAGAGCTTGGTATGAAAAATTCAACTCTTTCTTATTTGACAAATGCTATAATAAAGGTAAAGTTGATATTAATCTTTTTATCAAATCAAAATGTAAAAATTTGTTACTTATTCAAATTTATATTGATGATATTATATCTAATGTTATTAATAAGTCATTATGCAAAGAGTTTGATAGTGATATAGAAACAAAATTTTGAGATAAGTACAATGGGAGAATTAAATTTCTTCTTTAGACTCTAAATCAAGCAAACCAAAAATGAAATCTTCATTAATTAAACCAAATATGCAAATAAGTTATTAAAGAAGTTTGGCATAGATGATTACAAACCTTATAGCACTCTAATGGCTGCTTTTGTAAAGTTGGATAGTGATGTAAATAATAAAGTTATAGATAGAAAGTAGTAAATAACTATGATTGTTAGTACTCTTTATTTTATTATTAGTAGACTAAATTAGATATTTGCTATTTATTTGTGTACAATATTTTAATTTAGCCAAAGGAAGTAACACTTAGTTGTCCTTGAGAAAGTGCTTAGATGTTTTAAGGAACCTGTAAGTTTAGGACTTAAATGTCCTAGAAGATTAACCTTTAACTAAGTAAGTTACTTAGACTTTGTTAAAGATAAGATTGAGAAGAAGGGTACCAAAGGTGTATATCAATTTTTTGGTTGAGCCTTAGTCTTATAATGTAATAGAAAATAAGGTTCAATTATTCTTTTTACAATTGAAGTAGATTAAATGGAAATAAAAGCTTGTTATACTCAATTATTTTAGATGAAGTAGGCTTCGTAGAACTTTAGATTACATTACTCTTATGTGTTTATCAAGTGTGATAACATAAGTATAATCAATATGACTAAAAAATCTTGTATATCATACTTAAACCAAACATATTAACCTTAAGTACCATTTCATTAGGAATTATGTGTTCAAGGGATACATGTCCTTAAAGTTTACAAACAACGATGATCAGTTAGTTAATATTTTTACCAAATCTTTAAGTGAGGATAGGTTTTTGATCATTAAAGAGAGACTAAAGATGATTAAGTTAGACTAATCTATTGATTATATGATTGTTGTGATTTGAATGTTTTTTTGTAATTTAAGATATGATTATATATGTTTATACATTTGATATATGATGTAAAATGGAAGTACAGAAAATAAAATAAGTAAAGATCAACATTTGATAAGCCTTTACTAGATTTTAAAATTTATTATAAAAGATAAATGATTCTTAAAAGAGAATTTTCATGTTATTCATATGATAAATTTGACAATTAATCATTTATTAGGATAACTTTTCTAACTAGATTGCTAACATAAGATTTTATTTATAATAATTTTTAATCCTAAAAGACATTGATTAATAAGGAAGTAAGTAAATATTAATATTAAAATCATTAAACTTGAGCTTAAAGTTAGGCCACTAAAACTCTTAATTAAGTTAAAATATCTTAAATAAGTAAATAAATTATAAAATTAAAATTATAACATTAATTATAAAATAATAAAAAATAATTTATTTTACATAAGACCCTTTCACTTAAAAGACTTACTTAAATTAACAATAAGGAATTGATGTCTTTCGTACCATAAAAACAAATTTTTAGAATAAATTAATGTCTTTAGTAAGATCTAATAGTTTCTTTTATCAATCATTATTTGAGCAATAACACTAACCAATGATGATGTCAAGCCAAAATTTTCCTCTACTTAATTGTCCACTCTAAGAAAATTAATAAATAATGTTGGTAGAGAATTAATAAGATGATGAGACTTATCTTTCTCAATATAAGCATGCATTTGAGTAGAAAATCAATTTGTAAAAAAGGGAGCTATCTCTTAACTATAATGAGTGGGTTAAAGAAAATAATACCATACAAGTTTGTTTAGGAGTCATGATTATAGAATGCCCTAAAAATACCTCAATTTTTTTATGGCTATAAGTAACTTGAAATAAAAAAAAGAATTTTTAGCATAGTGCTTGACAGAATCAGAAGGAAACTTAATAAGTGAAACAAAAAAAATTCTTTTAAGAGTTAGTAAAGAAGTCCTTATCAAAGCATTGAAACAAATGATCTCTAAAATATTTTGCTTCCTTAATCTTTTATGATGAAGTAGCTCACCTAGCTAATTGCTTTTAATAAGAAAGCTCGGATTCAACATAAAAATTCATTGGACATAATGGGTAAGGCTAACTCTTAGAAAAAGGGCTAGTGGACTTGGTTTTTAAGATTTCTAATTTTTTTTAATCATACATTTTAGGCAAGCAAGCATGAAGATTTTTGGCTAATGAAAACTCTTTACTAGCCAAGACACTAAAGGCATAATATTATTAGCATGATAACTTTTTAGAGTCTAACTTGGGATACATACCAAACTATATGTGGTGTAGTATTCTTAAAACTTGCCCCCTTATTTAACAAGGCCTTAAATGGTTAGAAAGGGATGAGGAAAAAAAAATTATCTTTACATTTCCCTTTTGCATCAGAAAAGGTATTAGCTTTGATTAGCAATGGTATAAGATGATAACAAGAAAGCTTGATTGAGCAGATATTTATGCCAAGCAAAAGCGAATAAATCCTTTCTATCCTTCTTAGTTTCTAAGGGATGAAGGATAAATTAATTTTGCATTATGATCTTACTGATAACTATATTGTGAAAAATGCATATAAGCTAGCTCAAGCTCATTTTAAAAGGAATGAAGATGCCATATGGCATAGGTTTCTAGAAAAAACTATGGAATTAAGTACTTCTTATGGAATGCTTTACACAATTTTTTACCCACAACAATGAATTTGGCTAATAAAGGGGTTAAAATTAATACTTTTTGTGCCTAGTGTAGTAAGGCTAATGAATTTACATGCCCTTTTGTAATGTCCTAAGGTAGTAGGTATATGGCTCTTAAGCCCTCTTTATCTATATACACGGGAGATAACCCTATTTAGTTTCATGGATTAGTTTAATGCTTTAACTTAACAAGCAAAACTTGAGGTACCTAAAATATTAGTAATGGTAGTATAGTTAATCTAGCATTTATGAAACAAACTAGTCATGAAGGGAAAACCATTAATCCTAGGCAAATGATTGAAGTAGCTATATGCCTTTATGGTGATTTTATTAAAACCCAAGATGAGCAAAGGATCCATAAAGATGGTTATATGCTTTATTAAGTGCCACCAGTGGATAGAATTGTCAAAATTAAGGTTAATATACAAATAAATTCATAATTTATATGTTTTAACCAATCTAGCTTAACTTTTAACAAGTAACAATTTAATAATCTTAGATTTTTTTTTGTAACAAATTTAGCCAATCATTAACCTACACTAACAAAAATCATCAAAACCATATGATATGTCAAATTGATGTGTAAAAATTACTAGTATGGACAAAAACAAATGCTCTCATATTGCATTTGGTTTTCCCATTAATCAATCATAATTGTCATCATAAAAAATAGGAGATTACTAAGTTTATTATGATCATGTGTTATATATTATTCCCTTATTTTTATGTAGTCTCCATGTTTGATTGATGTTCTTAATGTCAATTTAATTGAATTATATCTTTATTATCTTGGTTGATAAGTATGTATGCTTTATTTGAAAAAAAAATATTATTTTGATTCATACTTTTTATAATGAGACATTTGAAATTTGAATTTAAAATTAAGTTAACAATTATGCAAAAACATTTTCTTTTGTCAATTATGTACTTTATTAAATGAGATCTTAAGTATCTTAAGGAAAGATGGAAAGAATTGTGAAGATTTAAAGTTACTAAAAAATTCAAAGTAGTTGACTTATGTAATTAACTAGACAGCAAGAGTGCTCTGCTAAAAAAAGATAAAGTATAAGTCTTTAAATGCTAAAAAAATCATTAGTCCTTGTTAAGGTTTCATAGAAACTTTGTTATGATCATAACCAAGGTAACCAAGTATAAAGAGTTATCTTTACCTTACCCAAAATAATAATAATAATAATAATAAAGAATAGTAAAGTTAAACTTTTGAAAGAGGTGACAATTATCATCAAGGCTATAAAAAATATAAATATCTTACTTTTGATCATATAACAATAGACAACGTAAGTAAGGGTTAATCCCACGAGGAGTGTCTTCAATTCAATACTAAATAATTAAAACTTAAAGACACTAATATGAATCAGGGGACTAACATTGAATTTTAACTTGATAACAACTAAAGTAAATAATAAGATTAAACAAAACAACTTATAGAAATATCAATTAACAAAATTTTTGATACTTTCGATTATCCACAATGTTGTCTCAATTTTGTTAAAATTGTTAACCCTAGATAACATGCTTTGGTACCTGAATATTCCTTCAAATATTCACCAAGCAAAACAAGCTCCCCACTTAAACTCTAATACTTTTATCCTTTAAAAAAGCTCTCTAGGATTATAAATTAGCAACCTTAAAAATTAGGAAAATGGATTAATTCAAGTAATAATTGCACAAACTCAGATTGTTTAATTTGTGTTGATTTATTTATAACAATAAGAAGAAAATTATTTATAATTCCTTATTGTTAATTGCTACTTAGTGATTAAGAATAAGTACAAAATTTATTAAAAACTTCCTCAAAACATACCTAAGTTATAAAATATATATTAATTAGTTTAAATAGGTATAAAACTCATTAAAAACAATTGAATGCAAAAGGAAAAAACAAATAAATTCTCACTTATCAAGTGGAACATTAAAAAGTGTATGTAGACTCCTAGTTTGAGTTAAGTTACTATAAATTGTTATATAAGTTCTCTCTTTTCCTTTTTCCCTCTTTATTTTTAGTTGTTTAATTGCTTGCTTTATTATTTATTATTGATTATCTTATTATTTTTCTTTGAAATTGGAATTAAATGTGGGTTAAGTAACTAAGCTAATTAGATCCAACTCGAGTTACCTTAATAATTAACACCATTGAATGACAAGTGAAGAAAAGAGAATAAAGCAAACTCTAATACTATAGTAAATAACAAATAACACTTAGGAACCTTAAATTTATCTAGGAGCTTAAACTTGTAGGTGGAGAAACCTAAGTAATGTCAAATCTTTATTCTTAGTACTATGAGATTTTATACTCTCTAGCATACCTTTTTGACACATGTTAGGCCTAATTAGCAAGTGACATAATGAAACTAGATTAAATTAGCCAAAATCATGTACAAGCTTCTATTAATAATGTGTTAAGTTAATTAAACTAAGAATGTAGAAATGGTCAAACCATTAAATAACAAGTGTAGATAATAAAAAGTGTTAAAAAGTATAAAATTGTCATATTTCTAAAATATAAAAATTTAATATGACTTATTCTATGGTGTTATTTGATATAGTATCAAAAGTAGATTTACTCTATTGTTTATACTTGCTATTTGGTAGTTTGACTATTTCTATATCTTCAATCTAATCAATTTAGCTTAGTGTTAATGGAGCTAAGTATATGTATTTGGCTCATTCAATACAATTTTATTGTAACATGTTCTAAGTAGACATAAAA
Organism: Bruguiera parviflora; assembly: GCA_019804595.1. Classification (NCBI taxonomy): domain Eukaryota; kingdom Viridiplantae; phylum Streptophyta; class Magnoliopsida; order Malpighiales; family Rhizophoraceae; genus Bruguiera; species Bruguiera parviflora. The sequence goes on from CM034046.1 coordinate 9,328,306, forward strand.
CATGTCAAAGGGATGTGTTAAAAAGTATAAAATCTTATATCATTAATTATAAGGACTTGACATAATTTCTAATGTCTATGGAGTGTTCACTTATAAGTTTAAGTTTTTAGGTGAATTTGAGATTTTAAAGTGTCATTTGATTAGTCTTCAAAATTTTGAAAAAGACAAAAAAAAAAAAAAAGATTTTGAATATTTGAGGCAAATTCAATTGGTCTAATTTGTCACCCAAAAAAGAAAAAAGAAAAAGAATAAGGAGTTGAAAAGTAAAGGCCTAATAACAAAGATTCCACAATTTGCTACTTGAGAAAAGCCTAACAAGAATGAGAGGCATGTAAAGCCAACTCCTCTATACTTTACCGGAGTTTGTTTCCCCTTTCTAGCCTTTGTTTTTTTTTTTTTTATTGCCTTGTTTATTACTAGTTAATCCAATTATTTCCCTTATTATGGTATGACAATCGGTACAACTCAGCATACTTGCAATTTAGTTGATTTAGAATTTCAATAACTATTGCACACACAGAATAGGGAAATGCATAGGATGAAATTGTTGATAAGTCTAGTAAGTTATGAGCTTCTCTTATTATTATGTCACAATATAGTACTTTAATCACTAGTCACAATTTTTTTTTATAAAAGCAAATTTATGTGACTGTTATAACAATAAAAGCAACACACATCGATAAGGAGTTCTCACCAGAGAAGGCAAGTCTCAAAATGATATCTGGCTGGGTCCACACAAAGGTCTAGGATCTGAATCTTGGCCAAGTCCTACAGTAGAGCACATAACTAAAGGCTGGAGGTGGACTTCAGTATTAGCACACCAACAATCAAGTCAGTAAAGGGTTCAAGTTCTCAAACAAGTAAGTAGAGAGAAATGGTCACCATTACTTGGAATAGGTGTTTGCCTAACCTATTTGTACGTGTTTGAACTATTTTGTACAAATGAGGCCTAGTATGGATGTGATGAGCATACGGCATCAATTTCATGGTTGAGTCAGAACCTTCCAGGCCCAAAGGAGTTGGTGTCGGGCTTAAATGGGACGAGTGGCCGGCTCGGTGCTATTCTTTCGGCTCGATAGATTGTTTTCCTCCTTTAAAAAAGGACCGAGCCTAAGCATTTGGGACAAATCTAGTGCATGTCACATTTGAAATTCAAAATGGTCATGTGGCCGAATGGTGGTGTTTATTTGTGAACAGTCGTCTTAGAGGATGTGCTAAGCATTTATATATTGTTCCTCGACGCATTGGACATCTCCCCATTTTTTGATTAATCTCGATTTGGTCCCTCGTATGGTTCATATGAAGCAAGTCACGACTGGTTGTCCAATCTTGAGACCTTATGGCAACACGAGGTGTGCCACTAAGGTTCATAAGCCACGTGCATGCGATTAAAATGTAAGGGTGGTGCAAGAGATGCTTCTGGCAAGTTACGAGGTGTTTTAACCCTATGACTTGCTTCTGGCAAGTCACGAGATGCTTTTGATTCGATAAATTTCTACTCCTTCCTTCCATCTTTTTCTGTTGATTTCATTCTATAGATAAACTATGTCGGTCAAGCTTACCCCGAGATGACCAACGAAGAAAATCTCTTGTTAGATTTCACAAATCTTGCAAACTGCATGATAAATTTTTCAGGATTTAGTTCTAATAGTTTAGCAACTCATTGCACTTCTCAATTTAACTGCATGGATTAGAATGTTGAGATAAATAACTCTGAGGTAAAATTTTGGAATGCAACAAATGGATGTAAAGTGCTCTCTTAGGATTTGTGTAGAAAGAAACCTAGTCTTGGTTCTGCTAATAAAAAAGAATTTATTCCATAGATTGGTGCCTAGCTAAAGAATGATCCTTTTAAAACTATATGGGTCACTCCAAAAAAGTTAGCATCATAAGCAACTTGGGGTTGGCTATCGAGCTGTATATAGTCGCCTCACCTTGTATCAATGGCCATTAATTGTTACTTTCCCTTTGTTGAGTTTTTTCCTGCCTTCGACTTTCCTTCGTACGCATGATCAAACGATAAAAGCCTTATAATTCTTCTGGATTTAAATCTTGTTTTTTCATACTTATAATGTTCATGGTTTTGTTTAAATTTCTTCCTAAGGATTATGACAAACGATAGCTTCTAAAGCTAATTAATCAAGCTAAGCAACTTCTACAAATTTTATGTTCTCTTAATTTGTAATGTTGAATATTTTGTACAACCATGCACCTGTTATCTCCATTTTGCAATCAGCAAATGCAATGCCTGTCATCCTTCTTTGACTTGAAAAGCTATTTTTCTACATAATTGGTTTTATCACTTTTGTGCAGACCTCTTTTTTTAGTGAATTAGCTTGATGTCTCGATTTCTCTTAAAAAAAAAAAAAAAAGAGACTAGAGAAGGGAGCACCGTAACTGTGAAGGTTTTTTCTTTCCCTGTCATAATTGATTTTCTAATACGTAAATCCATGGGAATTATTATATGTACTTGATTTTCTGGCTTGCTTTGAATCAGGAAAAAATATTTCTGTCTGGAGATCTTTAGCTCGTCCATCTTCCACTTCATGTGGTTGGTTGTTCATGTGAGCATCTCCCCATTTGTTACGTTTAAGTCAAGCATGGCCATGTCATGTGCCTCATGTCAAAATGCTCTTTAATTTTGCCGTGTATACCTTGATTTATCTTCCCAGGGATATCTTGGTATTTAAGTTTACTTTCACCCATAAATGATTCTTGCCATTGAGATTTAGTTACCTTTTGGAAACTGGATATATCAATTGTCTTGAATCTCGCAGTTTAGTTTTCTTAATTGCAATGTTATACGCACATTAGAAATTTGTTGGCCGTTGTACAATATCCATTTCCATTTTGATCCTTATGTTGTGTAATTTAAGCAAGACAGACAAGTTTTCCCTCTCGCAATCTAAGACCTTCCAAATGCAAAAGGCAGTTAGCCTACTAATTTCCATAGACCTGTCTTATTTTTCTTCTTTTTTTTTTTTTTTAAATTTTTCATAGATAAACTTAAGCCCAAACTAAGTTTTTGTTATTTTCGTGACCTATATAATTTGTAGGAAAAATGCACATATTGGACTAACCTCGACAAAAAGGAGACAAATACTCCAACCCTGGTCGATCACTGATATTATGTATATTGTTTTAATGATATCTATGAGTTGGTATTTTATGGATGCTTTAATTTATATAATAGATGTTAGTTAACTGAGAGAAAAAAGAATAGAAGAAGGTTTCAACTAGCAAAACTTAAACTCATTAATAAGAGAGAGTGATACGGCATGCAAGAATGAACTTTGCATGAACAAATACACATTCGGTGTAGATTGTGAAATGCTAAGAGATATCAAGAGTTTAAGAGAGACTAAAAACATGTCATTAAAGGAAATTGTAGCAATGTTTCTTCACATATTATCTCATCGTAAGAAAAATAGATCAGCCTATAATTAATTTGCTAGGAGTGGGAAAATTGTGAGTAGGCAACTTAATCTTTATCTAAAAGCTGTCTTAAAATTGCATCAACCGCTCAATAAGCCTACACTAGTAATTGAAGATTTCATAAATGAAAGGGGGAAATATTTCAAGGTACATATATAGTATCTTATGGCTAGTAATATTTTTTTTTTTTTCTAATTTTTTTCTCGATGAATCTTCTTATATCTTTTTATTCTTTTTCTTTTTCTGCAGAATTGCTTAAGAGTTTTAGACGACACCTTTACTAACATGCGTGTAGTTTCTAAAGATGATCCAAAATATGAAGTAACAAAAGGAAATCTTGCAATGAATATGTTGGATGTTTGTTTACTTCACTTGCAATTTATATATGTTTTACTTGGATGGGAGGGGACAACACATGATAGTCTTGTCCTTTGAGATGCCATTTCTAGACATGATAGTTTTGAAAGTTACACAAGTTAACTTAAAGCTAGTTAGTTAAAGATAAAATAATAATAATTATGAACTTCAATTTATGGATATATTATATTAAGACTAATTTATACTAAATATACTAAGATTGTTACTATTTGACTAATGCCGGATAAACTAATGACGAGGGATTTCTTGCTTCATTTAGAGCACAACATTATCGCCTTAATGAATGGAGAGGTGATAGTTACCACAAATTGTAGAGAAGTATTTCAATATCATAGCATTATAAGACTAAAAATACGATAAAAATGTGTCTTTTGTTTGCTTAAAGGACGATAGGTAATTCTTTGAAGTCCCTCATTTGAACCCATTATCATACTTTTATGGCATCTTGTCGCGACAAGCCTTTCTGGTAAGGGAAAAGGCTCAACCGATGCCTGCCGAAGTGCCGGGGGTGGGCATCCTGTAATATGTATTTGTTGACTGTGAAGTCAACACCGATCATTTTAATGGTCATTGCAACATTATAAGTGATTCGATTTATTTTATTAGAATTCTTCAAAATTTGAGAGTATAATTATATTTGATGAAGGTCGTAATTAACCAAAATAATCATCACGATGATATTAATATTTATTTACTTTTATTTTTATATTTTTTCTACTCATATTTTATTTATTTATTTTTATTTTTTTCTCTTTTTTTCTTATAATGTATTACACTCAATAAGACAATTTTCAGAAAATTTAGATAAGTAATAGGAGGGATTTTTATTTTTCCTTTTTCTTTTAGATGGATTGTTGTAATTCTAAACCGGTACAATTATTAGAAACTTTACGCACCTTTTTTTATTTTCATTTTCTCCTTTTTTATCTTTTTCTCCTTTTCTTTTTTTTTGCCCTTTTTTTTTTTCTTTCCTCAGCTTCCTTTTCATTTTCTTTTTCTTTTTCTTTTTTACATTTCTCGACTGCTTGACTCCCCAACTTTTAGTCTCTCTCTCTATAACGACCGCTTTTATAACCATTTTTTACATTTTTAACTTGACAATACCTCAATCACGAGTCTTGGGCAAGATTTTTCGTGTTAAAAATCAAGATATGACTTTAAAATGGTGGTTTTTTTTCTTTTTTTGTTGATTTTGGACTAGATGTGGTAGAGATGGAGAGGGTAGTGGCCGCCAATAGCGAGACGTTATCGGTCTCCAATCGATACATAGAAGGCACCAGCAAGTAGATTGTCATTTACTAAATCCACCTTTATTGGTGTTGTGTGGTGATAATGACCAAAAAGGGCACATGTAGGAGGTGGAATGAGCGGCGATGCCGAGCTTTGAAACGATGGGCGTCGCCATCCATCGCTCTACTTGGCATGTGGCCATCAGAAATGGAGATCAATTCTAGTCCTGTATGATGACGATGATCGGTGGTGATGTGTCTGGTGATCAACCTTGAACTGTTTCATCAAATCGTATTAGGTTGAATATTCGGTAACTGAAATTTCAATTGTCTTATATATATTAGTATATATTTATATTTGGTAATTAAGTAAATTAGAATTAAAGTTACAAAATTTTAGGGTGTATATTATATTTATATAATATAGTATGTTGTAAAGAGAAAAAAGGCCAATAAAATTTTTTCTAAATTCTTTTGTTTTTTTTCTCTTCTCGGCTTTTCATGGCATCAGAGCAGTAATCAGAAGTGGCATGCAAGTTGCCGGCAGAGAGGACCTCGGCAATAGTAGCGGATCTCGACCCTCTCGCCGCACAATAAATTACGCCCGTCGTGAGGCCAGCAAGCACCGTGTTAACCAAATCGTCGGTGTCCCTCCAATGAATCAAAGCGCTCTCAATCCTAGCAAACATCAGCCCCAGAACCTCCAAATTATTCTTGAAGTTCCGACACGCTTGCCCGCCGGAATTTAAAACACAATTGACCCTCAATTTTAAGAGTCACCAGCCTTGGCGCCGCGGATTCCGTCAATTGATCCCTTGGCGGTGCCGAGAATCGCCCCGGATAAATACGCAGTTCCGGTGTAGTACTGGAGGTTCTCCCCCCAACTCCGTTGCTGGCGGGTGGCCTCCTCGTTAAAAAGAAATTCTGGCGACATGAGGAGATTGTAGAGTCGGCCAAGGTGTTCTAAAACAATACCGAACCCTCAAACTATAAACCCTAGGACGATGACAGATCAAAAAGCCTCAAGTTTAAGGGACAATTCATTGTTCTTATTAAGCGCAAATGACAACCCAGGTAATTCAATTACGCAGACACAATTCAAAGGACCAAATTACAAAGAATGGGTTAAAGCCATGAGGATTTCGTTAAGGGCAAAAAAGAAACTGGGTTTCATTGATGGCACCATTAAGGAGCTGAACCAGAACTCAGATGAAATTGATGATTGGTGGATAGTAAACTCCATGATTGTGTCGCGGATCTTTAACACCATTGAACCAAGCTTGTGTTCCATGATCTCATACAAGGAAATGGCAAGGGAATTATGGGATGATATTCAACAGCGATTCTCTATTCGTAATGGTGCGCGAGTTCATCAATTGAAAACGAAGGTTGCAAATTGCAAATAAAACAGGGATTTGATCATGACTTATTATGGACGACTTAAGAAACTGTGGGATGATTTGAATGATTATGATCCTATGCCTACATGCTCTTGTAATGGATGCAAGTGTAACTTCGTTACATGGCTTCAACAGCATTAAGAGGATGAGCGGGTGCATCAATTCCTCATGGGGCTTGATGAATCATCTTATGGTAATGTTCGCTCCAATATCATCGTTTTACACTCTCTTCCAAACCTTCATAGGGTTTATTCTCAAGTTACAGAGCAAGAACAAGTGCAGGTGATGACTCAAGCAGCTCCCATTCGGTCTGATCCAGTGAGCTTTGCTATGAAAACAGTTAGCTCAGGTTCTCAGAATTCAGGGGGGGACCAAAAAGACAATGAAGTAGTTTGCTCTCACTGTCAGAAACCAGGACATAGCATAGACACATGCTTTTGTCTACATGGCTATCCTGACTGGTGGCCAGGAAATTTGACTCAAGGAAGAGGCAGAGGATGTGGTAACTAGGGACATGGTCAGAGTAGAGTAGCACTAGCTAATGTTGCACAAGGGGCAGAAGGAGCGGTTGCTAATGTTCCTCATGGGAGACCACTTGATGATTATGATAAAGCTGGGTTGGAGACCCTGAGTAAAGATGATTGAGAGACTTTGAAGTCTCTCTGGAACACTCACACGAATAATACATCTTTCACTCAACCAAGGTTTAATGGTAAGACATATTTACAATGGTTGTTTGACACAGGTGCGTCGCATCATATGACGGGTAAGAAAACTGCATTTGTAAAATTTCAAGGAATATCTCATTGTCTTGTGAAAATGCCGAATGGTAAATACGTTATGGCAATAGGAGAAGGAACAATTCTTGTAGGAAAATTATTTCTCATGAGTGTTTTATGTGTCCCTGAAATACGATACAATTTGATATCTGTTTCAAAATTAGCTCGGGACAAAGGTCATATTTTGAAATTCACTGATCGTTTATGTATTGTTCAGAACCGCACTTCGAGGATACTGATTAGAGTGGGTAAAGAGCTTGGGGGGCTGTATGTTGCACGAGGGGAGCTTCTGGTCAGTGCTTATGGAGCCGTTGCAGTCAAGAATATGGGTTTATGGTATAAAAGATTAGGGCATCCCTCTATACGAGTTATAAAACAGCTCCCTACAATAGAAGGTAGTACCGAGATAAATAAAGAGGTTCATGAACCTTATGATGTTTGTTTCCAGGCAAAACAAACTCGTACTCCTTTTTCTATTAATGACAATAAAACTAGTGATATCTTTGACTTAATTCATTGTGATTTATGGGGAGCTTATTGAGAGGCTAATTTTTGTGGTGTTGCTTATTTTCTGACTATTGTTGATGACTGTTCTCGTGGTGTATGAGTTTATTTGATAAAGGGGAAACATGAGGTCTCATATGTGGTTAAGAATTTTTTGGCTATGACCGAGAGACAATTCAATAAACAAGTCAAAATTATACGCAGTGACAATGGTATAGAGTTTACTTGTTTAGGTAATTATTTTAAGGAACGTGGGATTATTCATCAAACCTCTATGGTTGAGACACCTCAACAAAATGAAAGAGTTGAGGAAACATTGACACATTTTGAATGTTGGTAGGGCGCTCCGTTTTCAAGCTAACTTGCCTATTCAATTTTGGGGAAAATGCATTCTCACTGCAGGATATTTAATTAATCGTACTCCAGCATTGATTTTGGGTGGAAAAACTCCATATGAAATTTTGTTTGGAAGCCCTCCATCTATTTCTCATCTTAGGGTATTTGGTTGCCTATACTATGCTAAGAACATTAATCGAGAAATAGATAAGTTTGCAAGTCGAAGTCATAAATGCATATTCATGGGTTATCCTTATGGTAAAAAAGGATGGAGGGTGTATGATCTAGATAGGAAAGTTTGCTTTGAAAGTCGAGATATGGAGTTCGTTGAGCAAATGTTTCCTTTTGCCCATACGGACTCTGCCAGGCAGGCAACTCCAGATTCCCTGCCTGCTGTCATTGAGTCTACTATATTGGAGGACGTGCTTGAGATTGAGACACCTTCGCCAGCCTTTGAATATGATGGACAGTCCGTGGAAGAGGGTGTGATAGCAAATGGGGTCGTACCAGTATCGGAAGTTGCAAAGGTTATGGGTGCAACGGATGATCCCGGACGCGGCAAACGGGCACGATAGCCTTCAATTCGTTTGCATGACTATGTGCTGCATACAGTTGCCCTCAGTCCCTCGAGCTCTCCTTCCTCTTCCTTGGCATCCTCAGGTATGCCCTACCCCATCACAAACTATGTGAATTGTACTAAATTTTCCTTGTCGCATCGTCGATTTGTGGCTGCAGTAACTATAGGGATTGAACCAACTAGTTTTAAAGAGGTTATGCAGCATTCATATTGGCGTGAGGCAATGAAAAAGGAGGTTGAGGCACTAGAGGATAATGAAACATGGATAGTTGCTACTTTGCCTAAGGGAAAGAAGGCTCTTGGTAGTAAATGGGTGTACAAAATCAAGTACCATGTAGACGGAACCATCGAACGATACAAGACACGCTTGGTTGTTTTTGGGAATCACCAAATCGAGGGTCTAGATTATAATGAGACGTTCACACCTACTGCAAAGATGGTCACAATTCATACCTTTTTAGTAGTAACGACGATCCGTAGATGGGATTTGCATCAGATGGATGTGCACAATGCATTTTTGCATGGCGATCTGGAGGAGGAAGTTTATATGCGCTTTCCACCAGGTTTTACGACACCTGGAGCGGATAAAGTGTGCCGTTTGCGCAAGTCTCTCTACGGGTTGCGACAGGCACCACGGTGTTGGTTTGCCAAGCTTGCTGCGGCTCTGATTCAATATGAAATTCAATAATCTAGCTCAGACTATTCTTTGTTCACATTTTGGCATGACAAAGTTCAGTTGACCATTTTGGTCTATGTGGATGATCTGGTGATAGGTGGGACTGATAGTGATGCCATTCAGGCATTTAAAACTTACTTGAATACTTGTTTCCACATGAAAGACCTTGGCAAATTGAAGTACTTCCTAAGTTTTGAAGTAGCGCGAAATTCAACTAGGATTTTCCTTTATCAGAGAAAATATGCTCTCGATATTATTTTTGAGACCGGTTTGTTAGGTGCTAAACCTGCCAGCACATCAATGGAACAAAATCATCACTTCGCTTTAGCTAAGGACGCGCCTCTTCCTGATCCTATGTCTTATCGGCGTCTTATTAGTTGTCTCATCTACTTGACAATTACTCGACCTGAATTGTCTTATTGTGTGCATATCTTAGCACAATTTATGTAGGAGCCACGACACAGTCATTGGGAGGTAGCCCTTTGGGTTGTTCGTTTCTAAAACTTCATCCTGGGCAAGGTCTTCTACTCCGTTCTGATTCCTCCCTTCATCTTACGGCTTATTGTGATACGGATTGGGTGAGTTGCCCCTTGACTCGATGTTCTTTGACGGCATATTTTGTCTTTCTTGGGGACTCTCCAATTTCCTAGAAAACAAAAAAACAACATATTGTATCTCGATCTTCGGTTGAGGTAGAATATCAATCTTTGACCTCTACGACTTGTGAATTGAAAGCTCAAGGGTTTGTTAGTTTTTCTTGGCATCCCTCACTCATTTCCTATGCGGATTTATTGTGATAATCAGTCAACTCTTCACCTTGCTCACAACCCTGTGTTTCATGAACGCACCAAGCACATTGAGGTTGATTGTCACTTTATTCATGATGAGATTCATCGTGGTATCATTCTTCCTCAATCTGTATTCTCGTCTGAGTAACTAGCTGATATCCTTATCAAAACTCTTGATAAATGTTTGTTTGATACCATTCCCTGCAAGTTGGGAATTTCTAATTTTTATACTCCAACTTGAGAGGGGTATTAGGGTGAATATTTAGTAGCTGAAGTTTTGGCTATCTTGTATATATTAGTATATATCTATATTTGGTAATTAGGTAAATTAAAACTAGAGTTACAAAGTTTTAGGGTGTATATTGTATTGATATAACATAGTAGGTTGCAACGAGAAAAAAGGCCGACAAAACCTTTTCCCAGTTCGTTTGCTTTTTTTCTTTTCTCGGCTTTTCAAATCGCGTACTTTTAGGCCTCCTTTTGATACGTAGCCTTTGGCGATGCATAGATTAGTGCAATATGATTTCGTGGGCAATGCCAATGGAATTTTTTAACGGTCGGCAGCCACCATCGGCAACCCTCCGGAGGGCTACCTCGGGACAAAATACCCAATTTTGAAATTTTTTTCACCTCATTAACTACTTTTGTGTTTCCTGTGGGTATTTTCTTTTCTTTCTTTTTTTTTCAAGTTTTTAGTATGTGAATGCATAAAGAGAGGAAGAAAAAAGAAAGCAAAATGCACTAATTATTCCTTTCCTATGCAGAGAGGTCCTGGCTAGAACGAAGGAATACCAACACAACTTAAAATAAGTGTTTATTAAGTTAATTTTAGTAGTTCAGTGTGTGATTGTGTGTTGTGATTACTTGTTTGTAAGTAATTTTAGCCTTCTGCTTGTCAATTCTATTGGGACAAATTAATTGAAACCCCTCTAAATATCACTAATGCTTCTGTGGGTAGATAAAACAGTATCTATTGATTGGACTTTTAGCCTTCAATACTTAGTTTTAATTTTATTCTGGGACTTGATTGTCATTTTGAGCCCAATTTGAATTATTTATTTGTGATTATGTCCTAAAAATGCAAATGATATAGAAAGAAAAATGTAAAGATCTTATAGGTTCCTTTATTCTTGACATTCTTGATCGGAGGGAGTAACTCTTCCTGGATTACTACCTGTATATTATTTTTTGGGTGTTTGGTGGAAGGTTGTCTCTCTTATTCCTTTTGCCTTCCTTAAATGCTTCAAAATTGCATTCTCTCTATGGTTTTGTTAGCCTTCAAAATGCTACTGCCTCTCTTTATCTCATAATTACAATTAATGCTCACTCTTTGTTGGATTGTTCAATTTTTTTCCATCTCGCTTCAATTAATACTACCCCTTTTTTATAGTGAATCTTATCTGATATTGATCATTGATGTTCAATTATTTTTTTATTGGGTGGCTGGGATCATTTCAGTATATATTTAGAATATTGTCTGCATCTTCGATTTGAATAATTTGCATTTAAATTATATTACTAGGCCTTAAAGAAAGGGTAATATTAATATTGCTACTTAAGTTAGAGTCTTTGAACTTAGGGTCTTTGAGAATAAGAGGAATTTTTAAGAAGGGGAGGACCCCTTTTATGGTTTGATAGTGTAATATATATTTAAAAATAATAATTTTAACTTTGAGTTTAAGTTGATGACTATATAGTTGCTGATTCTTCCTATAGGGACAAAATATACATTATTCATTGAATTGTAACTGCATATTTGACCCAAACAAAAATTCAATTATTAGTTTTCATCATTTTTTCTTTCTTTTATTTTTCTTGTTATTTATTTACTTTTTTTCATCCAAATAAACAATTTACAATTCAAACTCATAAAATTAATCTTGAGTAAAAGTGAACAAATGTAAGGTCCTTTGCATAATAAGGATAAAAAACGACTAACTTGATAAAAAGACAAAATAAAGATATAACACATGTCTTTTACACAACCTGATAAAAAGAGTAATGCGCACAAACTCTGTGAAAGAGTACTATGATGATAAAGATAATGGAGATGATAATGAAAGAGTTATTTTATTGAGTACATAAAAACCATTCAAACTTCTAATTATTTAACTAATTTTTAGAATAAATTAGCAAATAAAATGTTTAATAATTAAAGTACTCAATATAGTTAAAATTTTATTTTTAATTTTATTATGCTATTCATATTATTATTTTTATAAATTTAATTTTTTTTAATAATTATTATTATTTTTTTATGAATTCAGTGATTTTATTATAAATTTTATTTATTAAATATAGTCATTTTTTTATTTAAATATAAAATATGTTATTTTATGAATATTATTATTTTTAACATTTTATGACATTAGTTAGGGTAGATTATGTAAAAAGTAGTCAAGTTACTCATGGTAGAGGAAAAACCAAAAGAAAATGGAGTGTGAAGGAAGATTTCCACTTTGATAGAATCTTTACAGGAAGGAAGTGGCTGCAGAACCTAAATGGAAGAACAAAAGTGGCTGGAAAAATGAGAACTTACTTCTGGTGGCAAAATCGAGGCCTCCTTGTTTGTTACAAAATTATTTGGTTTTATGCAACAAATTCTTGCTTTGTAGCTGCAGGGTGCTCTTGGTCGGGGAGCCAGATTGCTTTGTCAATGCTTTAAGGTATATAATTTGCAAGCTTAGTTGACTGGGAATTCATTCATTAATATGGAAGTGCAGATATTGGCTGGTGAATAATTCACTGATATACTCCTTCCACTATCAGGTTACTGTGTTGGAAAAAGTAAAATGAACGAATTGGTCAACATCGGGATGAATACTTCTTTCTGCTGTGTTGCTCTTTCAGTTATCAAAATGTAAATTCCTGTATAGGTTCTTAAGATATATTCTTTTGCTGGGTTACAGTTTATTTGTCGAAATCATAATATATATATATATATATATATATATATATATATATACCTCTCTGTGACTAGAACTATTTTTGATGGTGTCTTCGACAAAACGGTTGTCCAAGCTCAACCAATTCCTAGATTTCGAAGAGGAAAAGAACATACCCAAAGTTGTTTTGTTTAGAGATTCTGGGGCCTTCGAAAGTGTACAAGCAAGTGATCGAAAGAGTAATAAGCTCTACTGTAGCTGAAAATGTCCAACTGGAGGGTTTAAACGTCAGTAAAGAATTGAGAATTGAACAAAACTTCGTTGCTTTCATTTCACGCTAGTCTCCCTTGTGTTGCAATTTAGGGTCAATCAATGTATTTCTTATGTACCTCTTCAATTTATCATAAGAAAAATGTTTATTTTTTATTTATTTAATGTGATCAACAGATTCACTAGCAATTCTGCTTCTTCCTAATAATTGTATTTTTGGACAATTTCTTTTGCATAGGAAAAAAATGTACTTTCGGACAATGAAAGACCAGGAGACAATTACAAAACAAAATCCAACCGAGCGAAGTATATACATAGATAATAGTGCCAAAACAGAAGGGTATGAAGAACGTGAAAACACAGTTAAATTGGTTGGGGGTATTTTTAGTCCCAATTGGATGCCGCGAAGAAATTTGTGTCTTTATCCAATCATTTTTCGAAGGGGGTGATGAGAGAGAACGGCCAGTAGGGGAAGAAACAAGGATTAGAACGGAGGGTACGGCATTTTGGGGTAGGAATTTTGGAGGAAAACATGCTTCGCTTGTGTATTTTTGTTTATTTTATTTGTATTATGAGCAGTCAGCATACGCCATTGACGTCTTGATTATTTTCTGACTAAGATGAAGTGAAACTTTCAATCCCTCACCGAGTTGACTAGATTGACATACTTTTGCTGCGATATAAGCATTCCTGAAATCCAACTTGGTAAAAATGAAGGTCTGATATATTGATTTTGTAATATACATACGTATATATACATATATATAGGCAGGCAGACCTTAGATTAATGCATGGTAAGAAAAATAAAAGAACAACAAACAAACCAGGAGGCAGGCAAACAACCATTGATTACAGTCAGAAGTTAGAATCATTGTACATGCACATCATCAATAATATTCTACTCATCAACATCATCACAGTCACTGGACCCTCACTTACAACTATACACACGATGCATTGATCAACACGTTTTAGCCTTTCATAGGTCTTATTGACAAGACCTGAAGAAGACAATCTTTCCATCAGTTGCATAAATACATATAACCCAGATGCGCACATGTCAGACACTGGTAAACTGGCATTTTTCAGTTCATAAAAACATTCTATACTGCTCCAAAAGTATTGCGAGCAAAAGAAGCGAGGACAGCAAGAACCGCACTCATATCCTGAACTTGTATGCTCTCGAGCTATGTATGGATGGAAAAAGGACAATGTGAGGAGACCATCATGATAAACCAGCAACTAGCCTCTGAAGATCAGTGTTGCAGCATGTGACGTATTGATTTACCTATGAGAAAAGCATATATCAGACAATTTTTCTTTCCAGACCTTCAAAATCTAGGACTTCAATGACGGTCTATTGAATAACACTGAAATTAGTATCATGTTCTATGAAAGCCTAAATCGCAAACCAAGTCAGCGGCTGTCAAACAAACCCTTTAAGTATTTAATACCAATTGAAGGAACACAAGACAATTTTCAATAATTTCAGAAGTAAAAGATAGCAACCTTAACACAAGTTCAGCAGAGCACCACTAAAGTAAGTCCAAATAGAACTCACCAATAAAACATGCTCAAGTAACTTCATGCTTGTGAAAGACACAAATAAAGAGCAAATCATAATTTAGTACTTCAAACTGGCAAACATAAAGTGTTCCTTAGCAGTTTGTAGTTCATACCTAATGATCTGATAACAGCATCCATGATTTCTCAATAATGACCTGTCAACAGGACAGCCATCTTTCTCCTTGTTAATTTGTTTCACTAGATCAAAAGCTTTCACTTCCATGAACTGAAATCAACGGACTGAAGTGAAATGTTCCCAGCATATATGTCCTTTAAATGTTGCTTACACAACCCAATTCGTCTTCTATTCAGGCTGGGATGAATAGAAGATGGAAACCCTGTTTTCCAGACTGGAAACTTCTGTCTTTCCATTACATGAAGAGTATAAACACTTGGTGCAACAGCAGAGCACCCTATAACAAAACAGTGGCAAGGCCGTGACTGACTTACCATTCTTGCTAATGACAGTAAACATACGCCACTATATGAAATTCCATACATCAAGGCCTCATCATTATCAAAAGCTAGGGAGTTTGATGTGGTCTCATTTTCAATCTTTTGCTCTGTCTCTAGGGAATAAGGGATTCTGCATAGCTCAGAATCAAACTTTTTCTCTATCTTGCTTTCATGAATCCGATACTTTGCTGCCAATGTACGAATGCATGATTGCCTAACCTGATCCCTAATTATGAGCTTTATGTCGTCGAAATTGTCACAATCAGCATACCATCTGAGCCAACGGTTGACAATACCTGAAAACCAGTAAATTATCTCATTATCATCTTGCAAAATAAGTAGACGCGACGTGCAGGCATGCCCTTTGGATGTGACCATTCCATATCGTAACAGGCGCTTTTTAATGGCATTAATAGGAGCGATTATTTTAGTTATGCTTTCAGTGTAGCTGTTTGAATTTGGAAAAAGAGCATTAGTTGTAGCTGTCTCAGAACAGACATATTCTTCTGCAAGCTTTTGAAATTCATAAAAGGAGTCTCTTAAATCTTTTGGAAGAGCTGGTTCTGCAACACACTTGGACAAGACGAAATCTTCACTCTCAGCTAGTCTGACGTCACCGTCATGCATCCATATTTTAAGTAAGAGCTTGTACCAATGATCAGTTTTCATTCCATCTTTGCGAAAACTTGAAATTTGGTTCAAAAGAGACCTGTTATCAGATAAATGCTTGATTTCTGAATCTTTCACCTTCTTTAAACCATGACCTAACCACTTTTTCCCAATTCTTACAGTCCCAACGTCCCAAGCCTCTTGTTTTTGCGAAACAAATAAGTTG
The DNA here is from genome assembly GCA_019804595.1 of Bruguiera parviflora. Taxonomy (NCBI): domain Eukaryota; kingdom Viridiplantae; phylum Streptophyta; class Magnoliopsida; order Malpighiales; family Rhizophoraceae; genus Bruguiera; species Bruguiera parviflora. Next base: position 9,344,420 of record CM034046.1, read on the forward strand.
ACTTTGTCCTTTAGCTTGTGAACAGCCTTTACAGCAGGACTTTCTTTCAGTGTTCTTCTAACCAAAGTGCCCAAAAAGCGAATTGCTTTAGGCCCTGCACAAGGTAACATATCTGTTTGGCTACCAATATCCAAGTGTAAAGAATTCTGCAAGATGTTTGCAATCTCAGACTTGAAATCAAGGGCAATGTCCTGGGATCCAGACACTGCAAAAAATAACTCATCCATGAAGCGACAACAATGGATTCGAGGACCAGGATCTTCTTCATCACATTTTTTAGCATCACTTCCTTGTAGCTGTCTCCTAAACCAGCTGCGCAACTTGGAATGTGATTGAACACCACCACCATGCAAACCTGGATCAAGGGCTTCATATCTCATTGAAAGCCTGAGAAACTCACGGTCAAAGACATCAAGGTATATGTTCATTAGAATAGGAGACAAAACCCCCTCTTGTGGGAGCCCATGGCCCTTTGGAAAATCCCCAAACACCATATTGACTGCATGAGCATCAAACATACCTCGAATTATATTGAATAGGCAGGGGTCTTCTATCCTATCCTCCATTATGGAGATAAGTTTATCGAGAACAACTGCATCCAAATTTTTACTTATGGTCAATGTGAACCACCAATCAGGATTAGATATCTGTTTGCTGATATATCTTAATGCCGTATGGTGTCCTCTTCCACTTCGGCAACCATGAGATATTTTAGAAAACTGAGGCTTATAAACAACCTCCAGAACTATTCTGATGGCTTCTTGGACGACCCTCAATTTCAGCTTAGGAAGGACAAGGGTTTCCTTATTTACTCCCTTGGTTGAAATAGTGAAGGTATTTGCACTGACATTGAAACTGCCGCTGGAGAGCTCTTCTGCCAAGGATGTAAATGACATGCTGTCATTAGCAGACATTATAGCAACATTTGAGTTGAGTAAAGTACAGTTATAAGCATCCTGCAGTGTTTCTGGATTTGCTATAACATTCACCATTAGATCTTGGAACTTTCCATTCTTATATTGCTCCTTCACTCGCTTCTTTACGTGGAGTTCAAAAGACCTTTTGAGCTCCATGCGGCTCTTCGGTCTTCTGTTGTCTGGTTTGGAAGACTCTGCTACAAGACAAGCTAAGTCTTCTGCCAGTGTCATTTTTACATTACGTTTACCTGTGTTATCACAAACAGCTTTAACAGTGGAACACTCTGCAAATGGTTGCATTTGTTCCATGGATGGCTGTTTGAGTTCCATATGATTGTTTAGTCTTCTCTCATCTGGCTCGGAAGATTCTTCTACAAGACAGGCTAAGTTTTCTGCCAGTGTCATTTTTCCAATACGTTTATTAATGTTATCACCTACAGCAGTAACGGTAGAATAATCTATGCACACTTGCGGTCGTTTGGTAAATGCTCCTGTTGAAAGGTATACATACTCCATTAAATCATAAAGTGACAGCTATAAAACAGAGGCAGAGACATGGATGTTAAAAATTTCAAATCCCAGGAAGTTCCAATTACAAGTTAGGCAACGACCATCCCCTTGGCCAATGACGATATGCCCCATGCGGATACATTAGAAGATTTTAAGAATCAACAGATTTAACGCTGGCATGAAGAAGAAAGTGAAAGAACTCCGATGGGTTCCTCCTACTGCATCATGAAACAAGAGTGTCCCTAAAAAGAAGCAATTCTATCTGTCGACAGGTGGCACATAAAATGGAAAATTCACGGGCGTACTAAACATGCTCAAACTCTTGCAAGATAAAACGACTTTGCCTTCGGATTATTATCCACGAAAGCTCAATAAGCAACGGCTTCGCGCGCATACGGAAAGAAGGATCAAAAGTCAAAGAAGTTACCTGTTCCAGTAATACCGCCAAACAAAGAATTGACTCCGATGAGATTTATGCTTTGCAACATTGCACGTCTCGCCAAGCGAACCTTGCAAAACCTCGGCGACCCCAGAAGCCGCATTCAGTTATTATTATCGCCACCCACCCACAGAACTAGTTTAATCCGCGATGTGCTCGATCAAAGCCTAGCAAAGCTTCAACAGAGAAACATGCAGAAGAGACCTGTTACGAAGATTATTAATGACAGCAAGAATTGCTCTCAACCACAAACAATTTGTCGTCTTTGTCTTCTAAAATAGACCAAAGAACCGAAGCACAAAAATTTGGGTCATCCGAAAAACAAGTTACCCGAAAACATACTGATAATAACAATAACTGGGAACTTGGCAAGACTTCGCACCATACCAACAATCGCAGCAGTCATCGCAGAGCAGAACAGCTGCAGTAAAGCGAGCGGACGAACGGGGCCGAGAAAGAAGACGCAGAGAAGAATGATTCGATTAGATTTCGAGTAGAACCCGGAGAGACTTTGGGTTGGGTTGGGCTTGGGCTTGGGCTTGGGCTGGGCGGGGACGGCCCCTTCACCTAACTTTTCTTTTTTTTTTTTTTTTTTTCATCCTCTCTCTTTGTAAAAGAGAGTTAAAATAGAAATCACTATAAATGTTATTGTTTTTCGGCCGGGCAAAATCCTCAGATCCGGGTACATATATTTTTCAAAAATATATATATATATTTTTTTTGTATATATTTAATTATTTTGTTTTGATAATAACAAAGTTTTTGATAATGTTAGAATGCTAAAATTTTTTAAAATTAATAATAATAATAATCTCACTGTTTATCTCTACATCAATTGAGATTTAATTAATAGTTTATTAGCAAAGGCAGGACGGTGAGAAAACAACACTAATTGAGTTATTTTTGTGAGCCTGCTACGTGAAGGGCTCACAGACGAGAAGTAGGTCTTTGGGTTGGGTTGCCAAAGAACTCTTAAATACACCCAACTTATTTTCTTTAAATAAGAACCGATAATGCCTATAAATTTTTTTAAAGGCAACCTTTTCTTATGTGTTAAATGCATTAGTAAAATCAAAATCATTAAAATATAAATTTTTGATCTACTTAAATCCTAGTATTGTTGTATTTAATATAAAGATAAATGCATATCTTTGAGAAAATGCATTGACATGACATTTTATTTATCTTATTTCTACTTTATCACGTGAGGAAATATCTCAAGAAACTTTATTCATTTAAGGTGTATTTTATTTTACTTACTTTATTCTTTTAAATGCTTTAAAAACTAATGGTTTAATATAGATTATGAATTCCTTAAGCTAAACTCTTATCAAAATAGACAACTCTTTATCATAAATTAAAAAATTAAATACTATTCCATTAAATTTTTCATTGAAAAATACAATAAGTTATTAAGAAACTTATATATTAATATTTAAAATATCACACTCAATTTTAGAATTTTAACAAAGTTAAGTAAATTAAGTAATAATGTAAATTTTAATTTTTTCTTAATTAGATTAAATGTACTCTCTTGTTCACTTTCCTACACAAAGCCTACACTTTTCATCACAATTTCAATTAATGATATAACAATTGTACTAAAATTCTTGACAAATCTCTTATAATAACTAATGAAATTGTGAAAACTTCATACCTCAAAAATATTCTTAGGTATTGGTCATTCTTTAATAGTTTCAACCTTCTTATCATCAATTATTATTCCTTTAGTCAAAACCATATAACCTAAAGATACAATCTAATTTGTATAAAAGGAACACTTCGCAAGGTTAGCAAATAATCTTTTTTTTTTTCTTAAAACGTCTAACACATTTGGCAAATGCCGAATGTAATCATTTAAATTATTATTATAAATTAAAATATCATCAAAATAAATAACTATAAATCTACTTATAAAAACATGTAAAATATAGTTCATTAATCACATGAAAATACTAGATACATTAGTTAATTCAAACAATATTACTAACCACTTATACAAACCATACTTCATTTTAAAAATTGTTTTCTATTCATCATCTTATCTTATTCTAATTTAATGATACTTATTTTTTAAATTAGTTTTAGAGAAAATGCAAGAACCATTATCTAATATATCATATAATCTAGGAATGAGATGTCTATACTTCATAATGATTTTGTTGACTGCACAACAATTAATGCACATTTAACAAGTCTCATCCTTCTTAGGCATAAGTAATATAAGAACTACACACAGACTTGTGTTTTCTCACACATGTTCCTTCTCTATTAACTCTTTAACCTACCTTTGAAATTCATTCATTTCTTTAGAGTTACTTATATATTTAAGCCAATTTGCAATTAATACTCAAGGGATAAAATCAATTTAATGTTCAATTCCCCTTATAAATGATAAACCATCTAGAATATCTTTGAAAAATGCATCTTTAAAATCCTATAAAAAATATTTAACAATATTAGACAAAAAAAGGTTAAGTGCATTAGTACTAAAATATGCATCTTTGTATAAAAATACTAATATAAGCTATTTTGCTAAAAACGTAACCTTGACATCACTTTTCTTTTTTTTTTGTGTAATTGCTTACTAATGTTCACTCTTTCTTTTCAATATTCTTAGTCTTTTCTCTATTTTTTGACTCATTTTCAATTATTCAATCTCTCTATTTTCCTTATTCTTGCCTTTATTTTCTCTTTTAACTCACTCTCGTTTTTTACTCTTATTTGGTCCTTATAAACTTATATAGGACTTAATGAAACAAGAGTGATTAGCTTTCCCTCTATAATGAATGAATAATGATTCTTAATACCACTATGTGTTCCTTTCTTATCACATTATCACAGCCTCCTTAATAGTAAGTGACTAATATGTATTGGAATTATATCACAAAACACTTCATCTTTATATCTCTTAAATAATGAAACCAACACTTACTTATTTACCTTAATTTCCTTACAATCATTTGATCATTATAGTTTATATGACTTTTGATACTTTATAGTAGGTAAATTTAGCCTTTTAACCAAAATTATACTAGCAACATTAATATAACTACTATTATTAATAATCATACTACATACATTATTTTTTATATGACACCTTATGTGAAATATGTTGTCACGTTGTATTTCATTTTCATCTTTCACTAATACATTTTAAGCATGCCTTATTTCAAATAGCTCTCCATCAATAAGGTATTTAATGTCATCATCATCATCTTCTTATAATAGCATAAACTCATCAGCAGATTTACCTTCAATTTTAATTTCACCATCCTCTCTCAAAATCATTTTATATTCATTAGAATATTATGATAAAATATGTCCTTTCCCTAAGTAATGAAAACACTTAATATTTCAAATTTAACCTTATGCAACTTTTGTTTTACCCTTATTATTGCTGCTTCTAACTCCTTTTACCTTAAGTGCTTTGGCCTTAGACTTAAAAATAACATTGTTATCTTTTATACCCTAATTCAATTTCCAAAAAGATAAGGTACCTAAATTTTTCCCATGTCTAGTAACAGTGTTCTTTCACTTAATTTGTCTTTTTATTTTTATTGTCATATGCATTGTACCTTCTAATTTTGTGAAGTAGTACAACTCAACCATATTAGCAATATCATGATTAGATCCTTGTAAAAATTGAGTCATGATTACCTCTTTATCTTTTTGTACATTTATTCTAATCATGCCAATTTTCATCTTTTTATGATAATCCTTAATACTCTTAAACCCTTGAATAAGACTTTGTAATCTTTGAAAAAGATCATAATAGTAATGACTAAAAACAAATCATCCCCTTATCATAACTTTTATCTCATTCCAAATGTTAATAGGGCACTCTCAATTTCTATGTTTATTTTACATAAATTGATCCTACTAAATTACAACATTATTAATGAGCTCCATGGTTACCAACTTTACCCTCTTTTCCTCTGACTAAACATGCCAATCAAACAATAACTCAAGGTATACATTAAGGTCATTTTTACCTTAAGATGAGGGAAATCGTCATTTTAATGTTACCTAAATCATGATCTTGTCTTTCCTTTCACCTTTAAAAATTTCCATTTTCTTTATTAAACCTACCTCTTTGACCCCTTCAACCTCTCATACTTCTACCTATGTTGAAATTTGAGGTTAGATCTTCATTGTTGAGATCATCACCATAATTATCATCATACTCATCATTAATATTGTTCTTATGCAAACTAAAAGTCCCTTATTAGTATTTTCTATACAAATTAGTTATGGCAATATCTTACCTCTCTAATTTGTCCATAATTTCTCCAAGCATGATGTTCATCCTCTCAAATTGTTATTACATTATTTTGAGCATGAATGATTCATTAACCTTTCTTTCTTCTTTTACTCTTTTATCTTTGTTATTTAATATGATTAAACCTAAAAAGAATTACTATAAAAAGAACCTCACAACACTCATTCATATGTTTCACTCCATTCTCACATAATATAACACCCACATTCATGTTTGCACACTATATCAACTCAACTTTTTTCTATAATATTGCTCACACCTCTTACCTTTTTCCCTCACTTAACTTTTCTTTCTTAATTATTTATTCAACTAACCAATCTCAATCAAAGTCATCTTGTAACCACTTAATTCCAACAAATCAAAATTAAAGAAATTTAGAAAAATACAATGAATAAAGGTTACTAATTAAAAGGAAATAGTGAGATTAAACTGAGAGGTACAAAGAAAGATTAATTAGATCTAAATCCTTGTAAGAACTGAAAAGAAATAAAGTCAAGGTTTCCTTATGTTGTAAAATGCCCAATTAAGAAAAAAATGAAGTCTTTATCTTTATTTAACCTAATTAAGTAGAATTTACTTTTAAAATAAGAAGTAATTAACTATAATTTTTCTTCTTTTTCTTTTCTTTATTCTTTTTTTTTCTTTGCTTTTTTCTCTTTTCCATTTTTTATAGAATAAAAGATTAAAAAAAAAAGATGAAATTAAAGTTTGTAGATTTCAAGGAACAAAAAGATATAAAACACAACTAAGAAAAAAAAAAGGAAAACTTAAACTCAGATAAGAAAATTTCATTTAAATCTACAAATTTTAATACTAAGATAATATGAACTCTAAAGAATATAATGAGACTCACAAATAACTTAAGGAATTGAAAACTCTAATAAAACTACATCAGGTTCAATAAGAGTAAAAATAATAATAATAATAGTAATAATAATAATAATAATAATCCTTCACTTAATATTTATTAAGAAAATATAAATCAAAATTAGAATTATGCAAGTATAATTTTGATAAGTTCCAAACTTTTAAAGAATTTTTTTTTTAAAAACTCAAATTTATTTTTAAAAAATCAACTAGTTAGTCTCCAAAGAAAAAAATTATATGCTTATATATAGAATTTAAAATATAAAATGAATTCAAAATAAAATGAGAAATAATAAATTTGTCTAACAAATTACTAAATAAAAGATTAGATAAATTACACTTAAATTAATATATTATTTATTTTATTACAATTATAAAATAACTAAATAATATACATGACCCTTTTAAAAAATAAAGTATATGACTAAATTTAGAAGTCAATCCAAATTTCTCATAAAAAATATGTCATCAAACTTGTATAAAGTTTATTAAATCTTAAATGTTTATCCAAGTTTTACTCGTTTTATTGTACTTTACTTTTAACCCAAATAACATTAACAAGTTCATTTAAAACTTCTCGCATCCTTTTAACTTTAGTTTTTATTGTTGAATTTTCATATATACATAATAGATCACTACACATATTAACTTAATTCTTATTGTTTAGACTCTTGATTCTTTTTCTAACAATTAATCCAAAGAGTGTTACAATTTTTTGTTTCTTTAACTCTTTTTAATATTTTAATTTAAAATTTAGTTACTATAGAATAAACTAACGTTCCTATCGTAAAGATTTTTATTCCTTTATTTTTAATTATAGTTACTATTTTGCAACAAAATGTAAAATAAGTTAGTATCAAAGGGATAATACATTATTTGTCAAGTATTACAATAGTATTATTTTTCATTAATACAATTAATAAATTAGTTATAATTTTAATTTTTTCAAAAAAATTATTTAATTAAGAGTGAGTATTAATTTTATTATATAAATATATTATTATTATTTTGTCATCTTAAAATAATTAAATTTTATTTTAATATCTAACTAAATTTTTATTAATACTTTTTAATAAAATATCACAAACTCATGTATTGTGCAAGTTTCGTCCTAGTGCATTTAGGTGAGAAAAAATTATTATTTTGTTATCTTAATTTTAAAAGCTATTTTTGTTAAGTGACAAATTTTTAAAATTTAAGATTTTTCTTTTGGTTTTTTTTTTCAAAAACACTATTAATAAGTTAAAATTTTTTGGAACTGAGTTAAGTTCCTCGTATGTTACCTATCTAAGAGGAAGATTTTAGTAAATTGAATTTAAGATTAATCTAGATCGAATAGACTCCATCCTTCTTCACCCATCTCCTTAATGAATTATGAATCATGAATGAACAAAGACGACATTCAAGCAAAGTCTGTCTTTTTATTCTTACTTTTCCAAAGGCCCACGGCCGTTGCCTAAAAAAACAATAAAAGTTCTAGTTTTTAGTAAAATAAGAGATTCTGATAAATACAAAGAGAAGTTGTAAATGTTCTCTACTAACTCTCATAAACATCCTGCATTATAAACGGCGTTCTCAACTACGGACCACTGCCACTCTCCTTCCGGTTCTCCGCTTCCTCGCTAGTTCTTTTTCTCACATCGACGTTTATATTTGTAAAACTTGTTATTTTCTTCTTTAAATTGTAAAGTCATCGGCAGTAGTTCCATGAAACCTTGTTTTTGTTTGGTTTGTTTTATTTTTTTTTTTTATTTTTTCCTTCTGGCGTCAAAATCGCAGGAAATTAGAAGAAGAGGTCTCAAAGTTGGCAGTTGCAGCCCCTTGATTTCTGCTGCAATCCCGGCAGCACAAACAACACTTGTGAATTCGTAAATCACTGCAAGTTAAGATTTTGTTGTGTTTTTTTAAGTGTGAACCGTGCTGCCATTTGCGTGTCGCATTAGTCTGGCTCCCCGGCAGTGGTGGTCGTCACCTCACTAATACGTGGTATGGCTTTTAGAATTCTACTTGACCATCTCAATATTGCTTGGACGTCAGATCATGCACAGGTTAGTTATTGCTGGCTTGCAACTTGCGGTGCTTAAGATACGCAAATTTTTAGCTTTGGCCGTCATTTTATGGTTTGCTGGTGCATCTGTCAAATAGAATCAATTAATAATGGAACTTTGCTGCATAATGCATATAGGGTTTCTTCTTTGGAACCAAACGAAGCAGCATTGGCTTGGAAATAAAAGGCCCGGAAATAGGACACAGCCTCGAGAACCCACAATAAGCTGGAATATCTACCAAAATTGGGCACATGCTTGGTAGTAAACAACGATTCCCCTAAATTTTCTTTTCATTAATGCATGGAAAATTTGATTTTTTTTCTTTTTTGTAAGCTAGATGCATGGTCTTTACGATACTTGACTGATGCATAATTGAAGTTAGGCTCAAGTGTACATAGAAATCATGCTTCCCGCAAAGGAAGCCAGAATGAAACTGATTGCTTGCTTCTTGATTAGCCACGTCCATTTATTATTGTTAGAGAAAATTATCAGAAACATATATGCATGCCTTGCTAAGAGAGTTTAATTGCAAACAACTCGTGCATGGGGAAAGGGCTATTTTGGCTATGTCATGCATTAACGTAGTGTTTGCTAATTGGTGACAGCTCAAATTCCAAAATGGTGGCAATTGGCCTACTGGCTTTCACCTTTGACAAGCTTCAACTACTGTGAACAGACTGATGTCCACTCACCACCAGTGACCGTTAAAGGATCCTTGATTTTCTCAGCATTCCTTCGGCTCCCTTAAGAAGTCGACAAGGAGGAAAAGCCGGCAAATTTTCTTTTTCTAAAAATTTCCTACAAGCACAAAAAAGGCAGGAAATTATATTTTCTGAGCTGATTGACGTCTTTTCGGCCGTAATCAGGTATTTGTAGAGGAAGTTATGGAACTCGTGGAGATAGACAATCTCAAGGATGCTATAGTTGGGCACAGAATTGTCAACAGAACAGAGAAAGAGGTTAACAGTAGCCGCGAAGCTTGTTGCCAATCCCTCAATCATTTTCATGGATGAACCAACAATCTGGTCTTGATACAAGGGAAGTAGTCATTGTTATGAGGACTGTAAGAAACACTCTGGATACTGGAAGAACAGTTGTTTGTACAATCCATCAGCCTAGCATAGATATCTTTGAAGCCTTGACGAGTTACTGTTGATGAAGGGAGAAGTAATCTACTCAAAAAGTTTAGAATACTTTGAGGTAATGCAGCCACGCAACAATTATGTTGATCTGATAATTGCAAAGGAGAACGAAATTTCCTACTTTACACGCATTTCACTTTCAAGCCAATTCCTGGAGTCCCTAAGATTAAAGATAAGTTCAATCCAGCAACTTGGATGCTAGAAGTGAGCGCAGTTGCAGCTGAAGTTCGGCTTGGAATTGACTTTGGGGAGCGTTACAAGTCATCATCCTTGTATCAGTATGTCAAGTCTTAGATACATCAATGATTTCATCATTGGAAAATGCTTCTGAATTTTGTTCTTGGTGCATTTTTCCATTTGAGCAGGAGAAACAACGCTCTAGTGAAGGAGTTGAGCACACCACCGCCAGGAGCATAAGACCTTTATTTTACAACTCAACATTCTCAATCTACATGGGGGCAGTTCAAATCTTGCCTTTGGACGCAGAAATGGTCTTACTGGCGAAATCCTAGCTATAACCTTGCCAGATACTTCTTGACCTTCGCCACTGCCCTTGTGGTTGGGACCATATTCTGGAAGGTTGGCACTAAAAGGTTTGTGAGTGTCCTTCAGTCCCCTTTCCGGAATATCATTACGGCATTACTTCTGTTGGCCTAGAAAATTAACTAATATGTGCGCCATGGTTCAGGGACAACACAATCAATCTTCTTACAGTTATTGGAGCCATGCAAGTTGCTGTCTATTTTGTTGGTTTTAATAACTGCTCAACAGTGCAACCAGTAGTAGCAGTAGAAAGAACCGTCTTTTATCGCGAAAGAGCAGCAGGAATGTACTCTACGCTGCCTTAAGGCTCTTGCACAAGTAAGTTGTACTAGAATTCACGTAGCAAACATGTTCAGGATAACCATTTTTTGCACTAGTACATAACTATCGATTAGCTTAACTCTACTCCAATCTGTATAGGTCACCACTGAAATACCATGCGTGTTTGTTCAAGCAACATACAACACAATTATTGTGTATGTCATGCTGGCATTTGAATGGACAGCCACCAAATTCTTCTGGTTCTTCTTCATCATATTTTTATCCTTCCTCTACTTCACATATTACGAAATGATGAAAGTTTCCGTGATTCCAAACCTGCATATAGCAGCTATTTTTGCTTCAGCATTCTATTCATTCTTCAACCTTTTTTCCGGCTTCTATGTTCCAAAATCGGTATGTTAAGTTAATTCATTTGGCTTCCTTTGACACCCTAAGCAAAATTCCATGTCATACATTTTAACAATCTAAAAAAATTCTCAAGGTGGTGGCTTTGGTGCTATAACATTTGCCCTACCGCGTGGACAGTATATGGACTAATTGTATCTCAATATGATAGTATGGAAGACACCATTCAAAGTCCAGGCATGGTTCCTGATCCTACAATTAAGTGGTACATAGAGCACTATTTTGGATACAATACAAGCTTCATCGGGCAAGTTGCTACAGTTTTGGTTGGCTTTTCAGAGTTCTTTGCATTCATTCATGTTTGCTTTCTGCATAAAGACATTCACCTTCCAAAGAAGATGGATAATAATATAATGTACTTGTTATGTCGAAATTGTAGACCACAGCACAACCATTATGCAACAGTGAAACTCTCTGTATAAAATTTCTTCCCCCATTTGAACCACATTCTGATTACAGATTATAGTCAATAAAAGATCAAACTTACAATGTTTATGATTGGACATTTGGTCGTCTCTCAAGATCAACAACAAATTCCCTTTATGCATTACATTAAACATGTGTTCCCATTTTCTTTGTGCCAAAAATACCTTAGTCGATATATAAATTATTCTATGTCAATAGGCTCGAGGAGAATACTTCTGAACCCATGCATAAAAATGCTGCAACTCTGACAAGAATTCAGAGGAAGGTACTAGTCACTCAAAGCAAGGTAGGGTGGTCACTTTGACGATTCAATTCACGTCTCCATCAAAATTTTATACTAAAAAATATATGTTGTTTGGAGCAAAGTACTTCAACTATATATATCATGAGTTCGAAATCTTATAAATTACAAATATATATATATATATATATATATATATTATAAAGTAAAAATTTAATATAACACATTTTTATTGTAATAAATATGGATAAAATTATTAAATTAAAATATTAACAAATAACTTATTTACCAATTAGATTGATATGGTTATATTTTACTAATATTTTTTTTTCTTATATTAAACAGGGGATGATTTAAACACTTGACCCTAAAATGGATAAAAAAAAAAAAAGGGAAAAAGACTATTCAAAAAGAAGAAAAAAAGATATTAGATCCATTATCAATATGTACATTGGTCGTCCGATTTACTCTGAGTCCCACTATTCCATTACCAATCCACGTGTCGATATCCCAACATCTTTTCCTCTATAATACGCCGATCCACTGAAACGCAACCATACAGAAAGGCTGCGAAGTCCTCCGCTTTCTCTCTTGATCCAAAAGAAAAGATTCCATTTTTCAACTCCAACTTCAGTAAGGTAAGATCATTAATCCAAAAATGACGAGTTAATTCATTACATCATGACCTGTTCTTACCCACACACACACCCACACACACACACACACACACACACACATGTTGGCCCAACCCACTTATATACTATGGGTTACAGGTATTCTAGATCCTAACAACTTCCCCGGCCCAACTTTGTCCTTGTCTTCAAGGACTCAGCTGCTCCCAATTTGGTTGCTCAACTGGTCCCAGCCGGGAATCTATGCGTCGATGGCTGAGTAGTCCTCCCAGGTCGCTTCCTCCGGTGTCAAGTTTGCCCACTGAACTAGCACCTGTACAACGGCATGGTTCTGTCGTTTGACCATGCGGCGTTGCAAGATGGCTACAGGTTCGGTTTTAAATTGCCCATCATCGGTGACTGCCGGAAAATTGTGGTGAGGCGACGTCGCGATCACCAATGGCCTTCTTAAGGAGTGACACGCGAAACACTGGGGGCACCGAACTGTCTGGCGGCAGCTCCGATTTGTAGGCTACCGGTCCAATCTTCTCTAGAATCCAGTAGGGCACATAGAACTTAGAGGTCAATATCAAATGTGAACGCAGGGCGATACTTATCTGCCGGTACGGCTGGAGCTTGAGGTAGACAAGCTCGCCACTCGGTCCATAGCCGGTCAGCAAAGAACTTCATTCGCTGCTGCGCCTGCTGTAATCGTTCCTTCAACAGGGTGGGCATGACCTGTCGTTCCTGAAATAACTTGGCTAGAGATTCCGGTGCGAGGGCAATCTGAGGAGGGGGATGTCCATATAACGCCTCGATCGTAGTCATATTGATCGTCGTGTGATGGAAAGTGTTGTACCACCATTCAGCATTCCACTCTTGGATAATCTCCTCGACAGTCTTGCCTGTGATCTCGGCAGGTAATTTTGGTTTAGTAGAAATGGCGGTGCTCCCACTCGCCCTTGTCCCACTACTAGAAGCCGCGGCAAGAGGCAATGATGACTGGGCTGCGGTAGCAATGGATATGGTGGTTGTTGCAACTGCCGAAGTTGAAGCAGGGGCACTAAAAACAGGGGCAGCAATGGTCGACTGACGTTGCGTTGTTGAAATAGGTGTTGATGCCTTAGTTGACAACGAAAAGCCCGTAAAAGAGCCAGTGCTCCCCGAGACAGCAGCTGCGCCGGATGCTCCAAAACCAGTAAAAGAATCAATAAGAGTAGGCGAAGCAGATGTGCTAGCAGTAGCCGCAGAAGGCGAAGAGCTCACATTAAAAGCAGGAAAACTGAAGGCAGGCGCTGAAGCTGTAGAAGTTAAAGAAGTTGTCACAGTGCCAGTAGCTGGAGTCGAAGCACTAGTGGCTGTGATAGTAGAAAACACTGGCGATGTGGGTCTCGCTGCAAAAGTGCTGGAGGTGTCGGGCCCAGATGAAGAAGCCTCGTTGCTAAAAGCAAAAGGTTTGGAAAGGACAGCAGAAGGGGGTGCCCCAAATGATAACCCTGAGGTGCTTGCAGAGGAAGATTGTGCTAGAGGAGGAGCGATTGTGGACGGCACAGTGGCTGACGCTGAGCCTGTGGCTCTTTTTGAGAACGAAACTCCCGAAGACAAAGCGGAAAAAGGCGAGATAGAGCTTGACATTGAAGTTGAGCTCGAAGAAAACAAGTTAGATAAGGTAGTTGTAGCTGAAGTAGTTAAAGCAGCACCAGATGAACCAAATAATAGAGGCCCAGAAGTCGGAGTGGATACAGATGTCCCAAACAGAGACGGACCTGAACTTGCAGCAGATGAGGGTGTGCCAAACAGGGGTGTCCCTGAACTAGTCTATGGAAGTCTAACTCAAATCAATAAATCAATAAGATAATGGATGTTTTGTAAAATTTTAGAAAACCAAGAAGGTCAAAAATAATAAAAAAAATTTTAACAATTTATTATGTAATATTTATTATTAAAAAATTGTTAAATATATTAAAAATTTGTGAATGTATTATTTGTAAAAGAATTTAAGAATTATAATTTTGAGAAAGAAGTTATATTTGAAAATTTATAATTAAATATTTAAATAAATTATTTTTATAAATTTATATTATTATTTAATAAATTAAATAAATTTTTTTATTAAAAATAATTTATTAATTAGGATTTTAGAATTAATATAAGAGTAAAAAGAGTAATTATAGGAGATAGATTTATTTTTTAAAATATATAAATTATTTTTTAACTTTTTTTAAAAATTAATTTTAAATTTTTATATTTATACGTGTTAATTTATTATACTTATTTTTTTCAATATTGTTGTTATTAGAAATAATGTTTGAATTTTATAATTTTAATATTTACTCATTTATAATTATTAAGTTAGAATTTTAAATTCTATAATTTTTATTAGAATAATTTTATA
The DNA here is from genome assembly GCA_019804595.1 of Bruguiera parviflora. Classification (NCBI taxonomy): domain Eukaryota; kingdom Viridiplantae; phylum Streptophyta; class Magnoliopsida; order Malpighiales; family Rhizophoraceae; genus Bruguiera; species Bruguiera parviflora. The sequence goes on from CM034046.1 coordinate 9,359,528, forward strand.
TTAATATTGATATTGAGTTCTATTTACATATAAATACAATTCGTGCCCATGGACAAGGATGGTGTAGCACTCGTTGCGGATGAGCTTGTTCCAAACAGAAGAGAAGAGAAGAAGAACTGGCTGCTGTTGTTGATGAAATAGGAAATGGCGAGCTTGTCGCAGATGAGCCTGTTGTTCCTCTTGCACAAGTTTCAGATTTTTATGATAATTTAATTTCTAATTAACATATATCATATTTTAACTATTTTTTTTTTTAAGATATCAAACAAAATAAGAATAACCCAACTTCACTCCTATATTCCTCTTGCACAATACAGGATTATTAGGGTTTCCACCTTTCTTTGCGGTGCTTAGATACCTGGATGGAGTAATTAAGTTATAAAACTTGGTCGCCAAACCAAGTTTTTGTAACAATGCAAATTACCATTAAACCAATCATTAATGCATTAACAAAGAGCTTTCTCGAGATTTACACGGTAATAGATTAATTAGTACGATTTTTGTATTGAGGGTCCGTTCAAATGTGTATGGTGACGATGAACACAATGTTCTTTGTTACGGTGTGGGAGAAGTCTGCTTCCCATCCACGCCCCATTGTTATGAACGAATAAGATAAAAAAGAAAAGGTAAAAAACACGATTTCTGAGATCAAAATGTGCATTTTCACTGATTCTGACGATACTTAATTACCTCGGAACATGTTTATTTCATTCAAATTACATTCAATCAACTACCGTCGTGACACATCAACATTAAAAATCAATAAATACGTATAAAATAAAATAAAATAAAATAAAATTCTAATCTGATCCTCATCTAACTTATTTCCCACGCTCTGGCTACCTCATGCATGATTCAAAGAAATAAAATATCCCAACATAATACTGTACATTGACCCCAACAATATATAATTAATGAGAATTGACAAATAAATAGTACGTAATCAATGCACAACCAAAAAGAAAAAAAGGAAAAAAAATTGTATAAATAATCGTGTGGGTAATATTTGTCCCGTAGATAAGAGCTCCACGTGAACCCTTTTCTTTAACAATCAAAAGGGTGTAAAATCATGCGGCTGAGAACTGTAGCTTTGAAGTTTATTCGACGACTCTAATAATCCCTCGGACCCATAAAGTTGGCCAAGGCAAGATGGCCCTGTGACATTTGTGCTTTGTTGCACCATTGCGGATGAATGGACACCAAACACAAACATTTAAGACACCCATGTTAGCTCTGCATTATATGCATGGCACGTTAGCTTGAAATCGTGATATACTAAAAAACCAATTTCATACATTATATCAAAAAAAAATTTACTAAATTTTAAAATTTAAAATAATAAGTAAGACAACATATATGAATAACAACTTAAATTCTAACACAAATTTTTTACATGCAAGTTCATTGTATTTCAAAGCGTAGGGTGAACAAAGTGTAAAATCTCCTCACTAGTAAAAAATTCACAATTAACAGAACAATCACAATGGCTTAGTTTAAACTAAATAGTATCAATAGTGCACACGAACATATGCCAATCACCCAACAATATAGTATTAATATTGCATATTAATTACTCTCAAGCACCTTATCTCCCGTACAACCAGTCCCTTTCCACTTGCACGCAGAAGAACTAATATAGACATAGTCTACTTATATATATATATATATATGCCAAATCCATTATTTGTCTCTCCATAAACTGCAGCCTTAGAGGGGTTTCGGAGAGAGTACATGCTTCAGGACCACAGTCCAAACCAAACCCAAAAATGTCATACAATTGAAGTGCAAACTAAGGCCAGTTTTAGCCATGGTGGACAACAAAGATGTGTTTGGTCGTGGTTCACAATCAAAAAACAATGATGAGGAGGCTTTAGTATGGGTAGCTATACAGAGACTGCCCACTTATGATCGTCTGAGAACCGGTTTACTGAAGTCTATGGTAGACGTTGATGTCAGGAAGCTTACTTCAAATGACAGGCAGCAGTTTGTTGAGAGGAACTTTAGGGTTGCCGAGGAAGACAACGAGAAGTTCTTGAACAAGATCAGAGAACGTATTAATAAGTAAGCCCCTTTCAATTACTTGATTACCTGTTTGCATTGTCTGGACACCTTTTCTTGTATTGAGATGCAAAATTAGCGGTTTCTTCTTTCTTCCTCGTCACAAGCCTTACCCTTGTTTCTCAGAGAAACTGGTTTTACGAAACTGCAACCTATAAAGTAATATTACCATTACATCAAGTTTACATCAAGTCTTGGAGGCTAAGTAAGCTTTGTAATTTCTCATTGGATTGGTCAGTGCTAAGATTTAAAATAAGTGCTCAGCTGCTCTACCATTTGGTGGTAGCTTTAAATTAAACAAAGTTAATGAATGGTAACCAACATTTTTCCGGGTTAAGATAATGTGTCGGTTGCATGGAGTCAAAGGAATACTTTCGAGTGCTAATAAATTGCCGTTTTTTCCTTTGGACGTACGTCGCATCCGTCAAATCGTGAAAATTTTCGCATTATTGTGAGTCTTTTTGTCGTCTTGTTTTTTCATGAAATCCTGCTTCAGGGTTGGGCTTCAACTACCAACAGTAGAAGTTAGATTCGAGAAACTAAGAGTAGAAGCTGATTGCTATGTTGGCACCAGAGCTCTTCCTACTCTTCTGAACACTTCAAGGAACTTCTTGGAATCGGCTCTTGGATTATGTGGAGTCAGATTGGCCAAGAGAATCAAACTCACCATCCTTGAGGGTATCTCAGGAATTATAAAACCATCGAGGTAACAAATCAGCCGTCCTTTCTATCTAATACATATAAGCCACTAATAAATTATAATAGTGGGGCTTAAATTCAATACATTAGGATTGAGTGTTGCATAGTTTTCTTCAAACTCATTATTACTTGGACGATAAGTTATCTTTATAAAAACAATTGATAAGAGGTAATACTGCTAATTTGAATTTATAAAAATAATAACTAATATCTCAAATATTTTATAAAATTAAATTATCTTAACATTCATATCCTAATATTTACAAAAAGTTCTATTCTCCCTAAATTTAGGTATACCCAAAAGTATTTTGAAATTATAAATAAAAAAAAAATTGAATAAACATAACAATGATAATTCTTAATTTAAATTTATAAAAATAATAACTAATATTTATAATATTTTATATAATTAAATTATTTTAATATTCACGTCCTAATATCTTACGGATAGTTATATTCTCCCTGAATTCAGGCACCCCCGAAAGCATTTTGGGGCGTCGATTTTCTGGGTCTCACATCTTGATCCCTCGACAAATCAAAGGCCACGATAAATTCGGGCATGCCCAAAATCGGGCAAGAAAGCATTTTCCATATCCTATAGAAGCATGTACATGATTTATAGACCAATGCTCATAATTGTTAGGAGCAGCCTTTAATTTCCCTTTTTTTTTTTTTTAAAAAATTTTAAAATATATAATAAGAAAATAAAAATTTTTGAATTTTTTCCCCCTTTTTTTTTTTTTTTTTTTGGGTTGTGGTCAGAGCTGACTTGAAATGTCTCGCTGCAGGATGACTTTACTGTTAGGGCCTCCCTCGTCTGGCAAAACAACCCTTCTGCTGGCACTGGCTGGAAAGTTAGACCCAACTCTAAATGTTAGTTGAAACAGTCTTTTCCGAAATACTTCGTGACACCAAATTAAAATCGCAGTCTCACAATGAAATAAAAAATTATCATACAAAAAAGTTTTTTTTTTTTAATTCATCCGAAAATAAAATAAAATAAAATAACAAGGGTTGCTGACAAAAACATATATTCTAGCTGAATTAGCTATTTTTTTTAAAAAAAAAAAAAACAACAATACAAGCCTGCAACGCAGAAATGTAAATTTTTATGCCACAAATAGTTTTTTTTTTCTTTTTCGTTTTTGATAATGCAATTATGTCCTTGCAAATTCTAATCAGGTTCAAGGCCAAGTGAGCTACAATGGATATAGGCTGGATGAGTTTGAGCCACGGAAGACAGCAGCCTATGTCAGCCAAAATAATGTGCACTTGGGAGATCTAACGGTTAAAGAAACCTTTGATTATTCTGCAAGGTTTCAAGGGGTCGGTACTGCATCCGGTAATTAATACAAAATCAACTTGTCTCAATTTATTATTATTATTATTATTATTATTATTATCATTTATCCGTACCAAAATTTTAACACTTTCTACACTAATATAGATGTTTTCCCGAGTTAGCCATACCCCAAAAGCATAGTCATTGATTTTGTGGACGCCACATGTAGAAACCACAAGATCAAAGGCTCGTATTATTTCAGACATGTTCGAAGTTGGGCAATATAGCATTGCTCTTTCTTACTTAATTTTTCCTGGATTAGCTATGCATCTATTTTAATGTTCTCTACTTTGCAATGCTTTCTTTCCCGACAAGCAACATATCATCCCATAACCTCACAATTCTCTCTTTGGAATTGGAGGCCTCCGAGATGTATGTGTAGACCTTAAACTACTTGATGGCCTCGAGCATTTAGATTCTTAGGCTTCGCTTTTCAAGAACTAATAATTTTCTGTGGATTTCAAGAACTGTTGGCTGAACTTTTAAGGAGAGAGAAAGGAGCTGGTATCACTCCTGACCCAGATGTTGATCTTTTCATGAAGGTATATACACTAGAGCACAAAATTTCATATTTAAAGCAAAAAAAAAAAAAGAAGATGAATTGTGATTGATAATTGCATTGATGCTTACCTTTTGTATCCCAGGCAATTGCAATTGAGGGAGTTGAGAGCGGTCTAATTACTGATTACATTCTAAAAGTCAGTTACACTAATTACTGATTACCACTAGTACTTCACCAAATTGTTAGTGGAACGATTTCTAATTGCATTTATATGATTAAACAGCTACTGGGGCTTGATGTATGTAAGCACACGTTTGTCGGAGATCAAATGAGGAGAGGAATTTCAGGTGGACAAATGAAGAGAGTAACAACAGGTTAATTATCTTTTCAAGTTTCATATTTTAGTCATTTAAACATTCCATTTGTTAATTTAAAAGAGATAAGTTATGATTTGGACTAAATTATCCAAAAATGTTTATTGCGTAAATTTAACTATATTTTTAATTATAATTTATTAATTTTATATATTATGAATTATATTACATAATTTGATTCTGAAGATTTAAATTTTTAAATGAAATAATTTTTTAATATAAATTTTTGTATTTAAATTAAATTACAAATTTTTATACGGAATTTATATAAAAAAAAATTGTAAACATAAGTCATGTTTTGGACTTAGACCTTCCTTTTCTATGATTAAAGAGGATCGGAACCAATAGCATGTGGATAGTTTGGTCTAGTTTCAATTCTGCGCCAGTTCTAGTTCCTGACCAGTTTTAGTTTTTGTCCTCGTTTTGAAGCACACACCTTCTTCTCTGTTTTTTTTTTTTTTTTTTTGAAAAATAATAAAAGGAAAAATGATTATTGGCCCCTTTCTTTTTTATCTTCTTGAGGAACAGTGAGTCCTAATTGGCAGTTTTGGTTTAATTCTTGCACGGTTATACTTATGATTCCATTCCTGATTCTTGGAGATGGTAAATGGTAACCAAACTACCATTTCCACAGTTTTGGTTCCAAGCAAGCAAAATTGTGGAACTAATTCCAATTCCAATTCTGGTTCAGTTTAATTTTGGTTCAATTCTAATTCATGCCAAATCCTTTGTCAAGTCGATTTGTACTTGCCTAAGAACCATAGTTGTGCCTTAAATAGTTTCTTAACACGGCTTTCTTAAAAGGGGGAATACGTTGCTTAATGCAGGGGAGATGATCGTTGGACCTGCCAAAGTGCTATTTATGGATGATATATCAACTGGCCTAGACAGCTCCACAACCCATCAAATTGTGAAGTGCATGCAACAAATTACTCATCTCACTGAGACCACCACGTTGATGTCACTCCTCCAATCTAATCCTGAGACGTTTGATCTGTTTGATGATATCATTCTCCTGTCAGAGGGTCAGATTGTGTATCAGGGTCCCCGGGAGCAAGTGCCCAAGTTCTTTGAGAGCTGCGGATTCAAGTGTCCTGAGAGAAAGGCAACTGCTGACTTTTTGCAAGAGGTACATATATTATTCATTTCAGCACACATTGCCAATGCACTTAGAGGTGCTCGAGTCATTGCAGTAGACACTGCACATATCCAATTAGAGTTTAAGATATGATCCATTTTAACCCCTCGACTAATAGATTAAACTTACGAGTCAAATGATTTTGTGGGATAATATCAGAATCTTAATGACTAAGAGATCAAGAATCTGAATTATGTTGTCCTTACATTTAATTGTAAATTTTTTGTGCCGAGTGAGTTTTGTTTGTTCTCGCTTCTAATTCAAGAAAGCTACACTTTTGTGTGAGGAGACATGTTAGAGTTTAATATATGATTTCTTGACTTATTTCATGCAGAAATAATAGCAATAATAATAATATCAATGATTACATGGATAGTGATTACCTGCAGGTTACATCAAAGAAAGACCAAGAGCAATATTGGGCAGATGGGAGCAAGCCTTATTGCTATATATCAGTACCTGAATTTGCAACCAGGTTTAAGGCATTTCATGTTGGCATCCAGCTTGAGAGTGACCTCAATGTGCCATATAACAAGGCTAAATGTCACAAAGCAGCCCTTGTCTTCAAAAAGAGCACAATCCCACCATTGCAGATTCTCAAAATATCTATAGATAAAGAAATGCTTTTGATCAAGAGAACCTTATTCATTTTCGTTTTCAAGGCTATCCAAATCACTATTCTTGCCTTCATCGTGTCTACCGTGTTTTTAAGGACAACACTTGACATCACATATGACTGCGGATTGCTGTACATCACCTCAATTATATTTTCTGTAATCGCGAATACATTCAATGGCTTTTCAGAACTATCTATGGCCATAATGAGGCTTCCTGTGTTTTATAAACAAAGAGATCTCCTGTTTTATCCTGCTTGGGCATACACGCTCCCAAACTTCTTGCTCAGAGTCCCAATTGTCATCTTTGAGTCTGTAGTTTGGACTGTTGTCACCTATTTCAGTATTGGATATGCCCCAGAAGCTAGCAGGCAAGGTTACTGCTCCAATGTTGCGTTGGATTAAAAACCTCAAATGGGATATATGAGTTTGACTGCATAATTTGAATTGATTAATATGTCAGGTTTTTCAAGCAGCTATTGGTGGTATTTCTAATACAGCAAACGGCTGCTGGCTTGTTTAGGCTCATGGCTGGGTTATGCAGGTCCATGGTTATTGCATATACTGCAGGACTACTATCTGCGCTTATTTTATTCCTTCTAGGAGGCTTCATCCTTCCAAAAGGTATGTGTTTACTAGGAAATTGCAGTCTTAGCAACGATTGAGTAAAATTGATGCCATAATCATGAATATTCGAGATTTTCCATAAAGAATTACCTTCCATGGTACCATCTCTTTTAAACAGGGGAGCACTCTATTTCCAGCTATTATATACAATTATAAAGTTTGACCTTGCATATATATAAATGCCCTCATTTTTCTACAATTGCATCAGTTCTACTCTATTTAAGTTTTTCGCATTTGTCTTTAGAATGTGGTTGTTATCACAGTGATTCCTTATAGGCAGGCATTTCAGATTTATTAAATTAATGACATAGTACTCTCAATGTACCAGGAATCCTTCCTATATGGTGGTCATGGGCCTATTGGCTTTCACCTTTTTCTTATGCTTTTGATGCCTTGGCTGCCAATGAGATGCTTGCTCATAGATGGACGGACAGACTGGTTTGTTAGTCACATTGATTTTTTTGTTTTTTCCAATAACATACAAGTAAAATAAGAATTACATGCAAAGAGAAATCTCATACAAAGCACACCTTGCAGTTACCAGGCAGTACGACAAAGTTGGGTATGGTATTCCTGGATAGCTTTGATGTAAACACCCATGAATACTGGTTTTGGATCAGATGTGCAGCACTTCTTGGGTTCACCATCCTCTACAATGTCCTATTCACCTTCTCACTCGTGTACTTGAATTGTAAGTTTAAACAATGTGTTTTGCTTACTTCCTCCTTCAAAAAGGCTATTAACTTTCTCTAGTTTTCCTTTTTTTTTTTCTCTCTCTCTCTCTCTTTCTCTCTCTTTTGCTCACTCTATGATCATTTGGAATAGCTCTTGGAAAGCCATTAGCAGTTATGTCTGAAGATATAGCTAACAAGCAATCTGTCAAGGAAGAAACAAAAGACGGAGAAAAGCCAAAAACAAAGATATCAAGTGACAATATTAGTACAAGTAAGAAATTAAACCATGCACAATACTTTTGTGAAAAAATAATTTTAGAAGAATACTCCGAAACTTTTGCAGCAGGTGAGTTATTGATGCAAAACCTCTAATGTTGAAGGAGAAATGCAAATTCTGAGAATAAGTAGCCAATCTAAAGCCAAGACCAGAGATGGGGTTTCTATAAAGAAGGGAATGATTCTTCCATTCACACCTCTGTCCATGTCCTTTGATAGTGTAAACTATTACGTGGATATGCCAATGGTGAGAATCCACACTTCTTCTCTCGATATCTGTATTTTCTTAATTCCCTGGTCGATTAAGCAAATTAGATCATATGTCTGGGGTAACGAACTTAACTACCTTTAATGATTATATCTTATAGGAAATGAAGTTTCAAGGAGTGACTCAAGACAGGCTACAGCTACTTAAGGAAGTCACTGGAGCATTTAGGCCAGGAGTCCTGACTGCTTTGATGGGAGTCAGTGGGGCTGGCAAGACAACACTGATGGATGTTCTAGCAAGCAGAAAAACTGAAGGTTATATCGAAGGTGATATTAGAATTTCAGGATTCCCTAAGAATCAAGAAACATTTGCAAGAATTTCCGGCTACTGTGAGCAAACTGACATTCACTCTCCTCAAATCACTGTTAGAGAGTCCTTAATATTTTCAGCTTTCCTAAGGCTCCCTAAAGAAGTTAGTGATAAAGAGAAGATGGTAAGAATTAGGAATGCACTCCAATATTTGCTTGTAACGGCAAACAACATTTGATCCAGGTTCGATTGGCAACAAAATATAAATTATGTGTTTTTCAGGTTTTTGTGGATGAAGTGATGGAACTAGTTGAGCTTGATAATCTTAAGAATGCTATAGTTGGGCTACCAGGAATTACAGGACTTTCTACAGAACAAAGGAAAAGGCTAACGATATCTGTGGAACTTGTTGCAAACCCTTCAATAATATTCATGGACGAACCAACTTCTGGTCTTGATGCAAGGGCAGCAGCTGTTGTGATGAGGATAGTAAGGAATACCGTGGACACAGGGAGAACAATTGTCTGCACAATTCATCAGCCTAGCATTGAAATATTTGAAGCCTTTGACGAGTTGTTACTAATGAAAATAGGAGGAAGACTTATCTACTCAGGACCACTAGGCCAGCATTCTCACAACATGATTGAATATTTTGAGGTACATAACACTTTGTCCTGGAAACATACAGTTAGTAAAACATAAACAAGTCTGACATGGTGGTATAACTATCGGTAAAATTTTTCAGTCAATTCCTGGAGCCCCTCAAATTAGAGACAAGCAGAACCCGGCGGCTTGGATGTTGGAAGCAAGCTCAATGTCAGTTGAGTTTCATCTTGGAATTGACTTTGCCGAGCATTACAAATCATCATCCTTGTTCCTGTAAGTACAGAACAAAGTTTACAAATTTAGTAGCATAGTGTCAAATTATTGAGTATTTGGATAACGCAATTGGCTATATTTGTAGACAAACAAAGGCTTTAGTTGAAAATTTAAGTACACCCGCAGAGGGAGCAACTGAACTCTATTTTCCCAGTCCGTATTCACAGTCCAGATGGGGACAATTTAAATCTTGCTTGTGGAAGCAGTGGTGGACTTATTGGAGAAGTCCTGATTACAACATTGCACGGTATATTTTCACTTTAGCAGCAGCTCTTATACTAGGCACAATGTATTGGAAACTAGGAAACAAAAGGTCAGTGCCTACTGTCCAAAGCCAAAATCTCTCTCCATTTGTCTTCTGACATAATTTTCATTCGTTTAAGCTATGTTTTGATCAATTCCAATTCTTTTTCTATAAACAGGGAAACCTCATTTGATCTTAATATGACTGTTGGAGCCATGTTTGTCGCAGTTATGTTTCTTGGAATCAACAATTGCTTTGTAGTACAACCAGTTGTAGCAATAGAGAGAACAGTCTTCTACCGTGAAAGAGCTGCCAGAATGTACTCAGCTTTAGCTTATGCCTTGGCACAGGTAAGGAAAGGGAGCTTCCAACATATCCACCAACAAAAACAGATCAATACAAGTCCACAAAGAGTACAAATTGAAAGAAACAAAAAATTTTCCCATAAGAAACAAACCAATGTTTTCATTTCTATTCCTTTATGCAGGTTATAGTTGAAATACCATATATACTTGTGCAAACAACATATTACTCTCTCATAGTATACCCAATGGTGAGCTTTGAATGGACAGTAGCCAAGTTCTTATGGTTCTACTTCATCACATTCTGCTCGCTCCTGTACTTTACATACTATGGCATGATGACCGTTTCAGTCACACCAAATCATGAGATAGCAGCTATCTTGGCATCAGCATTTTATGCTATCTTTTCTCTTTTCTCTGGCTTCTTTATCCCCAGACCGGTAAGTCCATCTCTTACACTCTGAAGGCATATAACCCATGATTGATTAAACAAAATGCAGTATTAGTGCTCTATGTCATGTATATTATGCGACATTGCAGAGACTTCCCAAGTGGTGGAAATGGTACTCCTGCATTTGCCCTCTGGCATGGAGTGTATATGGACTAATTGTGACACAATTTGGTGATCTTGAAGACACTATCAAGGTTCCTGGGATTGAACCAGATCCGAGTATCAAGTCATATATCCAAGATCATTATGACTATGATCTTAATTTCAAGGGGCCAATTGCTGTAATTTTGGTTGCTTTTAGTGCTTTCTTTGTCCTTATATTCACCTTCTGCATCCAATATCTGAACTTCCAACAGAGATAATTCAATAAGCATATAGAACAAAAATTAAGAGACTCAAGTACATGAGAGCAAAGGTGACTAGGACATTGAAGAGGACTATAAAGCCTACAAGAGCAGCACCAATCCAAATATATATATATATATATATCAAAGCTCTTGAGCACTGCTACATGCCTAAGATGCTAAAGTTGTCTGACACCTGTAATGCAGTCAAAATGTAAAACATAGGTTGATCCTATGCCTGTTTCATTTCATTAAATAGCTGGATATTTGACTTGTATGTATAAGACAATGTTGAATAACATACCAATTTGTTCATCCACCTTGGTGAAAGCATTTTGTTAATGGTAATGGCATTGTAACCATAAATCAAAGGTGAAACCCAATATGCCTACCCCCCCAACTTGGAATTGCCTTATATTTTTACATTCAAGTTTATATTAAAATAAGCCTAAGATAATATGATAATTTTCATATAACATACATAAAGTGATATAAGTTGAGAAAATATTGATAACTCATACCTGCTGGCTTCAGGTGCAAATCCAATAGAGTAATATGTGACAGCCATCCAAACAATAGACTCCACAATTGATATAGGCAACCTCAGGAGAAAAGTTGGAAGAGTAAAAGCCCAAGGAGGGTGGAACAAAAGGTCTCTTTGCTTAGAAAACACAGGAAGTCTAGTGATCATCACAGCAACCTCAATGAAACCACCAAACTTGTTAATGAACAAGTCAAACAAAAATGCAGTCATATAAAGTGCCCCATCTTCTTGATTTCTAGTGTGCATTTTGGACCTTATAAATACCGTGGATGTCATGAATGCAATAATGATAATTTGGACCATCTTTGAGATATAAACTATTGAATTTCTTTTGATAAGTAGCCATTCCTTGTCCCAGCAAGCCTTTGGTAGCTCCATTGTTGGCACTACGTATTTTTCAAACAGGGCTGCTCTGTGGTTTGAGACTTGTCAAATGGCATAGATAGCTCGTTGTTTAGCAGCATCCCCACATGGAATTACTTGAAATTCTGTGCAAATTCAGGAACTGATATGTATCTGTATCATTTGCTTCTATCTCCTGAATATTGCTCTTGTTCTTTCCTTGAAGCAACCTGTGATATGTACACAAGTTATAATTGGCAACATTCATCTATAAATGTCTTAAATCGAGTTAAGCTTGATTGGCAGAGTTTGGAATAGCACTTGCATTCAGTACAAGTTAGATATTTATGTAAAACTAAATTTTGTTTTGGTAAAGCTAAAAAGAATTTCAACGATAACATATCAATTAATAAAATAACATATCACTGATGATATTTTTGAATATTACTACATGTTACAATTTTTCCCCTTTCATCAAGAAAAATCTTTCCACGTGTAAGAACAACACCAATTGCTAAACAGGATGAACATCAGGCAGGTTGCAGAGGTTCACCCTATTGTAAAGAACTGGTTCAAATAGCCCACTTTCAATGAAAATGGGCTAGAAATGAGAGACAATGGGCTTGTTTAAGAGTGTTCAATCTCTCTAAAGGGGTGCTCTACTATCTAAGCATCAACGATTCCATGCAATTTTTACAGAAATTCGAACTCTAATTGGGTATATTACAGAGTGTCATATGCAGCATTAAATTCCTAACTCCGATGGTATATCATGTCATAAAGTTGGGATCAACAGGTAACACAATTTAGCCCTGCAATAACGATAATTAATATTTTTATAATTTAATTTAAATCTAATTAATTAAATTTAAAAATAATAGATTTAAGTAAATATAATTAATTTTTATATTATATAACAAATATTTTATATTATAAATAAAAATTAATTTAACATAAAACAATGTGTGTATATATATATATATATTAATAGTGTTTATTTGAATTGTCTAAATTAACTTAAATTTTTATAATTTTAATTTATAGGAAAATTTACCGTTTGTTGTAATTTAATAATAAGAAAATAAGTTATTTTATGCAAAAGTTATAAATATAAATTTTTCATAAAATATTGAATAGGGTTAAATATATATATATATATATATATATAATTTTACATAATTATAAAAATTATTGATAACTTTTTATTGGGATAAATTTAATATAATAATTTAGCTTATCATGCAACAATTTAATATAATTCTCTTTGACAAATAGTATTGCCCTTATTTACTTATTTCTTAAAAAATTATTTTAAAAAAAAAAACTTAGCATGTATAATGTATAAATGATGTGGATGACATCCTTAAAGACTTGAAATCGATGTACATTTAACATAGGTTTATGACAATATAACTATTACCTTTATTTTATATGTATATAAAAGAATTATTTTTGTTATAAAGCCAAAAGCTGAATTAGACTTTTGATAGGTAAAAAAGTT
>CM034046.1:9373055-9530058 GCA_019804595.1 Bruguiera parviflora
ATTATATATATATTAAATGTTATTATTATTTTTATATAAATTTATAAATCTGTTAAGTTAAATATAAAAATAAATAATAAGTCTAATTTTTTATTATTAAAATTCATAATTAAATATAAAAAATATATAATTTAAATACAATATACATCTCTATTAAGAGATCATCAAAATTGGGAACAAAATATATAATAAAATATATATTAAATTTTAAAATTTTAAAGATAATATTTTAATTAGTGGTGTGGATACTGAGGTCAAATCAGGCTTGTGACCCTAACCTAAATCGTCTACGCGTTTTTACATCCATCGCGTTCATTCAACCAAGGTTACAAGCTTACATCCACGACTTCAGACTCTTGCAGTAGTTCAAAAGTTAGTTTTTTTTTTTTTTTAAGACAATAATAATTAATAATTAACTTATCAAAAAAGCACAAAATACTCTAATTAAATTTTCGTGTTTATAAAAATTCTAAAAACAATTTAAAAGTTAAATTATCTCTTCAAAATATAAAATTAATAATTATGTGAAATTAAGTTCTATTTAATTGATATTTTTATATTATTTTTTTTTCTTTTTGGGTTTTGCAGTGTTTTTGATACATTAATGTCAAAATCTGAAGTTTAAGATTAATTATCAAAAATAAGAATCTAAATAATTTATTACTTTTTTTTGGTCTAAAAAGAAAATTATATAATTTATACATATATAAAAAATAAGAGATAAATGGGATAAAATTCAAATTTTTATTATTAATTTTTACATATATAAAGCACAAACACTGAATATTAATTTTTAAAAATAAAATTATTACAATTTTTATAGCATCTAATAAATTACCGTGCCCGATTCCTCGGATAAAATAAAAAAAAAAAAAGAAAAAGATTCCCATATTCGGGTCGGATTTTGGGTGCCGAACAGGCCCTTATTTATTGGTGGCGGCAGGAGAGTACGGGGATCAGAATTAGAGGGACACGGGGGCCTCAGAGTCTCTCTCGCTCGCTCGCGCGCTCGCTCTGCAAAAACCTAGAAGAAAGCCAACCGAATGAAGATCATAAGAAAAGACTTGTTGCCGGACGGCCCTGGTAGCGTCAAGGTGCAAAGAGTTCAATCTCTTTATTTTTGTTTCAATTTTCTTTTCATTTTTCAAAAATTATTATTTTATTTGTCGGAAGAATTAACCTGTGAGTGCTTGGTTTGCGTGTTCGTAGATGAAACCAATTGATTCGGATGATCTGTGGTTTGCTTACAATCTGATAGCTCCTGGGGATACTGTCATGGCTGTCACTGTGAGGTATTTCCTTTCCTGCTCTTTTTGTCCCCCTTTTTTCTTCTTCTCTCTCTTTTTTTTTTTTTTTTTTTGAGAAACAAATAATCTGATTTCCTCTATTTTAAGTAAGACTGTCAAAAGTTTAAATAACCAAAAAGAAAAAAAAAGGAAATTTTCTGGTTTCTTCTTATTTATTTCCGTTGATGGTTCAGTTATTTTGCTAGTTTTTAGATTTCCCATTAAAATTCCTGCTCCACACTTACATCGAGGGAGAGAGAGAGAGAGAGAGAGATGTAGTGTAATGGTGACCTTCGTGAGAACTATTTCCTATTGAGAGGGGTTCTCTTTTACTGCACAATAGGAAAGTTTTAAGAGAGGTGGCCTCTGGCGGAAGAGATGCAGAACGTGTGAAGCTTAAGTTGGAAGTGAAAGTTGAGGTATGATGGACAACATTATAATCTTTCAGAATTTGTTAGAAGGTGGTCTTTATGTTTGATTATTCTCCTTTCGTTTTTCTTTCTTGTACAGGCCACAGAATATGATAAGGTAGGGTCAGTGTTGCGAATACGCGGAAAGAATATTTTAGAGAATGAGCATGTGAAGGCAAGTTGAATCTTCTTGTTGATCTTTCAGTTTCAAGATTGGATGATCTTGGCCTTGTCGCAAACTTCCTGCTGTTGTATTGCAGATTGGAGCATTTCACACTTTAGAACTTGACCTGCATCGACCTTTTGTTTTAAGAAAGGTGCAGTTTGGTTTGTTTTTCTTCAAATCTTTAGCAACCTTATCTTTCTTGTGTTCCCCCCACCCTCCCTTTGTTTCTTCCTTCATCCATATGCCATTCGCCTGTGTTAGGACCTTTATGTTTGGAATGGGGCTCCAATGCTGACTTCTTTGTCAATTTCTATGCTTCTTTAGAAGTACTTGTTTATGTCCCTGAAAAGTTGTAAAAGTCTGTTCTTTTTGTTATGATATCCAAATTATAGCAGCACTATGAATTTTATGTTTTGAAGCTTTAAGATTTCTGAGATAAATGTCCCCAATATGTGTGAGAATTTGAAAACTGTCATCAACTCTTCTCCTCAGTTCCCTTACTTTAAAAGTCTCTTCCTTTTGTTAGGATATCCAGATTATAGCAAGACTATGAATATTATGGTTTGAAGCCTTAAGATTTCTGAGTTAAATGTCCTTATATGTGTGTGAATTTGAAAACTGTTATCAACTCTTCTCCTCAGTTCCCTTACTTTAAAAGTCTCTTCTTTTTGTTAGGATATCCAGATTATAGCAAGACTATGAATATTATGGTTTGAAGCCTTAAGATTTCTGAGTTAAATGTCCTGATGCATGTGAGAATTTGAAAACTACTATCAACTCTTCTTCTCAATTCCCTTACTTTAAAATTCTGTTCTTTTTGTTAGGATATCCAGATTATAGCAAGTCTATGAATGTTAATTACAGTTTGAAGCTTTAAGATTTCTGAGTCAAATGTCCTGATACGTGTGAGAATTTGAAAACTATTATCAACCCTTCTCCTCTATTCCCTTACTTTCTTGGCTGTGGTAGCTGTATTAAGCTATGGGTACCCAATAGTAATGCTTGTTATCTCATCAGTGATGGTGATGTGGCTTTGTGGTAACAGATAAGACCAGTTTGTTTTCCCTGTGTTTTTTAACCCATTTGGTTAGACTTAAGAATTACCTGTCCCAGTCATTGTCAGGGACCTTAAAACATGCTTCAAGAGTGATTGGAAAATTGTTAAATCCTAGCTTTTTGAAGTTGGTTGTCCAATAATCAGTGCAAGAAAGACAACAACCAACTCATTTTAGGGGTTTTCAATATTTAAAACCTTCTTAGAGTCAATGTTTATTCGTCTGTCTTTGATGCTTTCTTGCACAGTAGTAGTCATAAAGGGGTTTTTGGCTTGTTGACAATTTACCATCAATGAAGAAAACATGATAAATCTCAGTTCATGTGAATGCACTATGTATTTACTACCCATCCTTCCATAAACTTCAGTTGATTTTGCCATTTGTAACTTTCTCTTTTTGTGGTACCTACTGCAGGGAATGTTTTCTGAAATGGATTTTCACCATAAAAAATCAGCATCTTGCTTCTGTTTGGCTGCTTTTATGCTATTTGTAGTGTAGTGATGGATGTGGAGTATGAAGTTTTGGACTTGGACGCAATCTTTTGCACATGAGACTCAATTGTTCCTTCTTTTTCTTTTTTATATGTCAAATATATTATGAGGATTTTTAATGGGAAACAATTCCCACTAGTAGATTTTAATGTTATCATGTTGATTATCATCAAGATATGCACCTAGTGTTTTGCTGATTGGCTTGTGACTCTTGAATCATGATGGATTTTAGGAAATCTGGGACTCATTGGCATTGGATATACTAAATCAGGCCTCTGGTATGCAGCTACAATTGTTATAATGGACTTTCATGTCAGATGTTTTTCATTTGGAGTTTGTTATTGTTGATTAGTTGGTACTTTTCAGCCTAACTACCTGGCATTACCATGGTTATTTTGAGATTTTGGCAGTAAACCTGACCCATCATTGAAAAATCTACTGTTGCCATCTAATTATTATTGCAATTGTACCTTAGATTTAGGTTTGGATCAGGCCAGATACAATCAATCAATTCTAAAATTCTTGTTCAATATTACCAATTTAAAGCCTCTATTCCTGTTAGAATGTCAAATTTGCCTACTTGAATATCATGATCTAGCTGTATATAGCGGGGAATCCATGGAGGTTGTCACCAAATTTTGTTATGAAGAATCTTTTTCTAGCTCCATTGTGCAGCAGAATTCTTGTGTTCCTCAAGATTATTAATTTAAAAAGGCAAACATAACTAGAGAAGTGTGATTTGTGGCTGAGTAATGCCATCCTCTCTGTAATTTCAGATCCTGCAGCAAGTGCAGATCTTGCTGTGATTTTGATGCAAGAAGGATTGGCACACGTCCTTCTTGTTGGTAAAAGGTATGAACGTCACGATTGCTGATGAGTCTTCTCATCATCTGCTTGGAAATATATTTATATGCATCTTGTGGTCTGGTTATTTTGAAGGTCTAACAGTTATAATTGTGTATGAGAAGATATTCACACATGGTAATTGTTGACATTGAGAAAGTGAAACTGGAGTAATGAAGGTTCAGATTCTAGGCACAGAAAGTTTATATTTTTCTTTCTTTCTACTAAAGGTTCATATTCTAAAGGCAGAAAGTTTAGTTGTTTGCCCGGTATTGTCAAGATAGGGGAGCACATTCTGCTGACCCAAGCAGACTGTCAGAAGCTGGACCCTGTTTCCAATCCAACTCAACCTTTTAGATGCTTGTAAGACCATTTAAAGAGCAATCACTAAGCCCATGGTGAATAGATGTACCATTGAAAGTGTTTCACAATGAACATTCTGGTTCATCTTGATAAGTGGCAATATTATCTATTAATATATAGTATCAATCAATTGTATGACTTCAAGTTTAGCTTTTATGTTTGTTTTAATTGCTAAGAGAAATGATCTGGAAATATGAATTGATTAACTGGAATCAATTATATTCATCAAGTGTGTTTTGTCATTTGTGTGGGAGTGATTTTTGGTTCATAATGTCATGATAAACACTCTATTTGGGAATTGCATCCTGCGAGCTTGGAATAAGAGAATTAGGAAAGAAAATTGCTGGGAATAGATATGAAACTGTTAATGAAATGGCTTATATCTGAATCAATGTATTTGGAATTTCCCTAAAACTGAGATATTGGGCCCAGTTGGTTACATGGTCCTCAGTGAAATTTTGGAATGCTGTTTCTCAAGAAGAGCCATGTGCTTGGAATTTGGTGATAAATGTGGCTTATGTTCCGCAAATAAGGCTTATTATAATTAGTTGGTTTTTCATGTCATTATTGTGAATTTACTGATACTGGTGCCACTATTACATAATAGCATGACAACCACTCGTTCGCGGATAGAAACATCAATTCCTCGAAAACATGGGCCTGCGATTGCTGGTTATGAGTCGGTATGCTTCTCTTATTTCTTTATTTTTTTCTTTATGGGGATAATGAACCAAATTATGCATATTTGACCTGCTGTTGGAGACGTTTGCCAACATCTTTGGGTCAGATTTATGCGCTTAGTGAGCTGTGCATGCTAATATATGCTTGTACTCTCTGTGTTTACATCCTTCACAGGCATTGAATAAATTCTTTGAGCATGTTTTACAGGTGAGTTCTATTTGACTTGCATCGCTATTGCTCAACCCGACTTGTGTTAACATAGCTCTATTCTACTTCCGAAATTACTTAAAATGCATCTCTTTTATAATTTGTATTAGATATGAAGTGTTTGTTTGACAACAGTGACTGATTTTGATCCATGTCTTAGGCTTTCATAAAACATGTTGACTTCAGCATCGTTCGATGTGCTATCATTGCAAGTCCTGGTTTCACGAAGGTCTGAAAAATGAGAATTTATGATATTTTCTTTTCTCATATTTAGTATGAATATTTGACAAGCTGTTGTTCCTTATATTCATTCAGAAGTGAGTTGCTGTTTGTTATGATTTCTTCTGAAGGAATCCTTTCTCCAGCAATTTATTATAGTTAACAATTACATTCTTATGTGCTTCAGGATCAGTTTCATCGTCACTTATTGTTGGAGGCTGAGAGGAGACAGTTGAGGTCCATTATTGAGCACAAGTCACGGATCGTTTTAGTGCATACAACTTCAGGATACAAGTATGATCCTTGATCTCTTTGTTTCTTGGGCTTGCAATACTCAACATTACTAATGTAGGATGCAGAATCAAAGAAGAAAATGTAATGATTACACATGGGAATCCAATTGTAAACCATATGAGAATCAGTACTAGTTGATAAAACTCAATGATGAATTATCAATATAAATATTCATAGCAAGCTTGTCTAGTGAAATAACATAGAACATATTTATAGAAGTAGTGATCACGACTGAAAAAGAAATAATTATAAATATAAATAGGAAAATATTTAAGAATTAAGATAACAATTATAACTTCCTAAGTTGTCTCCTAGAATATTTCTGGTGATATCTCTTATTATTATCATGATCTGCATCAATTACTTTGCTGTAGTGGCTGAAGCTAGGTTGCTGGGCATCTGACATCTATGCATCTCGGGAATACGTGTTTATGTAACTGATCAAAGAGAGTGCCTTCCACAGTTCTTTGTTTTGCCAATGAATTACATGCATCTGTCTATTGGAAGCCTTCTACTTAGAAGTATCTATTGAATTGTTACTCTTCCCTCATCCCTTTTTCCTTAACTGAATCATGTTTCATATTGCCTTCTCTTTACCTCATTATTGGCAATAGACACTTACCTTTTCTTTGACTTGTTTAGTATCTGCCTTTGGTGATAATCCATGGCTTCTCTCATGTGTTCATTGGTCCAATCCTTGCAATTGGCAGTACTGCCGATTTTTCTAAAGTTTCACATATTATCTTCTCTTTTGCTTCTTTAGTGGCAACAAACACAGTCCACCTTTCCTTTGACTTGTTTAATATCTGCCTTGGTGATACCTGTGGCTTCTTTCATGTGTTCATTGGTCAATTCCTTGCAATTCACAGTACTCTGCCTCCAATTTTTCTGATGTTTCATTGTTGTATACAAGTGATGAGATGAAAAAGATCAATATTTGTGGGTAGATTGGCCAATAATGACAGAAATCAACAATGACGAGATCCTAACACAAAATCTGTTGCCATGCTTATTTTTTGGTGCCATATCTTGATAGCATTAATATCTGCTTGTAATGAATTGTTTTTGTTTTTTTTTTTGGGGGGGGGGGTGTGGGGTTTCTAACATCTAAGCACTGTTATGAGCTTGTTTTAGCAACTTGTATGTGAATTTACTTTTACCGTTCACTAACTTCATGTCTTTATGCCAACCTTCTTTCTATGTTTCTATTCAGCATGCCATTTCAAAATAACTGAATGCCAAATTTTTTTCCCAGGCATAGTTTGAGAGAGGTTCTTGATGCTCCGAGTGTTATGAATCTGATAAAAGATACTAAAGCAGCACAGGAGGTAATTCAGTTGGCCTGAATTCAGAAATCTTTTTCTTCTGTTTCTTTTCATTTGACTTTACACTACCATTAGTCTTACAGCCAATTCAATGACTAGATGGTTGTAGAGACACACTCTAGGTATTTATTTTTGCAGTGCTTTGCAATAACATTTTCTTCTGTGTTGACTTCCCTTGTTCCTTTAGGTTCGTGCTCTCAAGGATTTCTTCAACATGCTTTCAAATGTCAGGTTCTACTCTTGAAATATGATTTTGCAATTATAGTGTTTCCAGCTTTTTAACTTTGCCATGCTATTAAAAACTTCATTTTGCCAAGCAAAGTAGAAGCTACAGATAAATGATATCTAAATGCAAGTACCCTCTGATGGTCATTGCTCAATAATTTGTATATGAGTTTTTTTTTTATTAACCATCATGTGATTGTTCCCAAATCAATCTTTGAGTGTGCATGGTTTTGGGATTTTGAATAGGACCCAGCCCGAGCATGCTATGGTCCAAAGCATGTGGAGATTGCCCATGAACGGATGGCTGTTCAAACTCTACTAATCACAGATGATCTATTCAGGTTAGTCTAACTAGAATAACTGTGCTGTTTATACACCTGTGGTGTGATGGAGAATTAATCATGAACGGTGTTGAATGGAGAATTATAATTTTAATTTAATCAAAAATTATTTTATTTATAATATCTCACTACACACACACACACACACACAAGTGAGTTGCTAGTTGAACTAGTGACATAGCCTCCTCCCTGAGTTGATGTTTGGATTGGGTTTTATAACACTGATTGTCATGATGCTACCAAATAAACATCATTGTAATTTGTGCCTTAGCACTTTTAAGTACTTAGAAAGGGCCGAGTGACAAAAGGAAGACAAACAATGTCATTGCTAGAAAAGGCTTGAAAAATTAAAGCAGATAAGGTAGTTGCTATAAAATTATTTCATTATGCACCTTCTTTGTTAAAACATATTAGGATGCCAATGTCATGGTTATTGTTTGTGACCAAGAATCCACATTGCACAGTTACCGCTATTTCCACCAGCCAACCCCTCTACAGCTTACGTTGTGGTGTCACATTACTGGCGCTTACACAATTCTTTGGACACAACAAATAGTTGTAAACATTAAGGAGTAACAGAATGATGGTGGAAACTAAACAAAAACCTCAGAAACCAGAGTGTGATAAATATCACAAGATTCTGTTTCCTATTCTTTATCCTGTAATAAACTTAATGCTACTTTCTGCTGATTCTCCATCATCGGCATGTTGATAAGTACTAAGTGGAAATTGATCTGATCACATGCTGCTGTTACACAATGCTAGATGAACTTTAACACGAGCATATGCAAGGGCTTCTGCCTTGAATTTTCTCGATCATGAAGCATCAAAGTGCTGCAAATTTTGACACTATATTATTTTTTCTCCTATTGTTACCTAACCTCTTGTGCTCTGAATTTTCCATCCCATTTTTACTGCTAAAAGGAAAGGCCTGACAAAAGAGGCTTCTCTCCCCTTTTTTTCCATCTTCTACTGCTTGCCATTAACTTGCATGAGATCTGTATGGCCCATCTTATGCCTAGAGCTCTGGGTGGTCTCTTTCTTTTGGAGGAATAAATTTTATGGATTTTGGTTGGTTGCTCTGTCCTGCAACTTAAAGTTTTCTCTGCATTTCCTATTGGATATAAACCATGTGTTTTTACTCGAAAAGCACAAGCATGGATTTAAAGATATATTATGCAGCAATGTTGATGTGTGGGAGTCACTTTATTATAGCCTTTTACAACTAGAATAATTCCCCTTTTTTGCATCCAAACTATGTCAAGCAAGACTGGATTTCTCTCTCTCTCTCTCTCTCTCTCTCTCTCTCTCTCTTATTCCTAGCTATGGGGCAGAGCATGAAAGCATAACTTTAATTCATATTCCGGATCATTGGCTATATTATGCAGACATATTGATGGGTGGGAATCATTTTATTGTAGCCTTTTATCAAGCAAGACTCTCTCTATCTCTCTCTCTCTCACACGTGTGTGCATGCTCCCACACTCCATGCTTTGGGGCAGAGCATGCAAGCCTAACTTTAATTCACCTACTGCTTCAATCCTAACTTATAGCATGCAAAAGCAATTCAGGTTTCGCAAGATCAAGTTAAACCTTATTTGCTACCAATTTGGCTTTCAGGAATGTCGATGTTGCAACACGGCAAAAGTATGTCAATTTGGTCAACTCCGTAAAGGACTCGGGAGGCACTGCTCATATATTTTCGTCAATGCATGTCTCAGGAGAACGTGAGTATCAGTATTAAGCTTTACTTCTTAGATTTAAGAGCTGTGTATGAAACTTAGTGGGCAAAACATGGAATCTTCTTTAATTCTACTTTAGTCATTCCGTTGTGTGATCAACTTTTTTCCTCTGGACAGAATTAGCGCAGTTGACTGGCATTGCTGCAATCCTTCGATTTCCTCTACCAGACCTGGAGGATATCGAGATGTGATTGAAGCACTTAGACCCAGAAAAGCATTGACAAGTGCGATGTGTTGCCGTCAACTTTAACGTGTACATTACATTGTTTTTCTCCAAGATTGTATTAACATAACGGCGGCAAGATGATGATAACCAAAACTTGTTTTGGGGTAGACTGGATCAATAAGATAATGGGGTGTCTCTCTGTATCATAACTCGCCCTTTGCCTTCTCTTTTTATTAATTATTAGTTATTCAATTTTTTTTTCTTTTATTGTTAAAAACAGATGCAGGTTCACCTACTTTTGTGGTCTTTTGCTAGAATGCCGTGGTAACCTGGACACGGTGAAGTATAAATTTATTGCATTGGCATCAACATGAAATGATTAGTTTTAGTTTGATTAACTTTTTATAAATTGTCTTGCATATCATTTTCTACAATGTTTTGGTTTATATATTAATAATGTCTCTAGTTGTCACTTAGTCAATATTATATTATGTGATTTAATTAGTCTATTATAATCTGATTTTAGTGTCCCACCGAGGGGTTCTTCATAGAAATAATGAGAATCCTTGACTTCGTTTAAAAGAAACAACAAATGATGGAGGAAAATGAACATTGGGCAAATTGAGTTTCAAGCTAATAATGACGGTCTAACTGGTGTAATTGAAGAAAATTCTAAGTAACCTAAACTCAGTATTCCTCTAAGCAGCTATAAAATATATTCCTCTCAATGTCGGATTTAATGGATCAGGGAAAATTTTCCATTAAGTAATTAAAAACAGAAGAAGAAATCGATATGTCCAGGGGGTGAACTGTTCGACAAAATTAATTTAGACGTGAACCACGAATTCACTGGCTGCATAAAATAATGAAGAAGAAAATAAAACAAAAAAGAAAATTCCAAACGCGTAGCTGAGTTGTTTGACAATCAAAAGCAATTTTAATCACAGATAATTTACCTGTAATAATGAGCCAAAGATTCATATTAAATATAAGAGTCAAGCGGGGTATCATTTTTTCTTTCTCGTTGCCCTGATTGAACAAAAACGAAAATAATAATAATAAAAAAAAAGAGTCAAACTGTATTTGATTAGCATTAACGAATACAAAATATGAATTCTTTGTTAGGAATGGACCGAAAAAGAGAAGCTGACAATATGATGGCGATACAAAAGAATAATAACGGTTTTCTATTCGAAGAACAAAAACAGAGAAATGGCTTCCCTCCCAAATATTGTTCTATGTTTTTTCTTTTGTTTTTGTTTTTTGGTTCTCCAATTTGCATGCATGCACCCATCACTCTCCTACATTGTGTACGCTGTGTTGTCGTGACTTGTAAGGCGGCGGCACTAAATTGCTAAATTAGACTACTTCTCAAGTGGTTTGTGAGTTAGGATAGTAAGAATTTAAAAAAAAGAAAGAAAAAAGAAAAATCACGGGCTAAACACCGGAGGTTGTTGGCTTCTTGGTCCGGGTGAAGTGTTGATGAAGGGGTCATGAGCAGGGGAATAGAGGTAACGATGATATGGGCGAAGACCAGGCAGGCTGTCAGGTGTCGCCGTGTCGTCCCCTGGTGCTCCGTTAACATACTGATGCACTACCAGCACTGAAACTGCTGCTGCAAAATCTGATGAAGCTAGGAAATCACCAATTGCTCCAAGCTCTGGACACTCACTCCAATCTGTGAGGCTGGCAGTGAGTGGAGACGTCGTTCCTTGTCCTCTCCCAACTATAAACAGGTCATGTGAGTTGCCCATTGATCTTATTTCCTCCACTGTTTCCTCCCCATTGTCGATCACTTTCTCTGCGTAAAGAACCGACTCTTCACTGCCTTTCACCATCTTGAATTGATTTATGTACTCTTCATCGAGTTGGTTCTCCCTTTCCCTTTCCCTTTCGATGTCTGTTTCAACACTTAGTACCCTCATCCCGGGGTCGTTAGCGTCGGTGCGATGGCTATGACTGCTCCTACTGCTACTGCCGGTATTACTATTAATGCTACGTTGTTTGTGCCTCGAAAGCTGATTACGGTGAGCCATGGTCGCCTCCTCGCTTGGAATGAAGCGCAGCACGCTTAGCGTTATCCCAGGATGCTCAGACATCCTGGATGCATATGCTAGAGCCTCTCTATCATCTGGTCCCCCGAAGAAGAGTACGGCTACATGGTGAGACTGGCAAGTCTGAATGTTGTTTGCAGCAGCCAAGATGCGAGACCTATTTAGGCCTCTGTCCACCAGAATGCCAACGGAGCAAGGTGCGTTCGCCAGTACATTCTGGTTAACCATTCTAATTGCAGGGTTTGCGGTTTCCATCCCGCCGTCCACTGTTTGTTGCTTGTGGAATGGGACGATTATGAAAGCTACCCTTTTGTCTTCTGCCAAATTGCAGATATCTTCGTGCATTGTGGAGTAAGGGGAAAAGGCTGTGAATGGCTGCACTGAGACAAATCCTGCATGCTGCTCATAATTCTCGAACGCATTGATGATATGATCTGATTGAGCTTGCCTCTGGTTGAGGGCTGGTCGGCCTGATTTTCGGGTGTTGTGTACAATAAGCATGGCAGATGCCCGGCCAGTGAGTTCAACTAACTGGAGCACATACACGCACATTGGAGTTTTTTTCGTGGGGTTAGTCGCTTCAAGGAGGTTGATGATCGCTGGAACGTTTCTGGGAGTATGTACACACACAAGTACCCTTAGCTCTCCATCTGGTTTTGATCTCTGAATTGTTCGCCGTTCGTAAGGCGTGGACCTTCTGGCTGGTCTGTATATCGTTGTTATAATGGGTGGGATGATTCCAGTCATGGCAACAGCTACAATTACCATGATCGCAAAGGCTTGATCATCTAAGACCTGCATGCCATTTACCATTATATTTCATCAGTGTAAGCGTCCCAACTCCAATTTAGGCACACGCACGTTTTCACATATATAGGCATTTCCAGCAATAGCAATATTGTAGTACCTTTTGGTCCTTGCCGACATTCAGAACAATCAGTTGGATGAGGCCTTTGGCGTTCATGAGCAAACCAAGAGTAAACCCTTCAAGCAAGGGCATCTTGTAAAAGATTGTAATGAACATAGTACCGGCAATTTTGCCAGCGCTTCCCAGTATTATGACGATAATTAAAATTCCCCAGGTCTTGCTTCCGTGGATAGCCTCTATATTAGTCTTCAGTCCACTGATAACAAAGAAGAGGGGGAGTAGGAGGCCTGAGACAAAGTCCTCTAGCTTTTCTATGAGAGTAACTCGAAGTGATCCATTGGGAATGACCAGGCCAAACACAAAAGCTCCAAAAACAGAATGTGTCCCGATGGCATCCGTAATGAAACCCGATATCATTACTCCTGCGAGAATGAGGCATAGGTAGAACTGACTGAAGGTCTCTCCCTCTGGAGTTCTTTGAATTGCCCACGAGACGAATGGCCTAACAATGAAAAAACAGAAAACAACAAACGCTAGACTAGAGAGTATCACCCATAGAGAAGCCAAGGAAGTGGATTCATTCTTGGCCAAGGCAATGGCGAGAGCTAACAGAACCCAAGCACAGATGTCATTGAGAAGGGCTGAAGACATTGCAAGCCTACCAAGCTCCGTGTTGATGAGTTTGAGCTCTGCAAGGATTCTGGCAAGCACAGGGAAGGCAGTAACAGAGAGGGTTACACCCAGGAAGAGGACTAAAGTGCCTTGGCTCATGCCATGAGAATCCTTGTGAATAAAGAAGGAGAAGGCAAGGCCAAGAAGGAAGGGCAAGAGCATGCCCGAGACTGCTACGGCCAAGGACCTTTTCCCAGTTCGCTTGATCACGGAAATGTCCATCTCTACTCCGACCAGGAATAGAAAGTATAGGAGACCAACATTTGCCATTGTTTCAAGCACCATCACACTTCTCAGAGGGAATACTGCGTTCGCAAACGCTTTGCTCCGTCCAAGTACAGACGGACCCAATATCACTCCGCCCTGTAAAATGCATGGAAGCCATATGTAAGGCAGGCCATCTTTTATACAAAATTAAAAACTGCACACACACAGATGTGGCCTGGCCTGCGCATCAAGTTTACATATTATTGTTACATAGAGTCACCCTCAATGTCTCTATTACATCACATGTATCACTTTTACGTGCATCCATTAGATCCATGCATTTGTGTTCGGTGATTCATGAGCGAAGAGAAATGAGAGGGAGGAATAGGGTTGGTGGGGGGGGGGGGGGATGGGATTTACGTACCAGAATCTCGGAGATGACGCGAGGCTGGCGAAGGGGCTTGAGGGCGAAAACAATAACGCGAGTGGTGGCGATCACCAAAATTAATTGAAGAATGAAAAGAGGAAGAGAGTAATCCAATGGATTGTCACCTTGCCATACACCGTTTGTTGTTATCATCGTGGGTGCATAGCACACCATTGTCTCCTGCGTCCCGTTCGCTGTTGTTAGTAGCTCCTCACTCTCCATTTGTCCCACGTTTTAACACCCTACGGTAGTATCTCCATCTGTTTTTTGCTTGCAGTAGCCAAAGCTGCACCTCCACCTCCGCCACCCTGGTCACCGCCGAGGCCTTCCTTATATCTGCGATGTATACGGTTATTTAAACCAGCTCCCAATCAACTAACTAATTGAATATCCAACCGGCTGTGACAACATCGCCTCCATAACAAACCGTCGTTGTGCGGCATCTCTGCAATGCTCTGCTCTCAAATGTAGTTTGCGTAATATATGTTCTTTTCGTTCCTTTATTTATTCATTACTTTTATTTGTCGATGTTCGAGTCCTGCAAATATGAAGAGGGATTAAGATGAAAAGCGCATGAAAATAATAGTCAGAAGAAGGATTTTATTTTTATTTTTATTTATTGGTCTATTTGGTGCAAATGGCATCTTTGGGCTGGTGGCTGTCCGCCCCGCTTGCTTCGGCGCTCTCTGCTTTGTGGTGTACAATCAAACCGCTTGATTTCTATATTCAGGAACCCCCACTTCCTCATTCGGGGAACCTAGAAGACTTGATTATATTGTTATCAAAATTATGAATAATAACAGTAATATATCATCACTATAGACGAAAATTTGACCAAAGATAATAATATTATTTATGTTGATCTAACATTTTAATGTGTAATTATGTGCTTATAATAATAATTATTACAACGTATAAGTTACATAATTAATTATAACTTTACAAGGTAATGATTATGCGTTAGGTAACTAAGGGGTTCGTAAGGTTGTGGGCAACAATATGCATTTTTAACTTAAGTTCGTGTACCCATATGTGTCATATTAGCCAGAACACGAATGAACTAAATGAAAATACAGGTGATGGAAACATCACACTCGCATAGAACAAAGGAGTGCAATTTATCATCGTAAGATATACCGTTATGGTTTCATTGTGTAAAATCCCGTAATGTCTCTAGTGAACTTGATACATATGTAGAAAATGTAAACGAAGTGTAGATTATTGGGTAATTTGCTTTGGATGATGAAGTAATATGCGGAACTAAATGAATGTAATGACCAAAACTTTTTTCAGAGGTCACATTGCGGGAGTACTGAACTTCAACTTTCTTTCCAAGTAGTTTAGTTTCATTGCATTTACTCTAACATTATTTAGATGTTATTCTCAACAAAAGAATGAGAATATTTATATCTATATATATATACTACCTAATTAGAAAAAAATTTTACTTATTCTCAACAATTATTTGAGTAAAAAAAAAATTATAACTATATTTACTTAATTTATATTATATATGTATTGTTAAAATTAAAAAGAAATTCGAATCATTTCCCTTCAACCATAAGTTTTCATAAATTTTTACTCATAAAATAAAAAGAAAATAAAAAAATTATTTATTGTCTACTTATATAAGCATCAACTTATAAAGAGAGAAATTAAATTAATTTTTTTTAAAGATGAAAAGTCTGTAAATGTAAGAGAAAGTATTACAATAACAAAATATAAAATCTCATTTATTACTTGTTTGTTTTCTAAATCTCATCTTTCCAAACTACTTTGTTTTCTTAATTAGAAATTTATTTAAATTCTTTTTAACTTATTTTTATTTCAAACAAAATAAATAGAAATCTATTTATACTTTTAGTATAAAAATATTGAAAAATTCTCATATTAATTTTAATATTTTTCCTTATTTTTAGTAAGATGCTCACAATAATCACAAGTAGAAATCTTAAATTTAGTCTTATCATTCATTTTTTATTTCATTCAATTATTAAAATTAGAAAAAAAATTTACTTAAGTAAAATTCTATTAGTAAATTAATTATTATATAAATTTTATGTAATGAAATAAAAAAATAAAAAGTGTAAATAAATTTCACATTGTATATTATTATTAGTTTTGATTATTCAATTTAGTTTCATGGTATCTCATATTAATTTATGATTCTAATGAATTTATAATTTTAACATGCATTTATTATTATTTTTTTAATATTATGAAATCAATTAAGCCCTATTTGCATCATTATTCCTTCTTTTGCAAAGAAAAAAAAATAAAAAATAAGTTTAGTTAGCCACTGGACCTAAAAGAATCCAACAAATACAACAATACTTTCCCAAATGTAATAATTGTTGCACATTCAGAATAATCCTTTAAACATTTCCACAAATAAAGGAAGGTCTCACCCTAATTTAGGAAGGAAAGGAATGGTGTAGTAACATATAAGATAAGTTAAAATAAAGACAACACACAAAAAGAACAAAATAACACATTGGTACACTTATTAATGTAAACAACATTTTATTAAGTTTAAAATTTATATAAGGAGGAGTTTATTAGACTTACTAACTATCAATTAAAGGTAACACAAAACAAGCATTATGCTCAAAATAGGCTAAGACATGTTTGGTGGTTAGCCACCTACCATGGGCCTTATGTCAACAAAAGGTAGACCTCCCACAATCCTGCTTAAAAACCTTTAATAGTCAATATGCTTAGTGTAAGGTCAACAAATATCAATGATGGTTTAACCCTATCACCACCTAAAGCTCTATGTAGAAGATGGAATAAAAGAATTTTACTCATAAATTTGACATTAATCAATAGTCTATGGGCCTTAATTTTGGGATAAAGGGTCTCTAAATAGTCATAAAACCTAAAATTCTTTGTTTTAGCCACTTTCTCTACAATACACTCCTTTGATTGCTTTAATTGACTTTTAAGTTGTTAAAGTGACACCTCTAGCTTTGCTAAATGACCCATCCCCTCCACTAGATTCCACTTCATGATAATATGTAACTCCTACTCCTTGGCTAAGTTAGCCTTTAAGGCCTCACATTAAGTAGATAGTGAAGTGCATTAACACTTCTCTAGTACCAATTCTTTTTAGGGTTCTTAATGCAACTTGTATTCAGTGTCTAGCTTTAACTACAAGTAAGTTGTAGACTTCTTGTTTTGAAAGTAATCATCAGCCTAACAAGTGGTGCTAGATGTCACTTTCTTTATTATACCTATAGTCTCATTTAGTGAGCAAAATGTCTCAAAGAGTTATGATGTATTTGCCATTATAGTGGCCACCTGCTCCTTAGGAATGTTGTGGTGCAAAAACTCATTAGGCATATATTGAGTGGTAATGGTGGTCTTACCACCTGAACTTGGCATAAACAGATCTTATGTTTGCCTTTAGCTTAACTCCTTTTACGTACAGGGGTTTGTTATTAACTTAAGATTACCAAAGTAATTGTTCTGAGGTTTATCAGATACAACAAAACTTATGTCTATTTTAGACTATGCATATTTTTTGTCATAAGGAGAAGATGTCTTATGGCTCTATTAGCCTCCTTAGTAAAAGAGAGCATATGTGTCACACTTGTAGTCATATCCTATAATTTAATATGAATTACTATGTGATCTCCTTTATCAAGGATGACTTTTATAACTTCCATAAGTTTTCCATACTACTATCTTCCTATAAACATATCTCTACAAAAAAGTTGACATTATGATAAGAAACCTTATAACTACCATAAGTACCTTTAACCCTAGTAGCCATACCACTTAATAGAGT
The DNA here is from genome assembly GCA_019804595.1 of Bruguiera parviflora. Lineage (NCBI taxonomy): Eukaryota > Viridiplantae > Streptophyta > Magnoliopsida > Malpighiales > Rhizophoraceae > Bruguiera > Bruguiera parviflora. Next base: position 9,390,888 of record CM034046.1, read on the forward strand.
AAGACTTATAGGAAGAACGACCATCTTTAAGCCCATTATTGGAAATAACATAAGAAACTTTTTGCAATGATAAGTTGTTAGCATGAGCATAGGCCATTGCCTAATTAGATGTGCTGACAATGAAATGGTAAAACATATGCTAATTCAATGTGATAAAATATAAAGAGAGTAAAAAAACTCGCACCTTCAGTAATGGTAAAAGGCCTCGTAAGGGTTTTTGCCTCCATACTTTCTTGCCATGCCATAATGATATCCCTCACAATGCCTTTCCGAGTTAAAAGACAAGGTAGCGGCCTTTGCATTGACTTCAACCACCTAGACCTCATATAAATGGCCAACCCTATACTCTGAATCCTCTACCATCTCTATAAATGACTTATCAAAGTTAAATGGTCAAATTAATCTATAACCTATTTGGCAACTCTTTGATGCCAAATTTGTATAACCATCCTTAGAGTCATCCACCATTTAGTCCATAGGGCTCTAGTTAATTGGATGAAAATTAAAATCACATAAGAAAGGAAAAAAAGAAATCTTGCTCAAAACCCTAATAGGAAGATATAATAGGAAGATATCTTACCTTCTATTTCCTTTAGGACGCTTTTATAGTGCATAAATACTTTAAGCTAATGCATGGATAATTAGAACCTAGCATGAATCTACTATACAAAAAGTGACATAGCCATTTGGTGGATAATATATCCTCTCCTTTAACAAGGGTGTGGCTAACTCATATTGGTTTGGAATATGAAACACTTTTCTAAATTCACCTTATCAATACCTTTATTCCACTCAAGAAGGAATCTTCCTACAAAAACATTAAGGGTAGGGTCATAAAGATGAGAAAAGGGAATGTAAATGGAAAACTAGTAGGGTAAAAGTGATTGTCACTGCTAAAAATTTTTTAAAAGTAGAACAACCACCCTATGATAAAATGGTCACAGGGGGGATAACCCTTATTAGAGGCCAAAACATATACTTGAATGATTGATTATCTTTGTGATATAACAATAATTAAAAAAAAAACTAATGCAAAAGTAATAAGAGTAAATAAGATGAAAAGAGTTCCGAGAAACCTTTTTTATGGCTAAGTAAGGCTAATTTTAAAAAGACAAGCTAAAAGCAACTTTCGTTAAAAAGCTAAAAAGGCATCTAGATGAAGGCATGTTCAGCTTAGTTCGGTTTATAAGAGGCATTATATGATATTTGGTGGTTTAATTTGAAATTCCAACATAAGATTAATTGAAATGATAAGATGAGATTAATGTATATATTTGAACTAAGTTGTAGCTTGCAAGAAACTAAGAAACAAAAGTTTGGACAATGATTATTCTCCACTAACTTCTTATTAACCTATAAGTTAAGACTATTGCAATAATTATTTAACTTTACAATAATTGAATGATAGACACGTATTCAAAATAGGAGTATAATTAACGGTGATTTATAAAGACAAAAGTAAGATTTAAGAAGGAGAGGTCAAAACCATGTAAGTCCTTGAACTATTAGTCCAAAAGTTGTTGTCAGTGTCTAAATGTGGTTTGCCAATAGCCTTTTTTGCATAAAAAGGACCAATTATACCCTCAGATTAGTGTTAACACAAACTTTAACCTTTATTGTTTCCTAAATGTGCTCCTTTATTAAGGCACAAACTTGAGCCACTAATTCCTTAATCTTCCTTTTTAAGGTCTTTATGCGACAAAAAGGATTGCCCAAAAGGGACATTAAATTAAGAACCTTAAGACCTTTTAACACCACTATCATCTCACGAAGGGATCTTAGCTCTTACTTTAATTAGTTATAACATGCCTTATAAGCCTACAGTTAACCCCTAACATTCTTTAACTTTTTCTTTACTTTTTGAGTTGTGACTTGATCTTGATTTGATAACTTATTTGTGCCACTACATGCCATATAAGCTCACTTTAGACTTCTAGGCAAGGAGTTAATTTCTATATAACATCTTTTTAAACGTAGATGCATCTTAGTAAGATGAGCCTCAATGTTCTTTAAGTCTTCCTCCGTACCTTAATAAACTTCTATTAATATAATTGTGATGTTGAGCACTTAACATTAAAAGTACCTTATTTTGTCATTTAACTCAAGTAGGCAAGATTGACACTACATCTTATAGTAGGATGAAATCATTGTAAAGTGAGTTATGATTAATCCATTATTTGGCCGTAACAAAGTACTCTTTTAAATGATGAATAGAAAGGGTGGACCTAAATTCCACCCTAGAAACTCCTAGTATGTCATTTAAGTTCTCTTTAAGGCTGCCACATTCATTATGCTCCCACTTTGATAGACTTTAATTGGGAAATAAAGGTAAACAAGAGTACAATGATAGGTGGATCACTAGTGGTGTGGCATTATGATATACCTAAGTAGTGACTATGAATTAAGAGGCAGTTTTTTAATCACAATTGGATGGTTGGAAATAAAAGTGGGCCATACCACTAATAAAGGAGCATCATTGTCATTCTTATTAATAAAACTCTCATACACCAAATCTAGTGGTGTAAGCATTTTCTCTTTACTCTTTTTTGAAGAAATAGTCTTTAATAGGAGGACCTTTATCAAATCATTTATAGGGGTTATTACTATCACCCCTACCTCCACTGTTATGGCATCCTCAGAAGGTTCACCTAGGACAATAACACTTAAGGCACCACCCAAGGAAAATTACCAACCACCTAGGTTTTGCTTCTTAATGTCCCAAATTGTCTCCTTATCCTTGAAATATTCACTCATTCAGTAAAATTAATGAAAGTAAAATTTTTTTTCCTAAAGACAAGAAAGGGGAAGGGAAGTATGGCTTAGACCCCACTTTAGAAGGCGTATACCATTAAGCATCTGGATAAACACAAAATGCATATTGTAGTCCTTCATCTTATTCTTAAAAAACTAATAAAAGTTCTATTCCAACCCTTTTTTTCCTTTAATGGCAAAATAACCATTGCCACCATTACTTGTGACAAGAAAAACACTTAACATATTAATTAAAGCCTAGCTTATAGGATACAAGCCGACTTGCACTAATAGAACATGTATCACTTGAAGAGTCCACTAGTCATTTCAAGTAACTTGTATTAACACCAAACCATGATGTTTTAAGAACTCTATAATAACAAGAGGTAAAAGGAAATGAATGTTGATATCTTTTAAGATTTTTTGCAATATAATCATACAAGTCAAAGAAGGTTGACATGCCTTTTCTAATTTTAAGGTGAGAAATGTAACATGTTGAAAGCATTGCCCACATTACCTTTGTATCCCTACTAGACATGAATGACTTAAAGGCTTCAATGGCACACCTCCCATCATCATAAAGTCTTAAGATTAAATGAGAAATCATAATTTGCTTCATACAAACCATACAAGAAACCAAATTGAGATTAACAAAAGATAAAAGATATTTAACGTGATAAAAAAATAATTTATAAACATTAAGAACACCCTCTGAGATGATTGTATGCAAATAAACATTGTCATTAAAAATACAATCTTTTAGCTACATAACCATTTTGAATTTTAAACATGACATTTGTTAGAATTGTTTTAAGTCCTTAGGTTTGACCCTTTTTTAAAGGAAGGATAAGTGATAAGGTGGTTTAGAAGAGCTTACAAATCACTTTACATAGAGTATAAGAATAACATTGAACCTACTAGGCTCCCCCTTTAGGCCTAATACTAGTCCCTTTAATCCTAATAAGGTCCAAGAGATAGCCTCCCTTATTCCTTATATTAAGGAGTGAGACTTAACTCATTAAGTGGTAGATACCAAGCTTTGCATCCATATTAAACTTCACTTGTATGAATTAATGTAAACATGTACATATAGGCCAGATAAGTACTTGTTGAAGGTAATGATTATTCTTTTTCTACTTATCTATTTGAGAATTTTGATCTCATGCTAATTTAATCGTTAGAGTGTTAATGTTAAAGTTCACCTTTGATACTTAGTTATATGCTCTTTGTAGGACTTGATTAGGACTTGACCAATAGACCCCTATATTGATTAGGCCTAACACCATCTAAACACATGCCTTATTTGGTAAGCACCCTTTATCACAATGAAAGAATATTTTGTAGATCTCCAATTTATTGAATAATGTATTTCCAATATATTAACTCTTATCTAGACCTTTTCTTTTGTTTAGTTTTTTTAAAATTTTTGGCACATAGTCTTGATTGGATTATAATGCCAAAAAAACAAACCAAGCAGACCAAGTCAAGGTTGTCAAAATAAATAATAGTGTCAATAAAATAAAAGAAAAGTTACACATTGAATTGGAGATATCACTTTTATGATTGTTAGTTTCATAATTTTACTCTTTATTTTTTATATATTTGTAGTTAAACCCATAAATATATAAATTAATTAAACGCTGTTACATAAATATTTTGTTAATTTTTTCTCAATTTCAAAAATATATATTTACTAATATTAAATTTGAGCAATATTTAAATTTGCATTTTTCTTATATTTCATTTAAATAAAAAAATAAAAATAAATTTAGCTTATAAGTATTTCTTAAAAAAATGAAATTAAGGGTACTTTTTTCTTTTTGAGAAAATAAAAAAGAAAAATAAAAAAAATATTTAAACTATAAGTATTTTTTTAAAGAAAAAAAATAAAAATTTAAAAATATTTATTTTTCTTTTTTTTCTCTTTAAAAAAGAATTTAATATTATTTTTTAAATTTTCTTTTTGAAAATATTGACATTACATAAATTTAAAATATATATAAATAATTATTTTTATAAATTAATTAAATTATAATATACATTAAAGTATAATCATATCAATTGAATAAATTAAATGCATATTCTATTAAAATATCAAAAAGTATTACGTATAAAATTTTAAATTAATATTAAATATTATAAATTGTAATAAACTAAAATGGGTAAATGAGATTTATAATAAAATTTTAATTTTATTAAAATAATAAAAAAGTTTTTAAATTAATTATTGAATGAGTAAATATTAAATTAAAATTAAAATATTTTTAAAATTAAATATATATAATTATATAAATATTTAATTAATTTTTTTATTTAAATAAGATACATTTTTAATATAAGTATAACTTAGATAGAGGCACAGAGGGTATTCCACGATCATGAAACCTTGTTTGTCTAAAACGTTTAAGCTGACCACAGATAATCAAGTGTGTGGGTCCGGGGACAAAATATCCTGATCAGGTTCAATCAAGCCTGCGGCCCGGTAGCCGAAGGGACTGGGAGTAGGGGAAAAAACAAAAAGAGATGCTGTCATCAATGCATTGTATGTTAATGGTAAAACCCAAAATCAAAAACGCAAGAATTAAGCTGCCTGTCCCTCAGTTGTCCTCCAAGGCCAAGACCCTTTGCCATTCTTCGTCGTCCGTGGTGCTGGCTGTACAAGTAACTTCATCGATGTCGTACGACAAGGAGCTCGCCGCTGCCATGAAAGCGGCTTCTCTGGCTGCCCGCCTCTGCCAGGTGCCCCTCTCTCTCTCTCCCTCTCTCTCTCTCTCTCTCTGAGAGTCAATCACAATTGTCAAGGGTCGCATTTCATATGGATGCGAGAAAATCTCTTTTGACTACAAATTCTTTAGGGTGTTGAAACAAATGGTACACTGTCCAAATCTAAACAAGGTAGCTTGACAAGCGGTAATTGGGGAATATTATTCGTATATCTATTGGTCAATGATGCTTTTTAATAGGCTGAAGGCTTACGCTCGGCACCATAAATCGATAAATTGATGGACAATCGCAGGTAAGCACGAACCAATGCGCTCGAAAAGCAAGAATTATGATGGAATAGATCCATGCCGGTGCCCCTTCCCCTCAACCACACAAAGAATGCAATTCAAGTGTGATTATCCTGTCTAATATATAGCTGACTTAGATGCTTAAAGAGTTGCTTGCTTTTGTAGTGCAGGTATACTTCGATGCCATAGATGATCTAGAACTAGTGCATGCTGATCTTATCTTTTGTACCGTAAAATAATCTCGTAAAATTAATTGCTTTGTTCTGTTATGCTCAATTTTGTTCCTTTTGTCTCTCTCTTTCTCTCTTTTTTGGGTATGGGCTTAGGATCTCCTGTATGCTTTTCATGTATAGCCAACCCCGTTGGATAATGAATCTGATCTTCATGGCTTTTGTCTGTCCATTTACACTTAAATGATTTTTTCATATGGCTTATGATCAGCCTGTCCTAATTTGTGTAATTCTGTTTTATGTCGTTATACGCTGGGTAGATGACCATCCCTTTTTGTCTTGATGCAAATTTGTGGGTGCTTTTTGTAGGAATTATAATTAGCTGATTTTGTCTGCTATGTTTTTCCTCTTTCTCCAGAAGGTGCAAAAAGCTCTGTTGCACTCTGATGTCCATTCAAAATCAGATAAAAGTCCTGTCACAGTTGCTGATTATGGTTTGTTGTCAATGTATCTATGCATTAATTTTGACTATTTGTTATATTATTTTCCTTGTTATTATCATTAAAGAAATCCCTAATTCATGCCTATTCAAGGGCCTCAGGTCTCTAAGGATACCTCTTTAGGCATCAGCTCGACTTGAAAACCATTGGGTTCTGTCCTCTATTTGGTCCAGTGAAAATTTTGCTCAATTATATGTGCCTAAATAAAGAAAATTTTCCCAATTTTTTATATTTTTCTTTTAGATTTTTCTTTGGCGTACATTGGGAAAGAAATTAAAAACAAGCTATGCAACTAAGACCAGCTACACCAGGTGCGCATTTACAGATCCAGGCCTGTCCATGGCCAAAACTTGCAGCATCTCCATTGGAGCTTCCTGTAGCACTGAAAAACCATTATGGTCTAATATCCCCATATTGGCTAACATGTCCTGAACCAATTACCCTCTCTCATATAGACACATTTGACAATCTCCAATTCCTTTGACCAAGGAAAACTGGTAGATTTGATTCTGTTTTGTCTTGCTAATTTCTTTGCATCATAAAGAGATAGTTAAATGCTCCGACAAAGTTTAGATTCTATTTCCTCGCTCAAAGTTTTGCTTTATCTACAAAGTCAATTGGTGCCTACTTGTACACCATTCAGGCCAGAAGTGCGCTGCACTATGCATGCAAATCATCCGTCCTCCTTTAGTCCTATCTGCTCAAGTACTTTATCATGAGAGCTACATTAATCATTGTGATTTTCAGAGAATATGGAACTTATATGCACTTTTAGGACCCAGCTGTGGTTTTGTTTTATTTATTTCTTGAATGTGTCAAAGAAAAGCTTTTTGGCTGAATCTTCGTGGTCCCAATGGTTCAAGTTCTCATCTACCCAAATTGGCTTTTAAGTTGATGCCAAAGAAATTGTAGCTACCTACTCTTTTTTTCTTCTTCTTCATTTTGTTGGTTAACAATTCCCTGTGCTTCTAGGTTCTCAAGTGCTAGTTAGTTATGTGCTGCAGAAGGAGATTCCTTCTGAACCTTTCTCATTGGTAGCTGAGGAGGTAGTTCAAAACATGCAAAAGCTTTCTTTTCTTTTTCTTTCAAATTGTTCAGTTAAATGATTTCTGGAAAATCTCTAGGATTCAGGAGATCTCTGTGGAGATACTGCCAAGGAAACTCTAGAACGCATAACAAAACTTGTAAATGATACTCTAGCTGGCAATGGATCATATGCAGTATCTACTTTATCTTCTGAAGATGTTCTCAAAACCATTGATAGTGGCAAATCTGAAGGGGGGTCTCAAGGCAGACATTGGGTCTTGGACCCTATAGATGGTACGAAGGGGTAAGCTTTATAGTGGAATCTGGCATGAATGCTGGACTCTTGGTGCATAATATACCTTGATTATTGTGAGACACAATGGAAATGTGTCATACTGGTTTTGTTACATCTTAACAAACCCAATATGATAACTAATTTTTATTATAATGCGTTTTATAGGTTTCTAAGAGGAGACCAGTACGCAATAGCTTTGGCATTGCTAGATGAAGGAAGAGTGGTGTTGGGTGTCCTTGCCTGTCCAAATCTTCCATTATTTTCCATTGGTGGTGGCAGTCAGCATGCTTTGAATGGTGAAGTTGGTTGCCTATTTTTTGCTAGTGTGGGTTCAGGAGCTTACATGCAGTTACTAGACGGTCCTTCACCAGTGAAGGTAAGTATATAAATTGATTTACTGAAAAGCCATGCTTTATGCAGACCTATTTTTGGTACTTATAAGGAATGCATTCTTGTTGTTGTATAGGTTCAAGTCAGTGCTATTGACAACACAGAAGAAGCATCATTTTTTGAGTCGTATGAAGCTGCTCACTCCATGCATGATTTATCTAGCTCCATTGCCAAAGTATGGTTCACTTCCCTTATGTATGTGCATGCATCCAACTGCTGAACATGCAGATCACCCTCCACCCAAAAACACAAAAGCAGAAATTATTCTTTCATACTGTAATATCACTAAAGTGAGAAATTTCTATGCAGAAACTTGGCGTCAGAGCACCACCAGTCAGAATTGACAGCCAGGCAAAATATGGGGCTCTGTCTAGGGGGGATGGAGCCATATATTTACGTTTCCCTCATAAAGGTTACCGTGAAAAAATTTGGGATCATGCTGCAGGGTGCATAGTGGTGACGGGTATGAAAAGAGTTCTTCCTATAATTTTTTCTACTTCTCATAAATTGAAGGATAGGATTTGCCACAGCATTCACAGAATCATACCACTCTTTCATGTGATGGTGCATGGTTGGGGAATAAGCGCCACTTTGCACCATTTCACATCTTACCTGGTTTCTTAGATTCCTTTCCTTATTAACTTTTACAGAAGCTGGGGGAGTGGTCACTGATGCTGCGGGGAAGCCGTTAGATTTTTCTAGAGGAAGATATTTGGATCTTGACACAGGCATCATTGTGACTAATCAGAAGCTGATGCCATTTCTTCTGAAGGCAGTTAGAGAATCCCTGGAGGAGAAAGGCTCATCCTTGTGATCATTTATTTATGCGGGACTTCACCGCTTCTGTAGCTTGAAATTAGTTTCATCTCGCATGAATTATCCGCACTGCATTTTTTCCCATAAACCCCTTGTTGGTTGACTGTTATGGGTAATGTCGTGTTTACACTGAAATAATACAGGGTCTCAGGGGATATGCTATTTTACCTTATTACCTGAAAATAATCATCACTTGAACAAAATTGAGAATTAACCTTGGCAAAGGACTCCGTATGTGGTCTATGGGGATGAAAAAAACAAAAGACGACTTATTGCCTACCAAAATTCTGGTTTTCTGTTTGCCAACTGATCATCTGTACAAAGGCTCTTTTTCCCCAAAAATCGAAGCTCTTTAATTTTTACAGAAAACTGGCCAACATGACAACGTGTAAGAAGTTGATTATAATTTAAATAATATATCTATTTTCACGACAAATGCTTGTTATGTGGTATAACTCATTTGTCTTCAGAGTTCATTCGATGACTTACGTCATTTATTCAAGTCGAGTTAATTGTTTTGGCCAGCGTTCCGAGCTTCCATTGTTTGTGAAATAAATGAAGTAAAGTGAAAAGACTATATTATGAACGTAACTTGAATAACATATAGATTTTTGTTAAACCAAAATTCAGTTACTGTTTTGACAAGGCTTCTAGGATTGTATACCCTAAGTGTGAAATAAATAAAGGGAAGTAAAAGGTTTCTCTTATTGAACTAATTGATAAGATTGTAGCTGAATATGAGTTTCTAAGTTGCTTTCTTTCCCTCTTCTGCGTCTTTCTTTCATCTCCAACACCATCATAATTGGTCCTCAGTCTATTCTTCTTTCTTCTTTTACCATTTAATTTTGGAAGCCATCCAAGGTTTGTTGAGGAATATCATTTCTGCTAAACTATTCATGCTTAAACATTAACAATTTAACATTGCTTCTGTCGTTCTTTCCCAACTTTTGTAGAAGTCACAATATTAGCCAGTGTGATTCTGCCATATTGGTCATTCGATGTTTGTAGATGGAGACGACACCAAATTCGAGAACGGGCCATCCGAGTTTCTTGATCAATATGTTTAAGTTTCCTTCTTTAGCAAAAATACATAAAATATTATAAATAGATGGACACAAAATAAATATGTAGATAAAGATATCATTTTAAAGTATGTAAATACACTATTTTTAATAATAATTTTACCCTATAGATGTGTTGTTATAATGCAATAAGTTACAATAACTATTCTTTTATAATATAATAAATCTTATCATTGATATATACTCACCCGTGAGGTAAACAAAAACAATACTAATTTGTTAAATCTAACAATTTTTAGTCATTACTATATAAGAAAAATGAGAAAATACTTATATTCTTTTTTTTTTTTTTTGAAAGAAAAGAAGAATTTTTTTATATTATTTCTAATTTAATATTTTATAAAAATAAATATTAAAAATAAAAATAATAATTAGTAATTTATTATTATAATAGTTAATTTTTTGATAATTAAAAATATCTAATTAAAAATAATTAATTTGACCATTAAAATTTAAAATATTTGAAAATATTTCTATTGCATGGGGTTACATTAGACCTTCCATATTAGGCTTAAATTTAGACTATTTATATATGTGCAAATTTTTTAAGTTTTTTCTTTTATAAAATATAAGATAAATATTATTTTATAAATATATAAAATAAAATTTTTATTTTCAATATATAATAAAAGCCTTTTAAAATGGTCTTATTTTCAACATTCCTCAATATATTGTAAAACACTGAAATGGGGTTTTAGCAATAATATAACATATCATCATTAGTATTTTTTAAACTATAAACCAAATATTAAGATATACAACTTTTGATATTTGTAAGTATAATAAAATAAGAATCTTCATGAATTATAATTGCTTAACGAATATTAATGAACTTATCTCTATGTTATATTCTTTAAAACACTACTATTTGACATAGTTGGGCATTGTAAGGCCATGTGCATTCTTAATTTATTTTCATAAGAGTTCTAAAAATATTACTTAAAATCTTATACAAACAATCTCACTTTATTTTCATGTAATTGAATCTATCAAAGGTAAATCTAATAACACACCATTTATAAGGGATATAAAATTTATTAAATGTATAACTTGACCTTTTAATATTAGAATTTTTGTATTATCTAAAATAACAAAGGACTTTATAATTTTGGTAATACACTCAAGGTCAATTAATGACTTATTATTACTTATATAAACCTACTTTAAGGGATCTCCTAGCATATAAGTTAGGTTCCCATCACTATTAACCATTCTTTATTATTATTACTATTATTCTCCTTGATGTATTTTCTACTAGGTTTTTGCCTAATAGTTTAATTAGAAGATCAATCAAATTCATCTATAACTTTCCAAAGTCAAGTGATATTACTTTGTTATTCAGTAAATACTTTACTAATTTGCGTCTTAAATAAATGTTTATTTTTCCCATTATATAACTTGCTCCTTGTATAAGCAATAGTAACATGGCTATTATAATGCATTAACACTGATGGGTCAATTTTGCCTATAATGGTATATTTATTAGGAAATTTCTCAGCCAATCTACCTTTGTTTTAGCCATCTTTAAGGTTATAGATGTAGATTCCGTGGCAAAGTGAGCAATAACTATTTGCTTAGTAGACTTCTAAACCACTACTTCACCTTTAAAGGTGAATATATATTGAATTATGGATTTTATTTCATCTAAATCAAAGATCTATCTAGCATTACTGTACCTTTTTAGTATAGTAGAAAATTCACCGTAAAATATACCATAGTTCATAATATCTCTTAAATATCTCAAAATTCTTGTCAAACTATTCCAATGATCATGGTTTAAATTATGTGTATATCTATTTAGTTTATATACAATATAAGTAATGTCAAGACGCGTGTAATTCATTAAATGCATCAAACTACCAATAATTTGTGTATAACCGAACTAAGATACACATTTATAAATATTTTTCAACAAGTTTTTAGATGCATTATAAGGAGAGGAGACAGGTTTAACATCAAAATATCTAAATTTCTTGAAAATTTTCTTTATGTAATATTTTTATGACAAAAAAAAAAAATCAATATGAGTTTTAGTGATCTTTACTCCCATAATGATAATTGCTTCTTCTAAATCTTTTATGCCAAAATATGTTGCATGTTTCGGTATTAGCTATTAGTTCCATACTTGAACTAAATATAAGCAAGTCATCAACATACAACCATATGATAATACAAGTATTATTCTTAACTTTTATATAAACACATTTATTAATACCAACAATTAAAAAACCATTAGAGATAAAAACATTATCAAACTATTCATGTCATTTTTTAGGTGCTTGTTTTAACCTATATAAAGATTTAGCAAACTTACAAACCTTTTTTTCTTGGTTAGGAATTATATAACTTGACATGTAAATTTTTTCATCAAGATCACCATATAAAAATGCAGTTTTAACATCCATTTGATGAACAAAAAGATTATAAATAAATGTCAATGTAATTAATACTCTAATAAATGCAATTCCAGTAACAAGAGCAAAAGTTCCCATTGTTGTTATATTTTAAAGAACCAATCACACTCTATATAACTTTTAGCCACAAATTGGCATCATTGAAGGATATCACTTCAATATATGTTAAAGGATCATTGTTCATTACAAGAGTGCAAAATTCATCCCTAAATGTCTTTTCTTCCCTCTGTCTCTTCTCTTTAATTTTAGTTTAGGAGTATTACTACACACCTCTTTAACTTAACTTTAAGTATAGGAATGGTACTAGATACTTTCTTATTGAAAATATATGCTTAAAAAACATTACATTTTTTGTCTTAATAAGAGTGTTAGACTTGAGAATGTCACTCTTAATAACAAGAAAATAATATACAAAATAATTTTTTGCATAACCAATAAACATGCAATTTAAGGTCTTAGAAACTATTTTCCTCTTTTTTGATTCAGGTAAAAGAACTTTTACAAGAAACACACACTTTTAAATAATTCAAACTAGGAGAATATCTCTTCCATAGTTCATATAGAGTTTTACTTGTTTTCTTATAAGGAATTCTATTTTGTAAATAACACCATTATTACCTCTCCCCATAAATTATTGAGTGCCCCTAAATTGATTAGTATAACATTGATCATATCTTTCAAAGTTTTATTCTTTCTCTCTGTTACTCCATTTGATGCAAGTGAATAAAGGGGTGTAACTTCATGTATAATACCCTCCTTTTCATAGAAATATAATAACAATTATGAACTATACTTTCCTACTCTATTTGACCTTAGTCTCTTAATCTTAATATTTAATCAATTTTCTACTTCAATCTTATATTTGATAATTACATCACACACCCCATCCTTTTAACAAAAAGATTTTGGTATGTTTAGGATAATCATCTATAAAAGTCACATAGAAACATTTACCTCATTTGGTCATGATATTTTTTAAATCACCTAAATCTAAATGCACTAAACTAAGAAGTTTAGTTTTTTTGTGAATTGATTGGCAACTCTTCTTGACTAATTTGGCCTTAACACATACCTTACACTTGCTTAAATTAACCCATAAATTTTTGGCCAAACCAAGTTGTTTCATCTTCCTAACATAAGGATCACTTATATGTCCTAAAGCATGTTATAAATCATAAGAATTAACAATATAAGCAAAAGAATTAGATGCATTTCCATTATTGATAACATTAAGTACATTTAGAAAGCAAAGTCCTTGGTTATGATAACCATTGCTTACAATTTACATCATTTTTAGTCATAAAAACTTTATGAAACTCAAAGAAGACCTTTACTTTAACCTTTCCCAGTAGGGACATAAAAATTAGATTGATACAGATATCTAGGACATGAAGTACATCATTTAAGGACAACACATTTCAAGAAGTGAGCCTAATAAGGACTTTATCTTTACCTAAAATGAGTGTTATTCTTGAGTCCCCCAATAAGACATTTTATTCTCTATCCCTTACCATGTAGGAGGTGAATACACTACTATCCTCACAAATGTGTCTTATAGCACTAGAATCTATGCCTAATTTTTTAAATTGGTGGCAATGTTGATTTAGGAAATAAAAGTAATGATAGCATTTGCTTTCACCAAAATGGTATCTAGTTTAGTAGATATGTCACTCTCTTTCTTATACTTGTACTAAGGGGCTTGATGTCCTAGTTTCCTGCACACATAGCAAACACCTTTTTTTTTAAAGGTTGGATTATTACTCTTAGGCTTATTATACCTTTGGGACTTATTATTATACCTTATTTTGTTATGATGGTTATAATGACTGTGATAGCTTTTGTCTCTTTTTCTTTGTTCCACTATATTTGCCTTTGATGCCATCTCTTTAGCCTTTGCTTCTCTCATTTAGATTATGTTCTTGTCCTTATTTAGGTTATGGACAATTACATCCTCTAACGATATATGCTTCCTTTTGTTCTTGAGTTGTTACTTATATCATTCCAAGACTGTGGAAGCTTTTCAATGACACTATGCTTTTTCTTTTGGTAGCTTGATGTTCTCCTTCTTTAGGTTATCTAGTAGCTTATGATATTCAGTAATTTGGTCCTCGATAATTCTTTCATCAGACATATGAAAATAAAGATGGTTAGTAACAACAAACTTTTGTGTACCAATATCCTTCACCACATATTTTTTGTTCATTTTCTCTTATATTTCTTGTGCTTCTTTTGAAGAATATTAGATATAAAAAAAGATCATTAGATAATGTCCTAAGAATGTTTTGATGAAAAACTTTATTACCTTATTACCATATAGAAAATATTTTATCATAATTATCAAAATCAGACTTTGGTTTTGTTTTAGAAAGAGCAAAAACAAAACCTAGAACATCTAAAGCTAAGAAAAACACATTCTTACTAATGTAAGTAATAACTATTAAAAGTTTCAATCTTAGAGGTGTTTAGTAAAAACTTGGAGGAATGTAAAATTGAGTAAGTTAAAGAAAAAACACAAATAGATTGATTAATAGTATAAGTAGATTGATTTGTATTTGCATCTATGATTGCAAAAACATAAATTAACTTTAAAATTGTTAGTAAAAATATAAAAAATATTATAAATTAATGTATAAAAAAATAATTATGTAGAAAATGATATCATTCTGAAGCGTGAAATTGCACTGTCCTTAAGAATAATTTTACCCCTGTAGATGCACTGTCATAGTGCAATAGGTTATGACATTATCCTTATAGGATATGATAGATTTTTCCATTATTGTGCACCTTACAAGTGAGGTAACATAAATAGTATTAGCTTTTTAAAATTAATAATTTTTAATGATCAGGATATTAGGAAAAGGAGATAATGCTTATATTCTTTTTCTTGAAAGGAGAGAAAAAGCTCTTTTTATATTACTTTTGAATAATGTATCATAAACATGAATATTAAAGATGAAGATAATGATTAGTGGTTATGGTTGATGGTTTATTGTTATAACATCTTGTTTTCTAATAGCCAAAAATAGTTAGTCAAATAATGGTTAGCTTGATCAATAAAGTTTGAGGTGTTTAGAAAAGATTTTGGGTTGTGGGTAGAATAGCCAAGGCTAATCCACTGCATAAGGTTGCATTGGGTCTTCCATATTAGGATTGAATTTAGGCTATTCACATATACGCATGTCCTTCTTAGGGTTTTTTTTTTTTACAAGGTATAAGACCAATGTTGTCTTATAAATATGTGGAATAAGACTTTGATTTCTAATATAAGATAAAAGCTTTTTAAAATATACTTATTTCTAACATCCTTGCTTTACCTCCCACTTAAGCTTTGCAATTAACAATAATAATATGTCTTGCATTACTAAATGGGATTATTGTGGAAGAAAATAAATTTATTGTAATGTGTTCTAGTAATTTTATTATAATTCATATGTTGTTTTTTGTTGGAGTAGTTTATGAGCATCATAAGTTTGAGAGAGAAAGAACCTAGATCCAAGTAGAATACATGGTATGATATGGTTATATCTACATCAACAAGAGTTGTTAGGTTTACATTTTGATGTTTAAAGGTTTAAGCTATACTATGGTTGGCATTTTAGATTTGTTTAAAGTTTTTTCTAATAAAATAATAATAAAGGCACATTACACATAGTGGGGGTAAGTAATCTAGCTGTGAATATATAAAAATGCAATTAATAATTGGATATCTTATTATGTTAAATTGTTATTTTTATTCTACACATGTATGATGTGAAAAACCAAAACTAACTATACTTTTGCTTTTATGTAAGCCTAATTTATGCCACATGTAATGTTACACTATATTAAGTTAGTTTAAATAATGTAAATACATTAGATTATTGGTATAGCTTAAATATTATATTTTGCACACACATTGGCATAATTAATAACTCAATAATTACATTGTTTACATAGCTTAATTTCCACTTATAGTTATATATTATTATTATCATAATTGTTATCCTTAATTTGACTAATGTTATTATTAATTCTTGTAATTCCAAAGTATCAATACTTGTAAATGGTTTGTTTCAATTTTTCAATTGGGTACAAGAAAAACATAGCAAATTAAAGAAGAAATATTAAGTCTTATTTTTCTTGCATAAGTAGTAAGACACTTTTGTTGGAATCTTGATACATTTTAAGAAATTGCTTTTACCTAAGTTGTTACTCGACTTGTGATGCACTTAATAACAAAATATATTAATGGTGACAACATGAAAGAAGGACCCAATTTATTCCTTACAAACTAGTATAAAAGCATTTAGAACACATCTATCTAGATAAACCATTATTTAGCCCACTTTATTGCATTGAAAGATGTCCAAATAGAGAATTGAAGTTGTGAGGTTTGCTCTTTTGCATTTAAGGACTTACATGTATTAATTTAGAATCAACGAATCTTACAATACTTTAATGCTTTTAGTTGTTGGGAGAATAATTCTAATAAATGGTTTCTAATAATTGTGGAGTTTATCTAGACAGTGGTTTTATGTTTAATGAGTGGTGACTATCTAGATAGTTGGTTTTTAATGTTAATGTGTTCTAGAATTTTTTATCATCCTTTAAATGGAGTTTAAATCCTAACATAAAAGATAGCATGATTGATTTTTTTTTTTTTATGAAAACTAAAGTGTTTCTATTTTAAAATTGGTTTTCATTTCTTTATGTAGATTCAAAAAGTGGAGAACTTTTAATACCTTACCTTTTGGTATAATAACTTAGTTTGTATCACCCTTGATGGTAGAATCCCCTTTAAATTCTCATTTCTATATTGTCATTTCCTTTCTAACCCACCCTTATTTATATCATTTAGTATTAGAACTTTTGGTTCTATATTTATAAAGAGTCAGAATACACCTCCATACCCCAAGGGCTTGGCCTTGCAAAAAGTTTAGGTTTTAGGCATTAATTGTGAACTTAAAAGGCTTAAAATTGATATAAATAGAATTCTCACTTTTCTTAAAGGCCAACAACACCTAAAAGGCAAGTTCCTAATGTTGAGTGAAACATTACTCACTTAATAGGAGTATAGAAGAAGCACACTCCAAAGCCTTCATATACGAATATAAGGAGCAAACACAACATCAACACTTTGATCGACAAAGGCCAATATTGCATCTTTAAAAATAAAACAAAAGAGATGATGTAAAGATTGAAACCCTTGAGATTGAAGGTAAATATTTCCCTAAATATGAATGTTTTATCAATTGGCTTTAAAATATTAAGTGAATCTTTGAATTTAAGGGATCTGATGATGTAGAAAGGTGTTAGATAGCTAGTTTGAAAATGAAAATGTGTACTAGTTTGTGGTAGGAGAATTTGGTTGCTTAATAAAGAAGAGAGGGAAAGTCTTAAAATAAAAGTTGGGAAACAAAAATGACAAGACTGATGAAGAAACTATTTATTATAGAGAATTACAAACAAGACTTGTACTTAAAAACTTTACACTTTAAAGCAATATGAGATGAGTATTAAAGATTATATGCAAGAGTTTGAGACTCTTTTATTGAGGCATAAAATGAATAAGAGTTTATAGCAAACTATAGCTCATTTTTTGGGAGGATTAAGTAGGGATATTGCTAATATGGTTAAGCTACAACCATATTGGACCTTAGATGATGTGATTGAATTGGCTACTAAGGTAAAAAAGCAACTCAAAGGCTCTAAAAAGAACTTTTACAAGTATGTTAAGAAGCCTTTAATTGTTCAAGAAAGGAGTTCCTTTAAGGGCAAAGACTTTAAGTCTGAACCTTATTGAAAGAAAGAAGACAAAGAGAAACCTTCACATAATCTGAGTTCATCAAATGCTTTAAGTGCCAAGGATATGGACATATTGCTACAGTATCTAAATTAAAGGGTTATAACTTTGGAAAATATTTATGAAGTTAAGGCATCCTTTAAAGAGGAAAAGAAAAAATCCATCCATATTGATAGTGAGGAAGAGATCATAAAGTAAGCATATAAAGGAGGCTTATTGGTTGTTTGAATGTTTCTTAACTCTTGATTATGGCCTATGGAAGAGTAAAGACAAAACATCTTTCAAATAAAGTGCATGATTAAAGGCAAGTTGTATAGCATTATCACTGATGTTGGAAGTTATTCCATTATACAATTTGCTCTTGACAAATTTCTTGATGTATGTTTAAATGAATTGCTTTATGGTTTACCTCCTTTAAAAGTATTTAAGAAACAAATTGATCTTATATTAGATATTAGACTACTAAATTTTCTAGCATATTTTTGTTATTAAAGAGTTTCAAAGGCAAGTAGATGAACTTGTTACAAAAGGCTATGTTTGAGAATCTATATGCCTTTTGTTCAAGTCTAGCCTTACTTATTCCAAAGAAAGATGGTTCTATGTGAATATGTGGATAAGAAAGTAACTAACAAAATCATAATGAAGTATAGCTCTCCTATTCCAAGGCTTTATGATTTATTTGATGAATTTTATGGTGCTAAGTTCTTCTTTAAAGTTTATTTAAAAAGTCAATACCATTAAATTTGGATGAGTAAAAAACAACATTTAAAACCAAGAAAGGCTTATATGAGTGGCTTGTATTGCCATTCAGACTCTCAATCATATCGAGTACTTTTATATGTCTTATAAACTATTACTAAAGAGATTCTTGGGAAAGTTTGTCTTTATCTACTTTGATTGTATTTTTAATTTACACAAGGAGCAAATAAGATCATCTAAACCACCTATAAGAAGTCTTTAATGTTTTAAAATATGAAAAATTGTATGGAAACTTAAAGAAATTTCAATTTATGCAAAGGCAAGTAACTTTTCTTGGCTTTATGAATTTAGATGAAGGGATTAAAGTAGATGAGATGAAAATTCAAGCTATCTAAGAATGGCCAACTCTAAGCTTGACTTATGATATGAGAAGTTTTCACGGCCTTAGCTCTTTTTTATTGATGATTTATAGGCTTTAACACAATTATGGCTCCCATGATAGAATGCATAAAGAATGAAGAACTTTAATAAATAGAGGCTACTCAAAAGACTTTTAAAAGATCAAATATAGATTATATTATGCACCAATCTTTGCACTTCTAAAATTTTTCAAGACATTTAAAGTTAAGAGTGATACATTTGGAGTGGGGATTAAGGTTATTCTTATGCAAGAAGGAAAACAAATTGCATGCTTTAGTAAGAAGCTAATTGATTTTGAAAAGAACTATTCAACTTATGATAAAAAGTTTTTTGCCCTTGTTTGAGTTTTGAAGCTAGGAGCATTACCTCTTTCTTAAAGAAATTGCCATTCATTTAAATAATGAATCATTGAAATATTTAAAGTGTCAGAAAAAGATCCATAAAAGACATGTAAGATGAGTGGAGTTATTCTTATATGTTATTAAGCACATAAAGTATAGTTTTCCTAATCATTCCTACATGAAAGATGCTTTAGTAGCTGATGCTCTCTTAAGAAAATATGCTCTTATTTTAATACTTAAAGATAGGCAAGTGCGGTTTAAATTTATTAAATAACTTTATGTCAAAGATCTAAATATTTATTCTATCTATCAACTTTATGAAAAAAAATTGATTGTGCAAATTTTCAAGCTAGATGGATTCCTTTTTAAGGGAAATGGATTATGCATTCGCCAAAGTTCATTTAGGAAATTTTTGATTTGAGAGGCACATAGTGGTGGGCTTTTAGGCCTTTTTGGTATGAAAAAATTATTGGTGATGATTCAAGAGCATTTTTATTAGTTAAGAATGAGTAAGGATGCCTAGACTATTATTAAGAGATATTTTGTGTGCAACTAAACTAAAAGCCATGAATCATCCAAAGGTTTGTACACATCACTTCCTGTTTTAGATATTCCTTGGGTGTATGTAAGTATGGTCTTCATCTTAAGGCTGCCAAGAACTTAAGGAAGAAAAGATCTAATTATGGTTATTGTTGGCACATTTCATCCCATACTACTAAATTAATCATGTTACTTAAGTGGCTGACTTGTTTTTTAAAGAAATCATATGACTTTATGGAGTGCCAACAAGTATTGCTTCTAATCGAGATCTCAAGTTATTTGGAAAACCTAGTGGAAAAAGTTGAGAACCAAAACTATTGTTTAGTTTAACTAGTCATCTATAAGCTAATGGCTAAACCAATGTTTTATATTACAAGGTGACAACTTTACTTCGAGGCTTAGTTAGCAAAGTTTTGAAGGATTGAAATAATCAACTTGCTTGTGCATAATTTTCATATAATAAGAAACCTTACTATATTACTAGTCACTCTCCATTTGAGGTAATGTATATCAATCTAATCACTCTCATTGATCTTATCTCTCATTCAAGTCATAAAAAGGTTAGCTTTAATGCCTAATAAAGAGAAAAGATCGTGAAAAAACTCTATGAACATATTAAAAATTGAAGCAGGAGACAAACTAAAGTATATAAGAAAGCATTTAATAATCATAAAAAACTTGATACTTTTACGTTTAGAGACTTGGTTTGGGTTCATTTGTGAAAGGAATAATTTTTGTCTAACAGGAAGTTCAAATTAGTGTTAAGGACAAAAGGTTCCTTCAAAATGATAGAGAAGATTAGTGAGAATGCATACAAGATTGATTTGCCAAAAGATAGCAATGTTTTTTGCTATCTTGAATGTTAGATATCTTTTATCCTTATTTGAAGGATGAACACTTATTAGATTTGAGAGCAAACCCTTCTTAATAAAAGGAGTTTGACGCATTTGAAGAAATGGCTCTTACCCAAACTATTACTATATTTGTTACATGTTTAATGACAAAATACACTAATAGTGGTTGTATGAAAAAAGGGCCTAATCTAGTCATCTTAGACTAGTATAAGAGCATTTAAAGACTTAAATGCTTTATTTGTTAAGGAAATAAGTCTGATAAATAATTTATGATAATTATGGATTTTATCTAGGTAGTAGTTTTGTAATCCTATAAATGGAGTTGAACTTTTAACATAGAAGGCAACATAGTTGGGTTTTTATGAAAACTAAAGTATTTCTACTTTAAACTTGGCCTCTATATCTTTTTATGGATTTAAGTGGTGATGAACCATGAATTATCTTCTAATGCAATAGCTCGACTTGTATCATCATTGGTGGTGAAAACCCCCTTTAACTTGTCACATGGATGCCTCTATTTCCTTTTGAATTTACTCTTATTTGCATCAAATTTATTGGTTTGTGTTCAAGTCTTGGTGACTCTTTAGTTAGGACACTCTTGTTGGAATTTGTTAATTATATGTTTAGGGCTTAATGATTTTGTTATCCTTCATTAAGCTTTTGATTTCCTTTATAATAGAAATTAAAAAAAAAAGAAATATTAAAAATATCAAATTAAATATGAAAATTAAAAGAAGAAAAAGGAACACAAATAAGAAAAGAAAAGTAATAATATATGAAAAAATAAAGAGAGAGAAATTAAATTAGATCATAAAAGTAAAAGAAGAAGAAAAAAAAGGGCAATAACTCAAATATGAAAAGAAATAGAATAAGAAATGAAAAAATATATATAGAAAATGCCTAGATATATAAATATGTAAAAATGAGCTCACTTTGTGTTTTAGGTTACCCTTTGGTCCATGAATAATTAAATGGTAATGAAATCCTTCTTAGCCTTAATACATTAAAAAAAAAGGCATTCTTTTTTATATTGATTGTAAGGTTTCATTTTTTTTTAATTTTTTTTATTTTCTCTACTTTTCTTGATAAAGTATGTTTTGTCAATGTATATTTTAGTAACCAATGTGTTAATTACTATTTTAAGTACATATTTAATATTTCATACATATTATCAATTAATTAAAGATATTCTTTATCTTTACTATTATTTATATGCATGATATGATCATCAATAAAATATAAAAATAAAATCTATAGAATAAATATATTTTGCAAAGGTAATAATGATGATATCATAATTATGGAATACATATTGCATCAAAGTATCATTTTTAAATATTCTTAGTCAATATGTCATCATAAAGAGATATTGATAAAACTATAAGACTAACATATGCTATGTTTTGTTCTAATCAAGAAAGTAGTTCATCTTATAAACTAAAATATAAAGATACTTGAATGTTTGTTAATTGAACAAGTTCATTGAATTTAAACATTGTGAGAATTCTTAAATAAATCTTGTTGATTTAAGGACTTTCTTATTAGATAATAGTGTAAGTGATCCTCATATTTAATATCACTAAGGTATCTTATATAAAAATTGATATATTTTGATCTTACATCTAAGTTATCTTAATTAAGAATTGTTTACGTGGGTAAACATTTATCATATCATGAACTATATGGAGATAACTAAGTGATTGATAAAAGATTCATTACCTTGAAGTAATCATTAGAGAATGCTTTTTTTTTTTTTCCTAATGAGTGTTGATTTAAAAAATTCTTGCAAAAGGTGGAATGATAGTGTATAACAAGTTATAATATCACTCACGAAATCAATGACCAAATTATTGTTTTACTAATATAATTAGATAATATAAAGTATATAGTAATTTTATATTTTATATCTAATTAAAATATTAATATGAAGAATGAATTAAATTGAACTGAGAAATCATAAATTGAGGGTACTAGTTAAACCACTTTGATAATCTTAATATTTTGTTGATCATGATATATGGTTAGATATTATTTTTAATTTATGAATATAAATTGATTAATTAGAGAATTAATAATAAATTAAAGAAGGTTAATTTATCTAATATTTTAAGATTATAATTCATATTCATTGCTAACATATTAGGATTTTAATAAATCATACGCATATAGATAGTTAAAAAAATATAAAATGAAGATTAAGTTGAATTTGATTAATAAATTTAAGAAACTTACAAAGTTAAGTATATGATATTTAAAAATACAAGTATTAAAGTAGAATTTATGATAAATTGACACAAGTCTTCCTAATAGTATTTAAGGTTCAAAATCCTTGTAAATGTCACCACTTTGCTAGCATATTAAGGTTATTAGGCCTCCTTTCTCTTTTCTCCCTAAAAGGTGATTTTAGGATAGGACAATTGTTTACATGTGTGTGTGGATTAATGTTAGAGGCTGAATGCAATAATTTGTGAGAACCCAATGATTAGCCTTAAATAAGAAGAAAATATGAATATCACTACAATAATAATTCTAACTTTCAAGATAGAATGTAATTTATATATATTTAAGTATTACGCAAAGTGAGAGGAACTCTCACCTTATATAGTGTTCTAAATAGGGTCACCCCTCAAATTAATATCCCTTAAAATTTTTAACAATTTCAACATTTATCTCTAAATAAAAATATATAGTCATTATTCTCCTCAATTTGCAATATATCAACATTTAGAGGAAGTTAGGCAATAAAAAGGAAAAGGTCCTACTAAAGTATGAGAAATCTCACTAACTATGAATAATAGTTAATTAAGTTTTGCATTATCTTTCTTTTTTCCTTTTCTTGCTCCATTTACCCCTTCGTTGTACTTTATTTTTCAACTCACAAGGAAAGATCAATGTACACACTAATCAAGATAACAACCCTTATAGGACTAATAAAACATCATTTATACCCCTATTTCATAACTTCAAAATTTTAATTGATTTTATTGACCTAATTTATTCTTCTTTTTTGTATGTGTTAAAACTGTAGTTGTTCCACGTTTTATAACTTAAATGGTGCCATAAGTATATGGATGGAGAAAAAAATGCTAAAAACTTAAAAATTTTAGAAGTTTTTTCAATGCAAAGATGCAACATAAAGCATTCGTTGCTATATTAGTCAATTGTGGACAGGAGTATATTTTATAGACTATTAAACTCGTTTAGTATGACATTTTTGTTATTAAATTAAACTTTTAATAACGGCTATTTAATTGAGTACGTTTTTTGATACAACATTAATATCATAGTATTTTTTTGTAATTTTTGAAACTATGATGTGTTTTGTGTAACTAAGCCTTAGTTTAGTACGTCCGATGTAAATTTTACATAATGTTTGATTTATATGCTTCAAAACTTTTCTTTTTTGCATATATATTAATAAATTATTTCAACAAAGACCAAAGTGACTTTGATTCAATTAGATTTTGTTGTTTATATGAATATCAAGAATTGAATAATCATGGTTTAGATACAAAACAATGATTATTAACTAAATACATCTTCTAGAATTTCTCTTATACTAACTAAAATTCTCATATCATATATATTTAAAAATAGTTATATTTGACAACAATCATCTATTTTTAGAAATTAAATTTTTAATGTGATAAATTTCATTATAATTCTTATCATGTTGATTACTCTCTTCTAGAAAGATGTAATCTAAAATGATTGTTTCTTTCTTTGGATGATTTAATATTGAATAAACTCAATTTAACTATTAATTCAGGCTTATTCATGGCACAATTGAACCAAAGCTTAATTCAGGCTTATTCATGGCACAATTGAACCAAAGCTTAAGACCAAGGGGGCCAAATCCATGGCACAACTCATCAACTCCAAGCTTTGGTCGATTGAGTTTGAATCCTCTCTTTTCTCCTTCTCCCTCAAACTCTAAAGCCACTCTCTTCAAAGTTCTTTGCCTTATCAAAAAACCCATCAAAAGCTCTTTAGTTCTTTAATTGGTCCAAGGAATTGGGTTCACCCACAATGACTAATCTTACTTTTTGATGCTAGAAATCTTGGGTTAATATCAAAATCTTAATAAATGTTGCAGAGAAAAATAAAAGCCTTATTGAAATTATGCCCGAAGGGACGAGATGCATTGTGATCACAGGGGAATAAGAGCTAAAAGGAGGACACATGGAAGCTTAAGGAAGACATGGCAATTAGTACTTGAAAAGTGCGAGAAGACTGGGAATTGGATTTTCATAGAACATTACCAAGCAGGAACATTTCATTTTCATAGAACTTGAGATCCTTACTAACAAAGATCTTACCAGTATGCACATTGTAAATTTTGTAGCTGGTTAAAGTGTTAGAGTAACCAACAAAAATCATTGGAGCAACTTCATAATCCAATTTGGATCTCTTTTCTTCAAATCGTGAGCATAACAAATGCACCCAAACACTCTCAAATGACTTAAAGAAGGTTTGCTACCAAATCAAATTTCAAATGGAGTTGAGATTAGTAATGCTTTTATTGGTAATCTATTTAAGAGGTAAACTAAAATTACAGTTGTTTCTACTTAGAAGATTTTTAATAAGTCCTTCTCAGCTAACAAGCATCTTGCCATCTCCATTATAGTTCAATTTTTTCTTTCAGAGACCTTATTTTGTTGGAGTGAATATAGTATTATTAACTATTGTTGAATTCCAGCAAAAGTGCAAACAGCTTTGAATGACCTTAAGACAAATTCAGAACCATTATCTGTTTTAATGGCTTTAATTGTTCTCCCTAACTACTTTTTAACCCATGTTTTGAAGGTTTGAAATATGAATGTAGCTTCAAACTTTAGCTTTAGGAAAAAAATATAACAAAACCTGGAGAAGCCATGAATGAAAATAATGTAATATATATTGTCATTTAATGAAATGGTTTTCATGGGACCACAAAAGGCTGCGTGGATTAAATCTAGCTTTCCTTCAGCTTTAGAGAGTTGTGAAGAATAAAAGGGAAGTCTAGTTTGTTTCCCCAAGTGACATGTCTTGCACACATGATAAAATTGAGATACAATAAGTAAATCATGCATCGGATTCACTTTTTGCAGTTTTTAAATTCTAACATAATGGAAATGGCCAACTCTCTTGTGCCATAAGGTAGAAACACCGGAGATAATAGGAAATGCAAGATGTTGCAACTTTTTAATATCCAAATAAAAACTTTCTCCATTCATAGGTATTGTGACCAATTGAACTTCAGATTTGTCATAAATAGTGCAGGATTGGTCTTTAAATATTAGAGAGAAACCTTTTTCTAAAAGTTTGCCAAACACTTAGGAGGTTTTGACTGATATTTGGAACAAATAATACATAAAAAAAGAGTTTGGTACCTATATCAGCGTGAACTGTTGCAGTGCCTCTCCCTTGAACATCAAGAGTTTCTCCATTTTCAATCACTGTTTTAGACTTGAAGGTCTAATCAAGTACCTTAGAGAATTTTGGTGCTGGAGATATGTGATTGGTGTAACCATTATCCACCAACTAAACACCAAGATTATTCTTGCTAGTGCCCACAATTGCAACAAACAAGTGGTCATCAGGAAGCTGATCTTCATCAGCATTTTGAGCCTCCTACTTAGTTTGTTGTGGCTTTTGCTGAGGAAGCTTATCCTTGTTTTTGCAGATCTTCTTATAATGTCCCTCTTTATTATAAACTTTGCAAATGATGCCAAGTCTCCTCCAGCAAAATTTGGACAGATGATTGGTTGTTTTACAATACTCACATAGAGAGTATTGTCTCTTACCAGTAGGTTTGATTGTCTCAACTTCTCTACCAGATTGCTTGCCCCCATTTCTTCTTGTTGATTGAGTCTTCTATTTATGAGTAGCTTGCAAAGCCCCTTCCATAGTGTCTTCTTGCTTGCCCCTTCTTTGCTCCTAAGCTTGAAAAGCACTAATTAGTCCACCCAAAGAAATTGTGTTTAGGTCTTTAGAGTTTTTTAGAGAGGATATCTTAATCTCAAACCTTTCTGGAATACTCACAAGAACTTTTTGGACTACATTTATGTCATGAAAGTCCTTTCCTAGCACTCTAATTTGGTGTACAACTTTGAGCAACTTGTCATTGTAATATTTTACAGTTTCTGTCTCTTTCATCCTCAGAAGCTCAAGCTCCTTCCTAAGGTTAAGTAACCGCATAGTTCTAATTTTGGAGCTGCCACCATACTTCTTCTTAAGCCAATCCCAAGCCTCTTTAGTTATTTCACAAGCCATAATTTTATTAAAGATGGATTCAGTGATTACTTTATCTATACAAGTGAGTTCTTTGTATTACTTTGACATTTGCTCATTGTGATATTTTAATTGAGCCATGGTGGGGTTAGCAGGCAAATGAGTAGGACCAGTCCCTTTCTTTGTAACCTCCCAAAGATCAAGAGCTCTTAAATAAGTTTTCATCATCACTATCCACTATGTGTAATTGTCACCGGTGAACTTAAGAGCAGGGAATGGTCAAAAGCTTGTTGAAGTCATTCAGTTTTTAGCTTACTGAATTGCAAGAAAGTGCTTCACTAGTGTTTAATCTCTCTCTCTTGCTTAACTCATAAGTTTCACAAGAATCTGCCAGCTCTAATATCAGTTTGTTGGTTTACAGCCCAAGATTTTTGCTTTTCCTTTGCTGGTTTTTAACACAGCAGCAGTAAACAAGGATGACTGCAAGCAAGAAAAACAAAGTGGAAATTGGAGAATGGTTGCACATAGTCCGTTACTTGCTAGCTTCGGTACATACACATGTGATAATTTCAAATTACAGAATTCAAAATAATAGCTGTTGAGTTTGCAGCCTTTTACAAATCAAAGTTGAAATTCAAATTAAACAAGGCCAATGATTAGTAACTTATACAGCAAGTCAAACTAATTCAAAATGGAAGGAAGGTTGCTGGAGTTTTAGAACTTCAGTGCTGGCTCCAACCTTGCTTGTAACTGTCATAAAAACCTTTCAAATTTGGACGGATACTGTTCAACAACAGTCGCAATTCCTTGGCTGCAAAATGCTGGCACCACCAGGAACTTCATGCATCAACTGCTCAAAGGTACCTGACTTTGCTCAACTTCCGCCTTTCCATCAACAACCAGCCTTCACATGTGGGTTTGCAAGTGTAACTAGCATCTCTTACGCTTTCTTTCTCTCTCTCTCTCTCTCTCTCTTTATGTCATCTAAAAGTTTTGTTTCCTGGTTGTGAATTTGGTCTTTGAGCCATCATCTCATGTGGATAAAAACGAAATCACTAGTGTATAATCTAAGAGGAGCAAAACCTGTGGCTATACCGAAAACATTAACTTCCCTATAATGTAGCTCACAGACTAGTCACTTCCTCTTGCAGTCAGTATGTTTATATTACAGTAGTTAGTTGACAAATTTGTGATTATTCCTGCATATTGGCCAGAAATTAGCTCTCGTTTGAGCAAATGCAGTCACGTCAGATAAATGGAATGCCTGGGAAGACTGTTGGGCAATGGATTTTTTGGGTGAATGGGGTGGATGTAGACTGGAAATTTAAGTTTTAACTTCACTTATTTTGTAGTTGAATGTCCTTTAGACCCTCTTTTGCTGGTGTCTACTAATGGCACGGTGATGTGGGACAATATCCTTCTCCATCACATGGTCACTTCATTTTGCACTCTTCAATCGCTCTTCTGCTGGTGTCTCAGTATTGTATTTCTGTTGGTATTCTAAGCCATTCTGCTGTTGGTTTACTCCTATTATTTTGTAGTTGCCATATTGTGTCAACGTTCTTTGCCTGCAAATTCGTTGTTAAATGACCACTGCTATGATACTGTTGCTCTTTTGCTTGTGTATTTATGATCTCTAATGTCTGCTTCCTACTGTTGTCTCGCTACCTGTAGATTAACGTAGACGTAATTTACTATTCCCTCAAAGTCAAAAGGATTCCCTCAATGTAGAATTGTGTGAATGATTCAAGGCGATCGTGTTCCTAAAACTTTTAACTTTTTTCATCTTTCCCAAGATTCTTGATGTACTAATTGTCGTAGCACGGAATAAGGCAATATGATAGGTTTAATCAAGGATTAGGACTTTAAATTAAAGCATTAAGGCATGTTAACTTGCAATGCGATTACTGCACCTGGACGTGATGCTACCAGAAAACTATGTGGTGTTCCATCCATAAGATGGTGCTTTAATTTGGTGCTAAAATTGTTTGGTTTGTTTCAATTCCCAGATTGTCCGATCCATAATTTTCACGAGAAATTTTAATTTTTCAGAAAATTATTATTTTAATACAATGTGTCGGTTTTCCCAATGCATGCGATGGATAAAACGTGCTGCGAGATAGATTTTTGGAAGTCTTGTTTGTGTTGGCTACAGCAAAGCAGTTAACTCAGAGTCATAGTAAACCAAGTCGGCCACTCTCTTCCCCCATTCGTTGGCTGTCTCTCGCGAGTCCCTAGGCGTTGCATTTTTGGCGATTCACCTCACATGATTAGACCGTCTAAGAATAAATTTTAAATGGAGGAGGTAGACTGGCAGGCCATGTTAAAAGACATTAAGATAATTGGCGCAAAAAATTATATTCTAATTTTTTAATAAATAAAATAAATTAATTAATTAAATAAAATAAATTATAAAAAATTAAATATTAAAAATTAATTTTAAGATTATTTATAATTATAATATTTAATAATTTTAATTACATGTTACGTTATCTCAATTTTAATGAGAATATTAATTTTATTTAATAATAAATTCTATTATCTAATTTTTAAAAAATATTTAATAAAAAATAGGTTTTTTACTTAAATTCTAACTATCATACCCCTAAAATAAATTTTTTAAAATAATATACTACTAGTTTTAAAAATTAAAAAAATAAGTTAATATAAATAATAATAATATAAGTTTAAATTATTTAACCTATAATAAATTATTTATAATAATAAGATAAAAATATGTGCATGATTCCTTATTACTATTTGTTATTCAATGATTAGAAATAAAATAAAAATAGATCATAATTTTTAATTTTAGTAATTGATATTTATTTAATTAATTTAACAGGTCAAATTAAATTAATTGAATAACAAATCATTCGATTATTAAATTAAAATAACTTAAATAATCTCATAAGAATAAAAAATAATATATCAAAACAATCTATATCATTGAAATATTACAAATTTTGAAATCTCTTAAAACTATTGAAGAGCTTAACTACAAGTGTTCTTCTAAAGTGATTATTTAATTTATTATCCATCTATCTTGTCTTTTTATTCTTAAAAAATGATTATTTATATCCTAAAAATATACATAATAGCCACCATCAAGTCCTAAAAAATTAGGGTTTTTTTAATCTTTTAGAATTCATGTATTGGCTTTTAAGTTGATTATGTACTAGATACAATCAAAATTAGAATATGACTTCTTCATGAAAGTTGTATTCCTCCTCTTTAACTTTCCAATACATCAAATCTTGTCCAAAATAAAAGTTTAAAGCCCAAGTCATGAGCTAAACTAGAATTGGCTTAATCTAGTTCATGATAGATTCTATAATGTATTCTCTAATATTTTTAAACCATTAAACAACCAATATAAGCTTAGGTCTCCCTATAACAATTTTAGACATATATGTACACTTTAATTTATATTTTTAAATTACCTAATTTAGACATTTAAAACTCAAGTTATACACATTTAAGTATTCAATGTTTGGACAAGAATTCTACTCTAATTAGAACTAGACTTTAATTTTTTAACTTATATTTGCAACAACATTTCAAGGCCTAAATAAACCTAAATTTAAATTTATAACTCCAATCTAAAAAATTTAAGATGTCTAAAAAACCTAAACAAAGACAACAAAAGTCAAAATAATAAAATTCTAAAAATTTTCCTATAAAAAGCATAAATTTTCAAAACTTCTCTAAAATATACTTAAATTATAAAATATATTATAATCAACTTAAATAGGTATAAAACTCATTAAAAATAACTAAATGTAAAAAGAAATAAATATAATAAATTCACACTCATCAAAATCTTTTCTAACTATTATAAAAGTTACAAAAAATATAAATACTTTACTCTTAATCATGCAATGGTAAATAGTATGAATAAGAGTTAATTTCATAGGGAGTACTATCAATTTAATACTATATAATTACAATTTAAAAACATTAATATAGATAAAGGGGTAACATTGAATTTTGACTTTATAATAATTAAAATATATAACTTGATTAAACAAAATAGTTTATAGAAATATCACTTAACAAAATTTTACTTTCAAGTTTATTCGCAACTATGATATTTGATATTTTTGATTATTTACAATGTTATCTTAATTTTGTTAGAACTATTAACTCTCTTACCCAAATTCTCTCTTAGATATTCTTTAAGTAGAATAAATTCTCCACTTAAACTCTAACCTTTTTATCCTTAGAACAATCTTTCTAAAGTTATAAACTAGCAATCTTAAAAATTTGAAAAATAGGTTAATTCAATCAATAATTACAAAAGTTTAAATTGTTTAATTTGTATTGAATTATTTATAATAATTAGACAAAAAGTTATTTATAATTTCATATTATTAATTGTTACTTGATAATTAAGAATAAGATAAATATGAGTCACAATTCCTAACTTTAACAATTAATCATTTTTTAATCAATTTAATAGATATAAACAAATAAATTAAAATAACAATTATTCAACAATTTAATTAAAATAATACAAACAATTCTAATAAAAAAGAAAACAAGCTAACAAAATAATTTATTTTATTAAAATACCAAATGTTTTGAAATCCCTTAAAACTATTAAAAATTCCTAACTATATATACTTTAAAAAAAAATCAAATTCTTACTAAAACTATGTCTACAATCTTCCTTATGTGTTTATCTCTCTCTTTTTGTTATTTTAGTAGCTAAAAAAAACATTCCTTATTTATATCCTAAAGAATATACATTATAAATACAAGAAAACCCTTAGACAATCTAAAAGAAAAGCTTCTAAATTCTCTATGTTCTAATTAATTCGTTTTCTTAATTGTAATAGAATTCTTATAATGAGTTTCAAACTAATTCCCTAATAGATGTAATCTGAAATAGGGTTTATCTTCTTCATCAAAGTTGTAGGTCTCTTCTTTAGCTTCCCAACGCATCTAGCCTTGCCTAATACAAAGGTATAAAGCCCAAGTTATAAGATAAAAACTAAGACTAACTTAGTCTAGCTAATGACAAATTCTGTGGGAAATTTTCAGCTATTTTTGGACCATTAAACGGCTAATCTAAACTTAGGTGTCTTCATAACAATTGTAGACCTAAATATGAACTTCAATTTAAGCTTTTGAATCACCTAGTTTAGATGTTTGAACCTTAAGTTATACTCATTTAAATACATAGTGCTTGGACAAGAATCCTAATTCAATTGGGATTTGGATTTTAGTTCTCTACCCTATTTTGAAGTAATTTTTTAAGGTTTAAATGAACTCAGATTTGGACTCACAATCCTATTTTGAAAATTTTGAAATGTCTACAACTTCACTAAAAATCATATTTCAAATTTAAATTTTTAAGTCTTTTTAAAATTTGAGATAAATAACAAAATTTAAAATAATAAAATATTAAAATTTTTCTTATTTAAAATATGTATTTTCAAAATTTCTTTAAAATATACTAAAGTTACAAAACATATAGATATAAAACTCATAAAAACAAGTAGAAGCAACAATTATCATTTCCTTTGACATTTGCTTTAGTTTTGCCATTAACAAATAATTGTCACGTGGCGTTGGCGTGTCACTTGCTCTCTAGGGATCAAGGTGTCAGGGTGTCAAGTATGGCAGTTGTACATTGAGGCTAGAGAGTGACTCTCTGAATAGAGTTTGGCATTTTGAGAGGCCATAAGGGACGCTAGGCAACGAATTTCCTCTTCTAAGAATACTAGTCTTCTTCGAGTGCCTTGCATAGAGAGATTTTCCTCATTACCTTTAAGGGTAGATGAACAGCCATGAACCTCGCCTATTTCTAGTGTAGGTTGGTGTTTTGTTAAGGACGCAGGGACATCTGTGGAGTGTCCTTAAGAATTTCAACCCACATTAGGAGCAGACGTTGTCAAGGCAAGGTGTGTTTGTGTTGCCAAAACACCATTATTATGATTGCTAATGAGTTGATATGTCTAGTTAACAAGTTAAGACGATCTTAGTTGGCTGTCACTTTGGGAGTCGGCTTTTACTTTTGGGAGGTTTTGTTGAGTTGGATCAATGCGAAAGTCCAGTTATAGAGTCTAAGCTGAGTCCTACACAAAAGCACATGATTAAGTGTCGGAGGTGAACACCATCATTAGCATTATGATGATTAAGTCAATAATGGCACTAAAGTTCTCAAGTAGGTACAAAAAGAGAGAGAGAGAGAGAGAGTCATTCGTCACCTTTAGTAGGTATCGGTCTAGTCTATTTATACATGAACAGGTTGGTTTGAGTGAGTAAAGTTTAATGGTGATGTGACAAGTTTAGTTTCCCCCACTTCAGGAGTTAGGTCCCTCGTATGGTGCAATGAATTTGAGGGGCGAGCCTCTAAACCTTTACAAGCTCGAGGGGGCATGTACAGGCCCATTAGCATAACCTTTCGGGCCCATCGTGGGGTGGCCTATAGTTGGTCGTGGGTCTCCTTATCAATGAAAAGTTAATTTGTCAACAATAGTACACCCATTTCCCTCCCCCCCAGCTCTTTTATACAATTAAACTAGGATTATTAAGATCTTGGTCATATGTATGAGCAAGGTTAGGATATAATCCATATTTCTTTATCATTCATTTCAAATGGGAAGTGAAAGAAGATGAAGAATCCACAAAATATTAGAATGTGCAAATGGATAGCTATAAAAATCTTTTGATTTTTATAAAATAGATATATAAGAGATTACAAAAGATATTACAAAAGACATGAGTAGTGAGAGTTACGCAACACTCAATAGAAGGCATTGGAATTAGACTCAGTTTTTAGGGAGATTTTATCCTAGGAAAACTACTCTAGCATTATCTTGCTTTCAGACTCTATTTATAGACTCGACACCTTCGGATTTCATAGCATGGAGAATTCAAATGACACATTGATGACACATAGAATTATATTATTCTAGATACTCGACGTGTGAATTATTAAAGGTGATTAGGACATATGCTATTAAAGGTGACAGACATGTGACTCCATTTTCAAAGTTAGGCTAGCTGTAAAGATACATCATCACGTCGATCCATAGTTTAAGTCTTTATTATCATAATATGAGTTCGACCAACTTTCTTCACTCTCTCCGTCAGAGACTTATAATAAGGTTTCTTTTAACTTTTGTCTATATTCTCCCTTGGAAGACGACGTTGTAGCCAAAGTAGCTTCCAATTTGCTCTTAGCGTAAAAAAAAAGTACTCTAATTAGTATTTTGAGGTACTGGTACTACTTTTCCTTGTAATTTTTGTAACAGTTGAGTAACTACTGCTTTGCAAGCATGATTTGCAGAGAGTTGTGGCTACCATTTTATATTGATTTGTTTAACCAGCATGGGCGAATATGGCAAAGGATATTTTTGAATAATTGAATAATTTCACCTCATAATCCGTGGGGTTTTGAAAATAAGAGCAAATACGCATGTCTTGAATATGGGAGTTGTATGCAGTAATTTCTTTTAACATTTCAAAATTTTCTATCACCGATTTAGGGAAGATTTTCTCACTCATGCAGAACTGTACCCATCAATCCCTAGAACTGGTTGGAACAAGTAGTATCAAATTGAATGAACCACGAATGATTCCAATTTCTTAAATAAAACATATTTGTCCAGGCCATCAGATAATCATGGTAATTATGCTCAAATGGTATATTTTTTTAGAGAATCTCTTGCAATAATAGTATCAAATTATTACTCGTAGGAAATAATTGGCAAATGGTATATTATAAGTAAGTTGGCTCCATTCTTGCAATGTCAACACTTCGAGTATTTTTAACTTGGAGAAAGCTATCTGATTAGGATCATTTTTATTCTTGGTACATACAATTTCTACCGTTTCTGTATCTATGAGTATAAGCTCACGAAACCGTTGGTCTATATTTTTATGTTGAGGAATAAAATGGTAATTCGTCGGGAATACTTTGGGAAGAATACTTTTAAAGTCTGGAGGTTGATATTTTGATTATATAAGGCAAAGAGGGATTGTGGTCTCCTTGAGAATATATTTGTATTGGGCAGCATTATTAAAAGAAATTGCTTTATTTGGTGGTTTGAGGGGTCTAGCAGAGAGTATGGAAATTGTTGCAGGTGAATATCTGGTTCTAAGCTGAAAGGCTTAACGAAAGCTATTTAATTCTTTCACCTATTTCATAATAGTTTATGTTGTCTTCACAGCCGTTCCTTTTCGTTTTGGTTCCTTCGTTGGGACTAAGATTGTAGTTGTTTTTAAAGATTTCTATTACAAGTTGAAATTGGCCACTGGTGTTTTGTGTCTTTTTCAGGCAAAAAAAATATTGATTAGGTCGCATCCAGTACCTGCATGTACGAACTTGAAGTTTACCCCAAAAAAAAAAAAAAAAAGAAAAAAAGAAAAAAAAGTGTATAATCAAAATTAAACTTTGGAGATTCTCGTGGTTTGCAAAACAATCCAGTGGTCATAATGGGACCTCTAATTTGTGGCTGAGATCACATTAAACCGTAGTGGCTATCAATCTAGATAAGTAAATACAGAGCATGCAGGAAACAGTATGACATTGAAATGTGACGTATTTGAGGTGCAGAAATAATTTTTGCTTTTTCCTTTTTACAGAAATGCAAGAGAATAACAGGGTATGATAGAGGGACTCATGGCAAGAAGTAAACTTCGATGTTAAAATCTAAAATATTTATTAAGAGTATAGAAGTTTCAAATTGTTAAAATATAAAAATTCTGAAACAGTTATAATATTTATAAACTTCTTTGCTCAAAAGCCTAAATTTTTTTTGGGAATTTGAGTTTCTAAATTATTATTTGACAATATCAATTATGAAAGATTTCGAGGAGCAAAAATTGCCTTACCGTTAATAAATATCTTTATAGCACTAAAATAGTACTTTACAATGAATTGTAGTTTCGTGCTCCTAAATATTACTTTCAGCACAACTTTCCGAGCACTAAAATAAATTATTATTTTCGCTAAACACAAATTTTGTTTTATTTCTGGCCAAGCGACTGTCCCCTGCCTAAGGTGGCCGACTGGCCATCAATTTCCTCTGGAAGGCAGTTCTGGTTGACGAGAGAAAGTCTCCCGTTTTGATCTCAGCCACCCAAAAAAGGAATTCGTTTCATGCTGTTGTTTGGCTTCACCTATTTTTCCCCTTATGGTTTTCGTTCCTCTGGACGAAATTTAATGGACCCCCCCCTTCTTAAGCATTTTTTTTTTTAACAAAAATGCAAAAGAAAACATTGTAAGAATGTTAATTATTAATTCTATAGATTTAGATTTAAATTCACTCAAATAATAATTATTAATAAGATTATTTTAAATTTAATCATATTGTATTGAATTTAAAATCTAATAATATTTTTATTTTAATTCACTTAAAATTCAAAGAGGAATAATTTATAAAATTTTAAATTCACAATAAAGTTAAAAGAAATGTATTATATTATTGTTAAGACTTGTTTTTATTCTAAAGAATTTTTTAAAATATAATAATAGTCAATAATTATATATATTTTTTCAAGATGTTACAAGAGAAAGAGATAATAGATTCAAAGACACCCAAAAAAAAAAAAAAAATACAAAACACCCCAAAAGTACAGGCAGTTAAATCTCACATTTTTTTAAGTGTTTGAAAAAACTAGAACTTCAACTCCCGCCTCTGTCCCCGACAACAAGGGCAGGGTAACTTGCTGCACAACACAGCTGGTGTCTTGTTCTTAAGAAACTATTGCTATCATTTGTCTAATCAACGTGAAGGGGCTCAGTGTTGTAGCCACAACTACGAATAATTGACACTAGCCAATACGATCGTCGTCTGGACATTAATGTTTCTGTACAGTTATTCTCTTCTTTTTTATTATGATTATTATTGGAGAAAAAATCATCACCTAAACATTTATTTCGGAGATGCTAGTTTAAATCCTAAATATAGGCCATAAGAAATGGAATTCATGTTAAAAGGGAGAATTATCTCTTGCTGCTGCTGCTGCTGCTGCTGCTGTTGTTGTTGTTGTTGTTGTTGTTGTTTTGATACATATTAAGATTATTGGGTCGAGAGACATACAAAAAGAATAGTTCTTCTCTAGCACAATATTATTAGTGTTGTTTTTTAAGACGAATATTATTAGTGTTGTTGTTATTGCACGTCCTCGCACGTATCGTATCAAGTGTATCTCTCTTGTTCATTTTTAAAAAAGTCAAATTAGGAACTCTTTATATGAATATTCTAACCTCGAGGTTTAATGATGGTTTTACTAACTTTCAGCACCAGCAATAAAATCTAATCGTGTCTGATTGCTTTGGAAAATAATACTAGGAAATCCACTTGCATATATATGTACCCAAATGAATAATAAAACCAAGGAAAGAATTCAACCAAAGTAGTTAGACTCAGAGTTTGGTAATTCCCTAAACATAGGCTACTTAAGTGTCATTTATATGAAGTAAGATTTTTCTTTTCTTATCTGATATGAGAATTCGTTTATATTTAAAAATCAACTCATTACTCTGATACGCTAATCTATGTCAGTCATATAAGAATGCTAAGAATTCTACCAAGATTTTTTTTTAATGACTGGTGCCAGATGTTCTATATGTAATTCACCCACAATGCGAGTATTGGGAAATCTGTTAACTTAAGCGATGCTTTCAAGATTCAAACGCGTCAATTCACTTAACCCCAAGGAAATTATCAACCACCAACTACTTTTAAGTATTTACTCATGCTAAAATTAAATGGGCAGGGCCGTTTAGACAAAATGTCATCATTTTAACTTCACGTGTCCCATTATTCATATAAATAAAGTTAGTAGAAACTCATGTTTTCTTAATATTACTCTAATTATCCTTTATCGATCGTTTGTCTGAGATCGAGCTTCCATATATATTCATAGAATTAATTAGCGGTTGAGATCGGCTATAAGCAAAAACTCTCTTCGGGCGGAAATTACATCGGTAGGCTGCATGTACGTGAAGTTAACGCGCCAAACAACCTTATAATCAAATTAGCTTTTGGAGATATTTTTGTGGCCTGAAACAGAGCAATGGTCCCGGTGGGACATGTAATTTTTGGCCGAAATCACATTAAACCTAGCAGCTAAATATATTTTCTAGTTTCTAGAGCTTGGCTCTTTGATTGAAGTGTGGCATATCATATAAATGCATGCTTCTGGCCTCGCAAAGTTGGTGCCGTCCACAAACTTCTACATTCGCCTCACTTTTTCCATCATATATATGACATCTAGTATCTTAATGAGAATTTGTTGGTATTTGTCCTCCTAGCAAATAGATTGGTTACTTGATGTACATATTTTATATTTTATGCATGCAATTATTAATAAAAGACATTTTTCATCGTTCGCATGTTTATAAATGATATGGTTGCCAGCAAACTCTAAAGATACAATTTATGAAATAAATATATTTTACAAAGATAATTGTCATGAAATTATAATTATAAGATATCTATTATATCAGAGTATTATTTATAAATATTCCTAATCAATATTCTATCACCATAAGACATTGATGATAACATAACATTGACATATGTTATCATTCTTTCTAATTAAGAAAACATTTGTTATCATAAACTGAAGTATAAAGATATTTAAATAAACATGTAAGTATTTATTAGATGAACAAGTTCACCAGATTGAATCATTATAAAAATTCTCAAACAAAGCATTATTGGTATGCTGGAGGAATTTTTTGTGTAACAATTGTATAAGTTACTTTTAAACTTAAGATCACAAAAATATCTTATATAGGAATTAATATAATTCGATCTCACTTTTGAGTTGTTTTAACTAAGGATCACTTATAAGGATGTACATTAAGTATATCATAAATTATATGAAGATAGTTAAATGATCAATAAAGAATTTGCCACACCAAAGTAATTATGGAAAAATGTTTCACTATTTTAAATAAGTATCAATTTAAGAAATTTTTGTAGAATGTGAAATGAGAGTTTTAAAGAATTATGATATCATTCATGAAACCAGTGACAACATCAATATTTGAGAATAAACATGATGAAATTATATAGAATAGGCATTAATTATATGCTTTATACCTAATTAGAGATTAGTATTATAAAGCAATTGAATTACACTGAAACATTATGCATTGAAAAGATTCTTTAAGCCACTTTGACAATCTTGACATTTAGGTGATCTTGATATGTTGATAGATATCAATTTAGATCTAATAATATTAATTAATTAATTAAACAATTAATGATAAATTAAAATAATTTGTTTTATTTTATCTATTGATATTATAATTTATATTCATTTTTAATATGTCAAAATTTTAATGGGTTACACACATAAAGAAGATTGGTGAGAAAAGTAAAAAAAAAAAAACAAAAAATCAAATTATACTTAATTTTAAAAATTGGATAAACTTTTGGAGTTAAATATATGATATTTGAAGTTGTTAAGTTTATTGAGATTGTTGTGATCAATAAAAAGAATATTAAGTTTAGTAGAATCATATGTTATTATTCATTCTTTTATTTGATATTACATTTATACTTTATTGATGTGATTACTTACTAAATAAGTATTATCTCTATTTGAATAGTCTTTATTTGATTTATACTTATTATAAAAAGATCATTGAATTTCAAATTTGAATTATTCTAACAATTATGCAAAAATCTTGTTTTCTATAAAATTTTTATTTAAAGAAAAGTATTAAGTAACATCATGAGTAATTTCAAAAAAAGATAAAAAAAATTGTAAAGATTTAAAGTTGATGGAAATTTAAGATCTGTTGACCTATGTCACTAACTAAATAGCTTGAGAAAAAGAGAAAAGAAGCAAAAAAAAAAAAAAAAAGAGAAAGAAATTTGGGATAATCAATTTATTGTATTGACCAATCAATCAACAAGCAAGAGAAGAGACGAAAAAAAAAAAAAAACTAAGAATTTGGATTAGTTGACTTATGGTATTGACTAGTTAACTAGCAAACATAAGAAGAAAAGTAAAAAAAAAATAAGAAATATGAGTCAATTGACTAAACCAATGCATATAATTGATTAGGCCCTAAAGAAAATGCGAAGAGAAAAGTTAAAGAGATTTCAAACTAATAGACCTGACTAGTAGTTTTAGTTGACTGAAAGTAACTTAAGAGTTAAAAGTTTCAACATTGCAAAAGTTACAAAAAATTTAGATCATTTGACCTAACCAATCACTATGGTTGATTGATGGAATTGAATAACTAAAAGTAAGAAGTTAGAAAGTTATAAAGATTTTGAGTTGGTCAACCAATCTAAGTGATATGGTCAACTAATGCCTTAAAGATAAAGTTTCTTATTTCAGAAATTAATTTTCTTTATGGAAAGAAATCAATCTTTAACAGCTAGTTTCTTATCTTTATCTATAAAAAAGTTATAAAACTCTTTTGTATTGTAAGGAAAAATAGGGCAAAGAACCTTAATTACTTTATAGTGTGCTTAGAGTGAAAAATCAAAGAAAAGGAAAGAGAAAGGAAGATTAATAGTAAGAGCTCTAAGAGTGAAAAGTTGATGTATTTATACATGAGTAAGTTGATCAACTAACTCATGTATAAATACATAATTTTTAAGATAAAGAGTAATATAATGATCTTAAAGATATATATAAGGTTTACCAACATCATTAATCCACTTAATAACTTTAGAAAGGAGATTAAGACAAGTGATCTTATGAAAAAGATATTAATATCACTTCCAAAGTCTTAGGATCCTTAAGGCAATCGTGATCATTAAATCCAAAGATTTAAATACCTTAGGCTTAGATGAGTTAATAGAGTGTTTACTGATCTATGAGATAACCTTCACCAAGAAGGTTACTTAAAAGAAGAAAAAAGTTGCTTTTAGAGCTTTCTCTCCTAAACAAAGTGTTTATGATGATGAAAGTGATAAATACACTTAAGAAAATAAAAATGAGTTTGTCATCCTAACCAAAAGGGTCACAACTTTGGAAAAAGAAGAAGCAAAATGGCACAAGATCCTTTAAAAGCTATTTAAACAAGGATAAGATCATTTGTTATGGTTGTAACAAACTTAGTCATATTGCTCATAATTGTGCTACAAATAAGAAGAAAGACAAAAAGCCAGTAAATAAAGCTTTCAAAGTTACTTAAGATGACCCAAGTAACCCAAAAAATGATTTCAACAATGTTAGAATCAACTTGGCATTCATGACTATAAAGGATTAGGTAAATTTTAATTATGATATCTTTAATAATGATGAGTTTTTGATTAATAAGTTATATAATAGTTTATATTGCATGGATAGGAAACTCAAAGACATAACTATCAAGAACAAGAGTCTTTATATTAAGAATATCTCTATTAAGTATAAAGTCGAATCCTTGAAGGATAAGATTACTTCTCTAAAAGTTAAGAATACAACTTTAAAAGATCAATTTAAATCACTCATTAAGAAAAATAATAAGTAAAATAATGTTTATAATGAAGAAAAAAAACTTATAAAGCTCATAAATGATAATATTCATTTTAAGAAAAAGGTTTCTAAATTTTAAGAGTTTCTTTCTAAATTTCCTAAAAGTAAAAACAAATTAGACATATTACATGACTCTCAAAGGCTTTAACGTAAGAAGTGTGGTTTGGGATATGCATCTCATACATATCTAACTAAAGCTTCTAATAATGAGATAGCTCATGCTCACACACATACACAAACATCTAATTAGTACATGACATAAGAATGCTCATGTATCATATCATCATAGAAAAG
This sequence comes from Bruguiera parviflora, assembly GCA_019804595.1. Classification (NCBI taxonomy): domain Eukaryota; kingdom Viridiplantae; phylum Streptophyta; class Magnoliopsida; order Malpighiales; family Rhizophoraceae; genus Bruguiera; species Bruguiera parviflora. Next base: position 9,432,937 of record CM034046.1, read on the forward strand.
CAACACACATGTATATTTGCACATGAGACACAAAAATCTAGACCATTTCATAGACATATACATTTTTAAGATAGATGGTTTGATCATGATCAATATGATACTTATGTATATAGATATATTGTTAAAAATCATGTCAAATGTTATTTCTATGGTGATTATAGTCACATGCAATTTGAAATAAAGCCTATATGGTTATCTTAATATAGGTGTAAGAGGCATTAAAGCCAACACTCAAAGACCTAAGAAACTTTAGGTACCTAAATCTAATTAAATTATTTACAAGTATATCTTAAAAATAATATAAAGAAAGATGAATGGTATCTACATAGTGGTTACTTTAGACATGACGAAGAATCCTAAAAACTTCATTTCCCCTTAAGAAAATTGATTATGAAATGATAAAATTTGGAAACAATTCTAAAGGTAAGATTATTAGCTTTAATAAGATAGTGAAGAATCATAGATGTGGCATTAAATGTTGGTTCATGTAAGTATGAAGTAACTATCAAAACTCAACTAACATAATCTTGTAAAAGGTCTTCCAAAGGTGAAATTTAAGAAGGAAAAGGTGTGTAATTTATGCCAAAAGGGTAAGCCAAGACAAAAAAAAAAAAAAAAAAAAAAACTCCTTCAAGAACAAAAAGATAATATCTACTTCTAGACTTTTGCAACTATTGTATATAAACTTATTTGGTCCTACTCATGTGTCATCTTTAAGTGGTAAGTCATATGCATATGTTATTGTAGATGATTATAGTAATTAAAGGAAGAATAAAACCTTATATGAGTAATTATAACCATGTTAAATGAGTATAAACTTCTTTAATACTTTTAGGCATAAGCAATCCATATTGCTTACTTTATGTCCAATAAATTTTTCATTAATTTAACTCTTGCAAAGACCCTCTATGAGTTGTGGAATGAGAAAAAGTTTAGAATAAAATTCTTACAAGTCTTTGGTTGTAAGTGTTATATTTTAAATATAAAAAACAACTTAAGTAAGTTTGATTCTAAGGCAAATAAATTTATCTTTTAAGGATACTCTTTTAGTAACAAGGCATATAGGGTGTTTAACAAAAACTATGATGTAAAAAAGTCCATGTATGTTGAATTTTATAAAGTTAACCCATTCTCTTATAGAAAGGAAAAGTTGGATGATCTTGTAGGTACAAACAAAAACTTAGAGAAGGAAAATAAATCATTAAGGAAACAAAAACATTTTAGTGGCATTCAAATGGAGTAGAGTCAACAACTTAAAGTGAATAAATGCAATCTTCCAAAGGATGATAATCTTAATAATGTTGTTCAATAAGTTTTAAGAAAGTGGAAGCATGTTGGAAAGGTATTCTAAGATCAAATTATTGATAACCCTTTTAATCCCTTAAGAAATCAATTTGCATCTAAAAACACTAATACTAAAACACTTGTTTTACAAATAGAACCAACACATATAGATAATGCATTAATTGACTAGTTTTAGGTGTATGCAATGGGGGATGAGCTCAAACAATTTAAGAAAAATAAGGTATGAACTTTGTTACCAAGGTTTAGCAATTATCCTATTATAAAAACCAAGTGAATCTTTAGAAACAAGTTTGATAAAAGTGATCAAATTGTGAGAAATAAGACAAGGTTAATTGCTAAAAACTACGATCAAGAAGAAGATATCGATTATGATGAGATCTTTGCCTCAATTGCTAGATTGGAGATCATTAAAATGTTGCTTACATTTGCATTTACATCGTAAAAAGAAGAAGTCTATGTTAATCAACCTTCTATCCTTGAAAGAAAAAAATTTTATATCATATCTACAAGCTTTTAAAAGCTTTGTATAGGTTAAAGTAAGTGCCAAGGACTTGGTATGTAAGGTTAAGCTCTTTCTAGGTTAACAAGAGCTACATTAAAGGTAAAGTTAACAATATTCTTCCTACCAAATCAAAAATAAGGATTTATTGATTGTTCAAACTTATATTGATAACATTATATTTGGTACTATTAATAAGTCATTATGTAAAGAGTTTACTGGTGATATAGAAATAAATTTTGAGATGAGTATAGTGAGACAATTGAATTTCTTCCTTAAAATCCAAATTAAGAGATAAAGAATGAAATTTTCATCAACCAAGCCAAGTATGCAAAGAAACTATCAAAGAAGTTTAGCATGAATGATTCCAATTCTTATAGCACTTTAATGACCATTTCCATAAAGTTGGATAATGATGTATATGGTAAATTTGTGAATGAAAAGTAGTATAGAGGTATACTTGGTAGTTTTTTCTATCTTATTACTAGTAGAATAGACTTGATGTTTGTTATTTGTTTGTATGCAATAATCCAGTCTAAAAGAATTACACCTAGTTGCCCTTAAGAGAGTGCTTAGGACTTTAATATCCTAAAGAATTAACCTTTGACTCTGTTACTACTTAAATTCAAACTTTACGAATAAAGAATTGAGAGGAAGAGTACCACATATGCATATCAATTCCTTAGTCAATCCTTAATCTCATAGTATAATAAAAAGTAAGGTTCAAATGCTCTTTCTATAACTGAAGTAAAGTAGACAACAAAAGTTTGTTTTTCTCAATTGCTTTAGATGAAACAGACCTTAGAGGACTTTTGATTGCATTACTCTCATATGCTTATCAAGTGTAATAATATAAGTATAATTAATATGACCAAAAACCCTAGACATTATACTTGGACCAAACATATTAACTTGAGGCATTATTTCATTAAGGATCATATGTTCAAGGGAGATGTGTTCCTAAAATTTGTAAACATTAAAGATTAATTAGTCAATATCTTTATCAAATCCTTTAGCATAATTAAGTTGAATTCATCTCTTAATTATATAATTGGTGTGATTCAATTAGATTTTATATATTTTATGACATGATTATATATGTTTACATGTTTGTTATTTATGTTGCATAATTATTTGGATATTTTTTACTTGAAATATGAAAATCAACTTTTTTCTTTAAGTGGAATTAGTCAACTAAAGTAAAAGTATAGGTTAACCAATATAAAGAGCCAACCCTTGGCTTACTCAAGATGATCGATGTCAATTTTTAAAACTGTCCCCTCAAATTTTCAGCTTTTAAATCCAAAATTTCTCTTTTTCAAAATCCTTTTTCCTTTTTCAAAACCCAAACCCTATAGCCTTAAATTCATTTAAAATATATGACCAAAAGCATTAATCTCTCAAATATGTCAATAATAGCACCAAAATCGGCATTTACATCAAAAAAGGAGAAGCCATATATGAAGAAATTGACCTTTGTCTTTACAAGGACACACAGTATTGATGTTATTCCTCCTCCCTCTACAACACTACCGATGACATCTACACCAAAGCCAAAAATGACTATTAAGCACCACTATTGCCAATATTGTCTGGATCCTTATTATTGTCAATTCCTCCTCCTCTTTCTCCTTCTATTATCGAGCCTCTAAGGAGAGACCCAAATCAACCACCAACTAAAAGATGTGCCAAAGAGGAAAATGGGTGAAAATTTGAAAATCATAAAGCAGACATCATTATTTCCACATCCTTAATTCCTTCGTCTTATCCTGCAACACTACTTATGGCATTATCATCCAATCCATCACCATAAACAGTAACCACATAAGGTTAATCATCTTTTTAATTATATGATTCATTAAAGTTCTATAGTTTTCATTTTAGAGCTTCTCAAACTGAGATGATTTTTTCAAGTTCAGTAACAAGATCGTATATCTTAGTAAACCAATGCACTTATATTGTGTTACTGAGTTTGAAACCAATAGTTTCTTATATTAATTTGCTTTCTAAAAGTGAATTAGGTTCATCACATTTATATATAATTCTTATACTGATATGTTAAAATATTTGTATTCAAATATATAAATGAATTAGAATTACTATATGATCACTTTATATGTATATGGCAAGGAGTTGAAAATCACTCCTAAGATGATTACAAATTACTTGAATTTGTCACTAGAAGATGGATTTATAAACTAGATTGATTCATGGAAGTTGGGCAAGTTTAGTACTCAAAAGTAGATGGAAACCATGTTTAAAGTTTAAGCTGATCTTTGTGATGAAAGTGATAATATCAAGAAGCTCTTCAAAGCATTTTCCTTACTACTCAAATCAAAGATCATTCAATAGATTGTGGCTTGCAACATTAATTCTAAAAAGGACCATTATGACTACTTAACCTTTCTTGATATGTGCCTTCTAACTTATTTGTTAAAGAATGAGAAATTTGAATAGTCAAAGCATAAAATAAGAGTACTCAAGAAAGCTCAAAAAGACACAGTTTGAAAGTTCCTTATGGTATATATCTGAGTTACTTGCATTAAAAGTTAAGTGTACTTACTATTTGAGAGGCTTATTCTTATGTTAGCTTAGGTCAATTCATCAATTCCACTACCCTTAAATAGATACATTTAGTGCAAAGTAAAGAAAAGTAGTTTACACCTTCAAAAGAACCAAGATAACACCCAAAGCTATCTAATATAACACTAATACAAGCAAGTTCCTTAGCTTCTCCTTAAGCCTCTTACCAATAAATCCTTATACGAGGAAGTAAATGAACTTAAAAAAAATATGAACAAGCTCAAGGATCATGTGGATGAAATTTGAGTAGATCTATAGGATTTCATGGAAGAGTCTAGGGAAAACTTTACCTTAATCCTTGAATTGTTGAAGAAGGAAAGTCAATCTAAATGAAGGTCCAAGAAAAGGAAGCAATGAAATCTTAATCAAGATTATTTTAATAATGCCAAAGGGAGAAAGATGAATGATTAATGACTTTGATATAAACCCCTTGAACTTATCTTTTAAACTTTTTTCAATTTTGATGTCCTTGGATGATTGTATCTTAATGATACTCTCTTATTTTATTTGTTCTGATACTTTGATATTTATATGTTACATTGATACTTATATTCATTTTGATATTTGTCCTTGCTTAATTAATCAATGATACTTTGCTATGATTACTTTATTACTTGTTTATTGATTGATTGATGACTTATTGCTTTAACATTTACTGAGTCCGTAAGTTGCTCAATATGCTTAATCTATTGCTTTAATTGCATTAGTAAAAGGGAGAGCATATGTTCAAGGGGAGTCATTGCGTTTTGTTCAATTTTGTTATTTAGTAGTCAATCATGGTTATCATCATTAAAAAGGTGGAGATTGTTAAATTTGTTAAGATTGTTATGATTAATGGGGAAATTATCAAGTTTAGCAAGATCATGCATTATTCTCCTTTACTCTCTATTTAAATATGTCTTTCATACTTAATTAATATGATTATTTACTAAACAAACATTATCTCTATTTCAGTAATTTTTATTTGATTTATATTTATGATGAAATTATCTTTAAACTTTAAATTTCAAATGTACTAACAATTATACAAAGATCTTATTCTCTGTCAAATCTCTATTTATAAAAAAGTATTAAGTAAGATTGTGAGTTATCTAAAAATAAATATGGAGAGAATTATAAAAATTCAAAATTGACAAAAATTTGGAATCAATTGACTTATATTATCAATTAGACAACTTGAGAAAAAAAGAAGAGAGGTAAAAAAGAAACAATTTTAAGATTCATTAACCTATAGTATTAATTGATTAACCAATAAACAAAAGAAGAGAAGTAGGATAGAAAAATGATAGACTATAAGTCTTTAAGTTATGAAAAACCATTAGTTATTATGAAAATTTCACGAAAGCTTTATTATGATCAAAGTCAAAGTAACTTAGTGTAAAGAGTTGTTAATCAAGCCTACTTGCAAATACATAAGATCAATCATAGTAATAAAATTCAGTGAATATTCTAAGTGTTGTACCCATAAAAAATAGGAATTTAATTATGGTTAATACTACTACAAAATTAAACAAGATTGTTAAAAGAAACTTAATTTTAATAAAAATAATAAAATTAGATTAATTGATAAGTTAACAAAGCAAATGAAATTAAGATTTTATTTCAATTAAAATTGGATACTACAATTGTAAGGTTTCACCTAAAAAAAAAGGCAGATTACTTTAAGTCTTTAAGGGTTCATGATCTAAATGTTAATTTCCTCTCTAATAACAAGTGTTCTTTATCTATCCCAACGTTTGTATGTTCATTTATTTAGTGTATGATTATATCTCATTCGTTAATCTTAACACAAACCAAAAACCTACTTTTATGGTGATCAAGTATAAAAGTATCAATAAAACTCAAAATAGACAAATCAAATTACAACTCTAATTAAATAATTCATTTAATCTAGAAAGTATGCATAACCTATAAAAGCCTAAGCAAACTATTATCAAAATAAACTACATCATTTCACCTTAACTTAAGATTCTTATTATCCATACTAAAAATCACAAATAAACAGATATTTAACATCTTTAAAACGATATTCAAAAGAGAGGAAAAGGTAAAGAAAAACTCTTGTATCAACTGATGTCATGCCTTTAATAATTGTCTTCTAATCATTAACTTTCCTCTTTATGTAAGGAAGCTCTTATTTTCTCCTCCTTAGGTCATATTTCATCATGGTATTTATAGACCTCTTTTAAGATGACTAAACTTCCCTTAAATTGTCCCAATAAAGAAAATCATGTAACATTTAATGGTTAGACTAAATTGGAGTTGGTTTAGTCAAGTTTCCAACATTGTGCATTCAATGTTAGACTAATTCACCAACCAACTCATAAACCAACACCGATTATTCTTCCTGCTGTAAATTAGTTCTCTAACCATTCTATAATTGGTCTACACCTTATCCTCCTTTTTAGACTTGAGAATAGATTTAATTCATTAATTTCATTACTTTATTACTTTAATTCTTTACCTATAATACAAAAAGAATTGCAATTGAAATACAATTTACCAAAATCAATTATAATCACATAACATCAAGTTTAAAATTTAAGTAAATTTTATGTAATTATTGGATTTATCAATTGTCTTTACTCTATAAAAGAAAAAAAAGTTAGTAAAGTTAAACTTTCAAAAAACAAATCTTAAAGGGCACTGAACTAGAGCTAGTTTAATCAGGTTTCCAACATTGTACGTTCAATGTTTGACCAATTCACCAACTAGCTCATAAACCGACATTAATTATCCTTCTAACTACAAATTAGTTCTCCAACCATTCTACAATTTGTCAACACTTTCTCCTCTTTTTCGAACTTTATAATAGTTTCAATTTACTAATTTCATTATTTCATCACTTTAATTCTTCACCTAAAATACAAAAGGAATTGCAACCAAAGTAAAATTTACCAAAATCAATTATAATTGCATAACATTAATTTTAAAATTTAAGTAAATTTTATGTAATTATTGGATTTATCAATTGTCTTTACTTTATAAAAGAAAAAAAAGTTAGTAAAGTTGAACTTTCAAAAAACAAATCTTGAGGGGCACTGAACTAGAGCTAGTTTAATCACGTTTCCAGCATTGTACGTTCAATGTTTGACCAATTCACCAACTAACTCATAAACCGACATTAATTATCCTTCTAACTACAAATTAGTTCTCTAACCATTCTACAATTTGTCAACACTTTCTCCTCTTTTTCAAACTTTATAATAGTTTCAATTTACTAATTTCATTACTTCATTACTTTAATTCTTCACCTAAAATACAAAAGGAATTGCAACCAAAGTAAAATTTATCAAAATCAATTATAATTGCATAACATCAATTTTAAAATTTAAGTAAATTTTGTGTAATTATTTGACTTATCAATTGTCTTTACTTTATAAAAGACAAAAAAAAGTTAATAAAGTAAAAAAAAAGTTAGTAAAGTTGAACTCTCAAGAAACAAATCTTAAGGAATAGAAATAGGCTCCTAATTTATACTAAACTATTATAAATCGCTTTGCACTCTCTCTTTCCTTATCTTATTAACTTTCAATTAATTATATTATTTAGTTTATTATTTATTATTAATTATCTTATTGTTATTTCTTAAAGTTAAGATTTAGTGTAAATTAAGTGGTTAAATTGATTAAATTCAATTCGCCCCCCTTTTGGATTATCTTAAGAACCAACAAAAGTTATAAAATTAAAGTGTAATTTATTAAAAATTAAAATTAAGGTTTATATAATCAAAGTTTTTATAAATAGAATCTCTTATAGATAGCCAAATAGTTTTTAGGTTTAGTATTCTCTCTTAGCTACCCTTCTTTCTCTCTTTCTAAATAAATAAATAAATAAATAAATAAATATATATATATATATATATATATATATATATTAAACATTTACATTGTGATAATTTACAATAACACATTAATTAAATATAACAAGAAAAAAGAGTTGGTAACTATCTTATTTTCTAATATAATTTGTAATTATATTTAACAAACTATTAATTTATTTTTAATAATCAAAATAATTTTAATTTAATTATCTATTACACTTATATATTTATTTAATAAATAATTATTTGATTCTCTATGTATACATAATTCATATTTTAGATAAATACTCTTTATTAGTATAAATTGTTCAAACACTATTATATGAATATATTAATGTATTCAAAATTTGATTTTACATGTTATATTATAATAATTATAATTATATGTTTTAGATTTTTTAATAACAATAAAAAAGCCACAAATTTGGTTTGCACTCACTTAAATATATTCTGTCCTAATTTATATTACCAAACTATATATATAAATATAACGCCATTTTTACAATAAAAGAACAAGGAAGAATACTGCCTATGACATTATGAGAAACTCTATCTAGCTAATTTGGATCGTTCTTCTTATGTTTTCCATTAATTTCGTTTGCCACCTTGTCTTCATATATGACTGTCTTTTGTAGAGTGCTCAAATTAACATAATATATGGATGCCAGCACTCATCGCCATAGGTATGCCAACAATCTGCACGACACAAGCCATTTTTGTGTTATTGCAGGCACATACGAATAAATTTCCCTCAACCCCTAGAGCACTTACAAATGTTAAGAACCCAATAAATTCAATGTCGTGTTTCTGAGAATTGCCGAAAAACCCCCTAAAACTGAGAGACCAAGCGTAACATGGCATGTGAAATGTCCAATTTTCCATGACAGATAGCACAGATCGATACTAGCTAGATCACAAATTCACGTGAACCAATTGCCCTCTAATTCTGAACTCCTTCTGAGCCACTCGTTGCTCTATCTATAATTTTTTCTTTTTCTTTTTAATGTGGGGACAACAATTCTGCGTTACAGATTTTCGGCGACTACTTAATGCACTGCCTGTGCCTCTCTTGGTCCAAGTTAAGTGACTGAAACAGAAAAATGATGAAAGAGAGAGAGCAAAAAGCTTCTTCAATGAAGAAACAAGGCTGCGAGATTGAAGCAATTGGGATCAACTACAAAATTTTCGCCAAAAAAATAGAGCAGCGTCACCCTTTAAAGATCTCCAACAAGGAGCAAGAATTAGCTAATCAAGAGCCAAAGAAACAGCTAAAAGTTGCAGATCTTGAAGAAACAAGCCCCGGGGTCAGGCATGTCTTGAAAGACGTCTGTTGCAAGGCAAAGCCATGGGAAATTCTTGCCATTGTTGGTCCAAGTGGAGCTGGAAAATCATCCTTGCTGGAAATCCTAGCCGGAAGGCTCGCCCCACAATATGGTTCTATCTTTGTCAATCAATGTCCTGTCGACAAAGCTCAGTTCAGGAAGAGTTCAGGCTATGTCACGCAGAGGGACACCCTTTTTCCTCTCCTTACAGTTGAAGAAACTCTAATGTTTAGCGCCAAGTTGCGTCTGGGGCTCCCTGAAGCTCAACTGAGTTCAAAGGTCAAGTTCCTGATCCAAGAACTGGGCCTTGAGCACGTGACCATGGCTCGCGTGGGTGATGACAGGGTTCGTGGCATATCTGGAGGAGAAAGGCGTCGGGTTTCAATTGGAGTTGATGTCATTCATGACCCTGAAGTGTTAATTCTTGATGAGCCAACTTCTGGTCTTGATAGCACCTCTGCTTTGCAGATCATTGACATGCTTAAGGTAATGGCTGAAACAAAAGGTCGAACCATTATACTAAGCATTCATCAACCAGGGTTTCGCATTGTTAAGTTGTTCAATTCCATGCTTTTGATGTCCAATGGCTCGGTCCTGCATCACGGCACGGTGGATCAGCTGGGCCATAACCTGAGAATAATGGGGCTGCAGCTCCCATGTCATGTCAATGTTGTTGAATTTGCAATTGAGTCCATTGACACAATTCAGCAACAGCAAAATGCAGTGAAGAACCAGGGAATGCAGCCACAACAAGTAGTCCTATCATTGCCAACCCCACGACTGAAAAAGGCGGAACATGAGGAGAGTAGAAGTGGCAAGTTCACTCTTCAGCAGCTCTTTCAGCAATCTAAAATTGTTGATGAGGAAGCTATACGCAATAGCAGTATTGAATCTCTTGATTTCACGAGCGACTTTGCGAATTCAAGGTTGACAGAGACTATGATTCTCACTCATAGGTTCTCCAAGACCATCTTCAGAACAAAGGAGCTCTTTGCATGTCGGACGATCCAAATGTTGGTTTCAGGGCTTGTTTTAGGCTCCATCTTTTACCATCTCAAAGACGATCTGATTGGAGCCCAAGAACGGGTAGGCTTATTTGCTTTTATTCTAACATTCTTGCTGTCCTGCACAACAGAAGCTCTGCCAATCTTCTTGCAAGAGAGGGAGATTTTACTGAAAGAGACGTCTTGTGGGAGTTACAGAGTCTCATCATATGCTATTGCTAATGGGCTAGTTTACTTGCCATTTCTACTCATTCTGGCCATTCTATTCACGGCCCCATTGTACTGGCTGGTGGGTCTAAATCCAAATTTCATGGCCTTTATGCACTTCCTTCTGTTGATTTGGTTGATTCTATACACAGCAAATTCCGTTGTGGTATGTTTCAGTGCCCTGGTGCCGAATTTCATCGTTGGAAACTCATTAATTTCAGGAGTGATGGGTTCCTTCTTTTTGTTCTCCGGCTACTTCATATCCAAGCATGGAATCCCAAATTATTGGAAATTCATGCACTATTTATCACTTTTCAAGTACCCTTTTGAAGGGTTTCTTATAAACGAGTTCTCTAAATCTGGCAAGTGCTTGGAGTACATGTTTGGGGCTTGCATGGTCACTGGAGAAGACGTCCTTCGAGAAGAAGGATATGGATCAGAGGAAAGCCGATGGAGAAACCTGGTTATTATGGTGTGCTTCATCTTGGTTTACAGGTTCATCTCTTATGTCATTCTTAGGTTCAAATGCTCAGCCACAAGCCTCAGGAGTGCTCTGCTTTGACTCAGCGTGTAATAAGATCTGATTAAATCTCAATTTCTCTCTCCCGGTGCCTGTCTCCAGCTTCCTCCTCCCAACGCGACCCTCTTCTTCCTTCTTTCTCTTTCTCACGTGTGTCACCAAGGTGCGTTCACATGTTCTTGGAATTTACCTGAGATAGCAGACAAGGGTGATATATTATTCAGAACAATTAATAAAGAAAGGTATGTATAATATATTCTGCTACGGTGCCATAACGCAACACAATGTTCTTTCTCTGTCTCTCGTTTGGATTCCGCATAGCTACAATCACCCAAGGTGATATAATCAAGTTAGCGATTTAGTTTAGTTTTTTTTTTATATATTAATTTGAGTTGGTTATTTGTATACATGTAAAATAAAAATTCATATTAATTATATAATATTGAATTCAATATTCATTAAATTCAAAATCAGACATATAAAAGATTATTTAGATATAATAATATTAAAATATGTTTTTTTTAAATTAAATAAAAATATTGATAACTCACAAGTATAACATACCCGCTTAAGTATTGTTTTTATCATAAAAAAAATAAAAAAAAAATTTCAAGGCCGCAAAATGGTGGCAAGGCAGCATTGTACTTTCGCCCGGCAAGTCTAATGACTTGTTTTTGAATCCCACCCGATGGTTACTGGTTCCAAACAATCACTTTCTAATTTCACTGACAAAAAATGGAATTTAGAAGAAAATAATAATGGAATCAAAATTGCTCGAAGTTAAGTAAATAATAACTCCATTTGAAATGTCAAAAGATAAAAAAACGAAACAAAAATGAATGTATATGTCCCGAATCATGGATTGTCGTAAACCAGACCAGAAAAACCGCCCAATTTGCGGTTCAATTTTAACCATAAAACCAACTTTGGTCAAAACTAGTAAAAATCGGTTAAACGCGGTAAAAAATTGGGTCTAATTCGTTGTTGGACTGGTTTCGAAATTCAAAAATAATGTTAAAAATTATAACCTGACTTTTAAATATTATCTAACTAAAAGCCAACAAGTACCAAGTCTTGTCAGAGACTGTAGAGGCCAGCATCACCAGCTGGCGTTCGGTGTCAATCTCAGTACTGCCCTAAGGAGGCGTCCATCATCTTTCCCCGTGCATGGCCGATTATACAATATGTTTCAATCCCAGCTGCCCCCTGCTTAAGAATTCCATGATATTGTAACAGCTGTCTAACACTTTATGGTACGTCTCCAACACCAAGCTCACGGGCCAAACAGGGCATTGAAAAGAAGGAACAATATACCATTGCTTGCTGGGATTCTGGTCCGGATGAAGCTAATTCTTGTAGGCTCTACAGCCATTAATTTTGTTGAAGGATAAAAAAAAAAAGAAAGAAAAATGGTAGGCTCCATAATTGGAGGTGGCATGCGTTACTTAATCAACAAGGAAAAATAAGAGCCGGGCAAATTATTGTAAGCTCGCCAGCATGCGCTTCTAATAGTCATTCCCTCCCGAGTCCCTGTCTTATAATCAGTTTGCTAAGTTAGTCCTATACACGTGTTTTTTAAGAAAAAACGAACGAGATATGTGGCGTGGGCATATCACTCGGGCTTCCCGTCCTGTCTTTCTTGGACGCATAGACCCGACTCGGGCTTCTCAGCCTGTTGCCCTCGAGTCGTTCAGGCATATCATCCCTCCTCGCTTATTGTGTTTGGTCCCATTTATGCGAATTCCAAGTCGTACTGATGTACGCATCTGTCGATCTATCCTCACCACCCAGGCACGCGACATTATCTTTCAGCTTTGCTGTTGCGATCGAGCCTACATCAAGCAAGTCTCGCTCGTTACTTCTCGTCCAAGATCTAATGGTTGAGAGTACTTTGCAATTGTCTTCTCCATCCATTCCGGATTCAATCGATATGCTTTTATTCATTTTCAATACATTTATTATGAAAATGAGCAATCGTATTCCTATACATTTCTATTTATATACACACTGTAATGGCAATTGCCCCGCCGAAAATTGGAAAATATATAAAACCCAATACTATTTGAAGAGCTTATCTCCACTCACAAATTTCGCCTGCGCCATTGAAATATTTTTTTCTCCTAAATTCTGTAAAGGGACACTTCTCTCACACCAAAATAGAAAACGAGAGAAATTATTTATAAGTTATATAATAAGATAGATAAAGCATTAATTGAATTTTTTTTTATTTAAAAAATTATTATGATCTGAGTTGATTTGAAAATGTCTTGTTGACGTGAAGATTCAAACATCTATTTATACGAGTATCCATGTCATGGCAAAGACACTATTAGAACCTTTCATTAAATAAAAGTGCAGAAATTAAATAATACGTAATAAAATAATATATTATGACAAAATATTATATAATCAGAATCATCTCTTAAATTTGTTGAAATTATCTCTAAAATCTTGCTTACCTGATAGAGCAATTTTATGATTTTTGTGTCTCGTAACAGCAAGGTTATTCTCTATCTATGGGTTGGATTGTGACACTTCTCTTATATCCCAAAAAAAAAAAAAACAGAGAGAGAGAGAGAGAGTTTATAAATTAGATTTCAAAATAAATAAGATATTAATTAAATTCATTTTGAGTTACGGTGACCCAAATTGAAGTGGAAATAATTTGTCCATTTTACTATCATGTGACGACGCAAATATCCAAGCGTATGAGAGCCTGTATCGTGACATTTAATAAGGCTAAGCATCTATTCTCCCGTCTTTATATATGTAAAAGTAGATAAACTCACTATAATTAAATGTATTTGGCGTGCATGTTGATGGAAATCGCGTCACTCCCATCCTCGACCCCTCTCTTTAGAGTTGCCCATCTCTTAATAAAGCATCCACTTGCCCGCTGATCAAGACAAATTCAAATTCATGAATTATATATTATATCAGTTTTATTTTTTTTTTTCACATAATTTAACTTTTACTTTTCAGCCCTCTTTTTTTATTCAATCACCATATTTTATTAATTTTCAAATATTTATTTTTAATTTATTTTAATTAAAGTTAAGCTTCTTTTTTTTCTCATTTTAATTTATTACTAATAACTTTATTATTATTACCATATAGTCTTAAAAGTTACGATAAACAATTAGAAATTATTTTGCATTTATTTAAAATATACGCCAATATCATTGCAATTATAATTTTATTGAAGGTTTAGTGCCAATACAAGTGATTTGAATTTTGCCTAGATAATAATAATTATTATTGATCAAGATTGTAGAATTATGGTGATGCAACTAGATATTAATAAGGACAATATGATGAATACTTTTTGCTCTCACTCGTATAAATTCCTACATGCCACCTTTTAGAAATCTTAAACATGTGTGTTTCATGGCAAATACATCTTTAAATTCTTTTCAATAAACTAATTCTAAAATTGTAGTTAATCATATTTCTTATGTAATTTCTATTTATATATTTTTTTAATTTTTAAAATTATAATTTAATAAAATTTAATGAATATAGACTACTAAAAGTATATTGTCATATATATTGCTCCCAAATTGATGTTTAATATGGGTATAAATGCTTATTGCATGATCATTTAGTGTGCATTCTTTGCAACTAAAGCAAAAGTCTTATTTTGAAGGAATCAAGTGATGACTTCAAATTTAAAGTAATGAACAATACCTTCTTAGTTAAAAAAGCTAATCAAAAGTAATAATTCTTTTATATGATAGACATTAATGAATTTTGACTACTCAAAAAAGAAATCTTATTATCAAATAATTAAAAATTAGTCTTATATTTCAAATAATGAACAATTATTTGTTAGTAAAAAAGGCTAATAAGGATAGTAACTCCTTCACTCAATGGGTTTTAATGGATTAAACTACCTAAAAGAGAAGTCTAATTATCAAATAATTAAGATACAGTCTTATGTTTGAAGCAATCTGTGATTCTCTCATAGTAAAGAAAGCTAATTAAGAGTAATAATCACTTTATTTAATAAGTTTTATTGGATTCAAACTACTTAAAAGAGAAGTCTTATTGTCAAGTAATCAAGAGAAGACTTATGTTTTAAGTAATAAAGGATTCTTTTATAGTAATGAAAGCTAATTAAGAGTAATAACCTTTTTAATGAATTTAAACTATTCAAGTGATAATGACATTTTTCTTACAATAAAGTCAGTGATCAACATAAATATTTAAGTTGATTTTCTTCTTTATTTTTTGTGTAAATGACTCCTTTTAATTAAAAGACAAGACCTATTTGTTAGAAATTAAGTGACAATATCATCTTTCAATTAGTGAGTCATTTTGTTTATGTAAGAAAAGTTAGCTAAAAGGAATGACTAAATTCAATGAATTAGGACTATTAAAGATGTATCAATATACATGTTACAATAAAATTAATATTCAATGTATACATGGATGTTAATTGCATGATTATTTAGTTTAAATGATTCTTTGTAATAAAAGCAAAAGCCTTATTGCCAAGAAATAGATAATAATCTAAAGTTTCAAGTAATGAATAATTCTCTTTTAATGAAGAAAACTAACTAAAAGTAATGACTTTTTTATTTGATAGATTTCAATGGATTTGGATTATTCAAAGTAAAAGTCATTTTGTTAAATAATCAAGATATAACCTCAAGTTTGAAGTCATAAACGATTCTCTTATGGTAAAAAAAGTTAATTAAGAATGATAACTCATTTATTTTATAGAATATAATGGATTTGGAGTACCAAGAAGAGAACTCTCATTTTTAAGTAATTAAGAATTGGTCTTATATTTCAAGTAATAAGTGATTCCTTCAGAGTAAAAATAGTTAATCAATAGTAATAATACCTTTATTAAATAAATTTTAATAAATTTATATTACTTAAAATATAAAAACATACATCTTATAATGAAAATAAAAGTCAATTACGTATGACAATACAAATTATTAAATATCTATTAAAATGTGAATTATGAAAAAAAAAACCCTCATATAATATAATTAAAAATTATATACTATTTTAACTTGTTTTTTACTAGTTACTAATTAGTTACATTTTATCTTAGAAGTGTTTAGTTTATTCTTCATACTATTATTAAAATCTACTAATATCTAGATATAGCTTTCGAATAGTAATTGATAGAAAATTAGTAAGGAGGCACCTTTTTTGTGCTTTTACTCTATATTATTTAAAAACAATCTATATACATTAAATTACGTCTAAAAAATATGTATATTATTTTTTTTACTTGTTATATGGATTAAATTTGTATATTTATTTCATAAATATTTATATAAATACAATATTCTCAATTTTCTACAACTCTCAAATAATATATTTTTTAATTTTTATTAATATTATTAATTATAAAAAAGTATTTTGAATATCATATTTTTCATTAAAATTTAAAACAAGAGAAGAAAATCTTCTTATTATTTTCCAAAAAATATGATGTCTGATATGATATATTATTAAAAAAATATTATAAATTAACTAAGTAATTTTTTTTGTTATATTAAATATCTAAATTAATTATTCTATTATTTAATAGTAACAACAAATATAACTGATTAAATATTTTATTAATTTTTTAATAATCCACAGTAATATTCAAAAATGAATAATCAATAATAAAATTTGATAGCAACAATGTCTTGCAAATAAATCAAATAGAGCTTTCGTCCAACGCGATTAATGGCGTAGCAGAGGAACAAAAACCAAAAGGTTTCACAAATTTCTAGATAATTACCATTTCACAGGTGCTTTGAGTCCTCAAAGCCCGTGTTCAAAATAAAAAAGAAAATATTATGTAACTTAAAATTAAATAACTACAGAGAATTATAAATATAAAATAATTAAGTAAAATTTTTAAAAATTATTCTTAAAGTAACTAATCAAATTACTAAAAAAATTTTATCTTTATTTTTACCTTTCTAACTTATACTCACATAATAGTCCTTAAATAGAAATTGTAATTTTTAATTATTATTTTAAAAATCCTCTAACATTAGTGTACACTTTTTAATATATATATATATATCTACACACACACTCATTATCTATATGCATATATATTTCATACTTTGAAATTTTAATAAATTGGTGCTATACAAATAAAAATTGGTTGATGTGTATGGTAATTTCTATTTTGATATATATTTTTTAGTATAACTCACTCATAAATTTATAATAAAAGTTATTTAAAATAAAAATAATAAAATCAATTTATATAATATAAAATTATAAAAAAAATTGTATTAAAAAATAAATAAACATATTAAGCACTCTTAATCATCTCATTTATTCGCGCATATAGCAATGGACGCAAGACTAGTTACTGAATAAGGTTTGGACGGGGCCCATTGCCCTGGACTCGTGGTAGTTGAGCACTTTCTTGCGCCACAATTATCAAGCATCCATGCACTGCACTGCACTGCAATGCACTTACAAAATTAACGATAGAAAACCAAAAGCCGAAAGGCCCATGAGTATACTTCCGATTGTTGTTGTCACCGACGCAGTTGGGCAATACGCCTCCCTCTTTTCGAGATGCATTGCAACCAAAAACCTCAAGCTTGGGACGATTCTTCACTCCCATCTACTCAAAACTGCTCTCGTCTTCGACCCCTTCATCGCCAACCGGATTATAGACATGTACTCCAAGTTCAATGCCGTCGATAGCGTCCAAAAGGCCTTTGACGATATTCCCATCAACAATAAGAACTCCCGTTCCTGGAACACTGTCATCTCTTCATATGTCCACATGGGTCTCCTCCACGATGCTCGTAAGTCGTTCGATGAAATGCCTGAACCAAACCTCGTTACCTATAATTCCTTGATTACGGGCTTTTCTCGCCATGGGTTGTACAAAGAGTCGTTCAATATCTTCAGAAGGATGCAAGAGGATTGTTGCTATTTATGTTTAGACGAGATTACGGTTGTTAGCTTGGTGGGTACCTGTGCTTGCTCAGGTGTATTAGGACCGTTACGTCAAGTTCATGGGGTAGCAATTGTTGTTGGGTTGGTGTTCAATAGGATAGTCTATAATGCGTTGATTGATGCTTACGGAAAATGTCGTGATCCTGATACTTCTTCTTGTATATTTGATCGAATGCAAGAGAGGGATGTTGTGTCCTGGACTTCAATGATAGCAGCATATGCTCAAGCGTCTAGATTGATTGAGGCCTTTCGGATTTTTACAGTGATGCCAGTTAGAAACACTGTTTCTTGGACTACTTTGATTACTGGCTTTGCTCGAAATGGACATAGTTATGAAGCTTTGGATCTTTTCAAACAAATGCTCCTTGAAGGGGTGGTCTGTCCCAACGCTTTTACATTTGTTGCTGTGTTAAGTGCTTGTGCAGATTCTTCACTCATTGAAAGAGGCAAACAGATTCATGGCCAGATCATTAGGAGTAGCTATAGGGGTAATATATTGAATGCTTTTGTCTTTAATGCATTAATAGATATGTACTGCAAGTGTGGAGATATGGTATCTTCCACAAAATTGTTTGAGACGATGCCAGAAAAGGATATTGTATCTTGGAACTCACTGATAACAGGGTTTGCTCAAAATGGGCAGGCAGAGAATTCAGCTGAATCTTTTCGAAGGATGATTGAAGCAAACAGGGCACCTAATTGTGTCTCTTTTCTTGGTATGTTATCTGCTTGTAGCCACAGAGGTCTAGTCTCTGAAGGACTTAAGATTATAGATATAATGGAAAAGGAATATGGTGTTAACCCACAATCTGAGCACTATGGCATTTTGGTGGATTTGTTAGGGAGGAAAAATAGAATGAATGAAGCAGTGGAGTTAATCAAGAAAGTGCCTAATGGATCCAATCATGTGGGAATGTGGGGTGCACTTTTGGGTGCTTGTCGTTTGCATGGTAACCTAAGTCTTGCTAGGATGGCTGCAGAAGCTTTGTTTAGTTTGGAACCCCTGAATGGTGCTAGATATACTATGTTATCTAACATTTATGCTGCAGGTAATAGATGGGATGATGCCACATATGTGAGGGAGGCAATGGATGAGAAAGGTTTGAGGAAAAATGTAGGCTATAGTTGGATTGAGGTGAGAAATGAAAGACATGAGTTTGTTGCTAGAGATGAGGTCCATCATCGGATTGAAGAGATATATGAAGTGATCAGTAAACTAACCCATCAGATGAGGGCAGCTGGATATCAAACCAGCACTGGTGACTCTTTTTTCCCAGGTGAAGATGATGGTATTACTTGATCTTATCAAGTAGACATTAGATAATGATTCTTGTGCGCCAAGCCAGGTGAGACATAAGTGGTTGAGGAACTTGCCATCTAATGGGTAACCTGTCATGTTCACCCTCTAAGTTATGTGGAGTCATCGGAAGAATTGGCTAGTGGGTAATCCCTGAGCTGTTTGTAAGACAAAGCTCCCGCATCATCTGTGCAGATGACTCCAAACATTTACATCTACTTAAAGTCAGAAAACTATCATCCCTCATTGGCCAATCTACCATGGATTCTTGTTGCCAACTCAAATTGATACTTTGAAACCATCACCCCTTTTGGCATATGCCTGGTATATTTATCAACTCCGAAGTTGTTTATGGATATGAATGCCAATAGCAAGATCACCATTTGCTTCATAGGTTGAGATAACAAATTTGTTGTTAACCTCATACATCATTTATTCTTTGCTTGACTTCTGGCATGAGCAGGTACGTGGATGAGATAAATGTTTAATATCTTTTAATTGTAATCCTAGAGTTAAATATTTAATATTTTCCATTTAAAATTCTTGAGATAGATGAGAAGTAAATGGAAGAAATGTAGATGGGATAAAAGAAGTAGAAGAAGATGAGGTCAATTACTAGATTTATTTGTTAATTCATTATTTATAATTGATGTTTTTTCAATTGAATTGAAAATTTTATTTTTAATTTTTTTCTTTTCTTTCAAAGGCTTGAACTTTTTTCTATTTTTTTTTTAATTTTTTTAATTTACATTGAATTTTGTAATGTCTTATTTGTTCTCATCTATAACAAAGTATCTATTTTTTTGATACTTTGAACTAAGATTTTTATCATCACTCTTTAAAACACTCTTTACCTACTTCTTTACTATAAAGACTTATTTGTAGTTACATATATTTAGATTTTAAAACATTTTGAATCCAAATAATGTAATGTCGTACATCATAGGTATAATAATTATGTATCAAATCAAGAAATTACGCAACTGAAGAAAGAGATATACAAAATTGTAAGTTAACAAAGTTTAAAAATAGTTTGTTCGCATATTATGCTAAACTACAAATTTGGTATAATACTTTAACTACTTCTACTAAGTCCTTAAGTTAACAGATTAAATCAATTCAACAAGTGGTTCAATTACAACACTCGTTGATTTTTTAGGTTATAAAACAATCACAAAATTACAAAAAAATAATGAGTCTTTAACCTTACTCTCCAAGGATTCCTTTATTGCAATTTTGGGTTGCCTAGTATCCAAAATAGGCTTATCAATCTTCAATGTAATATGAGTAGTAAGAAAATTAGGTTTTTCAACACTCTTTTTTAGGTTTCTTAATGTTCATGCCCATTTTGGACTGTAAGTACTCAAATTTGTTTTTTAACAAAACTTTAGTTAGAATATCTATAATTTGATTCTGAGTTGGAAAGAACCAACTTCACTTCTTTTTCTTACTATATTTCTCTAAGTAGATAACATTTTATCTTAAAATGTCTTGTCTTGCTATGGAAGATAAGATTTGTTAAAATTACTATGGTTGATTGATTGTCTACCTATATTATAATAGACTTCAATTGAATTAACTTTAGATCAGTCAAAATTTTCCTTAGTTAAATTGCATAGTTCATTGTAACAATAACACTTTTTCAGTTTTTGCAATGGATTGTGTAATTACATCTTACTTTTTTGAGCTCAAAGAGAACATGCTAGATCTTAAGGAAAAGAGATATCCTAAAGGGCTTCTCATGTTGTCTGGGCATCTAGCCTAATCACTATCTAAGAAACCTACTAACTTGATTTTAACTTTTCTTTCAAATTAGATTTCAAATTCAGTAATCCCTTTCATATACCTTAAGATCTTTTTAGTTGCATTATAGTGAAGTCGACTAGGAACCTATATGTAACTTGACAAAAGGCTTATTGAGTGCATTATATCTAGTCTTGTTGTTTTCAAGTACAGTAGGTTTCCAATGAGGCCTCTGTGAGTTGTGTAATCTAAATTTTCAACTCTAATATTTTTACAAAGTTTTTCACTTGTGTTAAGAGGAGTTGGAATTGATCTGCAATTAGTCATGTTATACTTTATAAGTAATTTGATGGCATACTTTGTTTAACTAATAAAGATGCCATTTTGAGTTTACAAAACCTTAATTTTCAAAAAGAATCTCATTTCTCTAAGATCATCTTAAAGAAGGCTTTCATTTGGAGTTTGAACTCATCGATTAATGCTATTATGTTCCTTGTGACAAGAATATCGTCAACATAAATTGAAATGATTAAGATGTCAGTCCCTTCAACTTTAATGTACAAAATGGCTTGATTTTGGCTTTAAGTGAAACCAAAGTGAAGTAAGTGCCTATTCACTTTGCTATTTTAAATCATAAATGACTTCATTTAGTAAAAAGACTTTATTCTCAACTCCTTTGACTTCAAACCCCTATGGTTATTCAATATATACTTGCTCATCAAGTGTCATTCAAAAATATTGACTTTACATCCAATTGATATACCTTTCACCCTTTTTTGTTGACATGACAATTAGTAGTTTAATAATGTCATGCCTTATAATTGGAGTAAAAGTTTAAGTGTAATCAATTTCATATTGTTGAGAGAAGCCTTGGTTATTAACTTGAACTTGAGCTTATTAACTATCTCATTTACATTTAGCTTGACTTTGTAAATCCATTTGATCCTAATTACATATTTATGTTAAGGTCTATCTATAAGTTTTCAAGTTTAGTTCCTTTAAGTCACATTAAGCTAGATTGAAGCAATTCAAGAGGAGTTTGTTTTAATTTAGCTTAATGATTGTGAAGTTTCCTAGAAACTTGTTGGCTCTAAAATTATAACATTTCCTCTTTCATAAATATTTGCATGAAGCTTGGTGCCTTTTACTGGTTCATGATTAAAATCTACTACTTGTTTAGTTGGAGTTTCACTACCAAATGGCAACAAATTATAATTTGAATTGAAGTGAAGTTGTTCTTTAAGGACTTAATTCTTACTCCTATCTCATTTAACCCTTTAATCAAACTTTACTTTTTAACTTATAATAATCTTTTTAGAACTATTATAAAAAATCTTATACCCATTTGATTGATTAATATAACTAATAAATATATTGATGCTTGCCTTTTTATTAGGATTCTTCCTTTTTTCTACAAGAATTAAGATATAATACACATATCCAAACATCTTGGCATGTGGTAAAAAGAGCTTGACTCTATATCTAGTTTCATATATAGTCATGTCCTTTGAGACTTTTATTGGAGTTTGTTGAGAAGATAGTTGACTGTGTTAGTAGCTTTTACCCAAAAAAACCTTTGGCATATTCTTTTCAAACAACAAAAACCTTGAAATTTTATCAAAATTTTGTCTTTTCTCTCACTAACTTCATTTTACTGTGGACTATATGGAAAAGTGAGTTGGTGGTGAATGCTTGATTTTTTACAAAATTTCTTAAACCTATTTGCTGTGTACTTAGTCTCATTATTTGATCTAATGGTGATGATGTTACATTCTACATGATTTTTAATCTAACTCTTAAACTTAAAGAACATTCCTAACACATCTAATTTGAGTTTTAAGAAATAGATTCAATAGAACCTAGTAAAATCACTGATAAAGATGATGATATATTTGTTTCCATTTAAAGAATGTGAGTTCATTGGTTTATGTAAGTTTGTGTGGATGTATTACAATTTCTCTAAGGCTCTTTAGGCTTGAGCAAAGGGAAAGGGATGCTTTAGTTGCTTCCTTTTCTAACAAATCTCATAGATAATGACGTTTGGATCTATGCTTGGTATACTGAGTCTTAGGTTACGCATGTGTTTCAATGAAGAGTAGCTAGAATGACTTAATCTTTTGTACCGTAGGACACTATCATCTATAGTATTATTGTATGCCATAAGTGAATTTTCATAGTAATTCAGAACAAAATTTTTATTTTTTATCTTTATAATAAGCACTTTATGACCATAAGGATTAAGTATTTTACAGTGCTTATTTTTAGATAGTAAGGAATACTTTTTTTTCATCAATTAACCTATATTTAAAAGGTTTTGGTCAATTTTAAGTATATAAAGTACATTAGTAATGTATTTTGTACCTAATATGGTGTTCATTATCATTGCTCATTTTCCTTTCACTTAGAGGTGATCACTATTCCTAATTTTGACCTTGGATTGGAATTTTTGGTTAAGTAAGTAGAACTTGCTTGTATAATTGGTCATGTGATGGGTAAATCCATTGCCTATCAACCAAGTCTTAGTGATCTTTATAGCATCACTATAAGTTACTACAAATAAGGTTTCTTCATTTTAGTTCCCTTCCACCACTTAAGCTTACTATAGAGCTCTTTAGGTAGATTGTTTATTCTTATAGACCTTTGTTATATGTTCCATCTTTTTGCAATATCTTTCTCGATGACTAGTTCTATTACAATGTTTACAAGGTCTAAACTTCTTCTTTTTAGCTTCCTTTCACCCTTTTTTCTCTTCTCCTTCTCTTTCTTGTCACTTTGAGGCTTAAAGCCACTTGGTTGACCCTTTTCCTTAGCTTTTACAACAAAGGCAACATTTGAGACTCCTCTTGTCTAATTTTTCTTCTTAATTCCAAAACTTGCAATGCATTGACAAGTTCATCAAATATAAACCTGTTAAGATCTTTAAAGTCCTTTAAAGATGAAATCTTAGACTCATATATTTCAAGCAGGCACACTAAAACTTTCTCTACAACTCTTTGATTATTAAACTTTTCTCCAAGCAACTTGATTTGGTTTATAGTCTTCATAAGTCTATTTGTAAATTGCTTAACTATTTATGTCTCCTTCATCTTGAGAGCTTCAATTTCTCTTCTTAGATTCAAAATTTGAATGTGCCTTTTCTTGTTGCCATAAAAAAAAACTCCTCCTAAAGTTTATCCCAAGCCTTTTAACTATTTCACAGGCCATGATTTTGGTAAATATCACATTAGAAATTACTAAATGGATGTAAGTGAGAACTTTAAAGACCTTGGCGGTCTCCTCACTATGATACTTGACTTAAGCAAGAGTTAGGTTCTGAGGAAGCTTATGAATTTGATCTCCTTTTTGTCCTATCTTCTAGAGATCCAAAGCCTTGAGATAGGTTCTTATTTTCATTACCTAGATTGGATAGTTCTCTTTTGAGAACATATGAGGTGTAAAGGTAGGAAAGTTATTGGTTGCCATTTGAAGGTTTCTAGGTTTTTTTTTTTTTTTCTTGGTGGTTGGTGTTTTCAACTTGTGCATTCAATTATCTCATTGTCCTTCGAATTTTTAGGTCTTTTTAGTGATCTTAAATGCTTTGATACCGCTTAAAGGTTGTTGATTTAGTATTATGTTTCCATTTAAGAAGTTTAAAAAAAGAAAATTAGAAAAGTAACTGAAGAAGGAGATCCTATTTTTCATTCATTTTCATAACCTTTTAATCATTGCTTAAGGTATATACTACTTATACAAAATTAAAAGTTAACAAAGTTTAAAATTGATATGTCAACACATTATGGCAAATAACAGATTTGGTATAACATTTTAATTGCTCCCATTAAGTCCTAAAGCTAACAAAGTAAACCAATTCAACAAATGGTTCAATTACAACACTTGTTTGATCTTTAAGGTTGTATACCAAACACAAAATTACAACGCAATGACAAGTCTTAAAGTTTGCTCTCTAAGGACTCTTTTATTGCAACTTTAGGTTGCTCAACATCCAAAATAAGTTCTTTAATCTTCAATTTAGGTTAAATAGTAAGGAAAATAGGTTTCCCAACATGTATAACGTCACTAATAATGTAACACTTATTATTATAACTAAACAAAAAAAATTTTGAAGTAAAGAGATAAAGATGTATGTCATAAGATGCTTTTAATTAAAAAGTTGTTTAATCATGTAAAGTTCATAATTAGGATCTTTATTATTAAAGTTAAAGTTAGTTTTATTTTCACTTTCATTATAAAAAATTTGTAATAATGCATCTTTTTTTTTTTGTATTTTTTTGTAGAGAAATTGAATGATAAAAATGCCTTTATTTTACTTTTATTAGTAACAAAAGGTGATTATTTTGTTGTGTGAACTTCAAAATCAATCTTGCCTTGAATTTGATTTGCACAATTAGTAATAACTTCTAAACAAACTTGTGATGTAAGAATTAAGAGCCAATATTTTATACTTATTTGTCATGCTAACATTGATGGATAAGGATCTAAATGTATTTTTTTATCACTATAATAATTCCAATTCAAGATTTAAGGTATTTTGAAGGTAATAGAGAATAAACTTTCCAAATGAAAGCTTGCCTTTTAATTTATTGATGAGAAAAAGGAGAATTAAGAGAATAGGTGTAGTTATATAAAAATATCTACTGACTATTCAAGCAATAATGAAACTAATGAAGGCATAAGACTATACACACATGGGAGTACTATTATTGTTACAAAAGATGAATTATTAATAGATATAATCAATAAAATGTATGAGGTAAAAATAAAAAGAGATTATTTAATAAAATTAAAAGAATTAATTTTTGAAAAATCTTTTGTTAATCCAAAACAACCAACTATTCTTTTTTGTTCATTAGATTTATAAGGTTTATTGGTTTTATAAAAGTTTTTTGCAGGTGTATCCATAAAATTATAATTTGCTTTTTAAAATTTCTATTTTTCTTTATTTTATCTTAGAGGGTGCTAACATGATTTCATGACCATATTGAGAACAAAATAATCTTAATTCTTATTTATTTGTCTACAATTTAATTTTCATTTTTACCTAGCCTTTATTATTGATGTGAGTAATAATTTCTCTATATGTTAATGAATCATAAATTATATTTCCATCTTATATATGTTTAATTCTTCTCTTAATATTTTTCGTAAAAAATTTTAATAGTTTGACAATAAATCATTCTTTTTAAAAAGAATAATTATAGTTTAATTTTATAAAAACAAATCTTTGTACCATTTGAAGTATTGCATGCTTAGACAATTTAAGTTTAAAAGTATTTTAAAAGATTTTTGTTGAAATTGACTTGGATATCCTATAATATGTATAATAATCATAGTGTGCATGTAAGACTTTGCTATCACTATTTTACCTTATAGATTGTATATGGTGCTAGCTTTACTTCCATTGCTTCTTAAGATTTTCTTTTATGTACAGACAAACACTATATATCTTACATTTTACTTAAAGAGGTTATAAGATAATTAATTTATGTAACCGATATATAAGAAGGATTGCATAAGAGCTTAAAAATATATATATATTTTTAACTTTGGAAAGACCATTCCAGAAGTTTAATCTCATGGTCTAATGCCATTTGATCATATTATACTAAAAACTTATCATACCAATTTCAAATTGGCATATATAAATTTGTTTGTGATAATTTTAATAAAAAAGAGCTTTATCTGATTGGCTTACATTTATAGATTGGGTTGTTGTTCATCATTAATGCATTATGATTAACCATGAAGTTATCTTACAGTGATGAAGATGAAAGAGATAAAGCATATAAGATTAATAGCAAATGTAAGAAACATTTTAGAAGTATTAATAATATGGTTATGATAAATGCCACTTACAAAGTGTAAGGTAGTGAGGTGCAGTAGGTACTTATGATAAATGTAATGTACTATGATGTATCCTTTCCTTTGATAATTGAGATGACTTTTAATAATTGCACATAATTAATTACAAGTTATAGATTTTCATCTCATTATTTTACTTTCCCTATCTAGTACAATAAGCCTTCTTTTTGAACTCTTTATTTAAATGGTATTAGGTTGGGTTAGGTAGGCTTGCCTATGATAGGCTTACCTAACCCATTAAAAGGAAGTTGGAGGGAGTTAAAACTCCTTCCCATTATAGATACACATTATGGATAATATGTAGAAACTATATCAATAAGAAATAGTTTTCAGATGCCTTCAAAAGTAGAAATAAAAAGTAGAAAGAAAGCTTATCAATTTTAGACCCTTTGAACAAAAGAAAAGAAAAAAACGTATTCTCTATTGATTTTTATAGTGAAAGATTCTTGATTTGTTAATAAGATATTATTCGGTATGGTGATATCACTTCAATCACAAGAAAGAGTTGATTTGCTAGTGATCAATCTATTGCTAACTTCCAGAGGTCTTTAATGGTAACTATAATAATAAATTTTTAATCTAACATTGGTATAAGAACATTTTTAGATTGATTCTAGAGTGAAAAAAAGCATGAATATTGCTTTTTAAGTTTTCTTTGTCATTTTATATGTAATTCTCATATATATTTTAGGTTGATATGTTTAGAAATTTTGTTTCTTTTACATAGGTTTTTATCATTTAATGAAATTTTGCATATGATGAAATACTGATTTATGTAACATGTAGTAAAATTTTCATATTTTTTTAGTTGTGTATTTTATAAGAAAATATTTTTCTTATTGTATGTTGTTTTTAAAATTAATATTGAAAATAGTAATTTCATGACACAAAACTTACAAGTATTAAAAGTACTTGCTACAAGTTTTTCAATCATATATTATTTGTTAATTTTAGATGTGCCAATTAAGATTAATTGAATTTTAAAATTTTAAATTAAGTCTAAAATCTTAAGAGAAAGATGAATTAATTCAAAATAAATCTTAGACTTATATGTTTAGATTGTTTTGTTAAATACATATTTTCATATGTTATTTTTGAAAATCAATCACACTAATGACTTAAAGAGGTCAAATTATGGTATGTATCAAAATTTTATGATAGTCGAAGGTTTGGACGTTAGTGAGTGTACTACACTCTCTAGACAAGTGAGTAAAATGATGTGTCTATTTGACTAATTTGATGTAGGAAAGACTATTAAAACATAGGATAACTACCTTTGAAAAGATTACATATGACGAATTTGACTAAAGTCAAAAAAGGTCATTTTGACTTTATATTTCACTAACCAATTAGAAAGTGTCACTTGTTACATACTAACCAATAAAAATATGACTTAATATTTTTTTTGATTATTCTAAAACTAAATTATTTTTTTAAATTCATAATAATTAGCAAAAATGTTAGGAAAATATGAAATTTATATCATTTTTTTTTAAATTTTGTACTCTATAGATTCTGATATTGTTTTCCAAAAATTGGTAGATTATAAAAGTGATATTTGTTTATGTTGATATTTTTTAATATCCTTTTAGTTTCATTTAAATATAAAATATGACTTATATGATGTGAAGTCCAACTAAAAGGATCATTAGAGAGTATCTTAGAAGAATGAATTTTGAGATCTTTGAACAATTAAGAAATCAGTGTAGCCAATGAAGTTTTTTTTTTTGTACTTTTCAAGAATGCAAAATAGAAAATGATGAGGAGCTAATGGAACAAGTCAAACATATGGGATTCTTAATTGATCATCTTAAAATCTTAGTGACTAAAAGGCTTAAAGAAAAAGTAAAGATTGTTATTGTGTTTAAATTGTTAACAAAATTCTAGAGGGTTGAGGTGTGTCATGAGTTAGAACACATTAACCAATTATTAAGTGGTGTGATGACCTAGAAAACACCTTTGAGAAAGCATGTAAGAGTCATATTGAGCATGCTACAAAGTGCTTTACTGTGTTATCAATGAGTTATAATCTTTAAGCTATAAGGCAAATCTATTTTGGCAAAACGGAGATAGGTTCATGGCTTTTGAGAGTTGGGCCTAGAGTTAGTTAAGATGCTAAAAAATTAACTAAAGAGTGAGAGTTGTTAGGCTAGTTAAATTTTAAGAATCTTTACCTTAAATTTTGCACCAATTGAAATAAATTAAGATAATCTAGTATTAATATGAAAGAAGATAATTATGAACATAGTGAACTTTTGATTCTTTGACTAATTTTAAAATTATTGCTAATCTAATTTACTAATGGCACAAAATAAATGGTTAAAGTGGTAGTACTAATTATTAATAAATGTCTCAAGGTTGTTATAATCATTATTACAAAGAATATTGTCAATAAACTTAACAAGGAAGGTAAATTAAATAATAAAAACTATGACATTTGGTACCATAAGGTTTAATATATCCTCAAAGAGAGCTGTCAACCATGCCATAATAGTCTTTAAAAGGGTTCCTTAACTCAACAAAGGTAAGACTAAAAGACTTTTAAGGCTTGGAAAAGAAAGAATATGGCTCACATTGGTTTATTTAAGAATATGGAGGATGATCTCATCTATGAGTTTAAAGAGTGTGAGATTGCCCAGGCAATATAGTTGGCTTTGAAAAACAAGTTTGGGGCTACTTTAACCACTAGGTTAAGAGAGTTAACTATCAATTTTGACATCTATATGAAAAAGTCATATCATAACATAAGGCAACATTTAAGGGTGATGTCTAATATGATCAAAGTAGTTAGTCATACCCTCTTAGATGAATAACATGTTTAGGCTATCATTGGCTTTATTCCTTTATATAAAGAACACAATAAAATTAATATGATACATAATTAGACTATTAAGGCCTTTAAAAATATCTTACACTATCTGATTTTAAAAGAGGAACACCTTAAGGCTATTAAGTCTTCTAGTTAAGTGAATATGATAAAAGCTGAGACTAGTTTAAAGGTTGTTTTTAATTTGAAATGTAAATGGTATTATAAGCATCATAAGAAAGGAAAAGGGGATGAATAACCAAAAAGGAAGAACAAGAATGATTGTTGCAAGAGATGTAGTGAAAGGAAAAAGGATAAGACCAAAATGACATAATACAGCTATGGCAAATAAGTCATTTTGCTTATGAATGCACTAAACCTGAAAGGGTATCCTTTACTCTTACTTCTTATTATTTAGTTAATGATAGTAATTCAATATTACTTACTATATATGATCTTTTGTGGATTATAAACTCTGAGGATACAAACCATGTAGCTAAATATTGAGAAGTATATGTTGAGTCCCATCAAATTAGAGCCAATTTAAGATATGTGTATATTGGGAACAATACGAGGGTAAAAGTCAAGGGAATTGGCACTTATAAATTAAAAATGCAAGATGATCAAACCCTATTACTTCATGATGTTCTTTATATATATGAAATTTAACAAAAATCTTATTTATATTCCTGTTCTTTTATGTTTATGCTATAAACTTATTTTCAAGGAT
This sequence comes from Bruguiera parviflora, assembly GCA_019804595.1. Taxonomy (NCBI): domain Eukaryota; kingdom Viridiplantae; phylum Streptophyta; class Magnoliopsida; order Malpighiales; family Rhizophoraceae; genus Bruguiera; species Bruguiera parviflora. The sequence continues at coordinate 9,463,577 of CM034046.1, forward strand.
CATATTGTAAATGTTTATGATGAAACTTCTTATGTTGATCATGGACATATGTTAGATGGTTTGTTTTATTAGCTATAATGTGTTTAATATCTATAATAGTTATTTTTTTATTATTGCATCAATTAATAACAATGTTACAAATGCAAATATCTAGCATATTGACTAAGTCATATTGGGCAAGAGAGAATGAATAGATTAGCTAAAAGGGGCCTTTTAGGCTTACTTGCTAAAATTGAATTACCTATGTGTCAACATTGTTTAGTAGGAAAAACAATTGGAAAACCATTTGACAAATCTATTAGAGCTAGATTTCTATTGCAATTCATCCATTTTGATATATGTAGTCTAATAAGTGTAAGGGTAAGGCATAATGTCTCACATTTCATTAATTATATGATATATGTTAGTCATATTTATCAATTGGGTAAAAGAATCAATATCCTAAGAACTGATTAAGGACATAAATATCTCTTTGAATAGTTCAACAAACTATGTAATGAAAAGGGTATGGTTAGGCAACTAATTATTCCTGGGACTTCACAACAAAATAGTGTTATAGAGAGAAGAAATAAGACCTTTTTAAGATGATTAAGTTTATAATGACATAAGCAAATCTCTCAATATATTATTAAGGTAATGCTTTATTAACAGTTATGTATGTACTTAACCGTATACCATCTAAATCTAATACTTTTACATTATATGAATTATGGTTATGAAAAAAATCTAATTTGAGTAATTTACGACCATAAGGGTCAGTAGCTTATATTTAAGATCCATCCTTTAATTATGAGAAATTGGGTCTATGAGGAAAAAAAAATGTACCTTCATAAGATATTATGAACACTCTAAAAAGCATATGTTTATCGGTGAATAAGCTAATAGAAGTATTTCAAAATTAGAATCACGTAATGTCACATTCTTAAAGAATAAATTTCTTAGTACGGGAGATATTGATAAGGATTTTTATCTCTATAAGATAAGTGATCTATATGGTTATAATGCATTAAGCCCATTAACTCAAATGGAAATGCCTCAAGCTATCAATTCAAGTGGGAGCTTTATACCATAAGCTATACAGAGTTTTTAAGAACCTATATTGCACAAAAATAATCACAAAAATATCCCATGTTATTAAACTAAGCTTTCTCTTATGCTGTGTTAAGAAATAATAGATGAAGGCAATGGAATAAAGATGGAATCCATGAAATAAAACCAAGTTTGGAACTTGTTAGATTTGTTTTAAGGATGCATAGTTATTAGAAACAAATAGGTTCTTAAAATCAAGCATAAGGTTGATAGATCCATAGAGAGGTATAACACTCACTTAGTGACAAAAGGCTATACTTAACAAGAGGTTATAAATTATAAGGAAACTTTTTTATTGGTAGTGAGGTTTACCTCAATTTGCCTAATTTTAACTAGAATAACAAATATGAATTTAGAATTACGTCAGATAAAAGTTAAAACTGCTTTTCTTAATGGAGATCTAGACAAAGGAATCTATATAGAACAACTTGTAGGTTTCATTGTATAAGGCCAAGAAAATAAAGTTTGTAAATTCCAAAGATCAATTTATAATGGGAAAACAATCATTTAGGTAGTGGTATTTGACATTCCATTATGCAATAATCTCATATGACTTTGCAATGATAAAGATCATTACATGTACATAAAGAGATTGAAAATGAATTTGTACTTTTATCTATATATATAAATGACATTTTATTAGCTAAAAGCGATAAGGAGTTTGTCATTAACATCAATGAATGGTTGTCCTTTAATTTTAAAATAAAGGACATGGGTGAGGCAATTTACATAATAGGAATAAAGATCTATAAGGATTATTCCTAAAAACTCTTAGTTCTATCATAAGAGCCTTACATCCATAAAATCCTTAAGCAACTTAAAATAGAAAGTCGTATAGCCATTGACACTACAACTATTAAAAGTGATGGTTGGAGCCTTAAAATGTATTCTAAAACACAACAAGAGCATAGAGAAACGAAAAATGTGTCATATTTTAGTGCAGTAGGTAATTTGATGTACACAATGATATGTACACACCTTAGCATTTGTTATGTTATGGGTTTGGTAAGTTAATACCAATCAAATTAAAGAAAAGCACATTGACAAGTTGTGAAGAGAATACTTTGGTATCTTAAAGACATTGCAGATTATTCCTTGTGTTTTCAAGGAAATGATTTATGACTAATTAATTATTTAGATGCTAATTGAGAACAAGATATAGATAAATGTAAATTTACATTAGGATATATGTTTTTGCTAAATGATAGCACAATGTCATGAAGTAACATAAAGTAAACCTGTATTGCCTTATTAATAATAGAGGCAAAATTCATAGCTTACTTAGCTATAGTGCCAGAAGTTGTTTGGTTTAAGAGATTTTTGGAACATTTTGGGAGTATGCGGTGATTAATAGAAAGTGGTCACATTGTATTATGATAGTCTAGTTATTACATATACAAAAGATTTCGAGTGTCATTATAGAACCAAACACATTGATACCAAGTATAACATTATAAGAGATATTATGCCACAAAAGGATGTGACCTTGCAGTACATTTTAACACACAGGATGATAGCAAATCCACTAAGTAAACTAATATTAAGAGATGTATTTAAGTCATATGTTAAGTCTTTAAGACTTCATAGAATTTAATGTATTATGATACATTATGAGTAAGTGCTGTTATCTAATTAAAGAGTTTGTTTTTTTTATTACACATGTATTAGTAATATCATCTTAAGTGTTGATCATTACATAATGAGTTTGATATGAGATCAATCTTAACATAAGTTACTTTTTATAGGAAAAGTAAAACTATGTCAAATAGGTTAAAATAATCTCACTCTCTATATAACCTATTGAAAGCTAAATGTGAGATCTTAATTTGACACTTACAAGTGAGAGGGTAAAGTTAAACATTTGAGAGAAATTGGATTAAGATTTATATGGGGATGTTATAAGGAAAATGAATAGAATGACATACATTTCTTATGAAGAATAATCACTATAACACGTGTTTCATTCCACATGTGCTATTTGACCAATAAGGGACATTGAAGAATCAATTTTTACTTCTTTATTGTGTGAGTCCCTTAAGGTTTTATTCTCTCAAAAAATATACCCTATGTGACTTTTGACCTTTTTCTAAGGTTACAATATGATATCTACTACTTTAGTTTATTATATATGATCAAGAATGATTTGACCATTTGGAATATGTTTAGGAAAGTGGTTGTATTGAAATTAATGAACATAAGTGTGAAAGGAAGACTGTTATTATCTAACATCTTTCCTACATATTCATTAGTTAACCAATTATGTTTATTCATGATGAAGGAAACATAATTATGGATATATACAAGAAAAACAAAATTCAACTCAGCCTAAAAGGGATACAATAAGTTGAGATTGATGTGACAAAATACATATAAGGCATAATAAGACAATATTTTTTTTTTCAATATGGCTCACATTTTTTTATAAGTTGTAGCAATTATGTATTCTTAACAAGTACATAAACTATGCTCTCAAGTGTAAGTGTGCTTGTAGGTCATATAGTTCATTTGCTTATATGAATTACTTATGAAGAATTGAATGTTGAGAATCTCTATTTATTTATTTATTAATTTTTTATCAATAATTAAGTCATTTTAACCTATTATGTATGAGTTAAAGATGTAAATATTATTAGGTTCAGTTGGGTAGGCTTGCCTATGATAGTTTTACGTAGCTCATTAAAAGGAAGTTGGAGATAATTAAAACTTCTTCTCATTATAGATATATGTTACAAAAAGTGTGTAGAAAATTGTATTAATAGGAAACAATTTCCAAATGCCTTCAAAAGAAGCAAAAAAAAAAAAAAAGGCAGAAAGAAAGCTTATCAATTCTCAACCCTTTAAACAAAAAAAAAAAAAAGAAAACTAAAAGAAAAAAAAATGTATTATTCATTGATTTTCATCATAAGAAGTTCTTGATTTGTAAATAAGGTGTTATTTGGTATAATGATATCACCTCAATTATAAGAAAAAGTTAATTTGTCGATGATTAGTTTATTACTAACTTTTAAAGGTTTTCAAGAGTAATCATGATCCTAACCTTTTAATTTAACACTTTGAATTGCATCTTAAGATTTTAAGTTAATTAAACTTTAGGTCCTTAGTCTAGTCTTCTTAATAGAGACCAGGCTCGAAGTGTTCAAGATGGAGAAAATATGGATTGTTCAAATTAAAGGGGAAGTCTTGGAGAAGGATTAGGTTTGCTTTGGGATGATTCTCTTACCGTAAGGCTATAAATGGCATTAAAGCACCACATCAACAAATTAATTTTTAACAGCACCTAACTAGTTGAGTGGAGGTTTATTGACATTTATGTGCAATTGAACAATAATGATAAGCCACTGACATAGGAATTAATTTGAACTTTGCAAGGATGAAATTTGATTCCATGGTTATGTCGGGGAGACTTTAATAAGGTTTTATTCTCTTTCAAATAATTAGGTTGGCATCCTTAAACTCTTGAAACTATGTCCACATTTAAGGACACAATCGATGTGTGCAATCTACAAGAACTAACATTTCAGGGTTATAAGTTCACTTGACAAATGGTAGATTGGCATTGATAACATTTAAGATAAATTGAACAAGTTCTTCACTTATCCTAATTTTCTAAACCAATTTTGCATATTTATAAGTTAATCACCTATCACATTTTAGCTCAAAGCATAATTTTATTGAAGTGCAACTCTATTATTCTCCTCCAACATTTGGCACTTAGTGCGAGCTCTTCTATTTTGAGCATATATGGTTGCAAGAGTTGTCTTGTGAGACAATGGTTGCCAAAGCTTGGTTTGCAAGAAACTCTAGGGCATCAAAATTCAATTTTTGGTTTTGGTGAATCAGTGAAGTATGGCTCTCTTCAATGGGTAAAAATGACATTTTGGTAATATTAATTCATCTTTCAAGTCATTACAACAACAATAGCAACAAGGGGAGAACCTTGAACCTTCAATCATTTACATTATAGCACAAAAGCACAACTAAGTCGAGATTGATGAACTCTTGAAAAGGGAAGAGCTAATGTGGTAGTAGCATTCTCATGCAAACTAGCTTAAGAAGGAGGACAAAAATACTAAAATTTTCCATAAGATAGTTAGCTGGTGCTAATAGAGGAATTTTATTCATAGACTTTTTGACGACAACAATAATATGTACCATTTTGATTTGAATATTTCCTCAATTCTTACTTCTATTATCAGCATGTGTTATGTTCCCAAGGAGTTATTGAAATATAACCAATGCTTAATGTTACTAATGTTCAAGCTATAGAAAGCAAGAATAATTGGTTGAACAAGGCATTTGCAAAGGAAGAATTTTCATAGCACTCAACCAAATGTATTCAATAAAGGCCCTAGGCCCTGATGATATATCTACACTATTTTACTAATCTTTTGAATAGAGATGTGATTAAGTAGTCCATGTATATTCTTAACTACAAAGGAGATCCTAACCATCTAAATCACATATATGTCTTATTCCTAAGTTGTCAACACCAGTAATGTGTAAGGAATTTAGACCAATAAGCTTATATGACATTAATTTCAAAATTATAACAAAATTAATGGTTAATAGGTTGAAAGTTCTCCCTTTAGATATTATTTTAGGTTCTTAAAGTGCATTTATCCTTAGGCCCTCATCACAAATAATGCTTTTGGTGTCTTTGAAGCATTCCATTATATAAGAACAAGTACTTAAGTAAGAAGGAGCATATGGTGATGAAGTTTGATATAAGTAAAGCATATGATAAAATGGAATAAGCCTTTTGTACAATATTATGCTTAAAACCATAAATAGGGTTCAACTAGTTATGAGATGCATGTTAACAACCTCTTACTTCCTCTTAGTGAATTTCTCTCTTAGAGCTCAATTTAGACCTTTTAGGGGATGATTAAGACAAGGGGATCTCTTATCCTTATATCTCCTCCTTATATGTGTTAAAGGTCTCTTGGTCTTGGTATTAATAGTATCTAAGGAGCAAAAAATTAATGGTGTATGCATATGCAAACATGCTCTAGCTTTCATATATCTCTTCTTTGCAAATAATAGTTTGTTATTTATAAAAACTTTAATTTCTACTTGTTAGTGTCTCAAACACATTCTTTCTTAATATGAACAAGTCATGAGGTAAGAAATAAACTAGGAGAAGACAAAACTCTCTTTAAGCCATAATGTATATTATGAGATAAAAAAAAATGCAATTTTGGCTTATATGGCTATTATGGCTATTGAGAGTCACCTTAAATATTTAGGTCTTCCAATGCTTATTTGCAATTCTAAGAAACAAGCTTTTAGCCCAATCTTGGGCAGAGTTATGAAATGTTTAAGCAATTATGATAAGATCTATGGATAAGCCAATGCATAAAGGGCTTCTAAGGATTCACTAAGCATTTAAGAATGATTAGTGACACATTTAAGGACTAAAAGGATGAAAAAGGCACTAAATGCATTGATCGAAGAAGTTTGGGTCAAAGAAGTTAATTCAAACTTGAAAGGCAATAAAGTATACTTTACTATAGGTTAAGGCTTTATTAATTGTATAAGTATGTTGAATGAGTTTATATGTTAAGTGATTGCGAGGGTTTCAACAACAATTCCTAAGAATAGGAGTAAATTTATTAAGAGCATATTTAGAAAGTTTGTCTTTATCTCTAAGATTGTTAGTTTAACTTATAAAGAAACTTAATTTTATTATTAAAAAGAGTAGATCATTAGGTGAATTAAAAAGTGAGAATTCTCTCCTTTAATTCTTTTAAAAACTAAAGAACTTATCAAGAATTAACTTTTTTTTGTGACGTTCAAGTTAACTTATCACTTCTAAGTTTGTTCTTTTCTAGAGTATAACATTTATATTCTTCTTCCATACCATTGGTTTAACTTCTTAAAACTTAAGGTCAAGGTTATTTACATCTTATAAATCTAATTTAGTTTTCCTTAGGTTTTATATATGATTATGGGTTTCTTAGTTATGTCTAATGGGTTTATATTAGTTGGTCTCAAAGTCTTGCTCTAAATGATGTTGGTTTGTCTATTGAGCACATTACCATTCAAATGTTGCCTATTTGTAATCTTTCTTGCATTGTTTGTTTATTTGAGCACATAACCATCAAAAATTGATGTTTTCAATTTTTTTTTATTGTTTTGAGGTGTTATATTCATGTTTAACTATTAAATTAAAAAAAATAAAAAAGCTAAATAGTTTTGTAAATTTGGCCATAATAACAACCTAGCTTTTTGGCTCAATTTTAATTCTTCCATTTATTTTTATGTTTTATTGTCTAAGTTTGTCCTTTAAGTTTAACTTTTTAACTTATTTTCTTAAAGTTTAGTTTAGTAAATAAATTTTTCATGACATCATTTTTTCATTTTCTAACTTCTTATTTTCCATTAGTTTAATTTTGTCTTATTTACTTTATTTTGTTAGATTGGTTTGTTTAAGATTAATCCTTTTGATTTAGTTTGTTTAGTTTTGTAAGGAGTTGAAAGGGAAATTTGAGTGGTAAAAGGAAAAAGTGTAAATATATATTGAGAAAAACCCTTAAAAAGTGTAAACATAAGGGTGTGTGACACCATTTTTAAAGTGAAACATGTAAGGGAGTATTTTATGAAGTATCGTAGCCATTTTATGCAAAATTAGCACTATATTTTTCAAAGACAAAGGTGTAGTTGAGGGAGGTAGTGATTTTTCATTTATGATTAAAGTTTTGTAACAATAATTTGAATACATGAACACCAAATTTAATGACATAAGAGATAGAATAAAAGATCAAGCCAATACAATGGCAAAGTTACAAAAGAGATGAAATTATGGCCATTAAGATGGTGTAGATGATAATGAATTTGAAGGTTTAACTATTTTGGTCAAATTTGCTAATAATAGAAATGGTTGAGAGATTTTAAGAAGTGAGACACCTATAGGCATCATTTTGATAGCATTAAAATGAAAATTCCCTCTTTTCAAGGAAAAAAATGATCTTAAACCTTACCTAAAAAAAAAAAGGAAGGTTTTGTTAGTCTTTGACTACCATAATTGCTTTAAAGAGAAAAAAAGTAAAACTAAATATTGTTGAGTTTATTAATTATGTTGTTATTAGGTAGAATCAACTTGTTTTGACTAAGAGAAGGAACTATAAGAGACTTATTGATACATGAAAGGAGATGAAAGTTATAATGAAAAGAAAGTTTATCCTTAATCACTATTATAAGGATTTGTACCAAAAGTTATAAGAGTGTACTCAAGGCACTGAAAGTGTAGAGGACTATTATAAAAAGATAAAGATTGTCATGATTTAAGTAAATATGGAGGGGAATAAAGAAGCAACCATTGCTCAGTTCTTGTAAGGGTTGAAAAGAGACATCACTAATGTAGTTAAATTATAGCATTATATGGAGTTGAGGGACATGGTGCACATGACAATAAAAGTTGAGAGGTAATTTAAATGGAAGGGTTCTACCTGACTTGGATAAAATTTGAGTTCCATTTCATCTTAGAAGTTGAATTGAAGTAAAAGGGAGGTAAAGGTTAATTATAAGCCTAAGGTTGAATTTTACAAGAGTAAGGAAGTAAGTTCTAGCAAATAGAAAGGTAATTCTAATTTTTGACCTAGTAAAAATATACATGTTAAATATTTTAAGTATTTGGGAAAGGGACATATTGCATTTTAATGTCTAAATAAACATACAATAATGTTGTAGGATTATGGTGATATTAAGATTGAAATTGAGTCCAATAATGAATTCATGCCACCATTGAAGGATGCCAATAATGGAGAAAAGTGCCAAGTTGAGGTAGATGTGTAGGTAGCTAGACAAACATTAAGTGCACAAGTCAAATAAGATGAAGTATAGAAAGATAATATCTTTCATATACGGTGTTACATTAAAGATAAGATATGTAGCATAATCATTAATGAGGGTAGTTATACAAATGTAGCTAGCATTACGCTTAGTTGAAAAGGTTAATTTACTTACCATGAAACATCTTAGGTCATATAAGTTTCAATGGTCCATGAGTTTTAATAGTTAAATGAATATAAGGAGGTTAAAGTAAATAAGTAGATGTTAGTATTGTTTACTATTAGGAGATATACTAATAAGGTATTATGTGATGTATGTGATGTTGTACCCATACATATTAGACATATTTTGTTAGGAAGACCATGACAATATGATTAGTGTGTAATGCATGGTAGGTTTAAGAATGGGTAATCTTTTGTAATAAATGTTAAATTTGTTACTCTTATACCTTTCATACTTCAACAAATTTATAAAGATCAATTGAAAATTTTTAAAAAATAAGAGAAAAAAAGAAATTAAGGCAAAAGGAGAAAATAGGAAAAGAAATGAGAGAAAAGAATTGAGACTGAGAGAAACAAAAGAAAAGTACAAAAGAGAAAAATTAAGTATTTATATATAAAATAGAGTGATGTTAAGAGAACTTACTATTTGAAACAATTTATAATTGTACTTTTGTACAAAGAAACTTATTTAATATTGACTATCTTAACTCATCTTTACCTAATATTATTATTTTTCTTTTATAGAAATTTGATGATATTTTTCCAAAGAACCAAGTGATTTGCTACCATTAAAGGGAATCAAATATTATATTAAATTCATCCTTAATGTGACAATTCTAAACCAATAGGCCTATAAAAATAATCTTAAAGAGACAAAGGAACTTTAAAGGTAAGTTAAGGAGTTTATGTGAAAGAGAACATAAGTCTGTGTGCAGCTCTAATATTATTTATGTCTAAGAAGGATGAAACTTAAATGATACGGATTAACTATTGAGCAGTCAACAAAATCACTATAAAGCATTATCATATGATTCCTAGATTAGATGCATGTTAGATGATTGCATAATTCATGTGCTTTTTTTTTCTTTTTAAATTGATTTGACAAGTGGATATCATCAAATTAGAATAAAAGAGAGAAAAGAATGGAAACAATTTTCAAAACTAAGTATAATTTGTATGAATAACTTATTATGTCATTTGGTCTCATTAATGCATCAAACACTTTTATGAGATAGATAAATTATGTTTTGCATACATTTATTGGTAAATTTGTAGTTGTATATTTTAATGATATTTTGATTTATAGTAAGAATTTAAATGAGCATCTTGGTTATTTATGTTTTGTTCAAAGCATTTTGCATTTTAAGAAATTGTATATTAGCCTCGAGAAATGTTTCTTTTACACTAATTAGATCATATTTCTTGACTATATTGTGATTGTTAGGGGTACTAAAATTGATAAGAAAAAGATTAAGGTAATTTGTGATTAACTTGCACCTAAGTTAATTAGTAATATATGCAGTTTTTATGATTTAACTAATTTCTATATACCTTTTTTTAGGGACTTTAGCACCATTGTTGCACTACTAATTGAGGTTGTTAAAAAGAAAATGGGTTTTATGTGAGATAGTGATTAAGACAATGCTTTTAATATGATTAAGGCAAAGTTAGGGCAATTCGTAATTGGTCTACATCTAAGTTAGTTAATGATGTATGAAACTTTTATGGTCTAGTTCATTTTTATAGATGCTTTATTAAGGACTTTGGTATCATTGTTGTACCACTAACTGATGTTGTTAAAAAGAATATGAATTTTAAGTGATATAGTGATCAAAATAAGGCTTTTAATTTGATTAAAGAAAAATTAGATTTTGCATCCTTACTTGTTTTACCTAATTTAGCTAAAATTTTTGAGATTAAGTGCAATGTTTAAGTATTGACATTGGAGTTGTTTTGATGCAAGAAAGATGGTCATTAATTATTCCACTTATGATAAAGAGATATATGCATTGGTATGGGTTTTAGAGATATGACAATACTACCTAGGCCTAAGAAGTTTATCAACCATACTAACTACAAATCCTTAAAGCACTTGAAAGGAAAAAGGAAGTTGAACAAAAGACATGTTAAATGGTTTGTATTCATTAAGACCTTTCCCTATATCGTCAAATATAAATAAGGTAAAGAGAATATGATAACTAATGCATTATCTTACAAGTATGCTTTTATCTCTACATTAAGTGAAAAATTATTAAAATTTGAATATATTAAAGATTTATATGTGAAAGATTATGACTTTACTAATGTATATAGGGCATATGAGAAATTAGCCTCTAGGAAATTTTATAGGTATAAGGGTTTATTATTTAGAAAAATTGTTTATGTGTGCTATAAGTTCCTTAAGAGAGTTATTTATGAGAAAAGCATATAAGGGTGGTTTACTAGGTTATTATGGAGTTAAGAAAATCCTATATGTCTTAGCTAGGCATTTTTTTAGTTACATATAAAACAAGATGTTGAAAAAGTGTGTAAGAAATGCATAACATGTAAATGAGCTAAATCTAGAGTTTTACACATACTTAATCAACTTTGGGTTGATTTAACTATAAACTTTGTATTAAGACTACCGTAGTTAAAAGAGGGTAAGGATTCTATATTTGTTGTTATTTACAAGTTTTCAAAAATAACACACTTCACCCCATACCATAAAACTAACAATTTAAACAATATGATCGAATTGTTCTCTAAAGAGATAGTAAACTTGCACAACATGCCTTGAACTATTATTTCAAACTAAAATATAGAGTTCTTAAGTTACTTCTAGAAGACTTTCTAGGGAAAGTTTGTTACTAAACTATTATTCTTAACTACTTGCTATTCACAAACGAACAAACAAACTAAGGTAGTCAATCAAACTCTTTTTACTTTGTCACATACTATTATTCAAATGGATTTGAAAATGTGAGAAGATTGTTTATCACATGTAAATTCTACATATAATAAAAGTGTTTATTCTATTACTGGTTACTCTTTACTTGAAATTGCATATAGTTTTAATTCTTCTACTCCTTTGAATTTAATGCCTTTACCCATTGGCAAGCATATTATGACTTTGATGGTGAAGACATGGTTAAAATGGTAAAGAAGTTGCATGTAAAGGTATGAAAACAAATTATTAAACAAATTGAGCAATATGTTTCTCATACCTATAAAGGGAAAAAGAAGATAGTGTTTAAACCTAATAATTAGATTTAGGTACATATACATAAGAAAAAGTTTCCAACCTAGAGGCATTTAAAATTGTAGCTTAGAAGAGATGACCCATTTCAAGTGGAGGTATGGATTAATGGCAATGCTTATAAGTTGGACTTTCTTAGTGAATACAATGTAAATATAACATTTAATATTTTTTATCTTTCTTTTTTTTATTCAAGTGATGATTTAAGGATGAATCCCTTCAAGGAAAAAGGGAATGATGAGATCTATGGAGGAGTCAATGCATGAAGAGCTTTTAGACATCCATTAAGTTTTCAAAAAGGGCTAATGGCATGTTCAAGAGCAAAAAGGATGAAATAGGCATTTAGTGGGTTGATAGAAGAAGTTTAGGCCAAAAAAGTTAATTCAAACTTAAAGGGTGACAAAAAAATACCCTAAAGCAAGCCAAGACTTTATTAATTGTATAAGTATATTGAATAAGCTTATGTGTTAAGTGATTATAAGGGTTTTTACAACAATCCCTAAAAAATATGACTAGATTTGTTGTCAACCTATTTAGGAAGTTTGTCTTTAGCTTTAAAATTATTGATTCAACTTGATTTGATTTCATTGTTAAAGGGAAAAGATTAGTAGGTGCAATAAAAAGAGAAAATTTTCTCCTTCGATTCTTTCAAAAACTAAAAAACATATTAATAACTAACTTTTGTTGTAGTGTTCAAATCAACTTATCACTTCCAAATTTATTCTTTTCTAGAGTATGACATTAATATCCTTTTTTGATACCATTGGTTTAACTTCTTAAAACTTAAGGTCAAGGTCATTTACATCTTTTAAATCTAATTTGGCTTTTCTCAAGTTCTATAATTTCATTATGGGTTGCTTAGCTATGTCAATAGGGTTCACATCAAGTTGGAACAAGAAATGAGTTTCACATATAGGAAAGGAAATCCTCATAAAATTTGTTGTACAACTTATTCCTAAATATTTTATAAGTCACTTTTTATTACCATAGTCTTTTTGCAAGGAGCTAGCTCTTATAACCAATCACTTCTAATGGGGGTAACACACATAATAGGAGAAAAATCCATCAGTTAGCATTGGAAAGAACAATGAGTTTAAAGGATGCAAAAGGCTTAGGATTTAAAGATTTTTAGATTTCAATTTGATCATACTAGGCAAATAGGCTTGGAGATTATTAATAAATATGTTGTTAAGATTGCTTAAGGCTTGATACTATCCTAGAAGGAATTTTATAATAGCAAGTTTGGATTTCAAGCCTAACTTCACTTAAAAGATCATTGTTACTTCATGAATATTGCTTAAATAAAGGATTAAGTGGCAAATTAGGAACAAAAAAAATATAAATATATGGTAAGATCCATGACTCATAGAGCATATTAGTCCATTATCGGTCCCATCTTCAACTTCTTAACCTAGTGGGGCAAATTGATGGAAAGCCATATGGCATCTCCAAATTCTAGGAAAGGTGTATCACTTCATTTGGTGGGTTTCCCTATAAAGGCCAATCTCATGTAAAAAGGGATACTACTTGATGGAACTTGCATCAAATATGCTAGATAACAAAAGTTAACTATTCATGCACCTTTATTGGAAGAGTTAGTGTTGTTGCATTACTCAAGCTCTTCTTTAAGAATTTAAGTCTATGTTAAGTTAGTTAAAGTCTATTACTTAAGATATTTAGTAGTTATAAATGGCTTATTTTGTACTTTTATGTTTGAGCTTGAAATGTTTTAAGTCTTTTTAATCATGCTTTCTTGTAACAACTATAAGTTTCAAAAAAACTATCAATTTTCTTAAATTTCAAAATTTGTATTTTAACTTGTAAAATACATCAATATAATGAGGTTTTCATGGTTAATGAAAATAGAAGAAGTCATCTTTGTACCTTTTCTCCTCATTACAACTTTCTAGTAAGTTTTTTTATTGCATTTTCTTCTTTATAATTTTTTTGCTTTCTATTAAAAACATCCTTTATTACAATGCACCATCAATGCCACATTTTCAATTCCATACACTTTACTCTTGACTCCTTAAAACCAATAAAATAGTGTCATAGCATTACTGCATTGAGTGACTAAAATTTGTGAAAAAGAGAAGAAAGTGACTTAAACACTTGAGTAAGGAATGTAAAAACCAAGAGTGTCTCATATTAAACCAAAATAAAAATAGTAAATGGCTTATGTAATTTCCAAGTTCTATTTTTTTGGGTAATTGCAATTTGTAAAAATAACAAAAGTCTTTCTCATTAACAATTTGGGAAAAACTTTTGTTTTTCAGTAATATTGCAACTTATATGGAGCATTTGAAAATCCTCTATTATGAGTTTAAGAGGACAAAAAAAATAATGAACTAAGTCTTAAATATCCTCTATAACTTTATGAGAAAAAATAGAGAAGCCAAACACTTGTTGAAAACTAGTTTTAAAACCAAAAATCTTAAAGGTTTTAAAAGACCTAAAAATATTTGAAGTATAGTTTCAAAAATTAGTAAGCTTGAGGATTCTAGATGAGTCAAATACATTTAAAAATTGCTTTCATAAACCAAAATAAAAAGAGAATGAGATTTTATATTTGATTTTACTTGCAAAATTTGATATGTTTATGGTATGCAAAACTTTAGCACTAAGAATTAATGATGGAGAACCATAGTTTTGCAATTTTGCTATGAACTTTACTTTTCACTCTTTAAAACTAACGACTCCTCATATGCCCTTGGGCTATTAATGTTTGGCTTTTAAGCTCTCTTAGATTCATAACTTAAGAGACAACACATTTGGAGTTCCTTAAGTGGTTTAAAGATGTGTTGTCATTAGATTTAAAGGAGATTTTTGGAAAAGCTTGTTAGATTTCTTAATAAATCTATTATTATAAACTTTAATTTTTCAGATCTTAAAACTGAATATGTTCATATAAATAATACTATAAATGACATATTTGAGTTCACAAAACTAAAATCATGAATGCATCTAAAGAGTTTACCTTAACTTAATAACTAATTTTTCTCTTCTAACTTTTCTAGTAATCACATACTTTTAGATAGAGTTTTCATGTTTGTTAAGAAGAAAAAAGACCAATCATATATATATATATATACTCATAAATGTATGATTAAAAATAGGCATGTTCATCAATATTTGAATCACAATTCAATATTATAATCCTTAATAGCAGAATAACATAGAGAATTATTCTTTACTAATCAAACTACATTATGATTGATTCTTAAATAAAAATATTGTTTAGGAATATTTTGACATTATCCTATGCGACCCGATTTGAGTTTATTATATTAATTATTATTCGTAAATGACAATAACAATCTCTTGTCATCTTATCATAATATCATAATATGATAAATTGTTTATATGAGTTATGGTGAACATGCCTTATTTATTCAATAGACTATAACACTTACAATTTATCATATAAGACTTATAAGATATATATAATTTCATAATGATCCACAATAATGCCTTATAAATATTTTTCTATTAAAAATAATAATATGCACACAATTATAATATATAGCAAGACATACATAATGTATATCAAAAGCACATTAATGAGTTCAGAGTGTCATTAAATCATATATCATTAATTATTATTAGCACAACCAAAACCCAATTTAAGAACATGTTCTCTATATAATGTTGGTTGTAAACTTTTATATTAATTTATAATCATAAGATCAATTAATGTTTTAGAGATACTATTTGTTTCTAAACCTTTTCTTTAATGACAAAATACTTAATTCTTCTAATTTTGGTATCCTTTAAGTATTTGTCATTTTTAGAGAAGAATATTGTTGTGAATTATCACATAAATTTTAGTAATTTGATAATGGTCTTAATAACTTCAAGTCCTAAAATAAAATTCTACAGTCATAATGCATGAAATATAACTTTAAATCATGCCATAAACTTTGCTTTTATAATAGATAAAGTAATGATAGATAATTTTTCATTATTCTTAATAGGAACAAATAATTAAAAAGGGATTTTTTGCTATCCAGTCATATATAAATGGTTGAATTTTCTATATATGAGCATGTAATTCTTTATTCCTTTAGGTACCTCAATACTTTATTTGCAGCTTTCTAATGATCCATTATAAGATTACTTTTAGACCTACCTAACATTTTAATTGCAAAATTGATATTTGATCTAATATAGGCTAGTAAATATACTAAGATAACAAAAGAATTAACATATAAAATTGATTCAATTTTCTTATATTCACATCATTATTAAAACATTGCATGAAACTATATTTGTCACTTTTATGTATAAGAATAATTTAGGTGAATACTTAATTTATAAACTTTCTTTAAAATTTTCTTTATATAACTATTCTAATACAATCATCATTCATTGTAATCTATTACTAAATATTTATATCCCTACAATAAAGAATGTCTTTATCATATCTTTCATTATAAAATTTTTTTAAAAAAATTCTTTAATCTAATGCAATATACCTAAAACATTAACAATAAGTAATATATAAGACTAGGAAGCAAACTTACTCCCATTAATCATCTTTCTTAAATTCAAAAGATATCATGATATTATTGAGATTAATATATCATTATAAGGGAAGTTGTTTCACTCCATAGTTATTCTTTAATTTACAACTATTTAATCTTTACCTTCAATAAAAGAACTTTCTAATTCATCCATGTAAACTTTGTTTTTAAGATTTCCATTAAAAATTGATTTTCACATCTATTTAGTATAATTTCAAGTCATACTAAGTTACAAATATCATAATTAAATCAAATATTTTTATAGTTGTGAAAATAAAACTAAATCTTTATTGATTCCAATATTAAAACTAACTTATGCAAATAAAATATATAATCATTGGAAATAGTTTATTTCCTTTCTTTATGAGATCTTTGTAATACTATTCCTTGTAATTTATTTAAATTAGTCAGTTGTGAGTTATTTTTTAAAAAGAGTGTTTTTTTATTCAAATATTCTTAAATTTTTTAAATAATATTTGGTATTATAGTGAACAAAAAAATTATTATGGGTAAAGAAATATTTACCCTAATTTCTCTTCTATCCACATTTTGACATTAATTACTTCCACTAACTTCATATTCTTAATAAATCTTACATCACCAATTTTTACACTTTTTGATTAATGGTTATACCCTTTAAACTTCTTTAAGTAACCAATAAAATAACTACTAACCATTTGAGAATTTAATTTCTTTTCATGTTAATTTTTACTTATGTTAAGCAACTTCAAACATTTAGATGTCTTAAATTAGGTTTCCTTTATATCCATAATTTAATAAGAGTGCTATACAATAATGTTCAATCTTCTTGATAAAATTGAAGGCTATTAACCTTGTTGTTCTTTCTTTTCAACCTAAGGGGTATAAGCAAGTTATTTCCTTTCTTAATTGATTGACTTTCACATTTATTTCTTTCTTGGCTTTCTTGCCCATAAGATTAATAAAGTGACTCTTATGATTTCTTAATTTTGTTTTCTCTTAAACAAGTTATTGGCCAATTCATTAACATTCCACTTATGTTATTAATAAAGCAATAATGATTTATTTTTGAGTCAATTTTAAAATTTTAATAATTAATAATATCAATCTTTTTGGAATAGGTGTAACCTCGCCTCACTCTTTTCCCTTATTCATGATGATGTGCGTCAATGAACTCTTCTGCTTTTGACTGAAAACAGACAAAAAAAAAAAAAAAAAGGGGCATCCTGGGTTTTCCCTCTTCTTTGCTTGCCTGGCCACCTGCCTTTTGCGTTGTGTCATCATCTTTGTCATAGATACCATAGGGTTCAAAAATCAATCTTTTCTTATTGTAAAATCAATCTCTTCTTTCCATAATTTTAACGAGTGTAAAACTTTTGTTTCACTTATATATTTAGTGGAATTAATGGATTGTAATGCACTGTAATCAATGAAATTTTCTTTTATATTCTATTGTATCGTATTTCACCACAATCCATCACATTTTACAAGCGTATCATAACCTTAAGAAAACACAAAAGGGAAAAACGAAATGAAAATTCTTTCCAAATCAAACGTTCACATGTGGGCAAGCGGGAACAAGTTAGTCAATACATGATATTTAATTAAAGTCAAAGGGATCGATAATGATTTTGGAGAACTAAACTTCAAAACTAAAATTTCAAACTTGAATTCTAGGTCCGTGGAAAATCGATCAATTGCTTAAAGGAAACGGCGAGATATTGCTCTTTTGAAATTGAAACCCATCTTAGACGGCTATGACTTGCTACAAACGTTGCTATAGTGCTCAATTATAGCTATGTATGCGGAGGAAATCATGAACTTGTCTTCCCAAAAGGATATTGCTCTCAGGTCCTGTATTCCAGACCAAAATAATACTTCTTTTCTTTTCGGTTGTAGGAATTTCTGTGGTTCACACCTCCTCAGAAACATGGCTAATCCCCACAGCAGCCACCTCTCTCATATTAGTCTAGCATACAACTCAGTTGGCAGCTGTGACGCCAAGGAAGAAGTAGATTTTGATTTCTGGGCTGCCAGTAAGACCCAGCATTTCAGCAGTTGCAGTGATAGAAGAAGTGGCTGTGAAACACAGCTGAAACCACAGTTTGGGGAGTACTTTGATGACCATTCAACACTCCTATGGAAAATAAACACACCATCCAATCTTAAACATGAATATTCCCCTTTACTACCCAACGAGCATCATCATTACAGTGAAGTTGCCACAAGGTCACGCTCACAAGAGATCGCAGAAGGTAGAATTAAGCTCATGGAGATGATTAGTAACCTACCAGAGAGTAGCGTTGAACTCTCTTTAAAGGATATTGTTGATGAGAAAAATGTCTCACAAGGAGGGCAGGAGGATGTTGCAATTCACGAGACTAGTTTTGATTTCAACACCGAGCATCAAGTGCGGAGACATAACATCGGTAAAACGAAAAATATCAGTAAGTCGTACGGTCAGGTTTCCAATAGCGGAACCATGATGAAGAAAGAAACATTCTTGATCAAGATGTTCACCCCGAAAAGTCTCAGTGGGCGGAGGAGAGTGGAGGCAAAACATGGCCTCAAGGTACCCCCAACACCGTTGCTTGAACCATCATTAGAGAACCGTGAACATAAAAAGTGGTGGATTCAGACGTTCTTTGCAATAGGAGGGAGTATAACAGGGGGAATCGGCAGCAGCAGAAGAAGCTCCAGCATTGACTGCAGCAGCAGCGCAAGCAGGTATACATATAATATGTTCAGGAATTAAATTTCATCTGTTTTTCCTTCTCTCGTCCTACACCCTGATTTTAATTCAATTGTGCATAGCTATGTCCGTAGAAGTTTCAGCTTCTGCTGGCATACGTATTAATGGGTTGTCTCTGTCTTCGAGCTCATGCAGACATAGGGATTCCTGTCAAGGTTGTTGGCCTCTGTCTGGTGGAAAGACAAGCAAAAGCGGCGGACTTAAACGATGCATGATCTAAACTGGGATTGCCCGTTGACAACTGACGCTGAAAAATTAATCATACTCATCGTCAGAATTTTTTCATCAAGACAGAATTGGGTGGCGGCGGAGTGTTTTTGGGCAGATGGGAGTGAGATGTCATTGCTATGATATATTTGTGATCCCGTAATTGATTAATTATAATTATGTATTTAATTCTTATCTACTCAACTACGTCCATTTAGTTTTTTTACATTGCACCACTCTTAATACACTGTCAGAAGTCGAGATTCAAGATAATACCACTGACAGTTTTTGTCGACCCTTGTTTTTGCGGTGTCTAAGGAAATTTGCCTCAATGCAATATTTCTGTTTTTTTTTTTTTTTTTCTTTTCTTTTCTTTTCAATGATTGACCTGAATTTCAAATGATTTCTTTCTAACTAAGCCGTTGGTTTCTGTAAAACTGCACAACGCCATCAGTAAAACAAAGATGTTTAAAGTATAGGCTACTGAACTTGCCATTCGTGAGAGTAAGAGGGTAAGTATAGGCTTTACAACTTGTCCATGGAATATCTGATGACAGTTGAACCATCTTAAGGGCAAATCCATGATCAAATACCCAAACTACATCTTCTGTGTAGAGTTGCGGCTACCTATATACATTTTCTCCATCCAACTGGTAACCCAGCAAACCCTTTTTTCTTTGGCATATCGTGGCGTAGCAAATTAGCAATACCACATTTCCAAACCAAATACCTTTAATTGAACAACCTGGGAAACAAATTTCTGATCTGCTTCTAGTTATCCTCATCATGTTCGGTATCCTGCAGAATGGCACCTCTCACTCTTGTCCTGCCCAAACATTATGGAAGTCACCAGCATAAAAATAAAAATAAAAAAAAAAAAGAAAAAGGAGGGTTCTTGTTCACAAGGAAAATTTTAAAGTACCTGCGATATACTGGTACAACACGAGCAGAAACTTTTCTTGAGATTGCACCTCGAGCAGCTCTCTTGTCTGTTGTAGAGGAGGCAAAGGAAATCAATTATGTTTCTTTCCTTATCAATCTAGAGAGTTTGCTTACAAAAAAAATCCAAACCTATGGCAGGCAGCAAACAGACAAAGATCTGAAAATAAAGAGATGAACAATGCATTGACGTAGAGAGACACATATGCTCATCAGAGGCAACCAATTTTTGGAGAAAATTGCTAAAACAACAAGCAGAGTAAATATGAAATTCATTGAAGATGACAGCAATTGATACGAGCTAAATAAGAGCCATGCATTTCATGACTATGCAATACCTAAAGATTACATCATTACCACTTTTATTGAAGGGGAATTTCTAATAAATTATATTCCTTCCGGTCCTATGATGTTTCATCTGCAAACCACTTATTCCTAGGTAACAAAAATCTTCCCCCTCTAACTTAGTATCTTTTCCACTAGCTTATGCCACTTGCAAGCAAGGTTTCACTCAATATGGAGCTCAAGCTCCCAATACTGATATAAGTTTACTCTCTACAGTAAGCACTTCAAGCACAAGTGACAACAATCCATACCTGGTGAATTTTGTGAGCCATTAACAGCTAGAGGAGCAGTTGCATCTGTTTTGAATGACACATTCATCCTTTCCAACTTTTGTTGCTTCTCCAACTGACTCTGGGTACTTTCACTCCTCTCCTTCAAAGATAAAAGGAAAAAATTAGCTCAAAATTGCTGCGTAGATAACCATTTTGCACCCAACATTCAGATGGAGACTCACTGCAGCCATACAGGCATGTGCACTTTGTTTTGGCAAACAAAGATTTGCTGATTATGCCACTAATGTAATTTCCCTACTTTCAATCCCATTGCAAATGCCCTTGTTTTTCAATTCTCATAGCAATACCACTGAATTTTTTGACATGTAATACCACTGATCATTATTTTGAATTGTCATTAAATATTATGTGAATAAAATTAACACTGGAAGTTGTACAATCACCATTTGAAATGCAATAGTTTATTGAGCTCCAATGCTGATATATACAAATTCAAAGCCTCTTTCTCTGCTTCAAGACCTCAACCTTGTCAATGAGACCAACATCAAATCCACTGCAAGTATTGGTGTCTTGACAGAAACATAAGCACTTATAAGCATCCTACTCCATTATTGCAAAGGCCAATTGGTAAAACTAAGGGTATTCTACAGGTGCTTATATGTAAGCTGAAAGTACAAAGCAATGCACCAGCTTCCACAGTGAGCATCAAGCCATTAAAGCTAGAAAGATGTCAAACACATGTTACACTACAATTCCGGTCAAACTGCAGAACCAGTTTTGTTATAATTATTGGCAACAATAAAACATACCTTTTCAGTGGATATCATTCTTCTCAACTCCAAGCGGTGCTCTTGCTCTAGTGACACAATCAAAAAAATGGCCAACAATTAATTCCAGGAAATCAAGAGTAAAATGCATGCAGACGTCCACAAAGTATAATGTATGAAGGAAAAATTGATAAAAGCAATGTGCAATATATGGGACATCCTTGCAAATAATTAGCTCTTGAACTATCATTAAGAAGGGCTTTCTGACATAGGCTAGTCCCCAACTGGCCATTCCTTTGGAACTTTTATCTGATTATTGTATGCATAAAAGTAAAGCAAGGACATTATCCAAGTATAACTCTGATGAAAATTATTTCCTTGAGCAGACATAGAAGACAATTTGGACAATACATCTCTTGGTCAAGCAAATAATTGTGACCTAATCGTACACTTGCTATGAAAAAGCACACTGCTGAGAAAGGACTTTGAATATCTCCTCTCTAAAAGAACAACAATGTCAGCAGAAGCTTTTTTGGGGAAAAAAAACATTACAAAGAACCACAAAATAATATAGAGGAGACAGAAAAGACAAGATTACTTAGCAGATGATGAGAACACAAGAAATACCAGCTCACGTAACAATGAGAAAGCAACCTTGTACTACCAAATTCTGCATGACTTTGAATGACGTGAACAGCCCAAAAGAAATATTTGCCATAGCATCACTTGCAGCAGACCCCACAACCCTTGTGAGAGGAATTGAAATTACTGGCATGCCTTTTGATTTTTGTGCAACCAGTTTTGCATACACCACATCTGAAACATGGTAAAGCCAAAAAGATGATTGACAATAATCAATAGTTATGAGAAGTGTTTAGAATCCCAAATTTGACAACAATCCATTCCACATCACTTTCTCCTGCGGTTGCTACAAAACACAAACCTATTTTTAACTTTAGGGTTCCTGTTGTTGGCTGTCCATTCCATCTGTATGCCCCTATCTTAATCTTTTGTTCTAGGAGTTGCTTTTTTATGGGATTATTGTAGTAAGGGTTTTTCTAATTTGGGCGGTTAAATCAATTGAAGAGGCCAATACATCATATCCACATTAAGCATTCAAAGTGCCACATCACCTGCGGTGAAATATCACTTCTTTTTTTTTTTTTTCGGATAGGTGATGAAAGGGTGCGACTTGTAACCTGGATCTGCTGGTCTCAAGTCTCAACTTTAAACATTAGGATCTAAAAGACACTGCTAATGGCACCTGAAATTCCATTTATATCATATGACTACTGTCAGGAATTCATCTCATTTGTTTGACGTTAGATATGCAAAATGAGCGTCATAGTATACGAGACTCTCATACTGCAGCGCTATGTTCCCCAACTTAATCTTACTTCCACAAAAATACTGTTATTGCAACTCAAACCTTTAACTTCCAAGTTAGCAAAGAGCGAATTCTAACTGTATGATTAAAAAACAAAGAAAGAAATGCCAAATGAAAGAGATAAACCAAGAGAAACAAAACCCCAAAAGGCTAGCTGATACTTGGCATGACAAACGGAAATTACCGTCTGCATCTGAGTGTCTCTCAAGAACGAGCTTTACACCTTCAGATTTAATGGAGGCTAGCATGTAGTCGACAAACTCAGAACAGGAGCCCCCAACTCCAATGCTGTCCCTCATATCCTCGAGCTGACCCACCGATTTAAGGGCTTCGAAAGTATTGGAGAAGTAGTCCGTTACATGGATTTTGAGATTATGATAATCCGGAGCGTAGACATGCATCAAGAATCGACGCAATGGATGGGAACCCGATCCCGTGCTCTCTTTCCATTCGGCTTCTGGTTCACCGATGATTGGTTCAAAGTTCTCAAAACCCATACTTTGTCTCTCCGCGCTTTGCTTTAGTTCCACCGCGGGCCTGCTTGGTTGCCGAGAAAAATCGCAGCTTTTACCCGAGTTCACGAAGACGGTAACTATTTGGAGCAGAGCCGCGCCCGTTTTTACAGTCTCACGGCCACTTTCTACCCCAAATCCGTTTTTCAAAATACAATTAAACTAGCTATCCGTCCTTTCTCCGAATTGAATAACTCCGAAATTTTAAAATTAGTTACATTAAGAATAAATATAATATTTTATTATATTATTTGAAATAATCTTCGAAAAATTTTCCATATCTAGCGTAATTTATTCTTTCTATACTAAGTTTTCCAATATATATATATATAATTGCGCTATGTCAAAGAGAGAATATTTAAGAGATTCATGGTATTAGGGGAAAATAGGAATAGAGTTTTTTTTTTCTTTTTAAAATCTTATATTAAATGGATTTTCTTTGTGTACGAACAAAAAAAGGACCAGAAAAGGCAAAAGATTATTTTTGTCCCTGAAAATCCAACAACAAAGAGGTAAAGCAGACCCACATGACACAAACAGAAGAGAAAAGGAAATATATATATATATATATATATATAGGAGAAACTGGATTTTTTGTCTTGTCTCATGGTTTTTGGTGGTGGCTTTAGTGGGTTTCTACTGTTTTTTTTTTTTTTAATTTTTGGTAATCTTTTTAATTAATTTTGATCTATTTTAGTTATTTGTAATGGTGCTTTTGTTATTAAAACTAATTAATACTAATGGTAAGTTAACAAAAAATGGTTTTTTTTTTTTTTGTTGGTAACACACTTGTTTTTTATAATTTCTAGAACATCGGCATGCTAAATGTTAATATCCCCTAAATTGAGAACACACCAAGTAAATTGCCTAAATTTTATGCATGAAAATATAATTTTTATTATTTTAAATATGAACCTTTTTAAGAGATTTTGAAAAAATAAAAACAAGTTTATCATTGATTTACTATTATTTATCACTTTGTTTATATTTATATATTACATATGCACATATTATACATGTATATGATTTTGTCCTGGTACACTATACCAAAACAAACATGCATATATTATATATACACACATGTTATACATAAAACAAACATATTTAATATGTAAAATATAAACATTTAATTGGTCGTATATTTTATATGTTTATATATTTTTAATACAAATTAAAATATAAAAAAATTGATAATAATAATAATAATTTATTTTCCATATAATATAATTTATAATAAAATAAAAAATTAGTTAAAGAATAATTTAAAAAAAAAAAGTCAATTAACTCATAATTTTACCGTAATCAAACTAAACCCTTTTGAACAGACTCAAAAATGACCCGATTTGAAAGCAACTCAGACTTAAAATGATCTAATTTGACCCAACTCGATTTGTTTGATGGTTCTAATCTTGAGCAGCGAAAAATATGGTTAATCATCCAAAAGCTTTACCCTTGTACCCTTGACAGCAGTTGTAACCACATGATCACTTGATTCATCCTCTGAGAATTTGCTGCCTCCAGTCAATGGGGTGGAACTGTCAAAGTTTCCCCCTGTATTCCAGTCCCCATGGCAAAAATGTCGAGGCAAGATTGTCCTTAAAAAGGCTTTAGGTTGAGGATGAGAAAAAAGCTGTGAATCGAACCACCTAACAACATTATGTATAGTAAAATTCTTGGCATTCCCAATTTCAGTAAGTTTCTTATCTTCAAGCGGCTTTCCATTAACATGCATCCCCTCATGGTTTGCATAAATATTCACTTCACTCCAATGATGTCTCGTATTCAAAATTCAAGCGTCAAACCTATGGAGAAATCTTCTCATGAGTGCCGGCGCACGGTCTAAATGCATTGCAACATCACCGTGTGGGTCGGTGATGTTCGAAGGCTCTAAGACTTGCTAACCAATAATATAAGATAAGTGGTGTCGGCGTCTGAGAACCGATCGGCCTAGCCATCGGGGCGAGTGTTTCCCTGCTGTTTGACAAGACCATATTCCACGCCCACATCCCCAACATCTTCCCTCCGATCTCCACCTGAGCCCATGCACATCAAAGACTGGAATTCTCGCCTGCTCGGTGAATCCCCGATAAATGGAATTGTTTTTTCCTGCATCCTACAATTGTAACATAATTAAAAACTGAACCTGAGTATATTCTAGACATTTAGTTGAAGAACAACAGCAAAGTTGAATTGTCACTTATGGTTTTTATTCCATTTCCCACTTTTTTTTTTTTTTCATTCTATAGGGAAATGGAATAAGATTGAGGGAAAACATTCTGTGATTAAGCCTACCTTCTCAGGAATGCAGATGATTCAAACTCCGTCGTTTTTGCAATTTTCTGGTTGCCATCAATATCCCTCAAAACAGAAATTAGTCCGCTGAGTCAGTCTGAATGCCCACATTTCTAATAACCACTGCTTGCATCCGAGCCCAGAATCCAAAGGCCGCCTGCTATTAACTCTCCATCTATCCATAACTTCATTCAAGTCTGCACACGAAGCTTTACCATGGACATGAATATGACACATCACGTTAGCTTCTAAATTGCAGCAACAAATTTTGCCTAAAGTATTATTCTCACAAAACGTCATTCTACAGTACCAGGTTTGTTCTGTTCTACCCTTGTTATTTCTAGTAAGTTTAAGACATCAGAACTGCATCGTTGATTCTACATTTCTTTTTTTATAAATTTTTATTTTTCATTTATCTTTGAAAATGAAAAAGCAACTATTCAATAAATTCTCCGAATCAAAACCTGCAAAATCTATGCCCCCAATTAACAATGCCATTAGGGTTTTCCACTTTGACGGTTTGGAGAAGTCAAGACTCAGTTAACATATCGCAAATAAGAATCATTTCAGCCCCGGGGAAAAGACTCTACCTTTCACTCTGGATGCATCTTCAGTGATATCTTCAATTTTTGAATCAGATGAAACTGTAATATTTGTTGGCAAAGCTTTAAGGTTATCCACTATCCGCTCCTTTTCATCTAAGCGTAGAGAATGAGAATTTTCCTCTTCAATATGTCCATTTGGGATTCGTAAACGGCTCAAATGAAGAGAAATCTTTTGGAGCATCATCAGGAAAATCTGGATGAAAAATAGCGTACAAAGAAGATAGTTAGAAGCTGGCAGAGAAGTAGGACTAGCATTGAAAATATTTCAGGAGAGAAAATAGGCGAGCAGGCAGAAACTTTCGGTAACACAAGTGGTCACTCTCGATCAATATCACGCCACACCCATAACAATCCAAAATCCAGGAACTGGAATTCACAAAATCTCACTAACTCTTACAGATAAACACGTAGGACGAAAGAAGTCTAAAATGAACTCATAGGTTGCGTCCAAAGATTTCGAGGATATTCAAAGATTCAATTCAAGTTTGAATTTTCCATCTCTTTGTATGATATTGCTAAAATCATTTATCCGTTTTGTTCACATCAGCTAGATCTTAACATAAACTTATTAATCGCCCTTTAGACATAGCTATAATAATATAGTAAAACCATAACATTAAAAGAAATCAACTTGTTTGTCAAAATATATAGCATTAACAAATTAAGCGTGTTGCAGAAGCAGTTGTTCTCGTCAATACCATTTCCTATATGCTTGGCATTTCCAAATACCAATCTCCCTGAATGTTAAAAATCCACACAATCTACCAAATTTATTTCCAAATTTATGTTCATTTTCCACAGTTACACACTGTCAAAATGTGAGATTTCTCGTGAATCAAAATTTATTCATAAATCGCATCAAATAAGTCATCTAAAATGCACACGGAACGGAGATAATCTCAATTTTTTTGATGTCTTCCACAAAGTGCGGGTTATAACATATTTGGGAAAACATGGACATGGGGTTAACAAGATCACACTGACGAAGAAAGCCCTTGAAATGTCCGAGTAGAGCAAAACAAACAAATAAATGGGACCTGATATAAGTAAACAAATACAAACACACTTAAGTTAACAACATCAATCACTAATTCCCTATCATATAGGCACAAATGCGAAATATAGGAAGACACATTTACTCGCCCAAAATTACTTCATCGTACAATTCACACATATAAAAGAATTCAAAGAAGAAAAAAAAAACAACTTAGGAAAATTTGGCCAATCATTTGAAAAACCTCATGTCACTAAGACAAGATGAAAATTATTCTAATTGCAGCAAGGACTCGAAAATTACAAACGTAACCTTATCCATTGGACATGATAGAGATCCCCAATCCTATTAACTGACAAAACACACACTCACACACAAGCGGATATTCAATTGAGGTTGGAAAATGCAAAACAAACCTGAAGTAGAATGAAACTCAAGTGGCTCTTGAGAGAAGGGTGGCAACAAAAGGGTTCTTTTCCCACGCCCAAAGAAACAGGGTTAGATGTCTGTCTCTCCATGTGTTGTAATTATATGTCCCTTTCATCTCCTTTTTACTTCTCTCCACTCAATTATATAGAGAGCAATCGGCCAACCATCCAACCAATCAACACTCCCCTCTCAAATCCTTTCGTTTCGTGTAGAGTGTGATCAACATAAAATCACAATGATATGCTTCTCATTGGGTCGATTTCATCCCAAATGCGCATAGGTAGAGATTTGCTTTCCTTTTCCTTTCCATTGCAATAGATCGACTCTGCTCAAACTCTCTCTCTCTCTCTCCATTTCTCTCTCACACACTCAATTCATTTGGGTCTACTAATACCATAATGGAGTTACAATCCTCCCCCACCAAGGTAGAGAGGCATAATAATAATAATAATAATAATATTATTATTATTATTATTATTATTATTATTGACGACGACCAAAGCCTTAACTAATTGGACGCAGGCTTGACTTCTAAAACAAGGGAAATTTCTGTACTGATTGTAGGTACGATCATACTGTAGGCCACGCGGTTTCCTTCCCTACTAGTCTTCGCCCACCGCATCATTAACATTTTCTGTTATTAATTAACGTAAATTATTGTTAAAGTTGACCGAAGACTTTTTGGCTAACCTGTGTTTCACATCTTCTCGTTACAAGTAATTCTAAGAACGTTGAGTGAAATTGAATTTATTCCCTTTAGCTATAAGTGTTATAATGAAAGAACAACTTTTCATCTTAAATCTCTCTTTAAAACTTTTTCAATGTATAATATGCAGTAATATCTATCTCTATGAATTTTTGTACCAAGGATATATGAAGTTTCACCCGTATCCTTTATTTTAAAATTTTGAGAGAAAAATTTCTTAATTTTATGTAATAACTCTAAATTATAATATGTAAAAAAAATATTTTATTCTCACTAATTTTAAGTTATATATATTAATTTATAATATTCTTTTTAAAGTTATATAAAATTATAATATTATAAAATTTAATATAATATTATTAAAAGACTTGTTTAAGATAGTATGTGAATTTTTTAAACTTGCATACTATGCAACTTCTTTTATTAGTAATGAAATATTTAGGTTGACTTATATATATCTCTTTTTCAAGACTTCTATTTGTTTTTATATTTATTTGATATAGTTTTAAGTCAAAATGAGTTACTAAAGTTATAATTATTCTAAATAAATTCTTTTTTAAAATTAGAGAAAAAATTTTATAATAGTTAATATTTTTTTTTAAGTTAAACATTTAGTTATAAGTTTATTTTTATATCATTCAACATTACTAAATAAATTTTTTTTAAAGTTTTATAGGCTCGTTTTTAACGTATAACTACAACTTTTTTTTGGTAATTCAATAAGGTCTTAAATTTAATTATTTGCTATATATTTCATCTCTTCGTGACATTAGACCATGATTCAAAATTTTCAAATTTCATAATTTATGAAAAACATGTTAAGATCATCTTCAAAATTAATATCAATATTTTCAAAATATACGACATAGTTATTAGTAATTGTAAATTTTCTCATTCTTAAAGATTTCATATGTCCTTCATTTTATGGATTCTCATTTTATAATTCATATTCCATAATTTTTACATTTATTATATTATATTAGGTATTTAATTTAAATTAATTATTTTTTATTATTGTATGAATTTTCTTGAACAAACAAATTTCTAAAATTTATAAGGTACTCAATTAAATTTCATTTTCATCGAATTAAACTTTGTAAGAAAACTTGTTCCTACTAACTCAAGATTCTTAATAAATTTTGCATGTCTAATTCAATAATTTTTGGTGTATTTGAAGGGTAGTAAAATCTATATCCCTTAGAATTTATCACATAACCAATAAAATATTTGCTAGTTATTATCAAATCTAATTTATTTAATTAAAAATTATACATCATTCTTTCAGCAAGACAACCCTATATTTGTATATACTTTAAACTTGATTTCCATCTATTTCATGATTCAAAAGAGATCTTAAGAACAATCTCTTTTCATTTCCTTTCTTTTTTCTTCTGTACTTAATGAATAATTATTGTCAATATCATTGTCTCGTGGGTAAAGAGATCTTGGTGCGTAAAAGTTACTCTATTAAGATACTATTTTTTTAATTATTACTTTTAATTATAGTCTTATGAACATCCCTGGCAAGTTGTTTTTGTTGCTTCTAAGCTAAGATGCATTTTGCTGCACAATTTTGGCAAAACCAATTATGAGAAACCTCAAAGCAAATAAAGCCTGTAGCCTTTACAGATATTCATTTCTTGTATATGGTGTCTGCATGTTTAAGGAAAAGTCTTGCTTGACCCCCAATATATTTCTCATTGATCCTTCACTTCTCAAAGTAATTTGAAAAAAATTGATTCACCATCAATTTGATGCTGTTTGATTGTTTTCACTGTTTAATTGTCAAACTTTAAAAGCCTTAATGGGTGCAACAATCAAAAATTTGCGGACACAAATGTTTTGTAAATGGGTTAGCCCTATTAGTAGATTATAGTCTAATAGTCAATAGACCTCCTACAATAATCAAAAATTGGTCTATTAATATGGTGATTAACATTTTTGAATCTTCGCGTGTACATTACGTGAAGAAAGTGAGTGTAACAATTTGATATTTGCCTGCAAAGAATTTTTCATGGGGAAAGTACGGTCATATAACTACTTATTACGGAGAAATATAGTTCCATTAGGACTGAAAAAGCACAAAATTAATTTAATACTCTTCAACTCCTTCTTACACTCTTGTTACAAACTCTCAAAGACCCAGAAAGCAATAGGAGAGATTCTGGGCAAGTTACTAGCTCTCACTAACAACTGCAGAATAAGATGTAGTAAATTGCCTGCTCATAGCAATGCTTTGTGAAATGACTCCTGCAAGATGAAAGTGGATCAAAGATATGCAGGCTCAATAGAGATGGTCAATCACCATCTTCTGTCTGGGTTGAAAGGCCAATCTTGGTCCAATTGCAGTAAAGGACATCTAGAGATATCTACGCGCTGAAGAGAAGAGGGTAGCCCTTCTTTTGGGATGGATTGGAGCTTTGGGCAGTCAGAGACAGACAATCGACTAAGAAAGGTGAGGCGGTGAAGTCCCAAATGATCCAGTGACTCCAAGTTTCCAAGTCTCGAAATTTGAAGAGAAGTGAGAGTGGAGGGCAGCCAGACTTCGAGCGGGAACTGGAGCTTGGGGCAGTATTTGATTGTCAATTCTCTAAGACATGCGAGGGATTGAAGTGCCGTATTGTCGAATGACTTGAGGTTTGGAAAATCCTCGATAAGAAGAGAGGTGAGAGTGGGGGGCAGCAACATGTTCTCTGGTGGGAAAGATTCCACCTCTTCACAGCAACTACAGAGATCGAGGTGTGAAAGATTGGGGAATATTCTCAGCAAATCCACAACAACTGGCTCTGGAAAATTATGCATAGACAGAAGCCTTTTCAAATTTGGGCATCTCCAGAGTGCGAGGGATTTGCAGCGCAGGAGGGGTTGGGCCTGAGATGCCACCGATAGGGATTCCAGTTTTGGACAGTCAACGATGTTAAGAGACTCTAACATTGGGAATATATCCAGTGGGAAGCTCGTGGCTGAATCCCAACCTCCGACAAAGAGTGCTTCCAATTCCAATGCCATCAATTGCTCCACCATCTCTAGGGGCCAATGAGAGGAGTTCCGATATCCTAATGCCACGCCATGAGAATCGTCCCCAATCGTAAGTCGTCGGCCAAACATAAGGCTTCGGAGTGCTGGAGCCCTTGGAAGTGAAACTAGTTGATCACATCCCCAAATTCCAAGGCCAGTTAGAGAAGGCAGGTGAGTGGGCTGAATCACCTTTAGATTGTGACAGTCTCTGATCCTAAGACCTTTCAAGTACTCCAACTCAGCTGTTGCTGCGCCGGAGAGAAACTCCAAGTTTCCACAACCATCAATTTCAAGTTCCTCTAACGCCGGGGCCAAATCCAATGGAAATCTCACGAATAAACCACATCCTCTGATTTCGAGCGTCTTCAAAGAAGGCAGGTGAGTGGGCTGAATCTCCTTTAGGCTGGGACAATCTCTGATTTTAAGTCTTTTCAAATGGTCCAACTCAGCTGCTGCGGCTGCAGAGAGAATTTCCAAGTTTCCACAACCATCAATTGCAAGATCCTCTAACACTGGAGTCAAATTCAATAGAAATCTCTCGAGTGAACCACAACTTTTGATTGTGAGTTTTGTTAGAGAAGGCAGGTGAGTGGGCTGAATCTCTTTTACGTTGGGACAGTTTACAACTCGAAGCTCTCGGAGGAGCGGGAAAGCAGCAGTAGCTCCATCACCCTCGTTCATGTTCGAATAAGGAACCCATTCTTGCCATTGTGACATTCCTTCAAATCTTAAACTTTCCAGACATCCAAATGGCGGCTTATTGCTATTCCCGTAGAACTCACGCCCCACAATTCTGATTCCATCAAACCCAATGATTGACAGGCTCTTTAAGGATCCCAACTGCCCCAGAGCTGGTAAGGACGTGCAATATCTACATCTTTTAAGCTCCAATTCCACCATGTTTGAGAAAGAAGAATCTCCAACCCAATCTGGAAACCTCGTCCCTGCATACCCATAAATTGAGAGTTGTTCGATGTTGGTATGTGGCTGCAACTGCTCGAGCACATTTCTTTCATGCAACGAGTCTTCACTACCTTCATCATTCCATATCAACTCTAACTCCTTGAGCTTCTCCTTACACTTCAAACTGGCCTCTGCCGACTGTTGAACTTGCGAAACATTTCTCAGTTTCTCTATACGAAGGTGTCCTCGTAGGCGCCTAAGTGGCCCCAGCTCTTTGATGCTGCAATCACTCTCCTTTCCCACAATATAATGAGTCAATTCTCCAAGTTTTTTCAGTTTACCCATATAGGGCGGCATCTTTCCCAGCTTTGTTCCTCTGATATCAAGACGAGACAAGTTGATCAATTTGAAAATTGTGGCTGGCAGCTCCTCAAGAGATGCACATAAAAACAGGATTAAGGTTTCTAAATTACACAAACTGGTAACTGTGTCAGGTAACCTCTCCATTGATGAGTTAGAAAGATCCATATAGCGCAAATGCATCAAGTTGCCAATTGAATCAGGCAACTTGTTGCAGCGCAGAGACAATACTCTGAAACGTGTGAATGTCGGCAACCAATTCTCAACTTCGTCTGGCCATTCCCGCAATAAGATGGTGCGCAGATGCTGGATTGGGAAGATACTTTTGTCCACTCCACCATCATGACAAACCCATAGGTGACGAATCCTCTCAGTTATCTCGCATGACCCATCCACACCATATCTGAAGCAAAATTCTCCAGCTATAGATTTAGCCAAGTCATTAATAAGATCATGCATAAGAAAACTTTTTGCTACTCTTGATTTTTGAAAAAACGACTTCGAGACAAGATCATCGAAACAGTCTTCGCCCACTTGTTCTATATCCTCGTTCACTTTGTGTCGGGGCAGTAGGCCTTCAGCCATCCATAAGCGGATTAGTTTCTCCTTCTTAAATTCATAATCCTTGGGGAATACTGCACAATAGGCAAAGCACCGTTTTAGGTGAGATGGAAGAAATCGATAACTCAATCTAAGAATTGGAAGTATGCTATCATTTTGCACATCCAACATATCTTTCTCCAATATTTTTTTCCATTTCTCAGGATTTCTTTCACACCGTAAGCCACCGCCGAGTAATTTAGCAGCCAAAGGTAAGCCATCACACTTGTTTACTATTTGTCTCCCAATCCTCTCCAAGACCGGATGAACACTAGACATATCTGTCCCCATGAATGCATGCTTTTCAAACAACAACCAGCAATCATTGTCACTTAATTTTTGTAGTTGATGAGTCGGAGAAGTCTTGATGCAATCTGCAACATCTTGGTTCCGTGATGTGATAAGGATCTTACTTCCTTCTTTTCCAAACATTAAAGGTTTTAGCAACTTGTTCCACTCATTATAATTTTTGATCCAAACATCATCCAAGACAAGCAAAAATTTTTTTCCGGTCAAATTGTCTTTTAATAGATTTTGAAGTTGATTAAACTTGCTGAAAACTGAAGATTTGCAAGTAAATTCTTCAAAGATATCTTTGGTAACCTGAGAAATATCGAATTTTTCTGAGACGCAGACCCAACCTTTCTTATCAAAACCATCTACTCTGCTGTCACTGTAGACATGCTGAGCAAGGGTGGTTTTACCGATGCCGCCCATGCCTACTATGACAAGCACATCCGGCTTGTTACTGCTGTTTGGATGATCAGATAGCACCCATTTCATGATGGCTTCCTTGTCAGCATCCCTGCCATGAATAACAGATTCCTCGGGAATTGAGCTTGTCGGTGTCCTTTGATATGATAGTTGTTCTTCAGTACAATCTATCAGACGAAGGGCATCCTTTTGTTCGACTAAATCTTCAAGTGTTCCGAGGATTTCTTCCAGCTTCTCCTTTTTTCCTGCTTTAAATGCATTATGACAGGATGCAGAATCTTGCATCTTCTCCAGAGTGGTTTGAGATTCTGCTTCTATCTTCGATCGCTGAACTTCAGAAGCAATCTCATCCAAGAGGTCTTCAGCTTCGTAGACAACATCTTTAAGCTCATCAAGCCATTGCTTCACGCAAGGGTCAGTGTGCTGCTTATCGTCTGCATCATCAAGAACTTTGTTGATAGTGATCATTTTGGTCTTCAGTTTCTTCAGTAGCTGAGCATTGAGTTTTTGGCCCTTGAAGAAGTCCAAGACTGAGCGAGAAGCCATCCGATCGAATAAAACCTGTAGGGTGGCTGAGAGAAATGCCCCGCCAACCAGCGCTCCAGCCATGATATACGTGTGTAGGACTTTCCTCTCTTCGGCCAAAAAGCAAATCAAATGAGTGTAAAAGAGTTTAGAAGCCGATAAAAAGAAAGAGCTGAAGGGTCTTTTATGACTTCTTATTGAGGACTCGGTGCTTAAAAATTTAGTTGGTATTAAGAAGTTACTCGATATGCATAGTGAAATTTGTTCATTCTTCTTGACTAATTGGAATGTTCAAAGAATGGATATGACTTTTTGTTTTTTTTTTGGGTTTTTGACAAGTGGAATCAAAATGATGAGTAAATTGATAATAATAACAAGAGGTAGTAAAAAATTAAATAAATAATAAATAAATAATATTTTTTAATAATTAATTAAAAATATAAAATATTAATTAAAATATATCAAAAATAAATAAAAATTTATATTAAAAAATTTATATTATTATTATTATTATTATTCAAAATAAAAAAATTAATACTTCAATAAATTGAGAAATAAGAGAAAATATATACTCTTTTTTAATTCTTTTCATGTTCTCAAATAAAAAATATATATTAAATTAAATAATAATTATAATTAAATTTTTATATAATAAAATATATAAAATTCATAATTTTTATTTATTCTCAATCTAATTTAATTTTATTCTTATTTTTCATCGATAACAAAATTATAAATAAAAATTTGATAAAAACCCTATTTTTATAATTAATATTTTTTTTAATGTACTAAAATAAAATAAAAATTAACTTTAAAAAAATTTAGTGATCATTAAATATGATAGTAATAATAATAGTAATAACAGTAATAATGATAAAAAATAAATATCTTAAATTTAGAAGAAAATTTTAATATATCACTCAAAGTATCTTTTTTAATTTGAAATTGAACTAATATATTTTTTTTAAATCAGATAAAAAAAAGTTCATAATTTTTTTATAATAATCTAAAAAATATGTTATTTTTAATTTATTATTTTTCTTTTAAGATTCCTCTTTTTTGTATTTCTTGTTGTAACGTGGTTGAGATTTTACAATATTAAAAATGAAAATTAAATACACGATTACTACTTGAAATTCTAAGGTGGAACTTACATAAACTTGAAAATTATGATTAGCTGGTGAGGGTATGAATTAACGATGATAATTCGTACAGAACAAGAAAAAAATTGGTATTAACTTTTTTTAGTTTTTTTAACTTTTTAAAATTTTTTATTTCAGTGCTAAAAATAAACGAAACAAAAAAAAAAAAAAAAAAAAAACCAAAGAAAAAGAAGCAAAAAATATCAAACTTACGAGAATTCGGAGGAGATAAATAATATTATCCGAGAACTTGGAGGATGATCGATGACTAAAAAAGATGCGTTCTAATAGACGAAGCCTTCCACACGGTGTGAGATCTGGGAAAGGTGACTGATTAAAGAAATAATAGCAGCAACAAAGAAATTCAGAATTCAGAGAGAGAGAACAGAATCCCTGTAATGTCAACAAAAAAACGAAAAGAAATGTTAATAGATCAAATGATCATAATATTACTGATGGAGATTTGGTAAGAAGAGGAGTCAATAGAAGCAAGAACGAAGAGAAATCAAACTGACAAGAACTTAGCATTAAAAAAAAAAAAAAAGAAGAAAAAAAACACTTAAAACTCAACAACTCAAAAGGAGTAAAATAATATGAGGTACCGATGGAGGTTTGATTCGAAAAATGGAGAAGAAGATCGATCGATCGATCGATTGATTGATATCAAACGGTTAAAGAAGAAGCATCATCAGCAGCTTGCTTGCTCGATCGCAGAGCTTGACTTTAAGATCTTGCCGCGGCAGCAGTGATTGCAGGTTGCAACAACAAAAATTTAGAGAGAATTTCTGCGAAGGAAGTAGGAAAGGGATCGAAGGGGTAGCTTGCTTGCTTATAACCTAGAGCCTGTCAAATAATATTTCACCAATCATCACCGGTATAAAAGACCAATTGGGTACTCCACCAATGGCACGCAGACTTCACTTCTTACCGCAGAGTAGATTTCGCACCACGCGGTTTCCCACCAGTGGAGAATAAGACAAATATCTTGACGACGACTTTCACCATTGGTCCCATCTTCCATTCGTACGATACATACATACATACATACATACATATATTTTTATATATATAGATTTGGCATATTATTTTGTCGGGGCCATCCAATGAACGTCATGACACGTGAGGCATTATATATCATTGACATCCCATGGATACTTTTAGGTCTGTAATTATTTTGGGTGGGCTCACAGAGCTCTAGCAATTTTGCTCTAATGCCACCATGATTTGAGAGAAAATGATGAATGGTACTTTTCATGAAAAATGAAATTCTTGCATTTCTTATGAATTATGTACAACTACTTTTTATACGCGAGTGACTGAAAATAAAACATCTATAAATAACAATAATCATAATCCTACCTAAGGAGTATCATGTATTATGTGAGAACTAAATAGCAAATTTCTAATTTTGAATGATCACAGAAAATACTTGTAACTTCTTTTTCTCGGTAGTCAATGACAGCTCGTGTCAATAGTACTTGGACCTATTATACCAAAATGGTTGTTTTTTTTTTTTTTTTTTTTGGTTTAATTGACGGTGACTAGAACTCAAAGTCAAAACCTTCGGTTTTAGAGACGACTCTAGTACTATTGAACCAAAACTCTTTGGTACAAAATAGCTTTATTCAATATGCAATATAAAGCACAAACGACAATACAAAATCTTATGGGTCTCAGCCATCTGATCTCTTTGTGTTTCTAAAAGTATCAAATTGTTGGGAGATGTGTAAGACGTAGGGCAGAACCACATCTGTGAATAGAAATATTCTCCACCATGAAATTTGGAATACCTAAATAATGCCTCTATATGTATTTTTTTTTTTTGCAAATCATTTACATAAATGAACCCACAAACCTTTTAGTTTTATAAGCTGCTAAGCATGCAACTATAACATGCTACATAAATCAAAGTTTTGGACAAATAAATAGTTTTAACAGTGCACACAAAAGATGAAGATGCAAAACTTCGTAGTACTCTCGGTGGGCGGTGGGACTCCTTTTTCTTCAAGGGCCTTATTGGCTTTTTCCTCGAATCATTGTGAGCTTTTAGTTCCATAAACGACCGTTCAAGCCTCTCAATACAGAAAATTAGTAAGCAAATTAGATATATAACAATACCACATTCTACTAGCCAATGACAACAACATTTAATAATGGAGTTTATGCCCCAAAAAAGAGAGTAAAATACACAAAAGGAAAAAGGAAATCTCTTGGATACATTTTTAATATAATTAACAAAAGTAAAACTCATCTTTTCATAAAGAGAGCAATAAGAGGTGATTACTCGCTTGGATGCATGAGAGAGATGTTAATCATAACACTTGCAACTTCTATGGACCAATGAAAAGTGTGA
The DNA here is from genome assembly GCA_019804595.1 of Bruguiera parviflora. Classification (NCBI taxonomy): domain Eukaryota; kingdom Viridiplantae; phylum Streptophyta; class Magnoliopsida; order Malpighiales; family Rhizophoraceae; genus Bruguiera; species Bruguiera parviflora. Next base: position 9,501,982 of record CM034046.1, read on the forward strand.
AAATAATTTGACCTATTGTGAAACTCTCTTGAATAATTTAGCAAAAAGTTCAAAGTTCAAATTGAAAAATGGCCAATTAATCTAATCTTATATATTCAATTTTTCTTCCACTTTAAAAGCTATTAAGCAAGTGGCTATTCTTACTTGAACCAATATAGCACACTAGAAGTTGACTCACCCTATGATATAAGAGTCCAAAAAAATTATAAACTCACTATTCTAAGAATTTCTCAGTTCATTCAAACAATAAACTTAATTAATAATGTTGAAATTTTTTTTTAATAATATTCTTATTAAGAACTCAATTATTATATGGTCTACTTGATTAATAACGAAAAAATCTATACATTATTGCACTAATTAAGAACTATAGTTTTAAATGTAATTTAGATAATAATGAACATGTCTAATTTAAATTAAAAAATTGTGTACATATATATATATAATTGATTTACTTTTTTTCTAACATACATAAAAATTTTATTTAAAGCTGTACAATTACAATAAAGGTTAGAAAATAGAAATTAGTTAATAGGTTAAGGCAAACTCTTCTTATGCATCAATCATTTCGATTTCTATGAATATATGTATATTATTTATGGTGTTATTTATATAAAAATATTCAATTTTAAAATCAAAAAATTAATATTTTATAATGATAAATTTATTTAAAAAATTAATAAATGATACTAAAGTTTATAGTTTTAAAGTTTAAATATTTTTTATGTATGATATAAAAAGTATATACCTAATTTATAATTATTCTTTGATAATCCTTTAAAGCCAAGTTTGATTTGTTTGGCTTTTATATTAAAAAAAAAGAAAAAAAAAAAAAACAAAATCATACAATGTTATATAATGGGTAATGTCACATGACTACTTTTTTTTCTTCAAATTTCTGCTTTTGGGATGACATCAAAACACTTCTTAGTTTTAGTTAATCCCATATACAAGAATACAAGTATTTTCATATAATTATGCAAAAGTAAAGTAATAAAAATAGTAAGTATAAGAACCTTCCCAACCTTTATATTTTTTTCACAAAAACATACAAAAGATACAATGTCCACATGTTTCACTCTTTAGTTATATGTGTGAATCTCTCTCTCTCTCTCTCTCTCTATTGTAAGCCCTTAGTTACCTATATTTATTTGCAGAGTTTGCAATTGATATCTCTATTTATTTAGGTTATTCATAACTTACTTGCCAAACCAATCATACTTTAGTGGATACATGAGTTTATTACTTTACAGTTTAAGAAAGTGCCCTTATTTGCCTATTTTTATACTCCATGTCTAAGTGTCTTAAATAACATTCTTTGACCTATATTCTCATACTTAGATGGTACAATCTACCCACTCCAAGTTGCCTACAAATGATCCTACATTTTTTTTAGTAGTAACACAATATTTTGCTATCTTTAAGGAGAGTTAAAACTTAAAAAGCTTGATTAAAACACAAGTTGCCCATTAGTCATATACCAACGTTATTATGTAGCATTACCTAAGATCTCCTTATTTTCATGGGCTTAAGGTCAAGTTTCCTCATTGCACACTCCTAAACTAGTTGCCTTATGAAGCATACCTAGATTGTACATGCATGTTGTGTAATACATCATTGGCCTAGATCCTAACTCGTATGCCAACATCTAGTGATGCCTTAACCAATCCTTGGAATACATATTAGCTAATTTTCCTTATGCACTTGTAGCATTGGTCTAGACCTCTATCTATGTACCAATATTGGCCAACTTTCAAATGAGACATGTATAACCACCTAAAGAGTATTATAGAATCTAACTATCTGATAGAAAGAGATATTAATATATTTAATTGGTCATTCAACTACTAACAGCATATTGTCATGCTATTACTGCATACTGTCATGTTTTTATTGCATACTGCCACACTAATGATCTTTAATGATCTACGATCATGATGTCAAATCTTTATCTAATTTCTACAGGTAATTTCAATAAAAGGGTAAGAGAGAAGAAAGGGAGAAAAAGATAGAGAAAAAGAGAAAGTAATTGAAAGAAGAAAATAGGGTTAAAGAAAATAAGAAAAGGATAGAGAGAAAGAGAGAAAGTAATTAAGTGAAAGAAATAGAATTTTGAATTATTTCATTATCTATCCATCTCTTATATATTAGTATTTATATATATAAATCTACAGTAGGCTCTTATTATATATTACCTAACCTATTATTTTTATACTGTTAGACTAACCTTGTCATTGGCAATAGACTTAGAGTATGGATCCTAACACCTCCCTTGGCTCAAAATTGTCCTTGTCCTTAAGGACTTAGCAATCCCTAAATGGTGGCTAAGTGGCCACCAGGGTGTCACCTTTATCCTTGCCTTCCAATGCATAAAACAACTTCTAGGAGCATCGATGACCATATGTATACTTGTAGAGCATTCAGATTTTGAAATTAGCTTTATTAAAGTAGTTCATAATCTTTCTTTTCTCTACCTTAGCTTTTGTAAATTCAGTCATCACTATTTATGGTCTTTCTTTTCTCTCTTTGGCATTTGTCTAATGCTTTTCCAATGACGAAGTTAATGAACTCCAAGGCATATTCTTGGATGGTCTCTTTTGTATCTTTGGAGATTTTTTTGTTTTCTGGAATCATTTTATTCATGATTTTTATTTGCTATATAAAGGAAGTGATCTTACTTTTTATTATTGTTGTGGTTGTCATAATTATTGTTCTTTAAACATGGGTTTTTGGGCTTCCAATGTTTACACCATTTTCATGGCTCTTATCTTCCATTCCTTCTTTCTTTCTCAGCATAGCTTCCATAAGGTAAGTATAGATACATTGGTTTTTAAGTGTTGAGAACTTTTATGGACTTAAAACAAAAGGGGGGAAGGAGCATGAAAGTAAGCGAAAAAGAGAGAAAAACAAGACTCAGCTACTTTAAACCTATTAAGGTCCTATGGACTCATTCTCACCTTTTTTGTGTGAATAATTTAGTTAATTGGAATGACTTTATCCAATCTAATTTAACTTTCATGATTCGTAATTCCTTTTTAATGCCTTTGTTTTTATTTTATCCTATATATATAAGCTATATATAGTTATCATTACAACTAACTTTTCTCTTAGTTAACATGGTTTATTTGTGGATTTTATGGCGAACTTGGGACAACTTTGGCATTATTGAGATGCTTAAATAAATAAATGCCTTGTTCTTGTTTAATATACATTACATGCAGTATTAGTCTTTTTAAGAAAAATAAAAGTAAAGTATATTTTATTATTATATATTGATTGTAACTAAATTCATAATTAAAATTTTAATTAATAATATTACTATAATAATTATAAGCACTAATCTTGAAGGGAAATTTGCTCAAGTAAAAAAATAATATCTAAATTTGAATAATTAATTGAGAGAAAGAAAAGAAATGATAATATAAGTCAAATATATTTGATTTTATAGTATAAAAAAAAGGACTAATATATGATGAAATTCTAACTATATTAAAATACTAACAAAAATTGCAAATCAATTATTAAGTTTATTTCAAATATTATAAAATGCAAGAATCTACTAAAAAAATTATAAAATTAAGCAAATGCTAACATGTTAGTAATTTTTGTTGAATGAATTACAAATATCACCCACTTTCTTTAAACTTTGACAATAGCCCATATGATGCGCATAATTAATATTTTTTGTGTTGTTAATTGGTAATTAGTATTCAGTAATTGGTGTTATGAAAAAAATTGATAATTATGTTATAATGTTGGCATTTAATCTTAAAAGTAGTTTAAAGTTGACATTATTTTAATTGAATGAAATATAATTTATATTAAATTAGTTTATGACTACTAATTATAAAATGGTATCATTTTATTAAGTAATAATGTTACTAATTATTATACATGAAAAAATATATAATCATGTAATTATTTTTTGGTTAAAAATGTATTTTCTTTTGATCATTTGTTTTAATAAAGTGATAATTGTTTAACCTTTGCTAATAACAACTCATAAGATGTCCTATGAGAGACTTATAAATGATCGAGAAAAAGTTTGTTTTAAAGTTTGGATAAAGTGGTTGATTGTTATTGAAATTGATTGGGAATAGTAGTCATAATTAATACTCTTAATATTTTTTGGAAATTTATTATGAAAATCCTAAAATTAAGTAATATTACCATGTAAGCATTTTTAACTCCAAGAATTGCTTAAATCATCCACTCTCTCTTAAATTTGATAATACTAATATACATATAGATATTTATATATCTATTTAGTTCATGTTTGCAAGGGAATTTGCACATTTTTTATTGTTTTAGTCCAAATAAAATCTATCATATCTCCGACACAATTAGACTTCATTGATTTCTTATTGTATCTTTATTTTTTGTTCAAAATAAGTAAGGTACATGAGAAAATCTCAATTTATTTTGAGCCCTTAATCACTTCAACAAGTAGCTAAGTTAGCATCCTATTTAATTCTTAAATTTCTTAACTAGAATCACTTTATGGTTACTTTAATGTAGTTGAACTTTTTAATAACCAAATGCTCCCATTAATTTAAGTAGAATGAAACATGTGATTACATACCTTAACTCTACAATTTAGTAAACCACTTAGCTCATCATTTTCTAATTCATCTTGAATTAAAAGGCTTATTCAATTACACTCCTATAAAACATTCATTCTTTTCAAAACATAATATTTCATTAATCTAATTTACTTACATTCTCTTATAATTGCTCATTAATGAATATGATGCCTTTTGACAAAAGTACTCAAAATACATTCCTTCTATCTTTAGACATAAGTTTTACTCTTTAGTGAAAGGTTATGAATAATAATAAATGATATTTAGAACTACAAACTATTTAGGTAAGATTTTTACTTGTATTTAGCTCATAAGGTGTGAAATGGTATAATTCAAACTACAAATTTAAAATATATTAAATGCATTCTCTTTGGCATCTTGCAAGTATGATATTTGCAAGTTTCTTTTTTACATTATCATTAGCTTGAAAGTTTTTATAACTTGCAATTCCACTCATTACAATAATACTTTATTGTAAAGTCATTTACATAGCTAGTTACATTATTTTTAGGCCTTCAAATTTTGCAAGTTTACTCTATTGGACAAGAGTTATGTTCATGTAAAAGTAAACTCTACACCCAATGTTTATTATAATGGGTATTATAATGTTTGAATAGATACCTATGCTTTAATTATCAAATTCTCTTAACATAGAGAGAATTAAACTTTCAAATTTTGCAAGTTTACTCTACTAGACAAGAGTTAAATTCTCTAAGCTTAAAGAGGATTAGGCTTTCAAGTTTTTGACCTTTTAATTTTTTGTACACAAAGTTGCTATTAACAAACTTAAGGTCTCATTTTCACACAAACAAACAACAAAATCATGTATGTTTTATCAAAAAGCATACAAATAGGCTCGTATTTACTTTGATACTAATATTAGAAAGTAAAAGTATAATTTTTTTATGAAATATACTGAAAAATTATAAATACCTCAACCGCGAGTTCATTCTATAATCTAAGATCTTGGAGTTAAATCACTAACTTTTTAGTATTACGAACATCCCACGGTTAGAATGAAGTTACATGGAAAGTTATTCATTTTTCACAATTCAAATACATTAGAATGTGAGAACAACTTAGACTTTCTCACTTTGCAATTCAATCTCTTTTTATTAATCAAAGACTGATAAGAAGCTCTTTATATAAGAGTAATTAAGGACTTTTCAACTTTTCTCTTGCAGCTCATTAGTTTGTCCACCAAGTGTGAATCCGAATCCATAAATCAACATGAACTCTACCAAAAAGAACCAGAGACAAGACAACCAATTATCAGCCTACAGTCCAAGAACCAAAAGGGATAAAAAGAAAGGAAAATGATGTTGAATGGAAATAACTTGTTGAGATCCTTCTGTGATGATATTGGAGCACTTCTGCGCTGCAGCCTACTAGAGTTGTGCAACAAGGAGTTCATTCCATTTGTCTGGAACGCCAGGCAAGCACCAATGCGGGCAATCATCTATCCCATGATTTGCCTTGATGATATGTGAGCTTCATCCCTCAACTTAGAAAGACCTGTTATGTCCAAGATTTTAACTCCTGTGCCATTAATAGCAGCTTCAACAAGCTGATCACTCGGTCCATCTTGCACAACTTCACTACCTTTATTCATGGGAACAGCGTTAGCACAGTTACCCCCGTTGTTCCATTCTCCATTCACAAAATGCCTCGGCGAGATGGTCCTAGAGAAAGCTTTAACAGTTCTAGGACTCAATGATACTTGTGAATCAAGCCACCCAACGATACTGCAATTTGTGAAGTTCTTCGCATTCCCGATTCTTGCCAATTCACTATCCTCATTCGGCTTCCCATTTACGTACATAACCCACCGGTTTTTTCGAAACTTCCCCTTGTTCCAATGGTGTCTTGTTTTGAGAACTATCACGTCAAATTGGTCGAAGAATCGGCTCAAGAATGCCGCCGGGCGGTCCAAGTGCATCGCTACTTTGCCGCTGCCTGCAAGGTCTGTATCGTTTACGGGCTCTAAATCGGCAAGGCTTGACGACCAGTAATATAGGATTGTGGTGTTGGTGTTTGTGAACCTGTAGGCGGAACCAGCAGGAAGAATTGCTCCAGGGCGTTTAACGAGGCCATATTCTATACCCACATCTTCAACTGGAGAGCTTTCTGCCCCTCCTGTGGCCATACACATCAAAGACCGGAACAGCTGCCTTCCTATTGAATCTCCTATTAATGCAATCGTTTTGTCTTGCATCCTGGAAGTCATCGTCAATTAGATAATTAAACAGCTGCGCTGCATTTATCATAAATAATTCCAAATTTAAAGAATAACACTTCCTACTTGACCGATTTTCTAGACAAGCCTACCTATTCAAAAATGCAGTCGGATCAAACTCGGGCATGTTACAGTTTTCGGGTTGCCACCGGTACCTCTCATACGAAAAGTCCGTCCTTCTGGTCAGTCTACAAGCCCACATTCCAGATAGCCAGCGTCTACACCTGCATCCAGAATACCGAGGCCTCCTGTTGTCTGCCACCAATCTGCCCTGGCCACAATTACATACCGCAGGGCGAAATCATTTTGCTATCAGAAACAGAATTTGACTTGCAAAAACTTTTTTGAGTGAGAAAGGAAATCAAATAATAACTAATTGGAATTGTTGGGTGGTGAAATTTACCTTTTCTTTGGTGTGCCACTAAACCGACCACTTGACTTGTAGTTACTAAAATTGTATTGACGATATATACTTACCAAACTCGAAAAAAAAAAAAAAAGAGCACTCGTCGAATATATATATATACAAGGGAGACTATTACCAAGTGCATTGGGATCACTTCCATTCTAATATGAAGATGAGGATGTAAAATTGGTTGGCTGGAAATTAGACCTTTCTTCTTGTTTACTCTCTGCTGGGGTGTTTACACTGGAATTTCCTTCCTCCTTAAAGCCCTTTGGCCTCAAAGCCACTCCTGAAACATCTGTGGCTTTGGTATCCGCGTTAAATTCTTTGCCACAAGATCAAAAGATGACTAGAAGGCATGAGCAGAAGCATTATTCTGCAAACCAAAAGGCAAGTATAGATGCGTGCCTGTACTGACTAATTGAAGCAACATTAATTAATTTCTGTATCCCTTTGTTTTTCTAATGAGAATCATTTAGAATGTACGGTGTAACAGGGAGTGTAGTTCTTCGTTGTCCAATAACTCTCTTCATCCCCTTTTAATAAATGTAATTTTAAGACCTCCAATCTAAGCTAAAAGTTTTTCCTTTTCTTTTCATCTTTTTGAACTTGTTGTGCTATCAATTTCCTGAACGTCCCCTTTTCAATGAACTCCCTCCTACATCATAATGTTATTTTCAGAGATCTGAATTTAAATTAAATCTACATCTTAGAAGGAGTAGGTCTATTAAAAACAGAAGATGGCATTTATTATTATGTAACTCAAGATCGATCACTAAAACGGATCCAGCCTGCTTCGCGTATGTACGCGTCGCGTTGCTTTTACTCCTTGATGTTCAGTGATGACATCTTAATTACTCCTTGTATGCAGATGCAGGTACAATGCATTCACTAAAATCAGTACTAAAGAAAAAGCAACAGTTGTAATTAAGATGTCATCTACTAATTATAAGCGAAGCACTAATCCTCTAATTTTATTTTACTGAGAGACCCAAATCCAAAATCCGTGTGCCTACTCACAAGTCATTAACAAGCCAATTTGTGTGGTTTATATCTTCCCTCGTTCTCGTTCTGACTAAATAATAAGAAATGAATGCGCAAACTCTTTTTTTTTTGGTTTTTTGATAAATATTCCTTATTATTTAGTCTAACATCGGAGATCATTATACTTGGTCTTTTCATTTTTCATTCCTACGAAAAAAGTAGAAGAATGTTTATCTTAAAACAAAACATATATTGCTATATTACTTTTAAAAAATGGATAGAAATGCAACGGAAGGATTAATAACAAAAAACCAAAAAACCAAAAAAAAAAATGAAAGAAACCACTTGAATCCCACCAAGCTTAAAATATGTGGGGGCGTCAGTAAAAGGAAAAAAAAGAAAAAAAACGATTGTTGAATGACAAGAGAATAATAAACCATCTTTTTGTTCGATATGGACAAAATCCAACTGGGAAACAAACCTGTAGAAGAAGTCGCGTTGTAAGCTGACGTTCAAGGAAGAGCAGCGTAGCATTCCTTTGCCTAGTCCAAACTCCTTTCATCGTCTTTCTTTTCATGTAATTTAGACAACCGGTAAACCAGATTCCAACTCCTTCATATACACCATATGTTTTCAAATTATTGCTATATAGTTCTTGCTTTTTCATTTAAGCTTCAATTGCATTTATGAAATATGAATGGACCCCGTGTGTTGCAGCACCAGAAAAGAAGAACAGGAACTATAGCTCTCTCTCTCTCTCTCTCTCTCTCTCTCTCTATATATATGTATATATATATATTCATGGCTATTTAATCTAGTAGTCTTCATAAATATGGCATATACTACAGCCGAGTACTAAATTCGGTAGAAAAAATTTCCATGTCAACGTTTTATATTCAAGACAAAATGTTATCTCACCATTTATGCTATTGCTGGACGTTCCAAATTTCATAAAAGCAAAGAAGAGACCCCTTTTTCTTTTTTTTTTTTCATTTTTCTTTTCCATTTTCTTTTTGCACGAGTTATACTTGGCACATATTATTGTTTTATTTCTTATATCGAATAATCGAAAGGAAGAAGATGAGTCGGCCTATGATTTTTTTTTTTTTAACAATAATAAACGTATCTTAAATATATTAATCATCACATTTATATATTAAAATTAAAAATTTCTTATTAATATACCCTTTTAACTTTTTTTTTAATAAAGACTTTATACTTAAAAAATTTGAAATATAATAAATTTCTTTTTCATTTAATTTTAACGGTAACAAGATTAAATTTAAAATTTAAAATTTTAATATAAATTTTTATTTATTAAAAAATAAATAATTTAATATAAAAAATATACTGAATATACCTCCAAATATTTATAATATTTTACCAAAAAGAACAGGAGCTATTATAATAGCACAATCTATTATTTGATCAAACAATAATTGCAAAGCAGATATGGTTCAATCCAACGCCGGCAAGGCTGAACCACCAGAGTGTGAGAGAGGGGCTCATTAATGGCTCCTCCGGCACACCCATTATTTTCCTATCCGAAAGTTTCTTTAGAACTAAAATTAAGACAGTAGTTGTTAAAAAATAAAATATTTTATAAAAATAAAAGTATAAAAATAAAAAATTTATGAAATTTAAATGTTTTTACTTTCACAATCTCACTAAATTTTAATTATTATTATATACAAAATAAAATAACTCTAAAAAAAAAAGAAATTATATATTTATTTAATATAATATTAATCACTCTGAATTACTCATGCGATAATTACGACATTTCTTTTTAGCAGAGGAACATTCGGAAAACGAGGAATGAGGTGTGTACGGAACACGCGGTGCGGGATCCGCGGCTGACGCTCCGCCGAGTGGCCAATGATGTCAACGAACGAATGCTAGCAGAGGCAGTTCCAGCCGCCGCAAGACCACCTCCAATCACCAATAATACGGCGGCGGAGGAGCCACCAACGCAGGGTGGCCTAAAGATAAATTACGATGCATCTTTCAAAGCAAAGACAAGGGAGGCCGCGCTTGCAATTGCGTGCAGGGACCACAGGGGGAAGGATCATAGAGGGCAGAGTAATGACTACCAAATTCAATTCTGCAGTAAGGGAGGGCTGCGTAATGGCCAATTGTCTCGGCCGGGCGGGGGGGGGGGGGAACAACCGTTGAGACTGACTCTTTCGATAGCGTCCAAGGCATGGAAGGGCAGCACCCAGGGGGGTTGCTGCGGGAGCCATGCCATGCTGTACTTTACTTTCACTTTATATAGCCTAGGCATACAAAATAAATAAATATAAGTAAAAAGAAATAATTTTGTACGTTTCAAATTGTGGGCATTCTACGATTCTTCGAGTTCGTTCAAAATTCATTTGTACAAACTAAATTTTTGGTTTGCACAGAATGAGGAGGACGAGGATGGAGATTTTGGGTTTAGGGGAAGGAAATTCATATCAAATCGATTAGTTTTGTTCCGGTGTTTCTCGGTATTTAATCGATTTCTATTTGCAAACCGTGAAAACCAAAACTTCTATTATTAAATAACAGAGAAAAAAAAAAGAAAGATACAGTTAGTCCGTAAACGAATGCGATTAAATTTTCTCTTAATTTAATTGTGGTGGGGAGGGGGGGGGAAGTTCGGAGTCTAGCAGCTAGAGACGGCGGGGAGTTATTCTGCGTGCGAGGCTATGGTGGCTGCGGCGTGTTTGCGTGAATTTGAGGAGTATCTTCTTTTCGACATGATATGCAAAATTACGGCACCCTTGTCTTAATCCTGTCTATTAAGAGTAGGACTTAGGCTTCGGTCGAGTTGCCTCTCTCTCTCTCTCTCTCTCTCTCTCTCTCTCTCTATATATATATATATATATATATATATATTGTGTTGGTTTTGGTTTTTGTGTTTTTTCTGTCACCTCGGCTGATTTCACGGCATTCCCGCAGCCGACTGCCTCTGTCTCTCTCTCTCTCTCTCTCTGTCTCTGGACCAGGGGAAGGCCCCCCTCCCCAGTTTCCTTCCCGCACACAGACAAGTCAAACACACGCGCAATCTTTCTCCTTCTGTCTCTTGTAAATTCTTTGATCATTCTCGCAGGAGTAAATGTGATGTCGGGTTATTAAGAATAATGAGAGTTCAATTCAAATATAATCATTGAACCCAGCTCCCCTGTGATCTCCCATCTTCGTGTCTTCCCCCCACCCTCCTCCCTTCTCTGCTCTCTCTCTCTCTCTCTCTCTGTGCGTAAATTGCAAGTAACATCAATCAATCAATCAAACAATCTTCTGATCTCCTCAAGTCCGAGGAAATGATGAACGCATAACGTTACAAACCCAGATCCCGATTTCTTTAATTTTTCTTTCGCCACATCGGGAGGTAAAAAGCAATTCTGTTCTCTCTATGGCTAAGCTACGCTAATTAGCTAAATATGTTGTCTTCTCTTTCGACATGGATGCGACGTTTCTTTCTTTTTTTTTCCTTCTTAATGTAACGGTGTAAGGCGGATCTGATTGCTGTGTGACTGATTGGACTGGAGGGAAGGATGCCATGTTGAAAGTGAAATAATAATACAGATTTGCAACCAACCGGGTTGCTTTTATATTTGTTTCGCTGATCTGGACACTTTCTTCGCGTTCCAACTTGTTTTCTCAATTCAATTCAATCCATTCGGTCTTTCCCTTTTTCTTTTTTGTGTGTTTTGTGTTTTTGTTTCGCATTGTGATTGTAGTACGTGTCTGTTCTTCCGCTTGGATTGGATTTTGAGCTGTTTCAGGAACTCTGTCTTGTGTTATTGTCCCTTTCTAAGCTTTTTGGTACATTCTAATTTTTGAATCTCCAAGCTTTTCTCTCTCTCTCTCTCTTCAAGCCCATTTCTACGGGATCATCACTCCCTGGTGGATGCTGGCTTTCATCGTTGAAAGAAACAGATGTAAATGCTCAAAGATGATGTCCGTTGTCCACCCGATGCCAAAGCCAGTCTTTTGGTTCGGATTTCTCTTTGTTTTGTGCTTAGGACCTCTAGTCTGTTCTTGATCTAACAATCCATGTTAAAATGCAAAATACATGTGTTTCTATTCTGTTTAAGGCTTCTGATATCTGTCTATATTGCTAGAATTGGACTTATGGTTGGCAGGGCAGTATTCAAAGTGTCTATGCGGGAGGTTATTACGTTTAGTTTTATGCAGGGTTTTACTTTTGTTTACCAGGTGTTGGACCGACAAGAATTGATCGACGAGAGTAAAAAAATGGCTTTGGGGAAATATTCCAGGATAGACAATCGAAGACAATCATCAAGTTACTGCTCGACGGTGAGCACTGTGGTTCTTGTGGGACTCTGCTTGGTTGGAGTATGGATGATGACATCGTCGTCGTCGTCTTTTGTGGTTCCTGGTCAAAATGTAGACGTCCCTGCTCAGGAAGACAAAAATGATGTAAAGGAACCCGTGACTGAGAGCAAGGAATCCAATACTGGGCAATTTGAGAATAGCCAGGCTGACTTGACTAATGATGCAACAAAAGGAGATGGCAGTGTGGGTACTGGTCCGGGAAAAAATGACTCCAATGCAAAAGAAATCCAGGATGAGAAGCTAGAAGAGAAGCCTGACGAGAGACCGAAAGAAAGAACTGAAGAAAAGCCTGATGAGGATACTACTAATTCTGATAAGTCATACAAGACTGAAAGTGGGAAAACTACTACGGATTATTCCAAGACATCAGGCGGAGAAACAGATGCGGAAGCTGGAGAGGGAAAATCGGATAAGGATGAAAGTAACATGGCTGGGCAGGAGGATTCCAAAGAGAATTCAATGGAGAGCCAATCCGATTCGGTCGAGACTGAAAAGAAATCTGATTCTGATAAGCTCGAGAAGAAGAAGCGTGAAACTGATGAAAATGAGACAAAATCCGATGAGAAATCCGGGGAAGCAAAGGATGAGGATGCAGGAAATGGCCAGATCAAGGAGAAGCTGGATCAAAATGAAAACGAGGAATCAGAGAAGAGCACTGATGGGCAGGCCAATAAACAAAGTTCAAGTAAGGCATTTCCTTCCGGGGCTCAGTCAGAACTTCTGAATGAAACCACCACACAGAGTGGTTCGTGGTCGACTCAGGCTGCAGAATCTAAGAATGAGAAGGAGGCTCAACTATCTGCTAACCAACAAGCATATAATTGGAGACTCTGCAATTCCACTGCTGGTTCTGATTACATCCCATGTCTTGACAATTGGCAAGCAATTAACAATCTTCGTTCTACCAAGCATTACGAACATCGAGAAAGACACTGTCCTGAGGCAGCTCCGAAGTGCCTTGTTCCTCTTCCCGAAGGATATAAACGCCCAATTGAGTGGCCCAAAAGCAGGGAAAAGGTGTGAGAAGCTTAGCACATGCAACACCTTGACGTTTCTCCTTTCACTCATGATTAATAATCTGCCTCTCTCTTTTCCACAGATTTGGTATCATAACGTTCCCCACACCAAGCTTGCAGAAGTTAAGGGGCATCAGAATTGGGTGAAAGTTAATGGTGAATTCCTGACTTTCCCTGGCGGTGGGACCCAATTCAAGCATGGTGCTCTACATTACATCGACTTCGTAAATGATGTGAGACCATTTCAAAATAATCTATTCCTTTTCTATAAAAATATGGAATTTTATGTGCACAACGTATTAATATTTTATCATTTTCTATTCACCAATGCATTTGAACTTGTAGCTGCATGTATTCGCTTGGGTTATGATTTACATCTACTGAAGTTTAATTTCTACTATAATCTACCATGTCTGATTTCAAGCTATGCATAGGATTGTCTATGTGGTTCATAGTATTATTGTCTCAAAACAATCATGCACATTCATTTTTCATTTCAGTTGGATATTGCAGACTTGCTAGAGCGTGGAGCATCTTGCTTATGCTTGATGTAGCATAGTCTCAGTTTCAGAATGATATGTAGGTTATATCCAAATTCTTTGCAAAATGGGGTCATTATTCAAGGTTGCAAGGACTGGTTCTAAGGATGTGATTTATATTCAGTACCCAAACAGGAGCTGATTTTAGGGAAAAAGTTCTAGTTAGAGGTTAGACATGGCCGTGGTTTTCATAGAGCCATGCTTATATTAGGCCTGCCTTACAGTTGAAAGATCATCTTGGCACACACTGTTTTACCATCCCTCTTGGAGAGAGACAGAAAAGGTAGAAATCTGGTGTTCTGTCATCCCCAAGTTTTCTCATGCTTGCAAAACCACAGATTGCCTTTGCATGGGAAAAAGATTTAGCATTCACTTCATTCACTGGACAAGGAAAAATCATGAACATTTAATGTGTACTTTGTGTGCTTTTATGAGTATTTCTTGAAGTGGAGGTTTTTATTTTGTAGTCTATTACTGACATTGCATGGGGAAAACGCACCCGTGTGATATTGGATGTGGGATGTGGTGTGGCAAGCTTTGGAGGCTATCTCTTTGACAGAGATGTACTCACAATGTCATTTGCGCCTAAAGATGAGCATGAAGCTCAAGTGCAATTTGCCCTCGAGAGAGGCATCCCTGCTATATCAGCAGTGATGGGAACGAAGAGACTTCCTTTCCCAGGAGCTGTATTCGATGCTGTACACTGTGCACGCTGTAGGGTCCCATGGCATATTGAAGGTAGGAACCCATTTGTGCATGTCGTTGTCGAATGAGGTTATCACATCTAAGCTGTTGATTTTGCTTTGGCTGCATTCTTTAATTTATGACCTCAGCAAAATCTTCTGGCAGCTATTATTCATAAGTTATCTTCGTTGGATTAATTCCTTTTCCCTCCATTTGTGGTGTTTTATGGCAAATAAACACAGAATAGAAGAATTTTCATATAATATATATCTTGATTAACAGTGAATAATTGCAGGCGGTAAACTTCTCTTGGAGCTGGACCGTGTGTTGCGTCCGGGAGGTTTGTTTGTGTGGTCTGCTACCCCTGTATATCAAAAGCTTGCTGAAGATGTTGAAATCTGGAAAGGTACATAATTATGGCGAAAAATCTTCTTCCGTTGAACGATTCTTAACTTCTGCATTTTGTGGATACTGTTTGCAGCCATGACTGAACTTACAAAAGCTATGTGCTGGGAAGCTGTGTCTATTACTAAGGATACAGTCAATAGAGTAGGCATAGCTACATACAAGAAACCTACGTCTAATGACTGCTATGA
Source organism: Bruguiera parviflora (assembly GCA_019804595.1). NCBI lineage: Eukaryota > Viridiplantae > Streptophyta > Magnoliopsida > Malpighiales > Rhizophoraceae > Bruguiera > Bruguiera parviflora. Next base: position 9,517,370 of record CM034046.1, read on the forward strand.
GAAAAGATCGCAACAAGAGCCTCCCATCTGCAAAGAATCTGATGATCCTAATGCAGCCTGGTACCTTTTGTCAGAAACTGGGAGAAATAAGTTTTGAAAATTCTGCTTCTGAAATTTAACTTTGGACGTTTGCCTTGCTTTTAAGTTTTTCCCATAACTTTCTTTTGCCAAAAATCTTCTGATTCTAAACCATGCCACATGGAAAAGAAAATAGAGTGGACATAGTGACACCCCAAGGGCATTACCCGAAGGATAGTGCTCTTTTAATTTATTTCTCGAACAAATTGTTTCCAGAAAATTTTCAGCACTCATTATTTTTCAGTGACTTGTAGCCCACGTCTTTAAATTGATTCCTGTTGTTAGGAACGTGCAACTGCAAGCATGCATGCACAAGGTTTCAGCAGATTCCCAGCAACGCGGGTCTCAGTGGCCAGAACATTGGCCTGCAAGGCTGGAGAAACCACCTTATTGGATGTTGAGCTCCCAAGTTGGAGTTTACGGTAAAGCAGCACCAGAGGATTTCGCTGCAGACTATGAGCACTGGAAGCGGGTTGTGTCCAAGTCATACCTCAATGGAATGGGAATTAATTGGTCATATGTGAGAAATGTCATGGACATGAGGTCTATTTATGGAGGGTAAGCATAATGATCCTTGTCTGTTAATGGCTTAATTATATGAATGATCCCTTGTATATTTTTACTTTTTTTTTTTTTTTTTTTTGTTTATTTTTCTTTCTCTATGTCCATTTTCATGTCCGTGGCAGGCAGATATCTGTGTTTAAGGTCCTTGTGCTGGCTTCCTGTTATCATCATAAAACTAGTCATTTTCACCAAATGTTCTCCTGATATGATGATTACGTACATGGCATAAAATGCGTTGATCCTTTTTCCTTGAGTGATCATCAAGATCATTGTCAAGTTTCACGTGAATTGAAAGTTTCTAAGAATTTTTCTCACCTCATTTTGTTGGTTCTAACGTTGTTGCTGTGCCTGCAGTTTTGCTGCAGCTTTGAAGGATTTGAACGTGTGGGTTATGAATGTGGTTACGGTAGACTCCCCAGATACCCTGCCTATAATTTATGAACGTGGGCTGTTTGGTATTTATCATGATTGGTGTGAATCCTTCAGCACCTACCCTAGATCTTATGATCTTCTTCACGCGGACCACCTTTTCTCAAAGGCTAAAAAGAGGTGTGTACTCGCGAGTATACTCTCTCGTGTCCCTTGCCATTGTTGCCATCATTTGGTATCAAATTGTATTGACATGGCTAATGTCTGTCATAGGTGCAATCTAGTGGCTGTGGTTGCGGAGGTTGATCGGATTCTTAGGCCCGAAGGAAAGCTAATTGTCCGAGATGATGTTGAGACCATTAGTGAGTTGGAAAACATGGTGAGATCTATGCAGTGGGAGGTCCGCATGACCTACTCCAAGGAAAAGGAGGGATTGCTTTGTGTCCAGAAATCAACCTGGCGGCCTAGAGACTGGGAAACAATCGCATATCCAATAGTTTAAGCTCATTTCCAATAGTTCCCCCTTCTTGTTGTTGAGGCTTCATTTTCTGGGAGATTAGATGCCCTCTTTCTACCAGTTGCTCATTACAATTTCTTGGTAACTGTGTCTCCGCGTTAGCTGATTTTTTATCTTGCCAACTAGGTGCTCTTTTTCTTTCTTTCGTTCCCTTTTTTTTTTTTTTTGGTTTTTTCGTTCAGTTTTGTTTACTTCGTCCCAAGATTAGTCTGCAAATTTCTCAACCCTGAGTGCAAATTTCTCAGCAGCACTGAAGCGTGCATTGCTCTTCCTTTCCAGGGTTGATTCTTTGACCACCTAATGACTATTTGCTTTATTTTTCCGTCTATTTGTTTATTTTTTTCCCAATACAAATGAACGAATTCTGAGGCAAAGGGCTTGTTTGATGTAGGAGTGCATCCAATGGTTTGGGAATCCATTGGGGGTAACCGTGTTTGTAGATAACAGGTGCAACGTATCAACAATGGTAATGGAATCTTTGCTACTACAATTATTATCATTGTCATTTTTGCTCCGTTAACCCATTTAATGGAAGAAGCAACTGTTTTTTTTTTTTTTTTCCTTTTGTTCTTTTATTTATTTATTTATTTTACAAGAGAAGTCAAAAGACTAAGAAAGAAGAATTTAGTCATCTGGACTCAAGTACAAAATTAAGAATTTCAATAAAAATCTCTCATTCAATTGTACTAAAAATATAAAATTTAAATATAAAATATAAAACTAAAAGTTACGACAATTCTATTATTAGATGTTGTCGGCAGAATGTAGAGTGATATTTAAAATTTGACTCGTAACATTTTTTAAGCCACTTTTGCCTTTTGTTTTATCGGACTAGGATTTAAATCGTAAAATATATTTAAGATTTATATCCTAAAACTAGCACCAGATGAAAAGGCTAGGGTTCTTTTCACATTCTTTTATTATTATTTAAAAAAAAAAAAAAAAAAAAACCAACTCTGCACGTAATCCATGTTAAACAGGAATAGAGCATTTATTTATATACGAATCAAGAACAGAGGCAGTAAAAGAGGAATTACGAATCAAGAAAGTTAAATTAGATTGGATAAAGTCATTCAAATAAACTAAATTGTCCACGAGGAAAGGCGAGAACGAGTCCCCTGGGGACCTTAACGGGTTAAAAGTAGCCGAGTCCTGTTTTTCTCACCTCTTCGCTTGCCTACTTTCATGCTCCTTCCCCCCTTCTGTTTTTAGTCCATAAAAGTTCCCAACACTCAAAAACCAACGTCTCCATGGTTACCTTGTGGAAGCTATGCTGAGAAAGAGAGAAGAAATGGAAGACGAGAGCCATGAAAATGGCGTGAACACGGGAAGCCCAGAAAGCCCATGTTTAAAGAACAGCAATTGCGACAACCACAACAACAATAAAGAGCAGGATCGCTTCCTTCCTATAGCAAATGTAGGCAGAATCATGAAGAAAGTGATCCCAGGAAACGGGAAAATCTCCAAAGATGCAAAAGAGACCGTCCAAGAATGCGTCTCGGAGTTCATTAGCTTCGTCACCGGAGAAGCGTCGGACAAATGCCAAAGAGAGAAGAGAAAGACCATAAATGGTGATGATATCATTTGGGCCATCACAACTCTTGGCTTCGAGGATTATGTTTCTCCCCTGAAGCTTTATCTCAGCAAATATAGAGACATCGAAGGAGAGAAGCTGAACATGCCAAAGCAACAAAGAACAGAACAAAGGTTACAACAGCATCAACCTCAACACCACCACCAACAACAGCAACAAGAACAAGAACAAAACATGCCAGCTTACAGTAGTGTATATTCTTCAACAAGTCTCATGTCTCCTCCATCTTTTGTGGCTGCTGATCAAGCACTTTCGTTAAATTTCTCTCCCAATTCCATCTCAAAACAATTGCAGCAACAAGACCAAATCGACTCGGTCAGACACTGGTAAGAGGCGGGGCCCTGTACGTTAAAAGTACATAAAAAGAACATATGATTTAACGTTTACAATTTATTACCTGGTGATGTCATTGTAATGTAACCTATATATATGTACACATTTTCGATCAATTTTGGTGTTTGTGCAGCCTTAACAGGTAGTGGCCTGTGCAACAATGCAAGCTAGCGTTCATATGAATCTCCCGCAAACTCTTTACATTTCTCCTTCACATAATTTTCTTGTAAGGCGTGAGAGCAGCATCCATTTCTCTGTTTTTCTTCTTGTTTTTTTTTTTCGAACTCTCAAGGAACCAGCAGTTATAGCTCTCGTTTAGGTTCGATTCTATTACAGTTTTGTTTACGATTTCGATTTTGACAGGGAGAGATCTACTAAAATTTAATATATGATCTATATTTGAAGTCTCGTACAACAGTTTTAACTTTTAAATTGAATAACTTTATTAAATGCTGTGAAATGAGTTTGGGCTCAATAGGGGAGAGTAGGCAGAGTAAGGGAGCAAGCAACATCTTTACGAGCTTTTGACATCAATATTCACCCAAAACCTTAAATCTTTGGTATATGGGTTTTTGGTTCCACTTTTATATTGTTTTGCTTCTCTCTCTTTTTGATGTGATATTTGTTTTCTTTTTTTTTTTATTTTTTTTTATTTTACAAACTCACACTTAGATTTCCACAAATCTTGTAGTCAGATTGCTCCTCCAGCTGTTCCTGTTCTAACTAGAATAGTAGAACAATTCCAGTTCTTGATCTGGCTTTAGCTCGATTTAATTTTATTTCAATTTCAATTAGATGTAGAATGGTGGCAAGTCTAATTAATATGTTATATATATGTTCCAATGACAAATAATGAGAAATTGCGACGATCTAAATTTAGTACTTTTATCGACACTTTATTCGACACAAGAGACCCGTGTATCCAAAAGGATATAACATCCATTATAGTCTGTAACAAGGCAAAATACGCACAATAAAATCTGCAACACATACAAGTGAAGGCCAAGGCGACACCATTCATAAAACCTAGTTGCAAATTCAAACGTCCACATAAACTCATATTCAACCGAATACAAATTGGAGGGGAGTATATCTTAGATATCTTTGTGTTTATGTCTCTCTCTCTCTCTCTCAATTGGAAGTTTTTATTTGGTTCCTCATTTATATTGTTTGTATATGTCCTATCATCTAATGAGTTGATTACTATTTAGATGCACATGGGATATTCCATGTATGCAACTTTGTCAATGAAGTTATTTTTTATTTTTATTATTATTTATATGCATGATATTCTTATCAATAAATTTTAAAAATAAAATTTATAAAATAAATATATTTTACAAAGTAATTATAATTATAAAATACCTATTATATTAAAACATTATTCATAAATATTCTTAGTTGCTATATTATCAATATTACATATTGATAGAACTAATAAACTATTACATATTATATTCTTTGTTTAATGAAGAAAGCAATTAATTTTATAGCTTAAAGTATGAGAATAATTTAATAGATATGTGAGTGCTTATTAATGATGGTCTTAAAATCTACTACAAATGTACGAGACATTCAAGTGGTAAAATAGATATAAGTCCAAGTATCAATTCCACGAGGAGGAAATTTAAGTATTAAATTATACAAATTCTCTATATCATTTAGATAAATTGAATGAAAAAAGAGTTACCTAGGTACATAATTAAAAGTTGGTTCTAAAATGTAAACTAAAAATCAATAATAAGATTTCTAAGACTCAAATTCCATTAACTAAATACCAAAACAAACCTAATATCTAATTGTTAAAATTAAAACTTATTAACACTAATGACCGACTCCCTAAAATATATGATAATCTCTTTCAAGACTTAACAATTATATTCATATTAATTCTATATCGATTTTTGTGATTATAAAAACTAATACATGCCTATTAAGATCTATGAAATTCTTAATAATGATTACAAAAATGTGTATTTATTTCTAAATTACATAACTTAGATTTAAAACTATTATAAATTAGTATTAAACTTTTATTTTCATTCTATCATTTAATGCCTTAAATATGCAAATAATGGCTAATTACTCACATGAATGAAAATCAAAAGTATCAAATTCACTTAACTAAGAATATTCAAAACAATTAGAATACAAATTTGTTAACAGAACTTAGTAACTACATCCTTACCTTAAAATAAAAGATCTAACCACTCATGTTCATCAAAACACATTAATGAACAACTAAACAGTCACAAATATCTTAAAATAAATTAGTTAGTAATGGGAAAGAGAAAAAAGTAGGAAGGCTAGTAGTCTTTGACTCATTCACATTTGTTTTTTGTCTTTATTGCTTTTGAATCTTTTATTTGTTGTTTCATTCCATCCTTTTCCACCACTTAGAATCCCCTCCTTTTATCAGGATTTTTTTTCTTCAATATATATATTTCTCAAAACCTTAAATTGGCTAGTAAGTACGTCTCACAAAATTAGCTTCCATCTTTACTTTTTAAAACTCTTAATTTAATGTTGATTAATGTCTAAATTTGTATTACTAAAATCCAACCAATTTTCAAATATCAAAACTATAAAATTTTGAGTTGAGCTCCTTATAAAAGTTGTAGTACTATATCTTACCTTTTCGAAAAGATAAAGAATGCTTTAATCCAAGGTCTATAGCTCCAGTTATGACCTAAAAACTAAATGGTGTCTAAACTATCATAATAAAAATTCTTACTAAAATATGAAATACTTTCTGTTGCAAATCCTTTATCTTTTTAAACCCATTTAAAGCCTAATTTAACACTTAAACCTTTAAAATAACAAAGATTAGATAAATATAATTAAAACCCAAACCATTAAAATTAACTAAAGAGTTTTGAAATATCCTAAAATTATTAAAGAGTTTATATATACTAAAATTGATTTCCATCCAAAGTGATTACTTGATTCTTTTTTTTTCTCCCCTATTTTACTCTCAAAAGATGGTTATTTATATCCTAAAAATGTACATAGTAATCATAAGCAAACCTTATAGACTCTTAAGAAAAATTTCCAAAAATCTTAAAGACATTTTGACCTTATTTCCTTAATCATTCATAATTTGTATATTAGCTTTTAAGCTAATTACAAACTAGATGCAACTAGAATTATAGTCTAACTTCTTTATGAAAATTTTAGTCCTTTTCTTTACCTTCATTGACTTTGGCTTAAAACAAATATCTATAACCTATGTTATGAGACAAAAATTAAGATTGACATAATCTAGTCCATAAAAAATTCTACAATGACTTCTTCATTATTTGTGAATTACTAAACATCCAATCTAGGCTTGAGTCTTATCATAATAATTATATGCCAAAATGTACACTTTAATTTAGGCTTTTGAATCACTTAATTTAGACATTTGAAACTAAAGTTATGTCCATTTAAGTACTTAGTAGTTGGATAAGAATCCTACTCCAATTAGGACTTTTTTCAATCAAGACCAAACTTCAATTTTTGACACTATCTTTAGAGCAACATCTTAAGCCCTACACAAACTTAAATTTGGACTCTTGACCTCAATATAAAAAATTTGAGATGTTTATTACAATTTCACTAATGATCACTTTTCAAATCTAAAACTTTAGGTCAGTAGAAAATTTAAAATGAGTAACAAAGATTAAAATGATAAGATGTTGAAAATTTTCTTACTAAAATCATATATTTTCAAAATTTTCTCAAAATATACCTAAGTCACAAAATATATTCTAATCAGCTCAAATAAACATAAAACTCATTAAAAATAATTAAATGTAAAAAGGAATAAACATAATAAGTTTTCACTCACTAGTGGGGAAATCAAGATAAATAAGTAAATGTTGGTTTCATCCTTTATTAGGAGATACAAAGATGAAGTACTTTGTGATGTAGGTCTCATGCATGCTAGTCCCTTACTATTTGAAAGCTCATGACAACATGATAGGAGGGTGACACATAATGGTTCTAAGAATCGTTATTCATTCATTATGGAAGGGAAACCAATCATTCTTATTCTATCCTAAAGAGGTTTATGAGGACTAAGTGAGGGGGAAAATAAGTTAAAGAAAGAAAATAAAGGTAAGAATAAGAAAGTAAAGAAAGAATAATTGAAAATGAGTAAAAAGAAATGTAAATGGTAAAAGTGTTGAAAAGAAAGAAAGAAAATTAGCAACTATTTATGCAAAAGAAGATGATGTCAAGGTTACATTCTTAGCAAAATAGCCTATATTTATGCTTTTATACAAAGATGATTATTTTAGTGCTAACAAACTTAACCCCTTTTTACCTAGTATTATTAAATCTCTTTTGCAAGATTTTAAGAATGTATTTCTTGAGGACATTCCAAATGATTTACCAACTATACAGGAAATTGAATATCAAATTGATTTTATCCTTGGAATAATAATTCTAAACCAACTTGCATATAAAAGTAACTATAAGGAAACAAAAGAACTTAAAAGCCAGGTTAAAAAGCTTTAAAATAAGGGAAATGCGAGAAAGAGCCTGAGTTTATGTATGATTCCTATACTATTATGTTTAAAAAGGATGAAACTTAATGAATATACATTAACTGTCATGCAATTAACAAAATTACTATAAAGTATAAATATCACATTCCTAGATTAAATGACATGTTAGATGAATTGTCTAGTTCTTACATTTTCATTAAAATTAATTTAAAGAGTAAGTATCATTAAATTAGAATAAGAGAAGGTGATGAATGGAAAACAATCTTAAAACAAAACATGGTTTGTATAAGTGGTTAGTTATGTTATTTGGATTAACTAATGCACCTAGTACTTTTATAAGATTAATGAATTATGTTTTGCATGCTTTCATAGGAAAATTTGTGGTTATTTATTTTCATGATATTCTAGTCTATAATAAAAACTTAAATAATCATATTAAGTATTTGCAAAGTGTGTTAAATGCTTTAAAAAAAGAAAGATTGCTTGTTAACTTTGAGAAGTGCTCTTTTTGCATGAATCAAAATGTATTTTTAGGTTATGTGGTTTTGGTAAAAGAAATAGTAGTTAATGAGGAAAACATTAAGCTTATTAAAGAATGGTTGACACCTAAAAATATTTCTAAAGTGCAAAGTTTTCATGGTATAACTATTTTTTTATAGGAGATTTATCAATAATTTTTGGCACAATTGTCACACAATTGACTAAATGATGAAGAAAAGTGTAGGTTTTGTGTGAGGAAGTGAACAAAAGAGTGTATTTAATCTAATTAATGAAAATTTAAGTTCTATATCATTACTTGTTTTCCTAGACTTTAATAAAACTTTTAAAATTTAATGTGATACTTTAAGTGTTGGTATAAAAGTTGTTTTGATACAAGAGCAGTGACTTATTACATTCTTTAATGAAAAATTAAATGGGATAGCACTTAATTATACAACTTATGATAAGAAGTTTGTAATCCATATTGACCCAAGGAGTTCGTAATCCATGGCAACATTGTCTTTACCCTAAGAAGTTTGTGATCCATATTGATTATGAGTCTTTAAAACCTTTAAAAGGACAAGATATGTTGAATAAATGACATGCTAAATGGGCAAAATTCCTTAAGACATTTCCTTATGTGATCAAATATAAGTCATTAAGGAAAATGTTGTGATTGATGCATTATTTCAAAAGTATATGCTTATCTCTACTTTAAATTCAATATTATGAGGATTTAAGCACATTAAAGATTTATATGTTAATGGTCTTAATTTTACTAATGTGTTTAATATATGTGAAAAGACCATTTTTAAAAAATTTAATGGGCATGATTGATTCTTATTTAAAGAAAATAGGTTATGTGTGCCTGAGTGTTCTTTAAGAGAATTATTAGTGAAGAAAATGTATAGAGGTGGTTTAATCAAATACTTTGGTGTTATAAAATCTTTAGAAATTCTAAGTGATCACTTCTTTTGGTTACACATAAAAAAAGATATTAAAAGGATGTGTGAGAAGTGTATTATTCGTAAACAAGATAAATCTAAACTTTCACCCTATGGTCTTTATACAATTTCACTTATATCTAGTAAACCTTAAGTTGTTATATTTATGGACTTTGTTTTGGGATAATCTAAGTCAAAAAATGGAAGTGATTCTCTTTTTATTATTATTGATAGGTTTTTGAAAACAACATATTTCATTCTTTTCCATAAAACCAATGATGTAACCAATATAACAAATGTGTTTTTCAAGGAAGTTATGTGTTTACATGGAATTCCAAGGAATATTTTCTTTAATCAAGATATTAAGTTTTAAAGCTACTTTTGGAAAACTTTGAGGAAAAAAGTTAGAAATTAAATTATTGTTTTCAACTACATGTCACCCTCAAATGAATAGATAAAGTGAAGTAGCTATAAGAACATTGATAATCTTATTATGCATTATCATTTAAAAGAACTTGGAGATTTGAAAAAAGTGTTTGCCTGATGTTGAATTTGCTTATAATAAAAGCATCCATTTAGCAACTAATTATTCTTTACTTAAGGTTATTTATGGCTTAAATTCACTTAACCCTTTAGATTTATTATCTTTACTTGTTAAGGAATGAGCTAGTTTGGATGGTAAGAAAAAAAGCTGAATTGGTTAAACAATTACATGAAAAGGTATGTCAACATATAAAATAAAAGATTAAGCAAAACAAAGTTATTTTTAAACCTGATGATTAGATTAAGTGCATATGTGCAAGGAGAGATTCCTTGCACCAAGGCATTCAAAGTCACAACAAAAAGGAGATGGACCATTCTATGTAATTGTAAGGCTTAATAATAACAACTACAAATTGGATCTTCTAAATAAGTATAATATTAATGCTACTCTTAATTTTTTGGATCTTTCTCCTATTGTGTGGGTGATGATTTGAAGAAAAATCTTTTTAAAGAGAGAGGGAATGAAAGGAATCAAGTTAGCATATGTAATGATCCATTACATGTACATGAAGTTCCAATAACAAGAGTTAAAGCTAACAGGATACGATAAGTTTGAAATGGACTTATTGAAGTTATCTAGGTTGAATGTAACACATAACAAAAAAAGTAAAGCTTAAAGGAACATTTAGGTTTAATAAACTTTATACAAGTTCAAGGATAAAATTTGAAAAGTTTGAGTTGAATTCTTAACTTAACCATATATCTTATTTCTTTTTACAATTTGGCTATATACTTTGTATTTTTTTTTTTGACAAGTTCGTATATGTTAGTTAGTTATTTTATAATTATAATAGGTTAAATAATATCTTAATTTATGTCTAATCTACCTAATTTTTTATTTAATAGTTTGTTAGGTAAGTTTGTTATTTCCCACTTTATTTTAAATTTACTATTCTATTTTAAATTTTATAAATAGGCATATAACCCACTTTATGATAGGCTAATTGATTGATTTTTAAATAACTTTGAGAGGCTTTTTTCTTTAGATCTTTTGAGAACGCTAAAATTTATTAAGACAATTTTTGTGACATTTTAATTCTAACTTAAACCTTTTGGTTTGTGTTTTCTTAAATTAGCAAGACTTTTTTAACTCTTCATGAACTTGATTTAGCTTTCTTAAGGTTTGAATTCCTTATTTTTCTTATGAGTTTAATCACACTCTTTGGAGTTTTATGACTATAAGTATATGTCAAACAACCTTTTAATAGTCTTCACATTTAGGTAATCATGACACTTGACTAAATGTCAATCATGGTTTATAAATATGAACTAATCAATTAGTGAATTAATGTTAAATTAAAAAATTTTAGCTTATTTGATCCTTAAGGATTATGATTATATTTATTATAAGAACAATTATGGAAAGATAAATTATAGATTAGGTTGGACTTGATTAAATGGTTTATAAACCTTTTAAGGTTGAATGTAAGATATTTAAAAGTATAAAGACTAAAGTGTAATTTATAATATATTGACACATGTCTCTTTATTAGGTTTCTAAAGTCATAAGTCTTCTAATTAGACAAAAAAGACTGAAGCTATTATAGTAGTATAAAGCTTAATCTCCTTTTACCTTAAAAGAGTTTAAAGAGTTATTTTTGTTTACGTGAATCATCATTAAAGCCTTAAAATATGAGCAATAATAGTTCATAATAACTCACTTAAATAATTGAAATAAGAATAATCAAGAACACTTTAATATCGATTCAATCTTTTAAGCAAATTTTTTAATCACATGAAATAAGCAATCAATTTATTTTAGAAATTGATTGTAAAATCTTTATATCTATAGTATATTTATTAATAAAAGTCTTATGTAATTCTTAACATATATCTCTTTCCATAAGAAAGGGAGGTTTCACTATTTAAATTTACACGATATCTATGATTTCTAAGATTCTTCATTTGAGTTGTGCTTGATCTAATCATTGATTTTATTTAATAATAATGGATTTTTGGATGAAAATGTTGCTCAGGGTCCAATTTATAAAATTGTAATACTTATATACTTACAATTAGTTTTTATAATCCTTTTAACTATTTTTAATTAAGATGTGATCATTTTATCTCATCAATAAATATATACTTAATTATACCTCATATTTCGACATAAGGTTATATATTTATTAATTACATGAGGCATTAAAAGCTTAAGATTGTATTAAGTATCTTCCAATATATTCCTATAATGACTAATACACATTTCTTATTACTAATAAAATTATTAATTTGTTTAATAAGAAAAAAGAAAAGGCAAAACTAAAATGTAAAAATTTAAAATGGATAAGTAAATGTAGCCTTTGAATGTATACATAGAGACATGATCCTCTCATTTACTTGATGACTACTTAAGGCATGTTTGGTTTAGAAGTGTCAAATAAGTTTAGCCAACCAAGTTTGAGTCATATCAATTTTAGTTTGGGTCATATTATTTTCAAGTTATTTATATATAGGTTTTCTCTACTTCACGTTAACTCGCAAGTCAATAAATTATTATTCAAAAATAAAAATTTTATTTTTACTAAAATTTTTATTTTATTATATATTAAAATTAATCAAAATATTATTATTTATTTTTTATTTAAATATATTAATTTATATCAAAAGGATATTTTTGTAACTTTTTAGTTAATATTTTTTTATTTTATAACTTATGTTTAATGGTTAACTTGTTAATTTTTAATTTTTTTACTAATTTTTTATCATATATTAGAATAAGTAAGAAACATATTATTATTTAATTTTTTTATATATCAATTTGTCTCAAAAATATACAA